>CM076573.1:710786734-711488565 GCA_034641835.2 Pinus albicaulis | reverse complement strand
TGTTCACTAGAGCTAATGCGCCAAGCCAAGCCTTTTTTAATGAGATGAATGGATCTAGTGATGGCCTTCCAAATAATTGATGTGCTCGAGGATAGTTGGATGAGGCCTCTGATCTAGTCCATGGTAGATCTAGGTGAAATTTATTTGAAGTATGTAACTTCCTTCCACAGAATATTGTGAGTGATGAAATGCCAGCCCATTTTAGCAGCCAAGGCCGAGGAAAAAAGGTTGAGGTATTTTATTCCCCATCCCCCCCAACCTTTAGGCTTACAAACCTTTTTCCAAGTGATCCAAGCAAAGGTACGACAATCCTGTTTGCCTCTCCAAAGGAATCTCCTACAGATTTTTTGGATCCCAATGATAACAGCTTTGGGGATCCAAGCTACAGCCATCCAATAAATTGGAATGGCTTCAAGGACAAATTATATGAGCACCAGCCTGCTAGTTTTGGAGAGCCATCTTTACTGCCAGATGTTGACTCTACGTTCCACTTTTACAATAAGCCAGTTCTAGTCATTGATGTGGTAGTCATTTGGTTTTAGGTGAAAACCAAGGTATTTTATACCCTCTTCCAATTCCTTGCATGCAAAGTTGAAGAGGGCTAGGGCATGTGTGCATTCAAATGCTGAGCATCGCACCAAGATAATTGTGGATTTACTGTTGTTTAGGTCCATACCTGATATGAAATGGGTGGATAACTTGTTATGCTTTGCAAGCACCTCCCACTCAGTTAAACAAAATAAAATCTAGCTTATACTTGACTATGTGGAATTGAATTCTTGATTCAAGTGTATGTGTTTTAAATTGTTTTAATGTTTTAAGTGTGAGGAATTACACATTTGTTTTTGTTGATATTAAGCATGTACAAGAACCATAAAGTGCAGCAAATAAGTATCAACACATAACAACAAATTTAATAAAGGATTTCACTCTTATGTCGTGGGCTACGTCTCCTTGAGCCATTGTCAACTGGATTGGCTCTTTGGGATTATGATGGAAAATTTTATTTTACAAGTTACTAACTCAACTACAATGGTTATTTGCACTATACCATTGGGTTTATAATACCATCATACCCCTATAATGGTTGTTATCTCTCTGGAACTGGATCTAGGCTCCCTTTGACTTGACTTCTTCTGTAGGTGCCCTTAAGCTTCCATGAGCTTCCCTGTGGCATTAACTCCCTAAGAAATAATTTTGTACCCCTTAAAACTTATCCAATGTCTCCATCATGTATCAGACATCCAAAATAGACCGTTCATTTGGTCAAAATGAGTTATGGCTCCCCAATCTAGGCCTCCATCCACTGTTGGCCCTGGGCTGCCCGAAACTTCCCTGTGGCTTCTCGACCTTCAGAAGTATCCAAATGGTTCTGAAAATCCCTTAAATGGATTCAAAATGTCCAAAATAGTTAGAATAGACTATTCACTTATTGAAATTGGCCTTTGGCTGCTCCGATTACGCCTCCAACACCTGGTGGCACCCCTTGGCTCTTGGCTCACTGAAAAATTCTCTGAAGCATATCGACCTTTAGAAGTCTTCAAAAGCTTCTGAAAATTCTTCCATTGGATTTAGAAAGTTCAAAATAGTCATAATAGACTATTGGTTTTCTCAGAATGGTTACTAGCCGCTCTGGATAGGCCTCATTCTCCTGGTGGCCCTGGTGGCCCTTGGAACTTCTATGAAGTATCTCAGCCTTTAGAAGTCCTCTACTAGCTCTAAAAACCTCACCATTAGTACTATAATGTCTGAAACATCCAAGAATGACTATTGGTTTCTTGAGTATCACCTCTAGCTGCCCTGGCTAGGCCTCATTCTGTTGTTGGCTCCTGGTGGCCCTAGTGACCCCTAGAACTTATCTGAAGCTAAATCATGCTCAGAAGTCCTTTGATGGCTCTGAAACCTCACCAATGAGTCTGGAATGTCCAATAAAGTCGTAATTGACTATTCACACTCCAAGAATGGTCGAATAATGCTCAAGATAGAGCATAATCAATTTTGTCCAGTAACCCCCTAGGAAAACTCCACTAAATCTGGGGCACTCAAGTTAACTGGAGATAAAGTTGGAAAACTGCCCTAAATTTGGGTGTGCTCCAAACGCTCCACCAGTGCTAAATTTCAAGTTAAATTCTAAGGGTAGGGGGTGGCCACATGCCAACCCCCAAAACCCGCGGTCTCCATAAATGTCAGCGAAACTCCGCTTAAACTGTGGATTATCGATTTTATACCGGAGTTTGAAGTCGGGTTTGCGAAACCACCAGAGCAACCGTCGCATACAACTCCGCCATGTGACAAGGCTTATGGTTTCGATAAATGTTGGAGTTATGAAACTGTCAGAGTTTTAAACTGCTGGAGAATTTGCAACATGTGATAAGTATCACGGTTATGTTGGCGGGTTAAGAGCTGTCGGAGATAACATTTCTTGTGACGTTAAACATTCACCATGTGATCGCTCTGTGGTGCCGCCGCCGGCTATCCCAAACCCAAAATACTAACGTAACAAACTTCAAATAGCACCAGTGACCCTTAGAGGTTAAGACTCACTTGTAGCAGAGATGGTAAATATGCGGGCATGCGGGCGAGGAGGTCTCAGGGTCGAGCCCTGTAGACCCAAACAAAGTTTTGGCATATAGTTTAAGGGCCACGTGGTGGCCTCAGGGCTAGTCACGTGGCAACCTTAGGGCTGGTCACGTGGCACCTTCTCATTGGCCACTAAAAACGTACAATCCACCAAAAAATAATACCCTGCCACTTGTCAAAATACGACTGGCCCAGAAGGAATATTTTGGGGAATATTCCAAGGAATATTTTGGAGAATATTCCAGGAATATTTTGAGGAATATTCCAAGAATATTTTCAAGAATATTCCTTGGAATTTTATTTTTTCTAACTATACAAATTCCCAGTCAAACCTGGTCAACTGTCAAAATTTGCACTTTACTGTACTTTTCAAAACGCAATAACTTCTTCATACGGTGTCGTTTTTCGAAACGTTCTCGGCGCCAGAATCAGGAAGACGAGATCTATCCGGTCCCTCATGTTTGACACTCTTTCAAACACTTTGAAATTTTGAGCTATCACTTAGGTCCTCGATCCAAATCTGATCACTCCTCCCCATTAGAAATCTTTTGTACCCCAAAAGAATGATTATTTGTTCAGTAGATGAGAGTACAACAACCTCACATTTCTAGCCTCCTTACAATTTGCCTTGCTTGGCTTAGTGCCTTTGAGCCCAAATCTTGAAGGTAGTCAACACTTCCCCTCTTGAATTCTCTTGTCCTCCTGTGAAGAACTGTATCTTTCTTGAACTCATTCAGAAATTTTCGGTGAGAAATTTTCAATTGAAGGTCGTTGAACATCATTTCCTTGATCATCGATCAAAGGTGGCTCAAAAAAACGTAAGTTTTAAATATAAATACATGCATACATGAATAAAATTTGCATATGTACAAAAGAATGTATGTCTTACTGGGTTGAGAAGTCAAACCACTTCTAACCAAGCCACTTCCATGGCGATTTTTGCTGCTGAAAATCTTCTTCATGTGAAACATCTGTTCTCACATCAATGATGGAATATTTGGTTCCATTTTTGCCAACCTTTCTATCCTCTTGCTTCAAATGCTTGGGATGATTGGTTGGATGCAATGTCAAACATTGGACAATTAACTGTCCCCTCTTCTGGCAATGTGTGCAAGTGTTTTGCATATTTTGAAAAAGTTTCCTTCGCTTCATCTGTTTCCTGTATGCCTTCATCCTCTTCCAGCGTTTTGAAACTTCATGGTTACACATACCACAATAGGAACAACAACTCTTTCTTCCTTTCATGCATGCAGATTTTCCATGCTTAACAGAAACATAATCAACTTGACTATGGGAAGAATTATACATCAAATTTTGCTTTGCATGTCCATCTTTTTTACCTTCTTGAGGAGATGAACTTGAAGAGGTTTCAACTTTCTTTTGAAGACCAACATCAGTGTTCATGTCTTGATAACTGTCAGAACTCTCTTGCTCGCCATAAGCTGCATGTCTACAAAAATCTTGTTGCAACACAGGCTTCAAACAATGACAATCAACTTGAAAAAAAACTTGACATGTTTGTGGTTTAGAACTTGCAACAAAATTTATTCTTGGATTTGTCTCAAATGCCTTCATGGATGTAGAGTTTTCGCCATAAGATTGAACATAGCCTAGACTAAACTTCTTAGGCCTTTCCTCAACCAAAATAGGATCAATCATGCCTTGGGCATGTTTGCCTAGACCCTTGCCTTCATAGCCCATTTTTAACATCAACTTGGACCCTATACCTCTAGTGTGATTTTCAAATGAACCTACACATCTATCTGAAGAGGAATTTGAAGACAAATTTGAGTGATTTATCTCTGCTTCAAGCATGTGTTTGGTTAAGGCCTCTTGGGCTTGATGGAGCTGCATCTCCATATCATGCATTCTTTGAAGAAGTCCTTCTTTCTCTTGCTTCATAGCAACCAATTTCTCATGAAGTCTAGTGCTTTCTCTTCCACCTTCATATAGAATTTGCACCATATCCTTTAGGATGTAGAAGTCCCACTTCATCTCTTCATCAAAGAGTCTTGTAAAATAGGATTTAGAAACCTCACTTGAAGAAGTTGTCATCCTTATGTAAATGAATTAAAGAACTTCAAAAATAATTCACAAAGCTTCAAAACAATATGGCTGTAAATTCAAGCTCTTTTCTGCAGTTTGTATCTCTTCTTCAAGCAGCCTCTTTTTGCAAACAATCCCTCTTGTGCTTCAAGGGTTTCCTTGAGGTCCTTTGGGTAATGAAAATGATTTCAACCTTATTCCTTCTTTTCCTCTTGTGGACTTAGCTAGAATTAGCTCCCCTTCACCTCTAGCAAACTCAAACTTGTAAGCATCAGTCAATTTGCAAACAGTTAAATTCTTTGCACTGTTATACACCTTTTAAGTCAAACAAGAAACCTAATGCTTTGTCCAGCAAGCAACCTAGTGCTCTGTCAAACAACCAAGCTAGTGATCTGATACCACCTGATCTGAAATGGGTGGATAACTTGTTGTGCTTTGCAAGCACCTCCCACTTATTTAAACAAAATAAGATCTAGCTTATACTTGACTGTGCGTAATTGAATTCTTGATTCAAGTGTATGTGTTTTAAACTATTTTAATGCTTTAAGTGTGAGGAATTACACATTTTTTTTTGCTGATATTAAGCATGTACATTAACCATAAAGTGCAGCAAATAAGTATCAAAACATAACAACAAATTTAATAAAGGAGTTCACCCGAATGTCGTGGGCTACGTCTCTTTGAGCCATTGTCAACTGACTTGGCTCTTTGGGATTATGATGGAAAATTTTCTTTTACAAGTTACTAACTCAACTCCAATGGTTATTTGGACTGTACCATTGGGTTTATAATACCAGCATACCCCTGGAGTGACTGTTATCTCTCTGGAACTGGATCTAGGCTCCCTTTGACTTGACTTCTTCTGTCGGTGCCCTTAAGCTTCCCTGAGCTTCCCTGTGCCACTAACTCCCTAAGAAATCATTTTATATCCCTGAAACATTTTCTACTATCTCTAGCATATATTAGACATCCAAAATAGGTTGTTCGTTTGCTCAAAATGAGTTATGGCTCCCCAATCTAGGCCTTCATCCACTGTTGGGTCTGGGTAGCCTGAAACTTCCCTATGGATTATTGACCTTCAGAAGTCTCCAAATGGTTCTGAAAATCCCTTCAATGGATTAGAAATGTCCAAGACATTCAGAATAGAGTATTCACTTACTGAAATTGGCCTATGGTTGCTCCGGTTATGCCTCCAACGCCTGGTGGCACCTCCTGGGTCTCGACTCACTGAAAACTTCTTTGAAGAATATCGATCTTCATAAGTCTTCAAAAGCTTCTATAAATCCTTCCATTGGATTCAGAAGGTTCAAAATAGTCAGAATAGACTACTGGTTTGCTGAGAATGGTTACCTGCTGCTTTGGATAGGCCTCATTCCCCTGCTGGCTCTTGGTGGCCCTAGTGGCCCTTGGAACTTCTCTGAAGAATCTCGGCCTTTATAATTCCTCTAATGGCTCTAAAAACCTCACCATTAGTTCCAAAATGCATGAAACACCCAAAATGACTATTGGTTTCCTGAGTAAGACCTCTAGCTGCCCTGGCTAGGCCTCATTCTGTTGTTGGCTCTTGGTGGCCCTAGTGACCCCTAGAACTTCTCTGAAGCTAAATCACACTCAGAAGTCCTCTAATGGCTTTGCAACCCTCACCAATGAGTCTGGAATGTCTAATAAAGTTGAAATTTACTATTCACACTCCAAGAATGGTTGAATAATGCTCAAGATAGAGCATAATCAATTTTGTCCAGTAACCCCCTAGGAAAACTCCACTAAATATGGGGCACTCAAGTTAACTAGAGATAAAGTTGGAAAACCTCCCTAAATCTAGGTGTGCTCCAAAAGCTCCTCCAGCACTAACTATCAAGTTAAATTCTAAGGGTAGGGGGTGGCCACATGCCAACCCCCAAAACCCGCGGTCTCCATAGATGTTACCGGAACTTCGCTTAAACTATGGGTTATCGATTTTATACCAGAGTTTGAGGTCGGGTTCACGAAACCGCCGGAGCAACTGTCACATACAAATCCGCCATGTGACAAGGCTTACGGTTGCGATAAATTTTGGAGTTATGAAACTGTCGGAGTTTTAAACCACCAGATAATTTGCAACACGTGATAAGTATCACGGTTATGTTGGCAGATTAAGAGCTGTCGGAGATAACATTTCTTGTGACGTTAAACATTCACCATGTGATTGCTTCGTGGGGATGCCAGTAACAAAATTCAAATATCACTGGTGACCCTTAGAGGTTAAGACTCACCTGTAGCAGAGACGGTAAATACGTGGGCATGCGGGCGAGGAGGTCTCTGGGTCGAGCCCTGCAGACCCAAAAAAAGTTTTGGCATGCAGTTCAAGGGCCACATGGCGGCCTCAGGGCTGGCCACGTGGTGCCTTCTCATTGGCCCACTAAAAACGTACAATCCACCCGCAAATAATACCTTGCCACTTGTCAAAATACGACTGGCCCAGAAGGAATATTTTGGGGAATATTCCAAGAATATTCCTTGGAATATTATTTTTTCTGACTGTACAAATTCCCAGTCAAACCTGGTGAATTGTCGAAATTTGCAGTTTATTGGACTTTTCAAAACACGATAAATTATTCATACGGTGTCGATTTTTCAAACTGTTTGCGGCGCCGGAATCAGGAAGACGAGATCTATCCGGTAGCTCTGGTTCGACACCCTTTTGACTACTTTGAAATTGTGAGCTATCACTTAGGTCCTTGATCCAAATCTGATCAATACCAGTAGCGTTACAAAACATGTTGATTAAATTCAAAAAATTGATATTGTCGTGACAAGTTCCTGTCAAACCAGGAGGTAACTCCGCAAATTAGAATGTGTATTAGATGAAGAATGTGCATGTATTTATACATGGAGGTGAGGCTATTGGAATTCATCTCCCAATGACTCTTGGCCTTCCTTATTTCCTAATATTATTTAATATACAATATTAAATATCCTCACCCAACCCTTAGGATTAGGTGTCAACATTCCCCCCTTTAATCCGAAGGGGTGTTGGCGAGCCCAAGCATCGATTTGAACTTTTCAAACTTTTCTCTTCCAAGTGCTTTGGTGAAGATATCAGCAGTTTGCTCATTTGTGGAACAATGATGTAGATGGATGATTTTGGCATGAACATGATGTCAAATTAGATGGTATTTTGTATTGATGTGCTTTGTTCGATCATGGAACTTTGGGTTCTTGGCCAACTTTATTGCAGAAGTGTTGTCGATCATGAGTGGTGTTGAATACGTTTGTTTCATCTGCAAATCTTCAATGATTTTTCTGAGCCACACAATTTCCTTTGTTGCTTCAGCTGCTGCCACATATTCTGCCTCGGTCGTGGAATCTGCTAGAACTGACTGTTTGTGTGATCTCCATGAGACAGCTCCTAATCCAAGACTCATGGTGTAACCTGTAGTAGACACCCCTGTTTCTTTGTCCCCATCAAATTCTGAATCATAGTATCTAATCAAGCTGAAGTCGCCTACCTGTGTATATTTGAGTCCAAAGTCTTGAGTCCCCTTCAGGTACCTTAACACTCTTTTTGCAGCAGACCAATGTCCTTCACAAGGTTTTTGCATAAACCTTGAGAGGATTCCAACAGCAAATGAAATGTCAGGTCTGGTGGTGGTCAGGTAGATAAGACTTCCTATAAGCTGTCTATAAGTTGCATCCTTGAATTCCTTCCCTTCAATGGATGTGAGCTTCAAGTTTTGTTCCATTGGAGTGGTTAAGGGATTGCATTCATCCATGCCAAACTTGTTCAAAAGATCTCTAATGTACTTCTTTTGAGAAAGAAATATAAATTTAGGATGTTGAATTACTTCAATACCCAGATAGTAATGAACATAACCCAAATCAGTCATTTCAAAACATTTCTTCAATTATTTCTTCATGGATGCAATATAGCTCTCATTGTTCCCTGTTATCAAAAGATCATCTACATACACCACAAGATATACAACTGTTTTTCCAACTTTCTTAACAAACAAAGTTGCATCATCAAGATCAAAATGTTTGAAGTCAAGTTTCAGAAGATGCTTGGTTAATTTCTCATACCACGCTCATGGTGCTTGCTTGAGGCCATACAAAGATTTTATAAGCTTGCAAACTTTGTGTTCTTGGCCCTTTACAAAAAATACTTCTGGCTGGGACATAAAAACTTTCTCCTTTAGATCTCCATTCAAAAAGGCGGTTTTTACATCCATCTGATGGACTTTCCATCCATTCTGAGTTGCTAGGGCAACGAGAGTCCGGATGGTGGTCCATTTTGCTGTGGGGGAAAAAGTTTCTCCATAACCGATTTCTTCTTTTTGTGCAAAACCTTTTGCCACAAGCCCGGCCTTGTGCTTGTCAAGTGAGCCATCTGCTTTATACTTGTTCTTGTAGACCCACTTACAGCCAATTGGTTTTGTTCCCAAAGGTAGATCAACCAGCTTCCAAGTGCCATTATTTATCAAGGCATCATACTCCTTTTGCATCGCTTCTTTCCATTCATCATGAGAAGCGACTTCTTTGAAAGAAGTTGGTTCATGATCTGTAGACAAACTCAATTCACAGTTATAAGCAATATCCATATCAACAGGAGAATCAGAGTTATCTACGTCACCTTAGTTTTGTTTAGTGGAACTTCTTGTTCCTGTTTTTCCAACCTCATCAGGATGAACATTCTCCAGTGTCTTTGTCAGCCATTTGGGAGGACCTTTATGAGATGGCCCAGGCTGCTCATTTGACTGAGTTGGGATTGATTCAAGATTCAATCTCCCAATTCTGTCAATCACATCATTCAACGTGTCATCCGTGGTTGTTTCTTCATGTGGGGGAGAGAGTGCTCCAGGAAATGATTCCACAGTTTGATTCAATATAGGAATCCCCCCTTCAAGATGTGGAATCTGATTATCAAATTCTTGGAAAGACTTTGCATGTGTGAATCTATCCAGGCGATCAAGTTGCCGCTCAACAACCTTGTCACTCTTGGAAGATTCAAGGAATATGACATCTCTTGCTATCACAAACTTCTTATTTGCTTCATCATAGAGACGATATCCTTTGGAGGTATTGGAGTACCCCAAGAAGATGCATTTTCGACTTCTAGCACCAAGTTTGTTCCTTTGACCCTTGGGTATCAAGGCATAACAGGTGGACCCAAAGACCCTGAAATGCTTTACCGAAGGAATGTGGCCATGCCACATTTCAAAAGGAGTTTTGTTTCTAATTGAACTTTAAGGACACCTATTCTTTATGTAAACAACACATAGAACTGCATCAGCCCAAAACATCAATTTTACATTCTTGAAAAATAACATGGAGCGAACCATATTTAAAATAGTTCTGTTCATTCTTTCAGCTACACCATTCTGTTGGGGATTATACGGCACAGTTGTTTGATGTTTGATCCCATGTTGACAAATATAATTTTCAAATTCATTTGAAGTGTATTCTTTTCCATTATCAGTACGTAGACAACCAATATGAGTTTGTGCATCATTTTCAATCCATGCATGAAAATTCTTGAATGTTTGAAAAGCATCAGACTTGTTCTTCAATAAGTAAATCCAACACATTCTGGTGTAGTCATCAATAAATGTCATCACATATTTATTTCCATTTGCAGAAGCAACAGGCATAGGGCCACATAAATCTGAATGAATAAGCTCAATTTTTCTATGTGCTCTGGAGTGTGAATCATGAAATGGCTGTTTGCTATGATTTCCTAGAATACAAGCATCACATTCCTTAGGTTTCCTAGGGATTGTAGGCAGTCCATTAACACCATTTTTCTTCAAAAAATGAAGGTTTTCGTAGTTTAAGTGTCCAAATATAGCATGCCATAAAAGACTTGATGGGAATGTACCTTCATCATGATGTGAACTGAATGCAAAGTTTTGAGCATGAGCAGATGAACCTTTCAGCTTCAAGAGTCTTCCTTGTTCTATTCCCTCCATGACAAGTGAGTGATCTGATGCTTTTCTGACCTCTGCCTTGCCATCAAACAAGTGAACAGAGTGTCCTTGCTGGCGGATTTGGACCAGGGACAACAAGTTTCTCCTCAACTCAGGGAGGTATAGAACCTCATGTAGAATATGATCTGGAAGACCAGGCAACTTAAGCCTGACTGTGCCAAGCCCTGATGGCTTGAGTTTGGATTTATCTGCGAAATATATTGCTCCATCAACTTTGTCAGTAAATTCTTCAAAAAAATCTTTTCTAAATGTCATGTGACATGTTGCTCCTGAATCTAGCAACCAATCATCTCTCCATGAAGTAAATGAAACATCAAACAAGTGTTCAATTACTCCATTGTTACAATGTGCTAGAACATAATGAGCGGATTCAGGTGCTTTACCTTTGTCTTTGTCATTAGTTTGACCTTTGTCTTGATTTCTTTGCTGCTCAATTTTGTCCCAAGGTGTCCTACATTTGGATGCATCATGCCCATCTTTATTGCAACGTGTGCAATGAAGATCGGATTTGTCAGATTGTCTGCCCCCCCTTTCTCTGAAGTTTCTTATTCCTCTTCCTCTTCTGCCACCTCTTCCTCTGGAAGAATCTGGAGCATGACTCTTTTCTCTATGTGCACAGTATGCAGCCTCTTCAGAAGACGAAGGGACTATCATCTTCTCGAAAGCTTTCTCTCTTTCTGCAAACTTTTTCTCAAGGGTCTCAAAGGTGATATGCTCAAGGTCTCCACTTGCTTGCAATGACTTAAGATAATATGAGTAAGTCAGATATAATGCCTTAACATATGCTATGAGAGATATGTCAATTTTTACACCAATGCTGTCAATGTCATGCATGATAGATCTTACTTCTGAAGCTAAATCAAGGGGATCATCATTCTTCATTTCAAGACTGAACAACTTAATCATCAATTGAACAATTTCTAGTTTTGAATGTGAGTCATAGAGTTCTTTTAGCTTGCTCAAGGATTCATAGGCATTTGAAAATGATGAAATATGGCGACTCACCTCTTCATTTACGGAAGCTGCAATCAAGGCATAGGCCTTGCAGTTCTTGTTTTCCCAAATGGCGAGCTCCTTGTCTGAAGTGGGCTTTGCTGGTGGATTTCCTTCTTGTCCTTCACAGATTCCTTTCCACAACTCATTAAAAATGGGAGTGTGCTTGATTTTCTGAGACCATTCAAGATAGTTCTCCTTGCCAGAGAGAACCACCCCTACAATAGATATGAGAGAATGCATTCTTCTGAAGGGAAAAAATAATTACTTGCTGGAAAAAATTCTTTTGAGGGGGAAAAAATTTTGCTAGAAAAATCCTCAATTCTGGAAATATACTCAATTCTGCAAAAAAAAAAATATTATTATTATTATTTTTTTTTGGTTTTGGGAAAAAAAATGTGTGGGCGGTATTACGAATGTGGATGGTATTATAAACAATGGGGGTGCGGTGGTATTAAATATAGTGGGGGGGGGCGGTATATGGCGGTGGGGGGGGGGGGGGGGGCCGGGGTGAGGGCGGTATTAAATAGGCAGACAACGCTATTATATATGGGCGGTATTATATAAGAAATGGTATTAAAACAGAGCGCATTGCAGAGTGGTATTAAAATAGAACATAGCGCAGAAAGAGAGTATTGAATAGTGATATTAAAATAGCGTAGGCGGGGCAGATTCATTACATGGAGGTCGTATTAAAATAGCAAAGCACAAATGGGGAGGGGGTGAGCGTATTAATGGAGTATGTGGGTAGTCAGGTTAGGGAGCCGGTTGACAGGGTATGCGCAGGCGGGGAGGTGGGAGAGTGGTGGGAGTCCGCGGTAGTGGGTAGGGGGTGTGTGCAGGCGGGGAGGGGTGTGCGCAGGCGGGGAGGTGGGGGGAGTTGAGAGGGGGTTGTAGCAGTCAGGTTAGGCAGGGTGGGCGTGGGGAAATAGGGTAGGCGGGGGTGTGGGGAAATGGGGTAGGGAGAGGTGAGAGGCCGTAGGCCGAGTGTGGAGTGTGGAGTGAGTGATGAGCGTGGGTGAGGCTTAGTGCTGTAAGGTAGAGTGAATGGGTGAGGGCGTGAATGCTGGAGAATGGGGAGGCCGAGAGGCCAGAATGCAGAATTTTAACAACTGCAAAATTTGCAGGTATTTGCAGGAGCTACAAATTGCAGATATTTCAAGAGCTGCATAATTGCAGATATTTTCAGGACTGCAAAAACACAGGAGCTGCAAATTGCAGAATCTTCAGAAGCTGCAAAAATGATTTAGAATAAACTCGGAATGGCATCAATCTAATGGAGTAGCAAAAAATAGACATAAAAATGACTGAAAAAAAGACTGTTAGCAGAAATGAGGGAGTTACACCATAGGCAAGAATGCCAATAGTGGGACTGGCTCTGATACCATGTCAAACTAGGAGGTAACTCCGCAAATCAGAATGTGTATTAGGTGAAGAATGTGCATGTATTTATACATGGAGGTGAGGCTATTGGGATTCATCTCCCAATGACTCTTGGCCTTCCTTATTTCCTAATATTATTTAATATACAATATTAAATATCCTCACCCAACCCTTAGGATTAGGTGTCAACAATTCCATCAAGAAATATAAGAACATCATCCAAAAACAACAAATGGGTCAATTGTACAAAATATTTAATTCTGAAGCCATGAATAGAACCATCTTCTTTTTCTTTAGCGATAAGAGAGGATAATCCTTCCATAATTAATAAAAAAATTAAAGGAGAGAGCAAGCAACCTTGCCTAAGTCCCCGACCTGCATGGAAGAAATCAAAAGCTTCACCATTTATAAGAACGTTGAAAGAGGCGTTAGTAATCCATCCCATAATCCAACTAGTTAAGGAGTGTGGGAATCCAATATGAATGAGGATGAGTTGCAGGTAACTCCAATTGGCACAATTAAAGTCTTTTTCAAGGTCGATTTTGAGGATGGTGCTCTTAAGGTTCTTGAGTTTGATGGAGTGTAAGGCCTCTTGTGCAGTACCAATCGCTTCATGGATTTGCCTACGATTGAGAAAGGAAAATTGTTCTTTGGCGATGTGCCGAGAGAGAATAAGCTTAATATGGTTAGCAATAATCTCGGATATGATATCATAAATACAATTGTAGAGAGAGATCAGGCGATAGTCATTGAGGGATAGAGGCTTATCAATTTTGGGAATGAGGGCAATGAAGGTAGCATTAAATCCATCGTATACCTGACTAGAAGTCCTGCTGGCTTCAATGACCTAAAGGAGTTCCTTGCCAATGAGGTGGAAAAAGGTGAGGTAAAATTAAATAGGCCACCCATCAGGACCAGGGCTTTTGTCCCTTTTAAACCATTTCAAAACCCCTTCCACTTCCCCCAAAGTGACCAGAGCATCTAGGTCCTCCAAATTATCCTCCTCCACAAATATTTGCATGCAGCGAGCGATCTGCATGATCTCCATAATATTAGCATTCCCGGGATCCATATATTGATTTGAGAAATGATAGATTCCCATGTTAGCAAGCTGGGAGTGAGTATGTGCCACCCTACCATTTAGATCCTTAAGGTCCCAAATAGTGTTGATGATCCTTCTGCCTTTGGCCCATTGTTGAAAAATATGGTGTTTTCATCTCCGACTTGTAACAGGATAGCCCTGCTCTTGAGCCTCCAATCCTCCTCTTGGTTCCTAAGTATCTTAACTTTCTCCAATTCCAAAGCGATAAGTCTGTCCTTTGACTCCGCAGATAGAAATCCAAGCCCATTCGAGCCTGTCATATTCCTTATTTCATTCTCAATGTTCGATAATGACTCATCCTCTTTTTTTTTCTTGCTTCTGGCCCAGCTGATGGTGCGAGACTTCAATCTAGACAGGTTGTTGTAGAAAACCCATGCAGACTCCAGATCAGGACTATGCTCACAGTGTTGTCATTCGCTCTTAACCAAAGAGTGAAAATCAGGCTCCTCGAGTCAATTTAAATTAAACTTGAATGTGGATCGGGGTTTTTGATGACCCAAATGAAATTCTAGGTATATAGGAGAGTGGTCCGAGGAGCCCCCATCCCCAATCCATTGTCTGGCTTTTTCAAGTTTCTCAACCATCGAGACCTTGATCTGGAATCGATCAAGTCTTCTGGCCAATGCAGCCTCCCATGTCCTTCTATTCCTCCAAGTGTGGAGTTTTTTCAGCATGGCTAGATCAAGCACGTCAGCCTCATCAATAATCTTCTTGAATTAAGCAAATTTTGGGTCTGGTGTGGCACACGGACCCCGGGATTCAGAGAGACCAATGGAAAACTTGAGATCCCCTCCCATAATAATGTTGTCCCGTTTCATAATAGTACTGTGCATCCAATCATCCCATAAATACTCTCTGTGGTGGCAGGGACCATATACATTGATTAATGAGATTGAGATATCAGATTCACAAGTAGTGATGTCAGCACCAAGGATGCCCGCCCCAGGATGTCCCCACCAGCCATGGATCCAAACATATATGTTATTGAGTCACAAGGCGCATCCACCAGATTTCCCACGAGCATCAATTGTCTGAAAAGACCAATCAGGGAGTAGAGAAGACAATAATAGCAATAAAAAACCCTTCACTAAGAGTTTCCTAAAGGAAAAGAGCATCCACACGAACACGAGCCAAAGGTCATTTGAGGGCCAATTTTTTGTCAAGACTGGCCAAAATTTGACATTTTAGGGTGAGGCAGATCATGGATCACCACTACCCTGGGTGTTCTTTGCTCTAAGAACTCGATCAATGGAGGATTGTGTTCCAGCTGTGACCTTCAAGTCGGCCTTTCTGATAGATTTGGTTATGGAAGAGGGTCAGCCCCTCGAGGCTTTTGGAATAGACACAACAGAGTTCGCGCCGAGACCAAATTCAAGGGGGTCAATGGGCCGAGCATACGATCTGAGGTTGTATCGGTGTCCCACAGATGGGAATGATGAATTTGGTATCGAGAGGGCAGAGGTTTCACCAGCAATGGTGTAGGGATTGGGCCAAGATACAGTAGGAGGAGCAGTTGCAACATGAAAAATAAGGGGATCTAGATTACAATTGACTAAACTAATAGTAGGGGAAGCAGATGACATTGTAAGGGAAGCAGAACAATGTAATTCAAAAATATTCGAAAGGGATGTAACTAGAGTTGTACCCAGAATAAGAGTGCAGTCCTCCTCCAGAGGGTTGATAGTGTTGGTCAAAGTCTTCGGGTGCAAAGCAGGAACTGATATACCTCCAACAGAAGTGCCCCGAACATGTTCAACCGTCACTGAAGCCTGTGCCCACTTTTCCTCCCCCCAATCTGTTTGTGTCCCCGCATGTGTTACACAACATTTTGTCATTGTCCCTGCAATCCCCAACTCGCACATTGGAGGGTCGTTTCTGTGACCAATACGTAGTGTCATGCTTTTCAAATACCATATTTGCATCCCTTTTGATGAAAGCAACATTATTCTTGTTGCCATTTCCCTAAGCAGAGCTGTGAAAATCCCTATTTTTGCCTTGGCGCAAGTAGCCCGTTACCTCCTCGAACCGACTTGGAAATTTAACATTGAGCTCGCACCACTTGGCGCTCTGTGCCAGTTAGACACCCACGCCAAGCTGTTTATGGAATGTTTTTTAAAAATAGAGGCAGAGGTTCCATTCCAACCACCTCGGGGATGAGTCATTGGGAGTGGTTGAATTGAAACAACCACGGGCTTCCTCCTTTAGTTAGTAGTTTCCACCTCCCTTGGAACACTCCTAAAGGATAGGCCTCCCTTCCACCTTTGTAGGGATCCCAACCTCCTCCTTTTCCTCTATATAAACAAGCCTTCTCCCTTTATGAAAACTAGCTGAACAAAGAGAATTATATAGCTGAAGTGTTGAACTTGGAGAACTGAATTATAGCTGAATAACTGAGTTATTGAGAAGGTAGAACAAGGAGGAAATCCATCGAGAAGGCCTTTATCCTATCCGAATTCCCCGACAAGCTTTGAGACGTGCTTCACCCGAACCCCGCTGGAGGAGAGCGCAACGTCAGAGCATGGTTGTATCTATTCTTTCTACTTAACAATAGAAGTGACTATTGTCTGGTTCCCATCTTGTATTTTGTCTTTATCGAATGCAATATGCTTAGTCTTCTCTGACTGACTAGTAGTTTTTCGATGAAATTAGTATGTGGTATGTGGTTATCTTTTTCTGATCCGTGTGCAGGTGTCCAAGCGCGATAAGCAAAGGGATTGTGACTTGCCAAATCAGGAGCGAGAAGTTCTCATCACCACTACGATTGCCGACAACAACATTGGACCACAGATAGGCCATCTTATCGTGTCCTTTTTCATTCAAATATCTAGGAACCTACACTCTATCATGATTCCTTGTTACTAGACCCACTCTAGCGCTAGAGGGATCGTCTCTGTCTGCAGAGAGGATTTACCTACATAACAAGTTGGCGACTCCACTGGGGATCAGTGCGAGTTTATCTTTGATCTTGTTGGGTCGTTTTTTGGGTTTTTTGTATTGTTATTTACCTTTATGGTTGTTTAACTGTGCGTCAAACCCTTGTTCAGCCCTAGAGTGTCAAGATTGACCTCTGTTCTGTGGAGTTTTTCCCTTTTACTTGGTTAACTGTCTTGGCGCAGTTTTTCCCTGAACAGTCACGCCGATTGGTGCATGTTGCTTTTGTAGCACTCGCGCCATCCCCTGTTTGGCGCTGAATACTGCCTCACAGTCACGCCGACCCCTGTAAGTTTTTGGGTGTGAGATTTTCATGAGTTTTTGGTCGATTTTACTTGTTTCTAGGTTATTTTTAAGAGTAATTGAAGTGTTTTGGACTGTCTTTGATTGTTGGAGGCTTGTTTTCCTCAGTTGTTTGTCCATTTCTTATCAGTGTGACTTGAGGTCTTAGGGTTTCTGAGTGCCTTGGTGCACTGAGCCTTCTGTTTGGAGATCGAGTTTCTTGATAGCTGTCGAATTCGTTCCCTGTTTAATTGCTCTTGGTCTCTTTGATCCTGTTGAGTACGTTCATTGGTTGAATGATCATTGCCTTTCTCGTTTGATTTTTCCTCCTCTTACTCCAAGCACCGATTACATTGCTTGTATGGGTCATTTTGGAGATTTATCTTTGATTTGAAAAGATTGTAGCATTGGTTTGGGTATTGTTGTGTTTGTTTCATGTTGTTGGAGTCATTCCGTTTCAACTTTTACATTCGCTCTCTCAAGCTAGTGTTTAGTTTTTTTTTCATGTCATTTAGTGCATTGTTTGCTCTATTGCATTGAAAAAGCCAAAATATTGCATTCTTTTTGCTTTGAAAATGAAACGTTCTCTTGCATAACTAGCATTGCATAGGCTAGGAAAGAGATTTTTTTTTTTTCCCTGTAGATTGAATTAGATGCATTAGTGGATGTTTTCGCATGATTACATTATTCGCTATTGCTTGAAAGTTTCCTTTCCTTCTCGTGGATAGTTTTCATTGAACGAAAATGATATTCTTCTGCATATAGTTTTGCATTTAGGAAAATTTCAGATTCGACATGCGTTAAGGCCTGGAAATTGAAACCTAATCCAAGATCAATGTTAAAATCTATTTCAATTAACCCAAGGCAACATTGAAACCTAATGAAATATTCTAGTGGTCTAAGTTAGAGACGTGTTCCGACGTCTTAAAACTAGTAGCTGTCGTTTGCCATCTGGCTCCAGACAGTGCCAGTACGGACTTGTGCTCCCCGTACCGTCGAGTATATAAAGGGATACCCTTCTAGGTTGCAATCCTTTTATCCATAGGAAGTTGAGCCTGCCGCCCTGTAACCATGATACACCGAACATAGCATTCGGAGAGACTACCTGCACATACGTTAAGTCCTTGGTCATTTCTCTTTCATTTGATCACCAAGGTGTATATGGAAGTTCACGGAAACCTGGCATACCCTCTTGCTTAGAATACCTGAGCAGTCATTTTTGATATTTACTGACTCCTTAAATTTGAAAATATCATCGAGCACTTTTCCTTTCACCCTCATTCAAAATTGAAAGTGACTAGAGTCATATTTTGCCTGTTTCTTGACTCTTAAAACATGAAACAACAAAGTTAGGTTTCAGTGTCGTAAAATAAACTACCCACGATCACATGTCCATTAAAAGTTTTAGCACTTGGCTTGTTTTTGTTTGCCTTGGTTTTTTGAGTCTTTGCTCGGATATTTCTTTTTCCTTCTTGTTGTGAAGCAGTCACGGTGGCGGAACCACCGGTTTCGTCGTCCTCGCTCCCTTCTAGAGGTAGTCCTTTACTGGACAGTTCATTTGAAACTCCTCAATCCTCTAGGTCTGCCGAGCTTCAGCAGCCTATTCTCCCGTCGGTCTTACCCCTTGCTACTCGATCTCCCCCTGATGAGCCAGTTGAGTTCAATTGGCCTCCCTCGGGCGCTTGGTCTGGTTTTGGGGACGAGGAAGAATTCCATCCTCTTATGTCAGGATCACCATTTTTAGTTGCTATTATACCTCCTAGTCCCCGTAGTATTTTCGAAGATCTTACGGAGGAGTCAGACATGGACACATCAGGTCCTATTGGTAGTGATGGAAATCTTGTTTCTACTGAAGAATATCAACTTTTCCCTGAAAACACTACTCATGTGTCTGCTCAATCTTCACCATCAGTGTCACTTCCAGCCAGATATAGGTCCATGGGTTAGATTATTGCTGGTGTTGCCTCCATGGTAGCATCTACTCCATCCAAAAGTCCAGTCCTTCCATCATTAGGACTGTCACCGACGACACCTGCTTCGTCGCTTACGATTACATCTGTCCCAGTTCAACCTGTTGTCTACATGGCTGCGTCTGCGCCGGTCACTCAGTCACCAGCAGCCTCGACTGAGATACCTAGTGGCCTTAATTTTGAAGAGTATCTATTGGCTATTCATCAACATAACTCTCAGGTTTCTAAGCAGCTTCATGCTCCTGTTAATCCGCCACACCATTATGACGAATATGGTAATCCTGTCTATTTGCCCTATCTTACTCCTCATCACTATGATGTTGTCGGTACCCCCATCTATGTGTTTCCTACTCCCAATCATTATGATGAGCGTGGCGTTCCTGTTTATGAACCCTATGAAATCGTTCTCGAGATTGGGAGGACTTATCAGGTGCAACCCCCTGGCCCACAAGGACAACCCTTTCAGGGACAACCTTCAGCTCAGTCGGGGCTTGCATTCGGTACTTAGGAACAACCTTACAGTCCGCAAGGCCAACCTTTACAAGTTCAGCCTATGGTCCAACAAGGACAACCCCAGGGGCCTTCCAGTCAACCTTTGTATCAACCAGGACCTTCTTACGGTCCTGGGGGGCAAATCTATTCGTCTCAGGGACAACCTTTTGTTCAACAACCGGGATCATATACTCAAACTGGTCCGAACGTTGGGAAACAAGGACAACCCTCTGGTCCTCCTCTGGGGCAACCTGGTCCATCGCAACCATCAGGCCAACTTGCTCAGCCAGGGAAACCTAGTGGCCCTCAGCATCTAGGCCAATCTTCTCTGCAGGGACAACCTACTCAACCGGCCCAACAGCCGGCTCAGTCTGCTCAACAACAATTTTACTCTGCTTCACAACAGGGTCCTACTTTTCAGCAGCCTGTTTAGTATGCTCAGCAACCGGTCCACCCTGTTTATTCAACTCAATAGGGCCCCACTTATCAACATCCAGTTCAACCCCAAGGCGTTTATTAACCTCGTGGTCAATATCGACCAGTATATAGTGCGCCTCAAGGTTTTACTTATCACCCTCAATCTCAGTTGCCATATAATCAACCGCAAGGCCATACTTACATTCCGTCGCAAAATCCTTACGTTTCTAAGCAAGGACCTCCATGGTATACTCGAAATCAGTATTCTGGTCCTCAATATCAACAGAATTATTCGACTTATCCCCCATATCATCAGAATCCTTCGGGACAGAACCTATGGAAGCAGAATTTTTCTCAAACAGGATGGAATGTGAGTTCGGGTTCTTATCAAGGACCTACTATGCCTTTTAACCCTCAATTACCATTTCTCGCCAAGTTGGAGTTACCAGATGTGTCAAAGTTAACGAATGATCCTATTCTCCATAACCCATATTGGCCTTCGGTTCTGACTAAGATTCCTGGTGATTGTCCCAAATTTGAGGGCAAGTCTGGAGAAGACCCCCAAGCACATGTTATGACTTACCACTTGTGGTGTTCTTCTAACTCTTAGGTTGACGATTCTATTCGGCTTCGCCTTTTCCAACGGACTCTTACTGGTGGTGCTGCTAAGTGGTATATCGAGATTTCTCGTGGTATCTTTCAAGATTTCAACTCTCTCGCCATGGTGTTCCTTACTCATTTTCAGTTATTGGTTCGTTATGAAGCTGGGACACATCTCCTCACCTCCCTTAAACAGGACCGAGCTACTCATATCTCGAACCATATTCATGAATGGAGACGTTGTCTTCGCTTGATCAAATTTGAAATTCCTGATCAGCTTCTTACTCATTGGTTCACTAGCTCCTTTGTCAATCATATCGCGAAGGACATAGCCATGGGGGCATGTGTAACCGAGGAACATGCCATTGCTCGTGCCCAGTACCTTGATCTTGTGTACTCTCAATCAGGCATATTGTATGATATTTTAACTAATGCCCCTCGACTTGGAACTTCTAAAGCACCAGCGACCCCATCCGTCGACGGTATTATTGGTTCTGTGTCTCAGACTTCGCGTAAGTCTTCCTCCTCCAACCCTGGGAAGAAAAAGTCTAATTCTTCCAATGATATTGCTCCTCATTCTAGTCTGAATCCTGGTAAAACCTCGGAGGTCAATGCCATTCAGTCCAATCCTGCAGATAAGAATTCTAAAGGGAAAAAGAAGGGTAAAGGCAAGGCCAAGGCTGATGCCCCGAAACTAGATTCGTCCAAATCTAGTGCTGATGATGGTTCGCAATGTAAGTTGAAGTATCCCTGTTTTATTTGTGATGAAGAGCACTACACCAAGGACTGCCCTTGACGGTACGAAGTGTGTATATTGCTCAAGGGCGCTCAGGGTACTCCTGCTGTCCTTAAAGAACCTTTTCGTCTCAGCAGACCCAGATGGTCGAGCAGCTTCAGTCGTCTGCTCCTTTTGGCTCTCAAGTGTTCATGATGAACAATTATGCATCCATTTCTATCACTACTCACTCGAAAGATTATGCTGGGTCGTGCCAGGCAATGAGGAAGGAGATCGCTGATGGTCCTCCTCCCCCACCTGTTTCCGGGCCTCTTTAGATTGAAAATCCCAGTGCTGAACCCATTGTGCGACCACCTTCCAAAGGTGTTCTCCGGAAGTCTTCTTATAATCCCAACGCCCGTGTTGCTCAACATTACAGTATTGTTGAGGATTTGGCATAGGCACTGTCCACGATGTCTGCGTTAGAAGTACTCCAGAGTTGCCCGTCTCAGCGGAAAGCTTTATTATCTGCGATCGACGGGGTTGATCCTTCTGATACTAGCCTTCTCACTTTCGATCGAGAGAATTTCATCCCACGACTTCCGCACCAGATTGCGCTCATTATACAAGTTGTTATTAATGGTCTCGACATCCATCGAGCCATTGTGGATGAAGGTGCATCAACCTGCGTCATGTCAGCTTCTCGCTGGAAGGCCATTGGCTCTCTGGCCCTGAATTCCTCATCTAATGCCCTTGAAGAATTTGATGGAAGGGAATAAAAAACTTTGGGTGTTCTCGCAAGTTTGCCGATTACATTGAAAGGGAAGACAATCAATGTTGAAGTAGAAGTAGTTGATGCTAAACTCAATTACAATCTTCTACTTAGTCACAGTTGGACTCACGCTATGCTTTGCGTTCCGTCCACCCTCTTCCGTGTTTTGAAATTTCCACACGAGGGCAAGATTGTTACTGTCGATCAATTGTCATTCTTCACCTCTTCTTCTGAGAACAACGTTCCATATGTGGATAAGATCCTTACTCCCTTCGAGAGCGTTGGGTTGGGTCTCTTTAAAGATCTAACCCTCATGGGTATTTTTCCCCTTTCACCACCAAAGACTGTTCAAGTTAATATGATCTCGCGGTCTGATGACCCATGGATTATTCCTTCGCCTGAAAAGGTCGATTCATTTGGAGATTCAATGCCTTTGATTTCGATTGAAATCGATTATTGTGAAATCATTGCTGCATCGAATACTCCACCCTCTGATGGTACTCCTTTGAGCTTGTCTCTTGAAATGTATTCTCAATCCCCTTGGCTCGGCGATTCAGACTCGCCTGATCCTTTGAAAGAAGTGTTTCCTTCCAATGAAGCCATCATGGAAACCATGTCTCTCGAAGAACTGCCATGGGACGATGGTCATCATCGTTCTTCGTTTATGCCTGGCCTCGGGGCTATGTCTACATGTCTTGAGCATTTTGTGTCTCAAGTCCCTTCTCCTCCACTTCAAACGCCAGTCCTGACACATGAAGTCTTTACAGAAGGCAACTTGAGCAATATTACGTAGATGATGCCTATTAACATTTCCGTGAAGTCAGGAATCGTCGAGAACATCCATGTGGGGGTCACTTGTTCTTCAGATGAAGTCCAAGTTTATAGTATCCTTTTCCACGAATTCTGTGATGTCTTCGCATGGTCCTATGAAGAAATGCCCGACATTGATCCTAGTATAGTGGTGCATGAAATCCCTACCTATCCCGGTTCGAAGCTTGTTCGCCAACGTCTTCGTCCGGTGCACCCTAGAAAAGCTACTGCCATTAAAAGTGAAGTTGAAAAACTTCTCAAAGCTGGTTTCATTTATCCAATTCCCTTGACAGATTGGGTTTCGAATATCATTCCTGTCGATAAGAAACAAGGAACTATCTGTGTCTGTGTTGATTACTGTGACATAAATCGGGCCTGTCCTAAGGATAATTATCCCACTCCCTTCATCGATCAAATCATTGACAACTGTGCCGGGAGTGAGATTTTTTCCCTTATGGACGACTTTTCTGGATATAATCAGATTAACGTTCTCCCGGATGATCAACACAAGACGACTTTTATCTGTCCTTGGGGTACCTTCGCATACAAGAAACTCCCTTTTGGCTTAAAGAATGTCAGGGCCATATTCTAGCGAGCGATGCCCTACGCTTTCCATGACATTCCTCACATCGTTCAGCCTTACCTGGATGACCTTCCGGCTCATTCAGCTAAGCATAGGGACCATCCAAACCATCTTCGTCAGATCTTTCTTCGTTTTCGACACTACAACATTCGACTTAATCGGCATAAATGTGTCTTCTGCATTGATTCCGATAGACTTTTAGGGTTTATCGTGTCTAAATATAGAATTCGCCTTGATCCACTTAAGGTTGAGGCTATTGTCAATCTCCCCTCTCCATCCTCATTGCATCAGTTGCAGAGTCTGCAAGGAAAGGCGAATTTTCTATGCCGTTTTATACCGAATTATGCCGAAGTAGCTAAATGATACACGTGACTTTTGAAACAGGACGTCCCTTTCTGTTGGGATAAGATTGCTCAACAATATTTTGATACACTCAAGACATTGTTGGTCAATGCTCCTGTATTACATCCTTCGAATTATTATCATGATTTTTCCCTCTATTTAGTTGCCGCTTTTAGTACAATTGCCATGGTTTTGGTATAAGATGATGATGACGGTCATGAACATGTCATTTATTACTTGTCTCATAACCTTCTCGATTCTTAAACGCGTTATACTCATGTCGAGAAGTTAGCACTAGCTGCGGTCCAGGCCGTCCAGCGCTTTCGTCATTATATTCTTTTGCGTACAGTGACTGTGATTTCCGATTTCAACCCCATGACCTATATTTTGTCTCGAAAATTGTTGGGGGGCAAATACTCGAAGTGGATCGTTATCCTCCAAGGGTTTGATTTGGAATTTAATGCTGCCAAATCAAAGAAATCACTGGTTTTTGCTGATTTGATTTGTTCCCTCCCTTCCGACTCTGCTCCGTCTCATTCTGAGGACCATATTCCGGACGATACACTTTTCTTGATTAGCACCCTCGACCCCTGGTACGGTAATATTATCGTATATCTCCGGACTTCCACATTCCGATCTGAGTTGACAAAGGATGCTCGATGTCATATCCGGCATCACTCGCAACCTTATCGCATAGTCGGAGATACGCTCTATCGCGTTGGAGTTGATTCCATACTTTGCCGATGTTTGACCCTCGAGGAAGCTGAGAAAGTATTGAATGATTGTCACAGTGGTGCCTGTGGTGGTCACATGTCTGGTTATGCTACTGCATAAAAGATACTTCGTGCCGGTTATTTTTGGCCTTCCATTTTCAAGGACTGTATTGTCACAGTTCGTAAATGTCATGATTTCCAAATTTACCAATGCAAATTGCGTGCGCCACTTGTTCCTCTTCACCTTGTCATTACCGTTGGTCCCTTTGCCAAATGGGGCATCGATTTTATGACGTGTAACCCTCACTCGACCGGGGGGCATGCTTATATCATTGTAGCCATGGACTACTTCACCAAATGGGCCTAAGCAATGCCTACACTTGCCGCTGACAGTAAGACAGTTGCTCAGTTCATATTAAATCATATTATTGCTAGGTTTGGTGTCCCTCAAGCCATCATTACCAATCATGGTTCCCATTTTTGGCATTATATGGTGGCGGAGTTGACTTCTAAGTTGGGTTTGTGTCACGACAGCTCAACGCCATACTACCCTCAAGCCAATGGCCAGGTTGAAGCTATGAACAAAGTTCTTGTCACAATGCTTCAGTGTACGATTGGGATCCACAAATCAAACTGGCATCTCATGTTATTTTCGGCTCTTTGGGCATATAGAACCTCAGTGAAAAGTGCGACTAGATTCACCCCTTTTCAGTTGGTTTACGATCTGGAAGCTACTCTCCCGATTGAATGTGAAATACCTTCACTCAAGTTGGCTGTGGAATTACTGCCCAACACTTCGCTGGAAGAAGAGTGTCTCCTTTACTTAGAGAGGTTAGATGAAACTCATCGCTTAGCCGCTTTGGTCATCGAAGCACAAAAGAAGCGAGTCAAAGCTCATTTTGATCAATCAGTTTCCCCTCGTTCTTTCGTTGAAGGAGATCTCGTCCTCCTGTATGACCAAGCTCATGATAAGCTAGGGGCAGGAAAATTTCAACCTATGTGGCATGGGCCCTACATCGTTAAATGTGTGTTGCAAAATGGGGCCTATGCGCTGATTGACTACGAAAGTCATCCTCTTGAACAACCCAGAAATGGGTTGTATCTCAAAAAATATTATGCATGAGTCATTTATGCATAACAGGTGTACATAGGTGTCATTTTCATTTTTGTACATGTTTTTGGGTTTGGTGTGCTTTGTGAGCGTTTTCCTGCTTATTGGGTCTTGCTTATTGTGCAGATGTCTATTACCCCTTATGTCGGTTTCGTGGATGGTGCTTCCCGCAGTACCAGGAATTTGTCTTTGGCAGCTTGGGTAATTTATAATCCTGCTGGTGAGTTGATAGATCTGCAAGGTATTTGTCTAGGATGAACTACAAACAATGTCGCTGAATATAGCACTGTCATTGAGCTATTAACCGAGGCAATCAACCTCGGCATACGCGCGTTGCTTGTAAATCTAGATTCACATCTTGTTGTTCTGCAACTCAATAATCATTATTTGGTTAGAAATCCACACATTATGAGATTGTATTTACGTATTCGTTTCTTGGAATGACATTTTGATTTTATTACTTATCAGCATATTCCTAGACGAATGAACACATTAACTGATACATTGGATAACATTGTATTAGATAGACATTTGCGTAATTTGTAAAAGCATCATCATATGTAAAATATCCATGTAAGGAAATATATGTATATATATATATATATATATATATATATCGCATGTTTGCAACTGTGTGCATCATAAACGTAAAAAAATATATGTATGTTTCTGTTACATCATGAGACATCATGTCTCACAAAATATGCAGATAAAATAAACCTAGGTGTCTAATCAGCATGATGCTCGTGATAACATGTCACAGCCCGTACTAGCCGCCTCAGCAAGCGGTGGATTCGGCTGGGCACCCCTACAGTATGTTTCTGATAAGCGCGAGGAACATCATCAAAACGTGCATAATCTGGGACTCCTCGGGTGATCCCCCCAGGTTGCGCACTATCTCATCTTCCTCACCGCTCTCGCCTTGAGGGTTGAAATCGCGAGGGATTCGCCTTGCTATTGGTGACATACCGACAGGTCTCTCTAGGCCAACATCTGCATCACATGGATTTAATTTCAGAACATACATAACTAAAAAATCATAATACTCATAAAATTTAAAAATTGAGTCTTACCCAAATCTTCTCCCTCTGGGAGTGGGAGGTCCGGGTCATTAGTGAAATCTGTGCCAGTGTAGGGCCAATCCTCCACAACAATTAGTTGTCGACGAAGCCAATCAAAAAATTCCGGCCTCCAAGACATCTGTTGGCCGCCCCCTGCCCTTGGCATCAGTGCTGCCCATCGGGCCATCCGTGGTTCTCTCGATGGTGGAGTCGGAACTATGACCTCCTGTCATTGAAAAATTGGTAATCGTTCCAAGAAGAACGATACCAGGATGGATCCATAACCAAATTGTTTCAGTTTGGTCTTCTTGCATTTGGTTAGTTGGCGCTTCATGTTTATGGTCACGGCCTCTGCCCAGTTATAGATGGTCAGAGCCATGCAGTCCACAACAAGAAGCAACTGTGTCTTTGTTGCTTCGTGCGGTGCTTGTGATCCCGCAGCCCGTGTGATGGTATGCAATACCACACGTAGTGTCAAATCTGGGATAGTTTGTATATCAACTTTCCCACTACCGGATCCTTTTCGCGCTCCTCGACATACCCTGTCTATTACCATGGTCATGTTTTCCCTGCAGGGCCGAGTGCCGGTTAGGAGTCGTACTGCACCTCTTCGTGATAGTCTTGTGATGAAGTACACGTTGGAAACATCAATCTCAAGTTCTTGATCCCGCAGGATGAACTTCTCTTGATTTTCGTCCCATATACTGATAAGATATTGTAGCAATTCCGGTTGGGCTCGGAGACATGGCGTTAGAAAGAATTTTTTCAAACCACAGTTTCTGAGGGCTTCCATAACTCCCTCATTTTCCATGGGTAACTCATCTTCTTCACTATGTTCCTGTTCTCTCCATTCAATGACCATTTTTCTCCTTTCTACCTGCAAACACACACATATGAGTGGTATTAGTCAATATTCATCCTTAAATTTGTAAAAAATTGGGACATTTGGTGCATATTTTTGCTAGAAATTGGTTTGCACCGTTGGCGCGACTGTTTCTAAAACAGTCGTGCCAATGGGCATGCCCTAGTGTTAAAAATCGAGCAGTTGGCGCAACTCCGTGCTCGAAACCCGCGCCAAACGCGCAACCCTAATTTTTACAATTCCTCTCCCCAAATTCAAAATTGGCAAATGCAGGAAGCAAGAAATAGCTTAAAATCACAAGAGGGATCTTAGCTCTTACCTGGAGTTGATGGATTTGCGATTTATCTACTGGATTGGCCGCTATCGTCGTCGCAAGATTGGACAGTAAAATGGGTAACTATTGCTCCACAAGAGGTAAAAATTGAAAAGTAATTATTTTTACTATTTTTGGCATTTTATGACTTTTTCACAACCCTAATTAGGTTTTAAGACATGTTTTTCGATTATTTTACTGTATTATTTTCGAAAAATGGGTTTTATACATGTCTCTTGTGCAGCAACAGGTTTTCACGCGACAATGATGAAGTAACGAGTTATATTTTATACTTTTTTCGGACTTGGTAAAAACACGAAAAAAGTCACTACCGGAGTCATATTTCAGCTCTTTTCTGACTGTCTAAAATTGAAAAGATTGCCGAGATGCCTGTCGTTTTAAACTCGTTAAATGGTTGCGAAAAGATATCTACCCAGTATACATTTACCCCTTTTTCAAGTTGGGATAGATTATTTATGAAAAATGAATACCTTAGCCTATCGCGACTAAGAGGTTCTCTTAGATACAGTTTTCTACCTTTTCGGATCTATGAGACTACCTACGAAAAGGGATTGTTGGAGTTTTATTTTCTCCCTTCTTTTCAAACTCTCTAAACATGAAAAGATGCCAAGTTCTTCCTTTTTCAGACTCGTTAAACTCTGATGACATCGGACTTCGTCACCATGACGTTATTCGAGTTTTTCTTTCCTAGGGCTCGTAAAATGTACTAGGATGGATTTGTCTAAAGGAAAAACTTATAGTGCAAGCATATGCTATCCCCTTCAAGATTGTTTTCAAAAATAATTGGGGTACTCGGAAAAAATGGTGGGGGAAAATAGAACTAGATTTTAGTTGTGTTGGCAGTATGTCACTCTTGAACATGGCACTTGTCTGCATTCATGTTGGGTTGGGGATATCTCATTTCGTCATTTTTTCCTCCCTGGGTTTGGGTAATCTCTTTTGACCTCTCATTTTCTCTTTGCCACGTCATCATGACCTCAGATCCTTTGATGTCAAATACTGCCAAATCTAGTGTCGTGTTGCTGATATGTTCAAGAGAAGTTTGCCTCTGCAGTTTTTCAACCTCCCTCTGATTATCTGTTGGTCCTGATTCAAAAACATCATATTCCTCTGTCTTGTGTCGATGATGTGGGAAACATTATGGCCCTCCTTTGACCAGGTCACTTCCTCTCGATTTCAGCTCATTATCTAGGAATTTGATCTAGAGACTCCTTTCCAGTACCTTGCAGCCTGCATGCCTTAATGGCAGGTTCTTCGCATTCGACGCAAGGTCCACATCATTGGCCTTCGATTAATTGACTCTGCAGGTGTTCAATGCCAGATCACTGTTCATATTCCGTGGATTGTACCTTTTGTACTTTAATATCCATTGTCATTATTGGTGGTTCCTCTCGTGTCTGTTAACAACTTTCATCATTGGCTGGTAATCAGACGATGTTCTTTTATGTTCGACTTCAGCTCATATATTCGCATGTTTGAATCTGTACTTGTTCAGGTCGAGATGGAGCGCGAGACCCTGGATTTTGTTTGATAAAATCCAGGCTGTGGGTTCTTTATGGATTATCATGACTTATTGCATGGCTCTGTTGATTGGATGGTTGTGACCATACCTGAGTCTATTTAGTGATCTTTATTGCTGGATGGTTGCGTCCATACCTAGATTTCAGTTTTTATATACTCTATTATGGATGGCTGCGCCCATGCCACATGTTCATGTATCTGAGATATTATTTGTATTTGTAATTGCAGGTTTTCTGACTGCAGTGTTTGGTTCAGACGCATTCTCATAAAGCATTTCGCCCCTCCCTCTCCCTTGGACCTCATGCTTTAGGGGGAATTTGTTACACAAAATTTTTTCACTGTCCCTGCAATCCCTAACTCGCACATTGGAGGGTCATTTCTGTGACCAATACGCAGTGTCATGCTTTGCAAATACCATCTTTGAATCCCTTTTGATGAAAGCAACATTCTTCTTGTTGACATTTCCCTAAGCAGAGCTATGAAAATCCCTATTTTTTCCTTGGCGCGAGTAGCCCGTTACCTCCTCGCACCGACCTAGAAATTTAACATTGAGCCCGCACCACTTGGCGCTCTTTGCTAGTTAGACACCTGCGCCAAGTTGTTTATGGAATGTTTTTTAAAATTAGAGGCGGAGGTTCCATTCCAACCACCTCGGAGATGAGTCATTGGGAGTGGTTGAACTGAAACAACCATGGGCTTCCTCCTTTAGTTAGTAGGTTCCACCTCCCTTGGAACACTCTTAAAGGATAGGCCTCCATTCCACCTTTGTAGGGATCCCAACCTCCTCCTTTTCCTCTATATAAACAAGCCTTATCCCTTTATGAAAACTAGTTGAACAAAGAGAATTATACAGTTGAAGTGTTGAACTTGGAGAACTGAACTATAGATGAATAACTGAGTTATTGAGAAGGTAGAACAAGGAGGAAATCCATCGAGAGGGCCTTTATCCCGTCCGAATTCCCCGACGATCTTTGAGACGTGCTTCTCCTAAACCCCGCTGGAGGAGACTGCAATGTCAGAGCATGGTTGTATATCTTCTTTCTACCTAATAATATAAGTGACTATTGTATGGTTCCCATCTTGTATTTTGTCTTTATCGAATGCAATATGCTTAGTCTTCTCTGACTGACTAGTAGTTTTTCGATGAAATTAGTATGTGGTATGTGGTTATCGTTTTCTGATCCGTGTGCAGGTGTCCAAGCGCGATAAGCGAAGGGATTGTGACTTGCCAAATCAGGAGCGAGAAGTGCTCATCACCACTACGATTGCCGACAACAGCATTGGACCACAAGTAGGTCATCTTATCACGTCCTCTTTCATTCAAATATCTAGGAACATACACTCTAGCATGATTCCTTGTTACTAGACCCACTCTACGGCTAGAGGGATCGTCTCTATTCACAGAGAGGATTTACCTACATAACAGCATGCACCAAGACTTTCGCAGGAGCAGAGGCTGAAATAATGAGTGGGCACTCCTTGTACATGTGTCCCACCTCATGGCATCACCTACATCTGAAGGGAACCCCTTCATAATCAAGAATCTGCACCCGAACCATATCGTTGAAATGGAGGTTGAAGGTCTCGACAAGCCCTTCCCTCGTGTCCAGATGAATGAGAATCATAGCCATTGATATATTTCCTATCTCGAGATAGGATTAGTCATGGTTCAAATAGATCCGCAAGTCCTCTCCAATGAACCAAAGGGCTTCTTTAGTCCAAAAGTGTAATGGTAGTCCCAGTAATCTGACCCAAATCGGTCCAGCACTAGACTTCTCCTTGTCCGGGTTGAAGAGGGGTGTCCATCAGTTCAGCAAAACTGGGGTCATCTCTATGTGCCAATATTTTTGAAGGACCCAATCGGCCATGTTAGGTTGTGAGAAGATAAGCACAAATCAACCCTGGTTCATAGTATGGACCCCCGGAAGCTGCGTCAAATATTTCCCCCAAATCTTAGCCGTCCAAATTTTGAGTTGAGTGGTGGTGTAGTTCCTGCCCTTGAATCTACCAACCAAAACTGTCTGGGAGGTGTGCTCCAAATTCTTCATACCAATGCCCTGCCCGAAAACAGGGTATCTTCTTCCAGCTTTGCTCTTGGTACACTGGTGCTTCTTTTTTCCACTGTATGTGACCCTGTCCTGACCTACTCCTTCCACATCCAGAGGGTCATCTGAGTCAGAAGTCTTGGTTTCTTCAAGCGGGGGTGCTATATACGGAATATCCTCAAAGCACCTAGATGTCGCGACAGTGGTCGACACTTCATGACCCGACAGGCGATTGGATTGCTAATCCCCCTGGTTGATTTCCAACTACTCAAAACTGAGGGTTCCCTCTTGAGGTCCACTCCCAAAAATTAGCCCTTCCTCAAACTAACCCAAATCATCTAGAGTCTCCTATGCTTGTTGTTCCCATAACCTTAGAACTGAAGGCGATGGAATGGAATAAGCAAGAGATGCCATGGGAGGAAATAAGGGTTCTGTGCAAACCATCACTGGGACCGGAGGTGTTTCCGCCAGCAAGTAATGTGGCATGGATGTCTTACCAATTTCCATCGCCACCACATCCTTGTTCCCCAAGTCCACCCCATCCTCTGGTCCACTTGTCCTGTGTGAAGAATAACCAACCCAGATTTGGGAGGGGTCCAAAAGGTCCGAGGAGTAATCCACCTCATCATCTGTCATTCTTGGCCACTCAGTAAAACCCCCATTCTTGATAGTAAAAACCCACTTCGTGCCAAAAGCACCCTATTCCGAGGTCTGTGAAACAATACGACAAGGGGAAGAGGTCAATTGGGGTCAGGAGAATTTCATAATAAATAATAGGTCCCTTATGTCGGGTTGTCGGGACATAGAAGAGAGCGACAACCAGGACAGTAGCAGAAGAGCCGAGATATCAGTCGAGAGACCCGCACACTCGTGTGAAAAGCAAAGCGAATGTCGAAAAGGAATGAGGTAGGGGAGTAAAAAACCAGTTCAATGGAGTCACGAATCACGGAGGGAAAATAAACAAATCACTGCGGCAGAACATTAGGAAAATCAAAATAATGAAACCTGAGGCTATATGCATTAGGGTAAGCTCAAATCCTGAGTCAGATATACCGGATGAGAGGAAGGCGTCGTCCACCATCACCAAACCATCCCGCCATTGTTAGGGTTTCATTTGCCTCCCATGCGCTCTCCGTCGTCCAAGAAAATTCCTCCACCTCGAGTCCACTTAGAAAATGAAGGAGCTTGATTCATCCATGAGCAATTTTTAGTTATATATATGACAAGTCTAACTAATAGAAGAAATTATTTTTTTATCTGGAATCCCCCAATAAAATGAGAGAGATTGTGATTCTTCTTATTTAAAATGTAATTTTGAATACATAAGTGGATTCAACACCTTGAAAAACCCTTGAGGCACTCAAACTTTGCTATATGCCCTAAGAGAAGAATAAATCATTCATGGCTTCTATTGTGAGATTTCCAAGGTTTGAAGTATATGTTATATCACCTATTGACTCACCAATGTTGCCTCGAAAGGGAATAACTGTGTTGCATATGCATCATCCTCCATTCAAGGGTGCACTGAAATGCACTTCCTGACATTCAAGAGTGCGTTGGTCAATTGGGAGCGAAATTCTCATTGTTTTGGAATATCCACATGGCCAGTGTCTTCTAGAAGAGTCCATATGCGTCAAACTTCGAATCCAAGTGTCCATCTAACACCTCTGAACTTGGGAACATGTCTTACCTATTATTAGAAAGTCATTCATTGAGAAACTACCATCAGTTTCCCTATAAATTGAGCACAGATCCTAGTGCTAGGGAAGGAAGAATTTTGGTAAAGAAATGATGCTGGATTCTCATTTGAGAGAGTGAAAGTATTGATATGCTATTGGTGTGATGTTGGATGTGATGAGGCTGGGATGACGCTGGAGTTGGTGGCATCAAATCGATCATTGGTTGTAACCTCCCCTTTCTACTTTTTAATAAATATTGTTGTTCATTTTCCCACATATGTATCTCTTTATGTTTCTATTTCTCATGCAATGGGTTCTTGAATGATATACATGTTTCACATCTAATCGATTTGAGTGATTAAGATAGGTAGATATTTGTATATGCATGTTGTTTTCTGTTCTATGTTTGTGTTTGCAAGAATTGATCTGGCAATATGAGTTGGATTGAGTGCGACATCAACAACAACAGAAGGAGAAGGAGAAGCGCTTGGATCATAAGTAGGTTCTTCTATCATTCTGTGTATCTGCTTATTTTAGAGAAAGTGTTAGCAAAATCTTTCATCTATTGTTCTAAGTGCCTAGCACCACACTTAGGGAATTCGATTTATCCATAGATCACAATTCTGCATAACACTTAGTGTCCTTTGGAGGCTGTTCGAAATCCTATTCTTTCTATAAAATTGGTTGAGATACCCTCAACATGTCTAGAGGAATATTTTCCAACCTCTTGTTTATGTACTCTTTAAACTTGGCAAGTTGTTCTGGATCAAAATGAATTGCCGCTAACTGTTCCACTTCTGAATATGTCTCAGTAGACTTAAGCAGATCATCATAGTCATCGAGCTCATGAATGAATTGTTTGACTTTTACCTGGGTTGTAAAGTCTTGGGCCACTTTGTTTGGGTCAAATTGTCTGTCAAGCATGGTAGATAATTTTAAACACTGAATTTAATTGGTTTCAAGCACAACGCACTTCTAAATCATAGCCACCACAATTAATAGGAAATGATACCCAAGCGGACTTGTTGGCTTCCATTAAGGCTTTGGTTAACCTATTCCCTATTGTTTGATAGGCAATTTCTCAGGCCAAGAGTTTATCTGGTACATACAGTGGGAGGACATGGGGATTTACTAGACTTCCATAAACCCTAACATATGTAAATAGCTCCTCTCCAAACCATTTTCCTATGATTGTGAAATCATCTCTGGCTTCTTTTGACAGTCTTGGGGTCATTTCTCCAAAAACAACTTGGTAAAGGGGTAAAATGACTCCATGAAAAATTCTGTAAAAATGAGACTCATAATTGGACTCCCAAAGGATATTGTGGTAGACATGGATAGGGGAAGGGTCTTGCATAGTCCATTTCCATCCCATGGTTGGGAAATTAGAAATAAATCATATTGCATCCATGACATAAGCACTCATGAGAAAATTGTGAATTGTCTTGGAAGTGAATTTTTGATTCTTTCTATACTCGAGGATTTGGGAGGAAATATTATTGGAAATGATGGTACCCCAGTCCATAATGTATGAATCTGATGCAGCCTCAATGAGAGGAACCCATTCAACTGAAAATTTACTTGTATTTGGGTACCTAAATAGCCTACACATGATATCAACAATATAGAAATACAGACTAGTAAGAGAAGATATAGAGTACATACCCTTATCATCATGTTTGTGCTTGTTGGGGTTGTGCCTAAATTGTCTTATTGGGTATGACGCTAGTTTATTTTCCTTTGCAAACTTTTCGAGGAAATTCTTGTCATATACCTTCTATGGGTCGAGTATATGATACATTTTCTTTAAATCTTCTCTCTTGAAAGACCCAATTATTTTCCCTTGAAGTTAGGAATGTCCTCTCTCCAATGTTCAAATTGTTGATTATCCACTTCACCATATCTGAATAAGGAATAATTTTAAGGTGAGCGGCAATTTGATGGAGGAAAGAATTAGCAACTTCATTGCAAGAAGTTTCAGAGGATGTTGGGGCGTCAGCTGTGGCTACCCTTTCAATTACTTTGGGCTTTTCATCCTCAAATAATTTATACATGAATTCCCATGAGGAAGATCCACCGTCTAGAGTGCATGTTGTATCAGAGAATAGAGGAGGCATCTTTGTCACTTCTGAAGTAAGAGGTGCTGGGTGTGGAGTAGCCATGGGTTTCTTGCTCTTCTTCGCAACCTTTGACATCTCGCAAGAGTCTTGCTTCTTAGGACTAGCCCGCACTAGGATAAAAACAGAGAATGAAGAACAATACTTTGCAATGTAGGAGCGATTAACACAAAAGTTTGAAGTGATGGAAAATATGGTTTAAATGCTAAAAATCCACAAATATTGAGTAACATACTCTTTGAAGGCCTCACATACTAAAATGAAATGTTTTTCTGTTTCCACTTTTCCGTAAGAGCAAAAAATACATACTCTTTCCTCCCACATTTCTTTTGGCCTTTTCTAGCACCTTGTTTCACGACAAAATTGATGAGAATTAGTTATTAATTAAGAAATAAATATTTTAGATCTCCAAAAAAATTTAAATATTTTACACTAGAAAACATTTTCCAGTCAATATAAAAACCCACCCAAATTCGAAACTCAATTTGTATAACTTGTGAGCCATTGTAATAGGCTTAAAAATATAGTAGCAATTCCACCAAATTTATCATAAATCCCCTTATAATAAATAACACATCTATCATTTCTTTTAATTTATAAATGGGTGGGATGAGACCACTTTTCCCATGATTCACGTTTTTTAAAAGCAAAAGCTAATGAGTGATTCCTTGTCGGAAATGTGAACTCAATGTAATTATATTTTCTCGATTTTATTGTTTAAATATGAAAGTCATAGTAATTAACCTTTTTTATATGGACAAATACGAAAAGTAAACTAAAAAAAAATCAATCGAGGAAAGTGGTTGTTAAACATATAATCAAACTTTCATTGATCTATTTTATTATTATACCTTTCGCTAGATGAAAAAGATGCCATGTGGCATATAATTGTCAATTAAAACAAAGCTGCCATATGCACAATTAAAAGTTCCACCGTTGTACACCTTTTTCAGCTCATTTAATTCTCTCTATATTCAATACTCTTATATATAAAACATTTTTAAAGACAAACCATCAAATTATTTTACACACATTTTTAAGAAAGCAATTCTAAAAATATGATGAAGAAAATAATTCTTATATAACATTGCAAAAAATGAGATATAAAAAATTAGGTATAAATGATTAGTAAAAAAATTATATTCCTAAAAATTATGTTATATAGTATAGATTTATTTCTTCAATTAAATATTAAAATTAAAGTGTATTTAAAAAAATATATTTTTTATAAATGTATATGAAATATCATAATAAAATAAAATTGTAAATATGTATTTCTTAAATATTTAAAACAAGTGTAATTTTTTTTCAAATTTTGCACTCAATTTTTTTTTTTTGAGTCTTAAAAATTTAATCTCTCAATACTTAATAAATCCCAAACTAAAATGATTCTATAATAATTTTATGAAAACTCTAATTATATATATATATATCAATGCTTAATAAATCCCAAACTAAAATGATTCTATAATAATTTTATGAAAACTCTGATTATATATATATATATATATATATATATATATATATATATATATATATATATATATATATATATATATATATATATCATCGTTAATAAATCCCAAACTAAGATGATTTTATAATAATTTTATTAAAAATCTGATTTTATATATATATATATATATATATATATATATATATATATATATAAACATCTATACGTTTGAAATTTTTCTTTAACATGTTTTATAATTTTATTTTATTAATCTAAAATGTATAGTTTAACTTTGCAGTTGTGTTGGTGGCTCAGGAAGATTGTGAAAGCGACCAAGGAGTTGGAAAGGTTTTGTGCTATGGCGTGTGCATGACATCACGACGTAGCTCACACTTGGGTGGAGGTGGAAGTGGATCGGTCGTGAAACCCAAACCTTAATGTCGATACCAGAAGCAGGAGGGATTGGGGCCAAGCTCAAAAGTAATCGAGAGCTTGCAGGGACCCCGTTGTGAACATTGGCCACCGCTAAGGAAGAGGAATAATCCCTCTTGCGCCACTAAAGATCAACCACATCAGTATGTGAAAATGCACCTGGAAGCCTATGAGAAAATTCGTCAAGAAGAGCACGAGGTGGTCATGGAAGACTTGGCTCAAATCCAATATTTCCAGTGTCAACTTCATGAGCAGGTGGTGGTGGTCTAGCGTGGACATATGCGCATTCTGGAAAAGCTGTAACAGTTGGAGGCTTGGTTGGTTCATCGGAAACAACATGCCAGCTACTCGTTTCACCCCCGTCCTTTACCTGGGATGGGTCCAAACAAGCTAGCTTCTATCAACTCTGATGATTGAGTATGTGTTTTGGTGTTATGTTCATTTTGTGAGTCTTTTGGCATATCTTGCCCTTATGGTTATGGTTGGTTAGCCTATGTATTTTTTGGAATATTTATTTTGGACTGATGGCAATGGTCAACAAACTCGGTCGGAGTAAGACCAACAAACCTTTTAACAATATCCTTGTAAATATTTTCTTCTACAACTAATAGAATGTTCTAACTTACAAAAAATATATATACTTTAATTATATATAAAATTCAAAAAAAATGTAAATATTAAACTATTACAAATTTATTAATTAAATTTAAATATGAAGTTCTAAAATATAATGGAAATTACTAAATCATTATAGATTATTTCAGTTTATAAGTTAAAATGGATCTTAATTTATTCCATATATATATATATATAGTAAGCTTGGCAGGACTACATCTTCATTATGTCCAATATATCGCCCCGATCAGGGTGGGGAATTGAATTGGTGACTTCACATCAAGGGGTGGGGAATTCAACCGGTGACTTCACATCAAGGAGTGCCTTAACAGAGTACTCGATCATTGTATATCCAAAACCATGCGAACTATTAATTATATTTTTTGAAATATGAATATGGATGATTATTTTTTAAATTTATTTTAATGTGAAATGTATATTATGATTTTTTCCAAAAAAAAGTTGTTTGTAATTTTATTAATAAAAATAAAATCACAAAATGTTAAAAGATAATAACTAGAGTGATAGCTAGAGGTTTAATTCCCCCTCCATAGAGTTTCTATTCTTAACATGTTAGTCTATATAACAAAAAAAAATTGAACATCTTTTAAAATGTTAACCTATATAACAAAAAAAAATTGAATATGTTAAAAATCTTCAATATTTTCATATTAAAGTGAATAATAGTAATCATAATGATTAGACCCTCGTCCAAAATAACAAATTAAAATGAATCCATATCTCCCCTATATTACATATTACGCTCTAGAGCGCCTCGCACCACTATAGTATCTCCTCTCAACTAGACTATAAAACTCCTCTCACTACCATAATTTGCATACAATTATATTATTATATAAATAATTTCTTTTCTATAAAATATTATACCTCTCATAAATTTCGATTTAAAAAAAAATCTTATATTTTAATTAACGTTAAAATTCAATTAATTAATAAAAACTTTATACCACCCAACTATTTTCCAAAAATCTTAAACACGTACACCCAAAACCAATTATTGTAATTTTTAAATGATTATGATATTAATCATGGTTATCATTTTAAGTGGTTGAATATCTTTATTTGAGTCACTAAATCAACCTAGTGGATTTCATTCCCTTGGAAATACTCCAAATTAATTTTCTTAATGACATGTGTCAACCTTTATGCAAGTCTTTGAACGATAACATAAGACCTATAAAATAAAATAGTGTAGCACGTTGTTTTTATTATTAGAAAAATTATTAATTAATTAGAGAAGTGGTATTCTGAAAAATGGTTTAAGGTCTATGTTTTCGTCTTTCCCATAGCCACATATCTCCAAAGTTTATTATCATTTTTCTGAAAAGTTGTATTATGAATATTATAAAAAATGGTGTTTTAATTCTAAACTATTTAAATAAATATAAACAAATTATCTTATGATATTGCCTTCTACCTTGATAATGATGGAGTTGTCTACAAAGTCAATAAAATATTATTATTATATTATTATTTTTATTTTTTTATTTTTTATATCGAACATAGTAAAGTAGATATATCGGAGTAGAGGGTTCCACTAAAACTCACTTAAAAATAGATATAACAGTGAAAGAAAAAAACAATTTTAATATTGGATGGTTTTTAATTCACTTAGGTAGTCAATAGATCTGGTTTCCTTTGTTGAAGCCACTACTTGCTTCAGTACTTGTATAGCAACCTGCATTTTTGATAAATAGAAAATAAAAAGACTCTACGAAATTCACAAAAAAAAATAAAAATAAAAATAAAAAATAAAAAAAAATTGCCAAATTTTTTCATAATCTTGCCAAAATTCCTAAATTATTTATAAAGGACCTTTGTTTAAAGGTTTCAATCATTTCTACTAAGAGTGGTTATCATCCATAGTTCTAAACATAGCATGCAATTGATGTACGGCATACAAAACTTTAGGTTTACATTTGAGACTATAACTTATGTGTTTACGGTATAGAATTTTCAAGCTGCTTACGGGAGTCTAAAGATATGGCATTTGATGTGAGGTTAAAGATATGTCATTTGATGTGTGGTTGAGAGATTTTTTTTTTGAAGTGTGTCGAGTTAGGTTGCCTTACCGTATTTATCTCTAATTTATTGCACCATTCCCAAAGTACGCAAGGCATTTGATTACTAATTCTCATTTATAAATTTAGTTGATTTAATTGCCTAATCTTTAGTTCTTGGGTAACTTTTTTTTACCAAGCATATAAACATTCTTTATTAAAACTTGTAAGGATAATAAGGGACTAGTTATGACGAGTAAGAGTAAAGAGATAAAACACATCAAATAATAAAAGACAATGACATATATTACTTTCCATAAATTAGAAAGCGGTGGAAATTACCAATTACTTTCCATGAATTAGAAGGGGGTGGAAATTGTAAGGGTAATAAGGGACTAGTTATGATGAGTAAGAGTAAAGAGATAGACACAACAAATAATAAAAGACAATAACATATATTATTTCTCATGAATTAGAAAGCAGTGGAAATTACCAATCCTTTCCCATGAATTAGAAGGGGGTGGGAATTATCCATTAGGGTATCATGAAAGGGTTTTAGATTAGATGTACTATTTATTTAGAGGAAATGTTTTACCATATCTTATTGACATTCTAAAGGAGTAGAGTAAATGAAAAAGAGATAGATGGTTAATATCTCTTGAAATGCATACCTTTAAGATGGAAAATCTCTCTCATTAAACCCTACTAAACCCTACTTTCTTCCCTCCCCTCTCATACTTGTTGCCATGAGAGGAAGGTCCTCTCCCCACTGTAATCCTTTTTTATGTAGAAGTTTATTTATTTCAAATATTGGTCTATTATATCTTGAAAGCAAGGTTTTCCTTATTGGGATGGTTCCTCCTCCTAGCTTGTTAAAAGAATTAAAGTAATTTTCCATTGCGTTGTGAACTTGAGACCCATTATAATGGAATCTCATAATTTTTCTAAGTTCTCTCATTGTGAAGTTTGGAAAATTGTGGCATAGTCCTAAGATTCTTAATGCTTTGAACACGCTAAGTTGTTCTCCATTGACCCATGATTTGATGACACTTATATTGTGGGAAGAGATTTTATTCCTTCTTCTTTGACCATAAGGAGGAATGCGATAGAATTTATAAAATGCAACATTGGTTCATGTGGTCAGATAATATGTAGGTAATACATTTATCATTAATCTTTGATTTTAAAGAATAGATACCCTTTATAGTCTTGGCATATATTTGTTTTCCATTTCTTCCACTCTGACTATAGGACATAGATACTTTGAAAGAGAATAAGAAACTTGTGGGAAAATATATAGGCAAGTTAATAATGAAACATCAATGGCTCTAGCTTGAGAGGTTGAGAGGAAGGATTATTATCCTCCCCACATACTTTCAAGTCCTACTTGTGAGATGTTAGCTCTTTGTGAACCATGAGGAATATCTCACTCTTTCTTATAGGGTAGAAGGAGGGGTTAGAAATTACATGGAAACAAATATTAAGCAAGAAATGAGTAATTTAACTTGATGCAAAAATATTCATTGAATTACATCCTCAAAAAAGGCTTTCAAAAAGCCATTGAAGTATAACCAAGAGACTAGATTCATGTATAAAAATTGACCTTCAACATAATTCCTTTTAAATGTAACCTTTATTTTCAATATAGTTGTTTTTTGAGGGATTACTTGAAAATCAATGTTATGAGACCAAGAAGGATATATATGGAGTTGAATGTATATGCAATGTGGTCAAATGTATATGCATTGGGTTTAAACATATATGTAATGGGAGTTAGCCTAATAGGGGACACACATGTATAATCAGTGAGAATATATATGTATAGAATATATATTTATAAATATCAACAAAATAAACATGATGATATGTACACATGATTTGGATATATGGATGTATTGCAATTATTTGAATGAGTTTCTCCTAATGTATAAAGAGTTACTGTGCAACTTATCTTTATCATCTATTTAGTAGTTATTCTCCACATTCACATTTGATGAACATCTTGCACACTCTTGTTTGTTACGTTATTTTAAAGATTTGACAACAAAGTAGATAATCCCTAATTTACCACCTTCAAATGAATCATTTTACCATTTTCACTACATAATGACTTTGCACCAAAGACAAATCACAAAAAGCAAAGGGTGTGTAATACCACACATTTTGAGCCCTTAATCAAACTTGACTTATACCTTGAAGTTATTACTAGATCAAGTAGATTTTTCTTTAATTTTGAGTTGATAAAATTCTCTAATGGAAAGACATGCATGGGTACTTACAATCTAAAATTTGTGGTTATGTGATATGCAATTGTGGCTCGAATGTGTGTATATTACATATAGATTTCTTTATGATTGTTATTGAGTGAACTCAACTTTTTGTATTTATTGTAGTGGCCATTGTTTTTCTTTGATTATCCATGACTTGTGAACCTAGTATCAGATAACTTCGATGTTATATTTTTCATCACACCACCTTTTGAGATGATGTTTAATGGAGATCTCAAATGATATGTCTAGATTGGTTTGCTTATACTTACCTAGTATAAGATAACTTAGATGTTATATTTTTCATCACACCACCTTTTGAGATGATGTTTAATGGATACTTCAAATGATATGTCTAGATTGGTTTGCTTATACTTATGGAAATGGATGCATCTTTTCCATATATATGGGTTTTTGATTTCTATAAATGAGTGTCTTATCAAATGATGTTTCTATGCTTCTTACGGCTTATGTGTAAACATGAACATGCATGAATATAAGTTATTCCTTTGAAGCTAATTTTATTTTTTTATGTGATGCACATCGTTATGATATTCAAGATGAATGAATAATAATATATAGAACATGCAACATATATGTGTTGTAATAAAGTTAATTGTGAGTAATATATACATTTGGTGGCTAGTTGAGTGTTCATGTTTCGACAATATATTTTATGATTTGATAGAGTATGTTGAATCTAGTTACATTGGATATATTATAATCACAGGATGTTCATGGGGTTATAATGATTTGACACATGTGCTTGTTGATTTCATACATGTGATTTCTGATTAAAAAACATGTTATGGATTGATATTTTTTTTTTTATGATGTGAGTGTGAGAGCTTGATAGGATAGGTTTTTTTTGTCAAAGGGCCAACTTAATGTAGTGACCATTAACCTTTGAAATTGAATCATAGTCAATATAGAACCCTTAAACTTCAAAATAATTGAAATACATTCGCACCATAGACACAAAAATGTGTAGAAAGACACTTAGGGTAGGGTAACATCATCAATTACTCCTTATTTCTTCTAATCATAGGCCTATTTCATGATTATGGTGACATTACATTCATTTCCCCCATGGGTACCTACCTAGGTAGCCCATATTATCCTTCTTAGGTACATTACATTTAGTGATAGACCTTGTGTGTAACACACCTAATAACCCCTAACCTTTGTTGAGGCTATGGGGTGCGTTATACAGAAACTACAACTGCAGACATAAGTATTTTCCCTAGACTGGGTGGCCTAGCCTAGAACAACATAAAGACAAAGAAGCTAATGTTTCTCTTAAAGAAAATAGATAATGGGATGAAGCCTACTCGTAATTTGTTGTATGCTTCACTCATTTCTCAACTCATATGCTACAATCCTAAATCTGTGTAATGTTCCCAAATTTTAGCCTCAAAGCTAAATGGAACATTGGAGTTAGCAACAGCTCTAACCGGTGAATAAATGGGTAGAAAATCCCATCAGTCTCCTACGGAGGAATAAAAACACTCAAAGTGTGAAAAGGGACACTCTTTACAGCTTAATAAGAAACCTCCATGTGTGAACAGGGATAATATCAAGTTGGTTTAGTCCACTTTGACTAAGTCAACAACGCAGTTGTGGAGGAGGAGAAATCAAAGAAGGAATAACACAGTTTTGGAGGGAGATGAATCTTTGGATGGAGATGACCTAATTGAGTGGGGCCAAGGGCAAGAAAACTCATGTTTTGTTTAAGGAAGATGATGGCAGCATTATTCTTCATGTTTTAGATTGTTATTTTGTCTGCTCAGACTTTTTGCTTCCTTTGCTGCTTAGCAGGGTTGCAGTGTTGTTTAGCACCGGGTGTTCCCAAGCGGGAATCCCACCTCTTTCCTTGAGGAGCCTCTTGGGAGAGTTTGCATTCATCATTCCACATCAGGTTTTCAGGCCAAGATTCAACCTACTTCATCATCGCAGTTTCTGCAGGTGATTGTGCAGTGTTGCTGGGTGCAGTAGTGGAAGGGATTGGAATCCCGGTTTCTTAGCTAGTTTCTCATTGGAGGGAGCTTTCCTTCTATCGGGAGACCTGTTTGGAGAGGTCTAGAGCTGATTTCAGATATGTGGTACCAGACCACACATTTCCCCACATTCCCAGCGCTGTCCCAGCTAGGGAATGCGTTATTTTTGAGGCAGCTTCAATAGTTGGTCTAGTGGCTCCGTTGCAATGGTTTTCTTGTAATTGAGGGGTTAAACCTTTCACGGGAGGAAGCCCTTTAAGGATCTACATCAGATCAGACATATTTCAGCCTTCTACACTCTTATGCTTCAGTTTTGCAGTGATTATTCAGTAATTTTCTGAAGATCACATTTGTATGCAGAGTGTTTGATAAGAAACCCTTCCTGGGTTTTCTTGTAATTGTAATAAGGAGACTAGATCTCAGTTTATGAGCATGATTTTCCAATATATGAGTAGATCTATTTGTCTTCTTAATTTTTGAGTGAAACCCTCTTAAAACTGTGTTGTTCCTTTTCTGCATAATTTCTGAGTAGCAGCGTCTGGGGTTTTTGATCATTTTCATATACACTAGTGTGGGAGGTCTGTTTACCTCACCTAGTTTCATTTCTTTTTGATCTCCTCTTGGACTTAGATGCTAGATGGATGTATCTATGGGATCCAAGTGATGATTTTCATTTCCATGGCTTAAATTTTTGAAAAAATGCATTTTTCTGTGAATGCATTGCTGAGCAGTCCATTTTTGGAATATCTTAAGATATTCCTGTTACTGCTTATTTTCCATATTTTGGGATATTACAGTGGTATCAAAGCTTCAATCTTGGCTCAGCCTGTGGATCTCAGGCCATTATACTTTCAGGAGAGATGGACAGAAATGAGAAGGCTCCGTTATGTGAAAGAAGAAAGGAGGACAAGCTTACAAAGCTTCTTCCAAGATCTATGCAGATCTTTCAAGGAGAGCTGAAGGAGATAAGAATGGAGATGGGATCTCCAAGGGAAGTTGGATCTAGAGCTGAATCTAGATTTGCACATGGTGAGTGTGAGAAAGCAGCTACACACCATGATGCACAACGCAATCAAGTGCCCATATATATCTTGAGATGGATGAAAGGAGGGAGAATGCATAAGAGGAGAAATCTTAGTGATTTGTTGTAGGAGTATGAATCTAAAACTAAGAGGTTTAGAGATCATACTGATTTCCAAGAATTTTGCAAGATCCAGGTGGAGGAGAGAAAGCAACATGATGCAGATAGATTTCTCCTATCTACTTTTGAAGGCTCACCCACATGTTTAGCTAGAGCTTGGGTGAAGGAGCTAGACTCCTATTTTCAGCAGCAACATATTTCTGAAGATGAGGCCATCAGAGTTGCAGCGTTGCATTTCAGAGGTAAGGCCCATGCATGGTGGATTTTTGAATCTTGTTATTTAAGAAATGCAAACACTTCCTATTATGCAAGATTCATTGAAACATTGGTGGGAAGGTTTGATGGGAAACTTCGTAAGACACATGAGCAAGAAAAACTTGAGAGAACAATAACCTTGCATGTGATGGGGAAAACTCCACTTCAGAACCATGGGAGAAGCTGACATCTTGCATTACACATTGCCGGAGGCAAGACCTCTAGTCCATATTCCTAAACAAGAGGGCATGGGGATTTCCTTTTCACAGGAGGATACAATTGTTAAGATGTTGCCCACACACATTGATGAAGAAGAGGGCAACATCGCTGTCAAATCTAGAGCACACCCAGTAACTCATGTAGAGGGAGAAGGAGCACCTGCTCCAACAGGAGGGATTCTTGTATCCTTGCAAGAAGTTCCCCAGGATCTCATACATGGAGGTCCAAGCACAATCAGTGAGTAGCATGATTGTGCAGCATTGCAGCTGGAAGGAGAAGGTAGGGAGGAAGAGCGAACATCAATTGATGAGAGGCACACACCCTTCTCTATTTCAGAAAGCTAATGCAAGGAAGAGGCAGACTGATTTGCGCTGTAAGGGCCAGGGCAAGGTTGCCCAATCATATGTACAGTCTACCCTTGACATTGATGTCTCACTACATGGAGGCATTCCACCTGGGAGGCCACCTAATCTGGAGTTTATGGAAGACATCTTGTCTTTGGATTCACCACTCTTGGATTTTGGAGAGGTGGAGAGTTTTGAGGATAACTTTGGCATGAGGGATGTCAAAGTAGCAGTGAGGAGAGCTTCATGTGCCAGATCACCAGCGCTGTCTCTTAGGAGGATTGATCCTTATTGGAGATCTCAGCTCTCAGTAGAGTACTCCAAGGATCTTGGTGCATGCATGATTCTCGATGACCCAGATAGAGATGATGAGTATATGGTGGATGATGTGGTCATCTATTCACATGGCAGAGTCTTCTTGACTAGAGCTTCTAGTCTCAAGGAGAAGTTGCTACTTGCAGCACATGAGGACTTCCTTTCCATGCACTTTGATGCATATTTCCATTTGATGGAGGAGTTCACGTGGGAGGGCATCCAGCATGACATATTTCAGCATATAGAGAGATGCATAGCCCGGATGGTGACAGGTAGGAGGTCACAACCACTTCCCTACTCATTGGAGGTGAGGGAGAAATTCTAGTTGAGCCATTTCAGCTCAAGATCTCAAGTACATGATGGAGGAGGTATAATTTCACACTTTGTATTGTACTTCTTTTCCTTGTTTGAGCAGCATGATGCATCAAGAAGAATTATCTCTTCTTGCATATTATATGATGATGTACTTGCAAATACTTGTAGCATTGATTTTGGCTATCTTTTTGGTGGTTTGTGGGGAAAGCCACATGATTCTTGGTGTGCACCATTGACACCATATTGTAACTTCATGTTTTGATCTTATGAGATGACTGTGGCAGCAAACAAGTGGCTGGTAAAGCACTTGTTATTTCTTATTTGGATGTAGGCAAAGGATGCACTGCGCTGGTTCCATGAGTGGAACTACGATTCACTCTCCGGTTGTCACTTGGAAACTTGTTCTCATTGTACTTTGCTTCCATATATTGATGATATGTTTATGTTTATGGGAAGCTTTGGTTGGAGAGTGGGCTTGATATTGAAGATGCCCATTGGGAGCATTATTATCCCCACTTTACATGTTGTACATTTCAAGAGGAACCATGGGCAACCCATGATTTCCACATCACACTTTTTCCCTTCTTGTGGGAGGAACCACTTGAAGAACTTGAGGAGGCACTTCATGGCTGAATTGTTTGATGGAGGAACTTGGGCCATTCTTGGAGGCCATGTCATTTCAGCCCAAGGACAGAGGCAACCCCATGTTTACCATAAATGGAGAGAGAAACCATTTGGATGGCAGGATCAAATCTCTCCATGTAGCCCCAACACATTGTATAAAACTAGGGTTGATGATTCTTTTGATGAGCTACCTAGGATGGCTCATTTCATTTGGATGATAGCATGGGTGAGGGAGGCACTCATTCACCATGTTGTTCATCACTCCTACCTTGTGGAGGCCATGGGACAGCAAGCAGGTCTCCATTCACACTTTCAACCTTTGATTGATGTAGACCATTTGGTTTTGCACACTTGGGAGGGAACATTGGATGACAGTTTATTTGTAGATTATCTTGATGTAGTGGTGGAGGCTATTGATGGGAGGCCACAAGAGGAGGAGGGGAGAAATTTTCTCTCCCTATGCATTTGCTTAATGACAAGCAAAGATTTTGGAGGGGAGGACTGTAATGTTCCCAAATTTTAGCCTCAAAGCTAAATGGAACATTAGAGTTAGCAACAGCTCTAACCGGTGAATAAATGGGTAGAAAAGCCCATCAGTCTCCTAAGGAGGAATAAAAACACTCCAAGTGTGAAAGGGGACACTCTTTATAGCTTAATAAGACACCTCCATGTGTGAACATGGATAATATCAAGTTGGTTTAGTCCACTTTGACTAAGTCAACAACGCAGTTGTGGAGGAGGAGAAATCAAAGAAGGAATAACACAGTTTTGGAGGGAGATGAATCTTTGGATGGAGATGACCTAATTGAGTGGGGCCAAGGGCAAGAAAAATCATGTTTTATTTAAGGAAGAGGATGTCAGCATTATTCTTCATGTTTTAGATTGTTATTTTGTCTGCTCAGACTTTTTGCTTCCTTTGCTGCTTAGCAGGGTTGCAGTGTTGTTTAGCACCGGGTGTTCCCGAGCGGGAATCCCACCTCTTTCCTTGAGGAGCCTCTTGGGAGAGTTTGCATTCATCATTCCACATCAGGTTTTCAGGCCAAGCTTCAGCCTACTTCATCAACGTAGTTTCTGCAGGTGATTGTGCAATGTTGCTGGGTGTAGCGGTGGAAGGGATTGGAATCCTAGTTTCTGAGCTAGTTTCTCATTGGAGGGAGCTTTCCTTCTATCGGGAGACCTGTTTGGAGAGGTCTAGAGATGATTTCAGCTCTGTGGTATCAGACCACACATTTCCCCACATTCCCAACACTGTCCCAGCTAGGGAATGCGTTATTTTTGAGGCAACTTCAATAGTTGGTCTAGTGGCTCCGTTGTAGTGGTTTTCTTGTGATTGAGGGGTTCAACCTTTCATGGGAGGAAGCCATTGAGGGATATACATCATATCAGACATCTTTCAGCCTTCTACACTCTTATGCTTCAATGTTGCAGTGATTATTCAATAATTTTCTGAAGATCACATTTGTATGCAGAGTGTTTGACAAGAAACCCTTCTCGGGTTTTCTTGTAATTGTAATAAGGAGACTAGATCTCAGTTTATGAGCATGATTGTATAATATATGAGTAGATATATTTGTCTTCTTAATTTCTAAGTGAAACCCTCTTAAAACTGTGCTGTTCCTTTTCTGCATAATTTCTGAGTAGCAGTGTCTGGGGTTTTTGATCATTTTCAGCTACGCTAGTGTGGGAGGTCTGTTTACCTCACCTAGTTTCATTTCTTTCTGATCTCCTCTTGGACTTAGATGCTAGATGGATGTATCTATGGTATCCAAGTGATTATTTTCATTTCCATGGCTTAAATTTCTGAAAATGCATTTTTCTGTGAATGCATTGCTGAGCAATCCATTTTTGGAATATCTTAAGATATTCCCGTTGTTGCTTATTTTCCCTATTTTGGGATATTAAAATCTGATAGCTATAAGTAAAACCTTCATAATCAAACAAAAAAAGTCAATGATCTATGACATCGTTGTAGCATCATCTAATCACTTCATTCAATGGATCAACATGATATTGAAATACATGAAATCACAACATCACATATAGGAAAACAAATGACTCTTTGCACTAATAGAAATGGAGTGAGTTACAACCAAATATAGGAGTTGATCTTGTAGAATAGTTCCTCCAATTTGACTTGTCCTTCTTTGCCACAAACTTGTACCTCTATGCCACCCTAATGGATGGAATAATGATTCTTCACAATAGCAACATGAGGGTAGAATCTATATCCAAAAGCCAACCTGTAGCTTGTGGATGGCCACAAATATATAGAAGATGATGGTGAGTTTGGAATTATTATCCATTTACCAATATAGGCTTGAGATACACCCTTGATGGAAGGATGAGCTCAAAGAATGAGGGATGGAAACTCCAACGTAGGATAGGATAGGATTCAAGATTTTTATCTGAGGAAAATAGTTGTAACAACTATTGGAAGCTCTTAGAAGAGGAAGCTTCGGAAATATTTTTATCTTCTTGACCATCGCACCTTATGGTCTAGAGGTAGTGCATTGAAATGCACCCTATCCTTCTCTGTAGCTGTGTTGCAGTGCACCTTAGCCCTTTCAGCACCTGCTATGATCCATATTTGACGCAAAAAATTGTTTTTTTTGTGATTTTCTCTATGATTAAATTTGTTCCAGTTGGTCCTCCTCATGTCCCTAAGTGTGTCTTGGTCTCTCATAAGCCTTAATATTGTTTTCTTTTGGTTTTGAGTGCCTTTGATAATAATTTGTTTAGATATTCCTTTGTTCTCGTCATTAGGTCATTAGAAAAATAATTTTTTTTTATCATCGAGTGCTTGAAAGAATTAGTGTTTTAGTCGTCATTATGAATAGTTTTCTTTTATCAATGTGTTATGCAGAATTATGGATTACGGATAAAACATTCTTCCCTAGATGTGGTGCTCATCTAGAACAACAGGTTAAAGAATTTGCAACTACTTTTCCTAACTGTAAATAAACACATAGAACATATCAAAGAACTTACTTGGATTCCAAGCACTTTCTATTCTCCTTCTGTTGCTCTTGCTGTAGCTTCAAATCTGAGCTAAGTCGCCAAAATATTATCTACAAAGATGAACACTAAACAAAAAAATATAGCAATAATATAGATGTCTATTCAAGTTATTGAGTTAAATCAATAAAACATGAACCATATGCCTCAACTAAGAATTCATAATATGAAACACATGAGCTTATACAGATACATATGTGGGAAAGTAAGCAGCAATATTTATCAATGCATAGAAGGGGAGGTTACAAACCAGTGATTAATTTAGTGTCACCATATCCAGCAACATCCCAGCCTCATCACAATGCACATCTCTCCAGCAACATGTCACTCAAATCAATTACTCAATTGAAATTCCACCCACATTTCTCTACTCAAATTCTTCCTTACCAAACACTAAGATCTGTGCTCAATTTATAAAGGAGATGAAGGTAGTTTTACAATCAATGAATTTCTAATAATAGGCAAGGTATGTTCCCAGTCTTAGAGGTATCAAATGGACACATGGATTCAAAGTTTGACACATGTGAACGCTTCTAGAAGGAACTGGCCAAGTGGAGATTCCAAAACAATGAGAATTTCGCTCCCAATGTGACCAACGCACCCTTGGATGTCAGGAAGTGCTTTGCAGAGCACCCTTAAATGGGGTTACTTAAATATGCAACACACTTAGTCCCTTTAGAGGCAACATTGATGAGCTCTCATATGATATATTATAAACTTCAAATCTTGGAAACCTTTGCAGATGAAAGTCATGGATGATTTGTCTTGTTCTTTGTCTTAGGGCATATAACAACTAAAATGATAGGGGATGATAGACCTTATTCATTGGTCCTGGAGATGATGTCCAGTTAACCAGGTCATTGGGAATGGTGCCGAAATTTACCTATAACACAATGATTATAAAAAAATCTTAGTTTTCATCTGAAATTAAGTGGAATCCAAAAGAAAAATGGTATGCATCATGCATTGCATATAGGCCTTTGATTTTGATTGGAATAATGTAGTTGAGGAGATCGATTGTTGCATCACTTTTTTGTTGCATTGTTGATTGATTTCTTCTTCCCCTACTTTTTTAGGCCTTTCATTATTCAAAGGAATTGAAAAGAGTTCTTCCTGTCATATTAGTTTCATCGTAGGTGTGTCCAGGTGACATCGAGTTTTGAGCCTTGAAATCGAAACATAATTCAATATCAACTCTAAAATTCATCTCAATTAACCTAAGGAGCATTTGAAACTTAACAATACACATAGAGGTCTAGTCTAGAGACGTGTTTCGACGTCTTTAAACGTAGGAGTTGTCGTTCTTTGTCACCGTTACATTCTGGGGGTGATATCTCGTTCCACATAAGTAAGTGTATCAGATCGTTCTCCATGTACCTTCGGGTACATCGGATGGTGCTCCACGCATGATTAAGTATATGGGAATGCTCTCATCAAATGGTTACGCATTATACAACACTACTACTGACTACACTTCCATGTACCATCAAGTATATTTTGGAATTCCCCTATAGGTTGCTACCCTCACCATAGGTAACTAATTTGGTCGCCTTGTACAATGTGATACACCAAACACAACATTTAGGGAGATTTCATTCCCATATGTAAATCCTTGGTTTACCAAGGTGGTATATTGCAATTCACAATGACTTGGTAATCCATTTTTTCCTAGTTACCTTTTTTTGTGTCTATAATTTATAAAATAAATTATGGACTCTAGAATAACATCCTCATCGTGGAATAACTCCTTAGTGGATCTTAGGTTGACACTAATGGCAATAATTTTGGAGACTACCACTCAAGGAAACCCCTCTGATGGGAATCATGGTCCTTTTCCTTCTTTTGGAAATATCGGTGCTCCTTATATGGCGACGTTGTCATGCTCCTTATATGGAAATGTTATCCCTTCCCAGATTTACCATTGGTTTGCTAGTTTGGTTGTTTTCGACCTCTTTGGTTCCGAATGTCCAAACTGATTCTCAACTAAGTAGTCCTCCACCTGAACATAATCAACCTCAAGTTGAACCTTTGTCTTCTTCACATGTTGTTTCTTCACCCCTTTCTTCCTCCTCGAATGGTGAAAGTCTTGATTCTAGTAACCAGGAATCTAAGAAGAAGAATAATAAAAGGATAAAGAAGAGGAAGCAAAATAAGTAGGGGGAAACCAAGCAACCATTGTTACCGATGCAACTAATATGGAGAAATATTCCAATCAACCACTTAAATTTAAATTCCCTTGCAAGTTATGTAAGGGTGACCACATTCTTAGAGACTGTCCTGGTATTCACAAGGTATTAGAAGTGTGGTCTACAGGCTCACATCAACCTTTTTCATGAGCCTATGGAGATCATGTTGGTGATAAACCATCACCTAGTGGTAGTAAGGTCCATGGGAAGAAGGATAAAGTCAAATTTATCTATAAGTTATGTGAAGGGAATCATCCTAATACCTTTTTATTGAAATGGATGAAGCCTCAAAAGTGTTGGAAAACCTTACAACTTCTCAGCCTTGTCTTACGGTTGGTTATCGAAAGTTTTCTCCCAATCCTCCACTACTTGATGAAGTGATTGATAAAAATCTGAATCTAATCAATCCCACTCTCTCTGAACGTGAATCCCATGAGTTCGGTCCCAACCAACCATTGTTGGAGAAATTAGTTGACCTGATTCCATCTTCAGTTGATTGTACCTTTCCCGTAGAGAGTGAACTTCATACTGCTTAGGTTCTTCTCTTTTCTTCAGGTTCCAATGAAATGGGGGAAATCCTCTCGTTCCAATGGCACAAGAGGGAAATAATATCATTCCCGCAACACTAGAGAGTAGTTCTCCTGTTCCCACAAAACCCCCTCCAAGTAGTATGGTGACTGCCTTTGATTGGAGTCGACTGGAAGGATATCATCTTCCTCCTTACGTGCCCTTCTATATCATAGTACAGGCTTATAATATGACCGTACCTAGCACAATCATAGATGAAGGTGCGTCTATTAGTATTTTGCCTTCAACTGCTTGGCAAGCTTTAGGTTGTTCGCTACTTGTGCATGTTACCCAGAATTTGTTGGCTTTTAATAGAGAAACCAATCGAACCTTAGGGATCCTTCCTAAGTTGCCGAATAATTTGGGAGCAAATACTGTCTATATTGATGTGATGGTAGTCCGAGGCCATTTGGATTTTAATTTACTCCTTGGGCGTGACTATGTTTATGTCACGTGAGCTCTTGTCCTTTCACTCTTTCGTGTGATGTGTTTTCTGTGAAAATTTCTGAACACAGAAACCCTACTGTAGAATATTGATTTACTTTTCGTACTTGTTTTATTATTCACAAGTTATTTAACTGAAATATTCAGAAAAACATCAAAGTAAACACAATCTGCAGCCTACACATATACATATCATTTCTTGAAACATAGTGCACATATGACAAAGGACACACATGATTTTTTAGACAAATGTACCCGGAAAAACCCAATGCGGGAAAACTGGTGCAACAACTCTTTAAGGGTTTTATTATTACGCAGAATATGAATACATCAAGGGCACAAGTAGAGGTTTTACCGACAGATAATTTCACGGCTATTGTACCTTATCACTCAGAGACAAAAAATATGGCTGATTCAAACCCTCAAGGGAATTACTGAATACGATCCCTTTCTAGCCCACTAGAACTCCAACGTTGTCCCTCCAGCCTCTGCATTAACCTTTCCTACCCATTGTGGCCTCTATGCAGCCTCTGCGAAGCATAGGATGCCCCTGCGTCACCCTTTTGGGCTTTGCGCTGCCTCTGCATCACCCTAAAACCTTTGAAGCCCCTGCATTGACTCTGCGTTTGCCTAGCTGGGCTGCATCCCTCCTGATGGCCTTTGCACTGCCTGATACAGATCTGAATCTCTGATTTATGTATTCTCGGCCTCAAATCATAAAATCCCTTGCCGATCTTACCCTGACCATCACTGCAAGCTCACTCGAAAATTCTCAGTAAACCGTGCCCCAAAATTTCGACTTAGCTAGAGTGCTATCGCAATGTGGTGTGTCCTCCAACTGACCCCAAGCCTTTCTTTAATACTTTTCTCGTTGAGAAATCAACGGTCGTGATATAATCTCTAATCAATGGCTAAGATTAGAGAAATCTTGATCCACATCACTTAGAACATTATCACCACATGTGTAAATTAATTCACTTTAATTTTTAAATTTCACTAAGTTAGACTTAGGGTCCCCATTAAAAAATTTAATTATTTGAATACATTTTACACTGGGTCAAATTTCTCCAAACAATTTCTGGGTCTTGGAGATCTCATGTGTTCTAGCCCCTGCACAAATTTTCAGAGCTAGATCACATCCAATGGTTACCCAAAATATCAACATTTTCCACATGAAGGAAGAATCATGACCATTGACTAGCTTTCATTCGTTGGTCCTAGTATGACTCCCAATCAACCAACATCCCTAAATGGTCCTTATAAGCAAGTGGTATCTCCCTCGCCACAGATTAATTATGTGGCAACATGTTCCATGCCCACGTCTACTGATGATCTAGTAGCTAAAGTAGTGTATCATTTATTGGGGCCATTGGACTCTGATATCTCCATTGGATGCTTTGATACCTTCCATAACATTGTTCTCCAATATGATGAGAACCTCTTGGAAGTCATGGCCTCTTGGAGGTCATGATCAATGATCTGGAGAAAATTTCCTTTTCTTGTGTCAAGCTCCTTAAAAAATGAATCAAGGTTCTTTGGAGCAAAGATCTTTTTCTTGTGTCAAAATCTTTAAAAAATGAAACAAGGTCCCATGAGAAGAGTTCCTTTCCTTGTGTCAAGATCATTAAAATAGGAAACAAGTCCCCTTCCAATTTGAGTATTTGATTAGATCTCAAAAATTGTAGGATAGTTTTTCTCATGTTTCAATCTTGTGAAAAAATGAAACCATTCTCATCCTATCTCTCGTGATTGCCTTTTTATCAACCTGATTCTGCCATATGAGCCTTGATTTTTCCATTATCACCATCTGATTGACCAATCATATGCTTTCACTTGGTATTTTTACCCTTTCCCGGGGAACAACCGCGATGAGTGGTTTTACTAGCCAACCTCTTAACCTCTATGTGTTTTGAGCAATTCCATCATAACCAGAACTAGTTGCTACTTTTATACCACTCATTCCTCCAGGAGGAGTCTTCTTTTAGCTATTTTCAAACTCTCAAACTATGAAAAGATTTTCGAGCACTTGTCTTTTCGAGCTCATTAAAGTAAATAAAAATATGTATACTTAGTATAAGTTCAACCCTTTTCTGGACTGAGATAGACTATTTACGAAAATGTAATACCTTAGTCGAACATGGCTAAGAGGATCTCTTGGGTATCATTTTCTACCTTTTCACACTCAAGCGACTATTTACGAAAATAAACCTTTGAAGTTTTTTTTTACCTCTTTTTAAAATTCTCTATACACGAAAAATATATCGAGTTTTACCTTCGTTGGACTCGTAAAAACATCAAACAACGATGGAATTGTCAATCATGAAAAGACCGAACCACTCTTCAGGGTTCGTTAAACATACTCTGAGGGATTCATCTGAATGATGAAATTATAGATCAAGCATATGTTATCCTCCTCAAGCTTGTTAAAAAATAAAGAGGTACTAACCAGTATGGTTGGGGAAATTGGGAAAACAAGGTACTCCACTTGTCAATGGAAGTGAGTCGCTCTTGAAAATGACACTCTTCCATGTCATCTTTGTGCTCGTTGGGTTGGGAAATTTTCTTGTCTTTTCATTCATCATACCTTTTCAAAGCCTCCATTTTCGGTTTTGGGTCAATGTTTCCAACTCCATTCAGTGTTGTCGATGTGTTAAAGAGAAGTCATTCATTCAATATATGTTATAATCCTCTTAAGCCTCCATTCCATGTTTGTTGTTCCTGATTCAATTTCATATCAACATCATTATGTCTTAAATCATGAGACTTGTTTCGTCTTGTTGATGGGGGATACATCAAGGCCCTCCTGCGACAGGTCACTTCCTGTCGACATCAACTCATTATCCAAGAAGTTGAATTAGAAACAACTCTTTGGTACCTTGGTCCTTGCATACATCAATGGCAAGTTTCCTCGCTCTCAACAACGAGTTTACATCATTTCCCTTTGACCGAAAGATTTTGTGTGGTGTTCGATGTCAATTCATTCATTCACACCATACAAATTGTATTGCATTACTTTGAAAACCATTAACATCATTGGTGGTTTCTCATGTCTGTTAACGACTTACATCATTGGTCGGTAATTACATGGTGTCTACCGTGTTTGACTCCAGCTCATTAATTCACATGGTTGGACTCGTACATTGGACGATCGTGTGAATGAGATAGAAGAACCTGAATCTAGTTTCATCCATCTGGGATTCAATTTCAAGATTAATACAAGATCACAATGTATGATGGTTATGATCACTCAAATAGTCATCCAGTCATAGATCCACCATTTGTAATCAATGGATGTGTCTTTTGATCATTTTATATGTAATGTTAGCTTGTGTGTTGAGTATGGGTATGCCTCCCTCAACAAAGATATCATGATGTAAATGTATTGTAACAAAAGATGATCTTGCGAGTTGTTCTTGATCATGAATTGTCACAAAGTAAAGCACTTCAGTCATCAGTTACCATTTTTGGCTTTGCGCTTTAGGGGGGATATGTTATAGGCCATTTTGTCACATTTGGTTGATAGGCCTACAAATTGAATCAATCAACATCCTTTCACCTGTTGACATCATCTTTTCACAGATCCCTAAGCATGACTCTCCCTAGTCCCTTAGTTTCTATGTGAAACTGCCTTATTTCAGTCATATTAAATACCAACGCACTCCGTAAGCCTTTGGACCTTCGTTCATCAGCAAGTTGTCCCTTACTGGGGTGGGATGATTGTTGAGAAATTGGAGGGCCAGAGATTAGAACAAATTCTCTTCTTGAGAATTACTTGTGAGCTTATTTGATTTACTTATGTCTTCTCTTCTTAGCTTATTTAGTCTTTCATCAAGTCAATTATCAAAGTATAAGAGACACAAAAATTAGGCCCCTTAAGCTAGGGAAAAAATTTCCCTCTTGGAGAGGAAAACCCACAAGAAATTCTTCTTATAGATCTTTCATATGACAAGTACCATGGCCAAGACTTAGACCCTTGACCTATGTATGCCTCCAAGACCTTGTCACCACTTCTTTATCGATTTCCAATGTTGATCCTTCTTTTTTTCACCAACCTTCACTGTCCTGCACCAACACTAGAGAACTCGGTCTCTAAGTTTATCTTCAAGCACTCCTTATCTTCAAGCACTAGATAAATCGGTCTCTAAGTTTATATGGTCCAACTTTTATGCCATGCTGCTTTCTATCGAATCATATCCAAGGATATTAAGTCGTTTCACATGATTAGTGGCCATGCATAAATTCATCCAGATAAGCATATACATATGAAATTTTAAATCAAAAGTTACCTCAGTGATGATCTTTCACCATGAAATATTCCTATAGACATCAACATCCTTTATTCAGATTGACAAATCTCCTCACAATATGTCTTGTAAAGGGTCTTATTCTTTACCATACTTCTATCAGAGTCTACATATCCTCCAGGAGATATTCCAGTCACATCTTCTTGGCTTTCGGATGATAACTGCGACATGGTTGCACTTCATGATCTCTTCCCTTTTGCACATCTTCATTCTTGGGAATTTCCAATTTTCAGTTCCTTGTTTATATATAACCACCTCATATTCCATATAAGGAAATATTATGTTGATTTCATCTGTCAATGCACTGAGAGGGATCCTCCTCCATAGATCATACTTCTAAATATAGAAGTCTGTTACCTGCAACCATATGACATGACTTCACAAGATCCAGTGTCAGCATATAAATATATACCTTTTTCCTTTGAGTCATCCAGTAGTAGTTTTACTAGAATGAGGAACTTCATTCCATTGACCTGCTTCATCAATATGTCATCACATCCTAATCCCATAATTCTATAGCATAAAATTCTTTGATGAAACCTTTATGCTTTCTTTCTAACGAATGAATTCATTACGGAACTGCATTAGCAAATGTCAACACCTATTTCCATGATGACCCTTGATCTTGATGACAACTTTCCATCATTATTGTTATTAGTGAGGTTTTCCAGGAGCTGATTCACCAAGAGCTCATACCATTCTTCTATCATGATGCTATTAATATACATTTCTTCCTATCATACTATTTTACAACCAACATAAATCACTTAAAGAGGAATATGATCTCAATCATAATAGAGACCTTTCGCTTCTTCTTTCTTAGATTTCTTTGCATCAGGTTCTTCCCTCATATGGTATTCTTCCTTTTTCCTCTTTTCCTTTCTAGATTTAGGACAATATCTTTTATAATACCCAAGTTCATTACATCCAAAGAATCGTACTTTACATATTTTTTTTCTTTTATTCTGAGGACCAAATTTTCTGAATCTTCCTTTCTTCCTAGATATGGCTGCAAAGGCTTGATTCCCTTCACTTGATCCTGTATTAGCTTTGACTTTAAATCTTGTTTCCTCTGTTTTACATAGAGACCATAAATCATGGAATTGTGTGGCTTCTTTCTTCCTGTATAAAATTGAAGTTAAGTTTCCCCATTCTTCTAGTAGAGCATTTAGCACCACTTTAGTCATCTCAGTGTCAGACATTACTTATCCTAGTTCAGAGAATAGATCTACCAGTTTTTCATATATTTCTTTTGCATACTTCAGTTTTGATACATAGGGAATGAGTGAGTCCTGAATGGATTCTATGAGAACCCTCTGGGCTCTGATTTCTCCCTTCATGTACTTGGCATGAGCTGGAGCATCTTATTTTGAGGGTTGAATTATAGATCCTTCGATGTAGTCCATAACTTCGTCTTCAATTAGATTCAAATATGTCATCTTCTTCCATGCACTAAAGTTTGATGACCCAACCAATTTTTTTATTTCTTTACAATTAGTCATTTTGACAGATTTAAGTAAGGCCATAGATACTTACTTGAGTAGAGTGACTTGCAACTTCCTTGATCACGAAGGATATCTTCGAAAGATTATGTTTCTTCCAACAATGTCTTTAATGTAAATCTTTAATGGAAAAGATTGTTTTCTTGAATGAGTTGATCTTTTGAATGAGATAGCTTGGGAGTCTTCCTAGTAAAATGATTTGTCTTTTCAACGCAAACTTTGATCTTCTCTTCCTAGAGTGTTTTCTTGTCAAGTAGTCCTTGTGATCAACACCTTAGCTCTGATTCCATGTTGAGAATTTGGAGGGCCAAATATTAATACAAATTCTCTTCTTGATAATTACTTGTGAGCTTATTTGATATACTTATGTCTTCTCTTCTTAGCTTATTTAGTCTTTCATCAAGTCAATTATCAAAGTACAATAGACACAAAAATTAGGCTCCTCGAGCTAGGGAAAAACCTCTCCCTCTTGGAGAGGAAAACCCACGATAAATTATTCTTATAGATCTTTCAGATGACAAGTACCATGGCCAAGACTTAGACCCTTAACCTATGTATGCCTGTAAGACCTTGTCACCGCTTCTTTGTCGTCCTCCAACGTTGATCCTTCTTTTCTGCACCAACCAGCACTGTCTTGCACTAGCACTAGAGAACTTGATCTCTAAGTTTATCTTCAAGCACTCCTTGATTATTCAGTTATTGGGAACAAGATGATTCGAGATATTATATTTCACTTCATATATCCTTGAATATGGAAATATATTACTTTCTTTTATAGACTGTGATTAGGAAGGTAAATCACATATTTACCTTCCTCCTTTTCTCACATTGTAATTCAGAGATTACTTATCATACCAATTAGACTGCCATCAACCTTATTATAATGTAGAATATCATCCGATTAATTCTCCTCTTTAGATTAGGCACAATCCATAGGGTACCAGCTTTATTACACTCCGATTGCAGGTGTATTCATCATAGTATGGATTGTACTCTTATTTGTAACTTCTTCTCACTGATCCAGATACATTGTATTAGCACAATAATAAAAGACAAATCCACACCTTGCAGCCTCTAACTCGCATATATTCCAGATTTGTTAATATAGCGTGTTTTCACAGAGCTATCTGCAATTTCTATCTGTTCTTTGGTCCGCAGTTATGCCAAACTTTCTCACGTTGTAAAGTCTTAGAGATATCCACAATATATCTATCCTTCTTCCCGTACTTAAACACTATAATATCTCAGACAAATCTGCATTTTAAACTCTGTAAAATCCTTAGAGAAAATCCACATTTTTCTATTCTTTTCTCTGCAGTATAGGTAGGTATAAATAGTTGTTCCAACTTGTATTTGAGCTGACCTATCCATGTGTACTAAGGCCGACTTGAATACTTGAATATAAGCCGACTTATAGAGAGTATATTCATGCGTAATGAAGGTTGAATTGAAAGGTTTTCCAACACCGTTCTTGATCATCTTTGGGTAAAATATTCAAGGCTTTATGTGACAGTATGGAGGCATACAAATTAGACTTTGACTCTTCATAGACATGACACTTATTTAATACAATTTATGATCAGAAGACATATCCCTAGAGGACATCACGAATAAGTCCTTTGACCTAAAACCTTGCTCATGAAACCCATGAGTCAATCATATATATATATATATATATATATATATATATATATATAATCTTGTCTTCTTCTTAGCATAAATACATAATTACATAGTCAATATGAAGACCGATCCTAGTTACACTTTTCAAGAATGATCACCTACAGGTTTCCCTATGTTGGGGCATGTTGATTCTAGAAATCCGGGAAACATTTTGTGTGGCCTATCTTAGAACAACAGAAAGACAAAGAAGCTAATGTTTCCCTTAAAGAAAATAGATAATGGAATGAAGCCTACCTGTAATTTGTCGTATGCTTCACTCCTTTCCTGGCTTGTATGCTCCAATCCTATCTCTGATCACTATAATTAGGATCTGCACAATAAAACAACACAAACCAACGATCTATGAAATCTATGTAACATCATATAATCACTTAATTCAATGGATCAACATGGCATCAAAATACATAAAATCACAACATCACATATAAAAAAACAAAGGACTCTTTGCAGTAATAGAAATGGAGTGAGTTACAACCAAATATAGGAGTTGATATTCTAGAAGAACTCCTCCAATTTGACTTGTCCTTCTTTGCCACAAACTGTACCTCTATGTCACCCTAATGCATGGAATAATGACTCTTCACAGTAGTAGCATGAGGGTAAAATTTATCTCCAAAATCCAACCTCTAGATTGTGGATGGCCACAAATATATAGAAGAGGATGGTGAGTTGGGAATTATTATCCATTTACCAATCTAGGCTTGAGATACACTCGTGATGGGAGGATGAGCTCAGAGAATTAGGGATGGAAAATCCAAGGTAGGATAGGATAGGATTCAAAATTTTTATATGAGGTAAATAGTTGTAACAACTCTAGGAAGCTTCGAAAATATTTTTATTTTTCCCAAATTTCTAGAATCAATGCATGGTCCAGCTGAATATTGGTGGCCACCTGCCTATTCCACTTGGGGCCCCACCATTGTTTCTTTCAGTTTTTCAGTTTCCTTAATTGTAGCACAATTTACTATTTTAGCAGTTTTTCGGGGTCCTAAACTTCCAAAGTTGTTTTGAGGCCCTAAATGACATTTTTTTGGGAAAACAGGGAACAACATTGGTTAAAAATAAAAAAATTTAGTCATCGAATAGATATTTCTAATGAGGTATTGTGCACGTCAAACGAAGATCGCATGCCAAATTTACATCCTCAGGAAGTTGATGCACTAATTTACCTAAACGAGGCCCATAGTTTTGGCGCTTCATCTCCTAGGATTAGGTTTTTGGATGTTTAGGGTTTTCCATTATTTCTCAATAATAAATAGGCCTTCGAGCCTCATTGTAACACAGCTTTGAGGCCTGTAGCCGCCACATATCTTCTCAGAGATAAGCTACCAATACCCTAGCTAGTTATTTCCATTCCGTCTGTAAGCATATTTCAGTTATGTGATATTAATGAAATGAAGTCTTATTTATGTTGCAACTCTTCGTTTATGTGTATTTCTGTATTTTATTCCGTTCCTCCGTAATTCTGGATCAGTGGTATTAGATCGGCCTGCTCTTTCTCTATCCTTATTTGCATGTTCCCAAAGAGTTCAGGGTATAAGGAGTTAGGGCTTGATCTAGTTGAATCTTTGCAAGATCAGCCTCGCAAACCCTGATGAATTCCCATGGGGAATGAAAAGAAAGATGAGGGAGCAGAAGATCCTATCAAAATATTGCTCAAGGAGGCCCTTGAGAAAAAAAGGAACATAGTGATGGATAACTTTGCCCAGATCCTTCAACGACTTCCCACCAGTGGTGCATCTGCATCTAACATCCACTCTAGAGGTACAACTTCTTTTAAGGTACAAGTAAACTTTGGCATTCCCATATTTGAGGGCAACAATATTCATACTTCGTAGATAGATGGTTGAATCTATTCATACATCCTGATCTTTAGTTAGACTTGGAAAGAGCACCTCCACCACATCCTACAGGTCCTGGAAACACTACGACAACACAAGTTTTGTGCCAATTTGGAGAAGTGCATTTTTGGCATGACCCAGGTTCAGTATCTGGGATATATTATTGATGAGCGGGGGGTGCATGTGGATCCATCCAATATCCAAGTCATTCGGGATTGGCCAACACCAACCACTCTAACATAGCTCTACAACTTTCTGGGTCTTGCCAATTTCTACCACAGGTTTGTGTTGGGATTCTCTCATATCACTTGGCCCTTGAGCCAAGTCACCAAGGGAGGAGCGAAAGAAAATTTCTTTTAGTCTGAATCTCAACAGAAGGCGTTTGTCGAGTTGAAACATCGCCTCTACTCTGCCACAGTGCTCAAATTACCAAACTTGCAACAACCATTTTAGATCGAGACAAATGCCTCAGACTATGCTATTGGGGAAGTTCTTACTCAGTAGGGGCATCCAATGGCATATCACAGTGAGACATTGTCCGACACACTCTGGTGTTGAAATTTGGTTACCAGAGGACAGATGGTTCCCTAAGGCTTTGATCTTTGGCCTAAGGAAAAGTGTCCAAAAGAATTTAATTTTTCTCCTAAAGTGACTTTATAAAGTTATAAAGTCAAATCTAATTTAAAAGTGACTCTAAGTGATAAAGTTACTTAGTCTAATTTTAAAGTGACTTTAATAAAGTCAATGTGAAATTAGAAAGGGAAAGGTGACTTTGGAAATAAATGACTAAGTGGGTCTTTATTAAAGTGGGGTGAATTAAAAAATAGAAAATGAGATTTAAATGAGCATTTAATCTCACCCCTAGATCTAAAGCTATCTCAGCCATTAGATTTAGGGATTCCCCAAAAGTCACTTATGGTTAGGTTAAAGGAGGAAAAAGAGAAAAAAGGTCATTCACTTTTTCATGAGAAGATTGAGAGAGGAGGAGAGAAGGCTGAAGAGAAATTTCTGAGCGGAGGGAGAGCAACAAAAGACACACAACAAATCCGTGCAGCAGGAGGCCACAGTTCCCAAGGAAGAAAATCCATACAGTAGCATTTATTGGCATGGTTATCGAGGCAGAAAATCCATACAACAACATTTATTGGCACGGTTACTGAGGCAAAAAATCCATACAGCAGTTTGCACGCATTTCGAGGAAACGACAATGTTGTTTTCGAGGAGTAGAATTAGCAGTTAAGGGCATGGTTTTCGAGGCAGATTTTCTGGGCACGAAAATCGAGGAAGGGACTGTTGTCCTATCCGTACAGTTCCATACAGGCAGTTTTTGGTCCGTTTTTCAAGGAAACAAGTACAACATTTATTGCTGTAATTTTTCCTGTAATTTTTTGTTTGCTGTTTGGCACGATTTTCAAGGTGGAAGTTGGCACGAAAATCAAGATAAGTGGTTTTTAGTGTTTGTTGTAACTTTTACTGTGTATTGTTGTTCACTATAAAAGAATTTATCAGAAATAAGAAGAAACTTTCAAATTGGTTTTCCCCAAGAGTTGTAGGGGGTTTTTCCAGGGTAAAGTTGACCAAAAATCAGCGTGTCTATTTTCTGTGTGTGGCTGATTTATTTTTTTTCTGAGTTTTATTTCTGCATTTTAGTATTGTGAAATTTCTAGAATTTGTGTCTTTAGAAAATATTTATTTTTCCAGCTTGTTGAATGTATGGCGCTATGGGAATGGGCATTTAACTTTATGGGAGAAATAAGGAGAAATTGAAAACCGGGGTTAGGTTATCAAATTTCTACATGGTATCAGAGGTATTTTGCTGAAAAGTAAAGTTTGGGACAACACGCTGATTTTTCACACAGAAATCGGTACCTTTACTACAACAGTGTTATTTTCAGCTTATTAGGACAACAATCATGTCTTTACGCTTGATGGTGGAGGATAGGTTGGATGGGCATAGTAACTACAGTGTATGGAATGAGAGAATGCAGAGCATATTTGAGGAGGCAGAAGTCTGGGATATCATGGTGCATACCGCATAGAACCCTGTTAATGTGCCTACTGATGATGTTCAGTTGGCAGCGTTTAATAAGAAGAATAACAAGGGTAGGAGATATATTTTGGATGGAATCAAAGACCATTGCATTCCTCATGTGAGAGGAAATAGATATGCTCATGAGATGTGGATAACATTGACCAATCTCTACCATAGTAACAATGAAAACAAGAAAATAGTCCTAAGGGAGAAGCTGAAGACCATTAAGATGGGTAAGATTGATAGTGCAGCTGGATATCTCACAAATATTACTAATGTGAGAGATGCGTTGGCAACAGTTGGAGAGGTCATTCCACCCACTGAGTTGGTGCGGATTGTAGTGAATGGCCTTCCCAGTTCATGGCTGAACTTTGTTGATGGGGGTTGTGCACGTGAGACCCTTCCCATTTGGGAGAGGTTCTAGGATGATTGCATACAGACAGAAATCAGAAAGAGCCAGCTTGGGGCAGCCAAACCAGTTGAGCAGGATGAGGATGTAGAACTGTTGGTAGGAGGCAAGAAAGGCAAGGGAAAGAAGCAAGCTTCCATAAGTGTTGGTGGGGGCAAAGGCAAAGGTAAAGGTAAACATGGGAACACGCAGAAGGACTATTCCAAGGTGAAGTGTTGGAATTGTCAGAAGATGGGACACTATGTAGTGGTGTGTCTGGAGGAGAAGAAGAAGGGGAAGAACCAGATCATGGCAGCATCAGCAGAGATAGAGGACTTTACAAATAGCTTTGATCGGGAGTTTGGGTTCATTGCTTGTGAGTCCACTAGAGCAGGATCACCTGCCACAGAGGTTGAGAGGGAGTGTGCATTTCCCTCCACTAGCGGAGCATATTCAGGTATCTGGTATGTTGACAGTGGGGCTTCACGTCATATGACAGGAGTCCGTGAGTAATTCTCAGAGCTTTCAGAGAGTGGCACTGATATAGAGGTAGTACTCGGAGATGACAACGTTGTTAGAGCAGTCGGTGTGGGGACATTGACATTTTATAAGGAACCCAAACCTCCCTTGAAAGTGTCAAATGTTCTATATGTGCCAGGGATGAGGAAGAACCTCATATCCATCTCAGCATTGGAGGACAGAGGATATTAGATATTGTTCAAGAGACGACAGGTGCTTACATATCCTAGGGGTGCTCCAGCTGAGTCAGCTAGAGTGATTGGTGTACGCCATGCAAAGGTATACAAGTTTTCATTTCAACCCCTTTTGGCATTGAGCAGTAGTACCGACAACAGAGCTAGAAGTTCAAAGTTGTGCGAGATTTGGCACCGCAGGATGGGGCACATGTATAATGAAGCCTTGAGGACATTGTGGAAGATCACTACAGGTGTGCCAGATTTTAGTACATATCACTTTGATACATGCAGAGGATGTGCCATGGGAAAGTTTGCCAAATCCCATTTTCCCAGCAGTGACAGTAGATCGAATGGGATACTTGATTTGATTCATTCCGATGTGAGCGGTTGAATGTATCGTGTTTCCTTGAGTGGATATGAGTATTATGTTTTATTCATTGATGATCACTCTAGGAGGACCTGGATTTATTTCTTGAAGACCAAGAGTGAGGTCTTCAAGTGGTTTCAGGAGTTCAGAGCTCTTGTGGAGACTTAGACAGGTCGGAAGATCAAGTCCCTGAGGTCAGACAATGGAGGGGAGTACACCCTTGGTGAGTTTGTTGAGTATTGTGCCGAGGTAGGCATTAGGAGGGAGTTCATTGTTCCTTACAACCCCTAGTAGAACGGGGTTGCGGAGAGGAAGAATAGATCCATCATTGGGGCTGCCAAAGCCATGTTACATGATCAGGGGTTACCATCGTTTTTGTGGGTAGAGGCCTGCAACACTGCTGTATATTTGCAGAACATGATTTTGCATCGTGCCTTGGGGCATGTGACTCTGGAGGAGGCTTGTTCTGGGAAGAAGCCCGATGTTGGTCATCTTCGTATCTTTGGGTGTATTGCATACTCCTACGTACCCAAGGAGAAAAGGACCAAGATAGAGCCCACCGCAGAGAAGGGTATCTTTGCAGGCTACAGTGAGACCACGAAAGCCTTTCGGATTTATATTCCCACACAGAAGAGAGTTTTTGTCAGGCGGGATGTGAAGTTCGAGGAGGATAGGGCTTTCAGGAGGTCACGGGAGTTAGAGTATCTGGATCAGCCAGACCCTCAAGAGCAGCTAAGTTAGGCACAAGGATCTAGTGGGCAGGGATCAGGAGGATCCAGAGGTACATCGATTATGGTGTCAGGTCCATCAGTGAGAAGTGGCTCACAGAGTCAGAGGGTTGGTGATTCGGGCAGCATGCAGAGCAGTCTGCAGAGCAGTTCATTAGGGAGTCCACTGATGGACAGTTCACATGGTACTTCAGCATCTACAGGTTCAGGTTCAGGTAGGAGGACAGCAGACAGACAGTCAGGAGTTAAGGCTCCTGATGATGATGAGGAGGAGTTTCATTCTCCAGTGGGAGAAGTGTGCTCAGGGAAGAGGAAGCCCAAGTGGCTTTAGGATACCTTGAGAGAGGCCACATCTGTTGTTGGGCCAAAGACGCCGGTTAGAGAGAGCAGACCACCTGATAGGTTTTGTAGCTATATGGAAATGGTTGCCGACATCATTGACTCTTAGCCTTCTAGCTATGAGGATCCAACCAAGATCCAAGTTATTCTGGAGTGGCCAACCCCAACCACTCTAATACAGCTTCGCTTTCTGGGTCTTGCCAATTTACACCGCAGGTTCTTGTTGTGATTCTCTCATATCACATGGCCCTTGAGCCAAGTCACCAAGGGAGGAGTGAAACCAAAATTATTTTGGTTTGAACTCAATCGAATGCGTTCATCGAGTTGAAACATTGCCTCTTTTCTGCCCCAATGATCACATTACCAGACTTGTAGCAACCATTTGAGATCGAGACAGATGCCTCAGACTATGCTATTGGGGAAGTTCTTACTCAACAAGGGCATATAGTGGCATATCACAGTGAGACATTTTCTAACACTGTCCAGAAGTATCCCACTTATGACAAAGAGATGTATTCTATTATGCAGGCTTGCCTAAATTAGAAGCATTACATTTTGGGGAAGGAAACGGTCATCCACAATGAATACCAACCCCTGTAGTTCATACAGACAAAAGGGAAGTTGCAGAACAATCTCCATCAGAAGTGGTCCACATATCTTCAAGAGTTTCATTTGAACATCAAGTACAATAAGGGAAGCACAGATAATGTTGCAAACTACCTCAGCCGACTGCTGATCGTGGCACTAACCACCGTGCTCAACTCTTGTGGGCAAGAGACTTCTGATTGGTCACTTCTCTACAAGAGCAATGCAGAATTCGGCGACACATACAAGAAACTTTTGGAGGGTAAACAAGTTCCAAATTTTCACCTCCAGGATGCACTTCTATGTCACCTGGGCACCTTTATGTTCCTTCAAGTGAGCGTGCCAAGTTGATTTGGGAAACGCACTACAATCAATTCGTTGGCATTTCGGGGTTGAGAAAACAATGCCAGTACTGCAGAAGTATTTATGTTGGCTGAACCATCAACTCGATGTCGGGAAGTACATCAGATCCTACACTGCCTGCGCCATTGCAAAAACGACCATCAAGAAGAAAGGCCTCTATACTGCGCTACCTACCCTTAGTCGACCTTGGGAATCCATCTCCATGGATTACTTGTCGGGCCTTCCTTCTACTAAGCATGGAAATTTTTGTGTTTTCGTGGTCGTCGACAGATTCTCGAAGATGGCCATTATGGCGGCCTGCAAAAAGAATATCACAGTAGAAACCACTGCTAAACTTTTCTTTGAACGAGTGTGGGTACACTTTGGTAAATTTTGGACACCAAGCTCACCAAGTCCACAGCTTTCCATCCCCAAATTGACGGCAAGACAGAGGTCGTCAACAGGATGATCATACACATTCTGCACATGTAAAACTCAAATCATCCACGCACATGGGATAAGAGCCTCCCCTATGTACAACACAACTATAACTGAGATCTCCACAGCTCAACCAATGACAGCCACTTTCAGGTGGTCTTGGGATTCCATCCACTATGTCCCATTCACGTAGCCATGCCATTTGCGACTACTCAGGTCGATTCGGCTCATGTCCACCTGAAGCTAACAAGGCGAACAACTTCATTGAGTGCATTTAGCACATCCGCCAATTGGTTCATGAAATATTGGACAAATCCAATTCCAAGTACAAGCAATGACATGATCAACATCAGGTGCCACACAACTTCCAAGTGAGCGACAAAGTGTGGCTACATTTGCAAAAGGAGTGTCTCGCTGGATCCCACCATAAGCTTTGCCCGCTCAAATATGGGCCATAGACCATCACCACGGTTGTAGGGGAAAATTCATGCAGGTTCAGTATTCCACCATTCCTTGGTCTGCACCTAGTGTTCAATATGGACCACCTTCGGCCCTACTTCCCACCTATACTGGACACCTCCGTCATTGCAGAACAACTCACACAAACATAGTTAAACCCAGACTGCATGGAATAGGCCACAACAGATCATATCATGGAAATGCAGTCAAGAACACTTGCTAGCAGAAGATCCAATTGTATCGGGTTGTCAAAGTTAGCCAACTCTTGCACAAAGGCAAGTGGCTCACCAGGGACCCAGTTTAGCAGAAGTTTCCTCATCTCATGGAGGAACTCAAAGCAACGAGGACCATTGCTTCCTAAGGGGGGAGGAATTATCTAGGTGGATATTGGTGGCAAACCGCCTATTCTACTTGGGGCCCCAACATTGTTTTTTTCAGTTTTTAGTTTCCTTAATTGTAGCACAATTTACTATTATTAGTAGTTTTTTCAGGTCTTAAACCTCCAGAGCCGTTTTCAGGCCTAAACGATTTTTTTTAGGAAAACCCGGAGCAACATGTGACTTCGAACAATGTTGCTCACATCAAAAGTTGTAGTCATGGGATAGATATTTCTAACGAGGTATTTTGCATGTCAAACGGAGATCATATGCCAAATTTACAGCCCCTGGAATTTGATGTACCAATTTACCCAAACGGGGCCCATAGTATTAACGCTTCATATCCTAGGGTTAGGATTTTGGATGTTTAGGGTTTTCCATTGTTTCTCAATAATAAATAGGCCTTAGAGCCTCATTGTAACATAGTTCAGAGGCATGTAGTTGCCACATCTCTTCTTAGAGATAAGCTACCAGTGCCCTAGCTAGTTTATTTCCATTCTTTCTGTAATGTGATATTAATGAAGTGAAGTCTTATTTATATTGCATCTCTACATTTGTGTGTATTTCTATATTTTATTGTGTTCCTGCGTAAGTCTAGATCCTTGTTTGAATGTACCCAACAAGGTCGAGGTATAAGGAGTTAGGGCTAAATCTAGTTGAACCCTTGCAAGGTCAACCTCGCAAACCCAGACGGTCGCCATGGTGGTTGAAAAGAAAGACAAGGGAGCAGGATATCCTATCAAAATATTGCTTGAGGAAGCCGTCGAGAAACAAAGGAACGCGATGATGAATAACTTTGACCATATCCTTCAAGGACTTCCCATCGATGGCGCCACTTTGGAGGCACAACTCCTTTTAAGGTACACGTAAACTTTAACATTCCCATATTTAAGGGCCAAATAGATCCAGACATTGTATATAGATGGTTGAATCTATTAGAATGGTATTTCTCGGTTCATGACTTTTCCAACCGGGAAAAGATTACTTTTTCACTCCTTAAAGTCGTGCCCCATGTCAAGGACTTTTGGGAAACCTACTGTGAGCAACAGGTTGGGAGGGAACCCTCTCTGTTTTCGGCTACACGCACTTGAAATTCTTTCCGAGACACCATCAAGGAACAATATCATCCCGTTGGGAGATATGAGGACAAGTACATGCAATGGACTATGTTGCGACAGGAAAGGGATCAAGATGTGCATGAGCTGACAAATCTACTCCATACCCTATGCACAAAATTGGGTATCAAGTATTCAGAGAAACATTTGGTGCTGAAGTACCGCAGATGTCTGCACATATACATTCAGGAGAAAATGGAGTTCCTCGAAATCTCTTCGCTTGGCGCAGCCTATTGGTATGCTGCCAATATTGAGTAGAAATTCAAACAAAATAAGCGATACTTTGGATCTACGAATCATAAGAAAGGTAAAAATGCTTCCAAACCTCATAACAAAGGACAAAGCCAAGGCAGAGCGGTCCAAGATAACCTGCCAAAGACGCAAGCAAAGAACAATGTTGCAAAGCCAAAGGACATGGGAAAGTGGTGTGAATTCCATAATAGCTCCACTCACAACACAAGTGAGTGTCAGGCCAAGCAGTCACTTGTGGCCGAGTTGAAGGCTTCTATATCAGATGCATGCTCTGACTCTGAATATGAACTCGACAAGGGGAATGATAAAGGGAATCAGATTATCGATGTAGATCCCAATTCCAATGTTTCCACCATGAAGATCGAGAAGGAGGAACTGCAAGATCCAGAGGAGGGGGAGCGCCTCTTCCATTCCCATATTTGGGTAAAGGGTTCCCCACTACAGTTCATTGTCGACATCAAGAGCCAAAATAACCTCATTTCAACAGAGGTAGTGAAACGGTTGGGCTTTCCAACCTCGGCCTACCCACAGTCATACATTATTGGGTGCCATCACCAAGGACGAGATCTCCACGTCAGACAGTAGTGTTTTCATCCCTACAACATCAAGCCCTTCACGGATGAGGTATTATGTGACATTGCTCCTCTTGATGTTTCTGATGTATTATTAGGCCAACCATACTTGTGGAAGCGACACACTGTGTATGATTCCCGACCTCACATTATTATTTTTACTTTGGGAAATAAGTTGTACAAGATACCTTAGGTAACACCACCTAACGCCATCTCTTTGGTTATTTCGAAACAATATAGTAAGATCATTTCCAAAACTAGGAAATTTTTTTCCCTATAATCCACCCTCGGGATAAGAAGAAGACTGTGGCCACGACCTCCAAATAGAGCTCCTCTGCATGACAACAACAAATGGACAAGGTTGTGGAGGAGTACAGGGACATCTTCACCTCACTCGTAGGGGTGCCTCTACATTGTTAGGTCAAGCACCCCATCAAAATGACCCCAGGTGCATCGCTACACAATGGACCAATATATCGACACTCTATTCTGGAGAACGACAAAATCAAGAGGCAGATTCAGGAGCTTCTGCAGAAAGGACACATCGAGCAAAGTTCATCACCTTGTGGGAGCCCGATAGTGTTGGTGCAGAAGGATAGGACTTGGAGAATTTGTATTGACTATCAGGTGCTGAACAAGATCACTGTCCAGAATAGGTACCCGGTGCCACTGATTGATGACCTTCTGCACCAACTCAAGGGGGGAAAATATTTCAACAAGATCAACTTTTAATCTGGGTATCACCAAGTACCAATCGAACCCTATGATGTGTGGAAAAATGCCTTCAAAGCCAAGAAGGGCCTTTTCGAATGGTTGGTCATGCCTTTCAGGTTGACGCATGCTCCCGCAACCTTCATGAGGCTGATGGATGACATCTTTATCCATTCACCAACTCATTTGTAGTAGTGTATTTGGATGACATCCTGATCTTCAGCAAGACTTGGGAAAATCACCTCCACCACATCTGATAGGTCCTCCAAACACTATGGAAACACAAGTTGTGTGCAAATTTGGAGAAGTCCACTTTTGGCATGACCCAAGTTCAATATCTGAGATACATTATTGATGAGTAGGGGATGCACGTGGATCCAGCCAAGATACAAGTCAATAAGGATTGGCCAGTCCCAACCACTCTAATAGAGCTCTACAGCTTTCTGGGTCTTGCCAATTTCTACCGCAGGTTCGTGTTGGGATTATCTCATATCACCTGGCCCTTGAGCCAAGTCACCAAGGGAGGAGCGAAAGAAAAATTCTTTTGGTCTGAAACTCAACAAAAGGCATTCGTCGAGTTAAAACATCGCCTCTACTCTTCCATAGTGCTCACATTACTAGAATTGAAACAACCATTTGAGATTGAAACAGATGCCTCAGACTATGCTATTGGGGCAGTTCTTACTCAACAGGGGCATCTAGTGGCATATCACAATGAGACATTGTTTGACACAGTGTGGAAGTAGCCCACTTATGACAAAGAGATGCATTCCATTGTGCAGGCTAGCCAACAATGGAAGCATCACATTTTGGGGAAGGAAATGGTCATCCACACAGACCATCGACCCCTGCAATTCATACAGACACAAGGGAAGTTGTAGAATGATCGCCATCAGAAGTGGTCCCCATAGCTGCAACAGTTTCATTTGAACATCAAGTAAAAGAAGGGAAGCACCAATAATGTTGCAGACTGCCTTAACCGACCGACGATCGTGGCGCTAACCACCGTGCTCAACACTTGTGGGCGCGAGACTTCTGATTGGCCACTTCTCCAAAAGAGCAATCCAAAATTCGACCACACATACAAGACACTCTTAGATGGAAAGCAAGTTCCAAAATTTCACCTTCAGGAAGCACTTCTATGTCACCTAGGACACATTTGTGTTCCTTCAAGAATGCGTGCAAAGGTGTTTTTGGAAGCACACTACAGGCAGGTCACTCGGCATTTTGGGGTCGAAAAAATAGTGGCAGTATTGTAGAAGTACTTCTATTGGTTGAACCTTCGACTCGATGTCGGGAAGTACATTAGATCCTACACTGCCTGTGCCATTGCCAAATCAACCATCAAGAAGCAAGGCCTTTATATTTCGCTGCCTACCTCTAGTCGACCTTGAGAATACAACTCCATGGATTACATGTTGAGCCTTCCTTCTACTAAGCATGGAAACGACCTTGTTTTTGTGGTCGTCGACGGATTCTCGAAGATGGTCATTATGGCGGCTTGCAAGAAGAATATCACAACATAAAATAATGCTAAAATATTCTTTGAACGAGTGTGGGTACACTTTGGGATACCACAGTCTATCATCTCAAATTGGTACAACAGGTTCCTCAATACATTTTGATCCAGCCTCTGGTCAATGCTAGACACTAATCTCACCAAATCCACAACTTTCCATCCCAAAACTGATGGCCAGACAGAAGTCGTCAATAGGATGATCATACACATTATGCACATGTACAACTCAAAGCATCGATGCACATGGGATGAGAGCCTCCCATATGTACATCAAAAAAATAACGGGGCTCTCTATAGCTCAAATAGCCACAACCCCTTTAAAGTGGGCTTGGGATTCCAGCCACTATGTCCCATTGACGTAGCCATGTCATTTGCGACTACTCAAGCCAATTTGGCTCATTTCCAGTCTGAAGCTGACAAGGCGAACAACTTCATTGAGCGCATTCAGCACATCCGCCAACAGGTTCATGACATATTGGATAGAGCTAATTCCAAGTACAAGCAGCAACATGATCAGCATCGGGTGTCACAAAACTTCCAGGTGGGCGACAAAGTGTGGCTACATTTCCAGAAGGAGTGCCTCGTTGGACCCCACCGTAATATTCTCACACTCTGATATGGACAATCCACAATCACCAAGGTTGTAGGGGATAATTCCTTCGAGCTTAGTATTCCAACATTCTTTGGTCTGCATCCAACGTTCAATGTGGACCACCTTCGACCCTACTTCCCACATCTACTGGACACCTACGAAATTGCAGAACAACTCACACCAATAGAGTTAAACCTAGACTGTATGGAACATGCCACCACATATCGTATCATGGACATGCAATTCAAGAACACTTAATAGCAGAAGATCCAATTGTATCGGGTTGCCAAAGCTAGCCAACTCCTACACCAAGGCAAGTGGCTCACCAGGGACCAAGTTCAGCACAAGTTTCCTCATCTCATGGAGGAACTCGATGCAATGGGGACCATTGGTGGCCACCTACCTATTCCACTTGGAGCCCCATCATTTTTTCTTTCAGTTTTTTAATTTCCTTAATTGTATCATAGTTTACTATTTCTAGTAGTTTTTTTCGGGTCTAGAACTTCCGAAGCTGTTTTGAGGCCCTAAACGACGTTTTTTGGGAAACCGGAAGAAACATGGCTAATAAATTGATGTTTCTCACATAAAAAGTTGTAGTCCTTAGATAGATATTTCTATCCAGGTATTGTGCATGTCAAACGGAGATCGTATGCCAAGGTTATGTCTCAGGGAAGTTGATGTACCAATTTACCTAAACAAGGCTCATAGTTTTTCTACTTCATCTCCTAGGGATAGGTTTTTGGATGTTTAGGGTTTTCCATTTTTTCTAAATAATAAATAGGCCTTCGAGCCTCATTGTAACACAGTTCAAAATCTTGTAGCCGCCACATATCTTCTTAGAGATAAGCTACCAGCGCCTTACCTAGTTTATTTCCATTATGTCTGTAAGCATATTTCAGTTATGTGATATTAATGAAATGAAGACTTATTTATGTTGCATCTTTGTGCTTATGTGTATTTCTGTATTTTTTTTCATTCCTACATAAGTCTGGATCAGTGGTATCATAGTGGTCTGCTCTTTCTCGATCCTTCTTTGCATGTCCCCAACAAGGTCGAGGTATAAGGAGTTAGGGCTCGATTAACTTGAACCTTTGCAAGATCAGCTTCAAAAACCATAACGGTCGTCCATGGGGAACGAAAAGAAAGACGAGGGAGCAGGGTATCCTATCAAAATATTTCTCGAGGAGGCCCTTGAGAAACAGAGGAACGCGATGATGGAAAATTTCACCCAAATCCTTCAACGACTTCCCACCGACGGCGCATCTGAATCTAGCAACCACCCTAGAGGCGCAACTCCTTTTAAGGTACAAGTAAACTTTGACATTCCCATATTTGAGGGCCAAGTAGATGCAGACATCTCAGATAGATGGTTGAATCTATTAGAAGGGTATTTCTCGGTTCAATAATTTTCTAACAGGTAAAAGATTACTTTTGCACTACTCAAAGCTGCCCCCCGTGTCAAGGACTGGTGGGAAACCTACTGTGAGCAACAGGATGAGAGGGAACCCTCTCTGTTTTCGGCTGCACCCACTTGGAATTCTTTCTAAGATGCCATCAAGGAACAATATTATCTCGTGGGGAGCTATGAGGATAAGTACTTACAAGGGACTACGTTGCGGAAACAAAGGGATCAGGATGTGAAAATAAAGGGATCAAGATGTGCATGAGCCTACAAATTTGTTCTATAACCTACACACAAAATTGGGTATAAAAAATTCAGTCCCATAGTTGGCTGCACCGATACACTCAGGAGGAAATGGAGTTCCTCGACATCTCCTCGCTTGGCGCAACCTATCGGTATGCTTCCAGGATTGAGAAAAAGTTCAAACAGAAGAAGAGAGACTTTGGATTTGTGAATCAGAAGCAAGGGAAAGGTGCCCCCAAACCGCAGAACAAAGAACAAAGCCAAGGCAGGGCAGCCTCGCATAACCCGCCAAAGCCGCGAGCAAATAAAAACACTACAAAGCCAAATAAGAACATGGGAAAGTGGTGTGAGTTCCATAAAATCTCCACTCACAACACAAGTGAGTGTCAGTCTGAGCATCACTGGTGGCCGAGCTGAAGTCTTCTGAATCAGATGCATGCTCCGACTCTGAATCAAAACCTAACAGGGGGAATGATAACGGGAAGCAGATTATCGATGCGAAGCCCAACACCACTATTGCCACAATGAAGATCCAAAAGGAGGAACCAGAAGATCTAGAGGAGGGGGAGTGCCTCTTCCATTCCCACATGTGGGTAAAGAGTTCCCCACTACAGTTCATTGGCAACAGCGGGAGCCAAAAGAACCTCATTTCAGCAAAGGTCATGAAGTGGTTTGGTTTTCCGACCACAACACACCCACATTCGTACACCATCGAGTGGCTTCACCAAGGATGGGATTTCTGCATCATCCAGTAGTGTCGCCTTCCCTACAACATCAAGCCTTTCATAGATGATGTATTATGTGACATTGTTCTTCTTGATGTTTCTTATGTATTATTAGGCCAACCATACTTGTGGAATCGAAATGATGTGTATGAGTCCCAGCTCGCACTGTTATTGTTACTCTGGGCAATAATTTGTACAAGATACCGAAGGTTGCACTGCATGTCGCCATCTCTTTGATTATTGAAAAACAATGTAGTAGGCTGATTTCCAAAACTGGGATTTTTTTTCCCGATATTCCGCTCTCGGGGCAAGAAAAAGATAGTGGACAAGGTCGTGCAGGAGTACGGGGACATCTGCACCTCAAACGCAGGAGTGCCTCTGCACTGTCAGGTCAAGCACCCTATCGATCTGACCCCTGGTGTGCCACTGCCCAATGGACAAATATATCGACGCTCTGTTATGGAGAATGACAAAATCAAGAGGCAGATTCAGTCGTTGTTTCAAAAAGGTCACATCTGGCTAAGTTCATCACTCTATGTGACCCTGATCATGTTGGTGCAGAAGAAGGATGGGACTTGGAGACTCTGTATTGAATATCAAGCGATGAACAAGATCATTGTCTAGAATAGGTACCTGATCCCACAGATTTATGACCTTCTGGACCAACTCAAGGGGGGGAAATATTTTAACAAGGTCGACTTGAAGTCAGGGTATCACCAGGTACCAATCGAACCCTCCGATGTGTGGAAAAATGCCTTCAAAGCTAAGGAGGGCCTTTCCTAATGGTTGGTCATGCCTTTCGAGTTGACTAATGCTCCGACAACCTTCATGAGGCTGATGGATGACATCTTGCGGCCATTCACCAACTCATTTGTAGTAGTGTACTTGGATGACATCGTGATATTCAACTAGACTTGGGAAGAGCACCTCCACCACATCCAACGAGTCCTCCAAACACTACGACAACACAAGTGTTGTGCCAATTTTGAGAAGTGCACTTTTGCAATAACCCAGGTTCAGTATCTGGGATACATTATTGATGAGCGAGGGGTGCATGTGGATCCAACCAAGATCCAAGTCATTCGGGATTGGCCAGCGTCAACCACTCTAATAGAGCTCCACAGCTTTCTGGGTCTTGCCAATTTTTACAACAGGTTCGTTTTGGGATTCTCTCATATCACTTGGCCCTCTGGCCAAGTCACCAAGGGAGGAGCGAAACCAAAATTATTTTGGTCTGAATCTCAATAGAAAGCATTCATCGATTTGAAACATCGCCTCTTATTTGCCCCAGTGCTCACATTACTAGACTTGCAACAACCATTTGAGATCGAGATAGATGCCTCAAACTATGCTATTGGCAGTTCTTACTCAACAGGGAAATCCAGTGGCATATCACAATGAGACACTTTCTGACACAGTTTGGAAGTATTTCACTTATGACAAAGAGATGTATTCCATAGTGAAGGCTTACCGAAAATGGAAGGATTACATTTTGGGGAATGAAATGGTCATCCACACAGACCACCGACCCTTGTAGTTCATATAAACAAAAGGGAAGTTGTAGAATGATCACCATTAGAAGTGGTCCACATATCTTCAACAATTTCATTTTAAAATCAAGTACAAGAAGGTAAGCACCAATAATGTTGCAGACTGCCTCATTCGACCGCTGATCGTGGCGCTAACCACCGTGCTCAAATCTTGTGGGCACGAGAGTTCTGATTGGCCGTTTCTCTACAAGAGCAATCTAGAATTAGGCCACAAATCAAGAAGCAAGGCCTCTATAATCCATTGCCTACCCCTATTCGACCTTGGGAATCGATCTCCATGGATTACATGTCAGGTCTTCCTTATACTAAGCATGGCAACGACTACGTTTTCGTGGTCGTCGATATATTCTCGAAGATGGCCATTCTGGAGGCCTGCAAAAACAATATCACAGCAAAAACCAGTGCTAAACTCTTCTTTGAATGAGCGAGGGTACACTTTGGAATCCCACAGTCGATCATCTCAAATCATGACAACAAGTTCCTCAGTACATTTTGGCGCAACCTCTGGTCAATGTTGTACACCAAGATATTCAATTCCACAGCTTTCCAACCCCAAATCGATGGCCAGACAGAGGTTGTCAACAGGATGATCGTACACATTCTACGCACGTACAAATCAAATCATCCACACACATGGGATGAGAGCCTCACCTATGTACAACACAGTTATAACCAGGCTCTCCAGAGCTCAACCGGCCACAACCCCTTTCAGGTGGGCTTGGAATTCTAGCCACTATGTCCCATTGTCGTAGCTATGCCATTTGCGGCTACTTAGGCTGATTCCTCTCATGGCCAATCTGAAGTTGATAAGGCGAACAAATTCATTGAGTGCATTCAGCACATACACCAACAAGTTCATGACAATTTGGATAGAGCCAATGCCAAGTACAAGCAATGACATGATCAACATCGGTTTCCACACAACTTGCAAGTGGACAAAAAAGTGTGGCTACATTTTCAGAAGGAGCACCTCGTTGGACCCCATCGTAAACTTTGCTCACTCCGATATGACCCATTCACCATCACCAAGGCTATAGGGGAAAATGCATTCAAGCTTAGTATTCCACCATTCATTGGTCTGCACCCAGTGTTCAATGTGGGCCACCTTCGGCCTTAGTTCCCACCTCTATTGGAGATCTCTGACATTGTAGAACAACTCACACCAACAAAGTTAAGGACAAACTGCATGGAACAAGCCATCACAAATTGTATCATGGACATGAAAATCAAGAACACTCTCCAGCATAATATCCAACTGTATCGGGTTGTCAAATCTGGCCAAATCTTGCACCAAGGCAAGTGGCTTACCAGGGACCAAGTTTAGCAAAAGTTTCATCATCTTATAGAGGAACTCAACGCAATGGGGACCTTTTCTTCCTTAAGAGGTAGGAATGATCCAGGTGGATATTGGTGGTCACCCGCCTATTCCACTTGGGGCCCCACCATTGTTTCTTTTAGTTTTTTAGTTTCCTTAATTGTAGCACAGTTTACTATTTTTAAAATTTTTTTCGGGTCCTGAAATTCCGGAGTCATTTTGAGGCCCTAAACGACGTTTTTTAGGAAAACCGTGAGGAACATGGGTGTAGAAATAATGTTTCTCACATAAAAAGTTGTATTCCTCGGATAGATCTTTCTAACAAGGTATTGTGCGCGTCAAACAAAGATTGTATGCCAAAGTTATGTCCCTGGTAAGTCGATGTACCAATCTACCCAAATGGGGTCCATAGTTTTGGTGTTTCATCTCCTAGCATTAGGTTTTTGGATGTTTAGGGTTTTCTATTGTTTTTCAATAATAAATAGGTCTTCGTGCCTCATTGTAAGATAGTTCAGAGGATTGTAGCCACCACATCTCTTCTCAGAGATAAGCTAAGAGCACCCTAGCTAGTTTATTTCCATTCTATCTGTAAGCATATTTCAGTTATGTGATATTAATGAAATGAAGTCTTATTTCTGTTACAAATTTGCTTTTATATGTATTTATGTACTTTATTGTGTTCTTGAATTAGTCTGAATCAATGGTATTAGAGCGGCCTTCTCTTTCTCTATCCTTCTTTGCATTCCCCCAACGAGGTCGGGGTATAAGGATTTATGGCTCGATCTAGTTGAACCCTTGCAAGATCAACCTCGCAAACCCCGACAGACACCTATGGAGAACAGAAATAAAGACAAGGGAGCAGGAGATCCTATCAAAATATTGCTCGAGGAGGCCCTCGATTAACAAAGGAATATGATGATGGATAACTTTTCCCATATCCTTCAATGATTTCCCACTGGTGGCGCATCGGCATCCAATAGCCACTCTAGAGGTGCAAATCCTTTTAAGGTACAAATAAACTTTGACATTCCCATATTTGAGGGCCAAATAGATGCTGACGTTGTAGATAGATGGTTGAATATGTTGGAATATATTTTATTCCTTGGAAGGTAATAATGTCTTTGTATTATGTTGGAATTTGAATATAATCTTATGTAAAAGAGTAACACATTATATCCCATATTCATTATGGCATAGTATACTCTTATACCCATTTATTATATAAAGAGGTGTTATTTTGGAGAATTATATTATCCCACATTTAATATGTGAGAGTAATTCTCCACATCTCTGGTATATAATAGGCTCAAGGGAGCCTTTTTTATTACAATCACATCTCATCTTGTGCTCATACTGTCATTTGTATCGGGTTATTTGTAGTTTCTCTCTTTGTAAGATTGCAGAAGATTTCTGGAGATAATAGAAGACAACCTTCCCGTGGACGTAGCCCAATTGGGTGAACCACATATATCTGTTGTATTCTTTTTCCTTGTTCTCTTTATGTTCTTATTTATATGTTGAAATTTTTTGTAAATCATCACATCTCATATTGTGCTCATACTGTTATTTGTATCGGGTTATTTGTAGTTACTCTCTTTGTAAGATTGCAGGAGATTTCTAGAGATAATAGAAGACAACCTTCCCGTGGACGTAGCTCAATTGGGTGAACCATGTATATATGTTTTATTATTTTTCCTTGTTCTCTTTTTGTTCTTATTTATATGTTGATATGTTGTTGGTTTCTTAGATAGGAATCTAGTTTAGTAGATCTAATATTCTCACAGAATCTATTAGAAGGGTATTTATTGGTTCATCACTTTTCCAACCAGGAAAAGATTACTTTTCCACTACTCAAAGTCGCCCCCCATGTCAAGTATTGGTGGGAAACCTACTGTGAGCAACAAGACAAGAGGGAACCCTCTCTGTTTTCGACCACACCCACTTGGAATTATTTTCGAGATGCCATCAAGGAACAATATTATCCCGTAGGGAGCCGAGGATAAGTACATACAATGGAATATGTTGCAGGAACAAACATTAGGGAAATTTTGAGGTCTAAAATGGGCCTCCTAACGAAAATGTACAATCAAAATTCACTTTATGAGAACCAATCACATTTTATGGGATGACATCATCCCTAATGGTTGAGGTGGCATTGCTTGAGTTAAAGGTACTTACTTGTCACATTCTCAATGGTGGATAAAAATTCATGGTTAACCATGGTAGTGCTCTAAATACTTTTAAAGTCATAAAGTAAAGTACTCATAATAAATTCCATTTTATACATTTTGAATAAAATTTTATTATTGTCATTTCATATTTTTTGAAAGAAACAATGCATATCCATAGTAGTGCTCTAAGTACTTTTAAAGTCATAAAGTAAAGTACTCATAATAAATGTCATTTCATACTTTTTGAATAAAATATTATTATTGTCATTTCATATTTTTTGAAAAAAACAATGCATATCCTTACATGCTACATGTTATATATGGTATATTAATTACATGTTATTATATAATTTAAATAATATAAATTTTTATTAATAATATATTATATAATTAAGAATTTATGAATTTATGAATTTATATTTTATTTTAAGTTATTTAAGTACAAAGGACAAATGCATTAGTTGTTCAATGATAATGATTTTTTCTTGAAAATATTGTTCTTATTTATAGTCACATCAATACAATTTTTTATTAATTTTATTTTGGTACAAATTTTGAATTGAATTTAACCATGGTTACATGGATTTTGATGCAAAAAGTGAATTGCAAATTCATAAATATTATTTTATTGGTTTAACTATTATTTTATTATTTCCTTAGGAGGCCCATTTTAGACCTCAAAATTCCCCTAATGGGGATCAATATGTGCATGAGCTGATGAATCTGTTCCATACCCTATGCACAAAATTGGGTATCAAAGATTCAGAGAAACATTTGGTGCTAAACTACCGTAGTTGTTTGCATATATACATTCAGGAAGAAATGGAGTTCCTCGACATCTCCTCATTTGGCGCAACCTATTGTTATGCTACCAGAATTGAGCATAATTTCAAACAGAAGAAGAGATGCTTTGGATCTGCAAATCAGAAGCAAGGGAAAGGTTCCCCAAACCATAAAACAAAGGAAAAATTCAAAGCGGGGTGGCCCTGCATCACCTGCCAAAGCCACAAGAAAAGAACAACATTGCAAACCCAAAGAAGGACACGAGAAAGTGGTGTGAGTTCCATAATAGCTCCACTCACAACAGAAGTGAATGTCGGGCCAAGCAGTCACTGGTGGTCAAGCTGAAGGCTTATGAATCAGATGCATGCTTCGACCTTGAATCAGAACCCAACAAGAGGAATGATAAAAGGAAGCAGATTATCAATGCGGAGCCCAACACCATTGTTGCCACCAAGAAGATCCAGAAGCAGGAATAGGAAGATCCAGAGGGGGGGGAGCGACTCTTCCATTCCCAGATGTAGGTAAAGGGTTCCCCACTACATTTCATTGTTGTCAGCGAGATACAAAAGATCCTGATTTCAACAGAGGTCGTGAAGTGGTTGGGTTTGCCGACCACAACACACCCACAGTCATACACCATCGTGTGGCTTCACCAAGGGCAGGATCTCCACATCAGCCAGAAGTGTCGCCTTGCCTACAACATCAAGCCCTTCACGGATGAGGTATTATGTGACATTTCTCCTCTTGACGTTTCTGATATATTATTAGGCCAACCATACTTGTGGAAGTGACATGTTGTGTATGAGCCCTGACCTCGCACTATTATTGTTACTTTGGGAAATTTTTACAGGATACCAAATGTAGCACAGCTTGCTGCCATCTCTTTGGTCATTGCAAAACAATGTAGTAAGCTCATTTCCAAAACTGGAAAATTTCTTTTCTTGATAATTTGCCCTCAAGGCAAGAATAATAATGTGGCCACGACCTCCAGACAAAGCTCCTCTGCACAACAAAAATAGATGGACAAGGTCATGGAGGAGTACGGGGACATCTTCACCTCACCCGCAGGGGTGCCTCTGCACTGTTAGGTCAAGAACCCCATCGATCTGACCCCAGGTGTGTTGTTTCCCAATAGACCAATCTATCGACTCTCTATTATGGAGAACGATGAAATCAAGAGGCAGATTCAGGAGCTGTTGCAGAAAGGTCACATCCAGCCAATTTCATCGCCATGTGGGAGCTCGATCGTGTTGGTGCAAAAGAAGGATGGGACTCGGAGACTCTGTATTGAATATCAGGCATTGAACAAGATCACTATCCGGAACAGGGACTTGATCCCACGGATTGATGACCTTCTAGACCAACTCAAGGGGGGTAAATATTTCACCAAGATCGACTTGAAGTCTGGGTATCACCAGGTACCAATCGAACCCTCCAATGTGTGGAAAACTTCCTTCAAATCCAAGGAGGGCCTTTTCGAATGGTTGGTTATGCCTTTCAGGTTGAAGAATGCTCCTGCAGCCTTCATGAGGCTGATCGAAGACATCTTGTGGCCATTCACCAACTCATTTGTAGTAGTGTAATTGGATGACATCATGATATTCAGCCAGACTTGGGAAGAGCACCTCCACCACATCTGACAGGTCCTCCAAACACTACGGTAACACAAGTTGTGTGCCAATTTGAAGAAGTTCACTTTTGGCATGACCTAGGTTTAGTATCTGGGATACATTATTGATGAGAAGGGGGTGCATGTGGATCCAGACAAGATCCAAATCATTCGGGATTGGCTAGCCCCAACCACTCTAATAGACCTCCGCGGCTTTCTGGGTCTTGCCAATTTCTACCGCAAGTTCGTTTTGGGATTCTCTCATATCACTTGGCCCTTGAGCCAAGTCACCAAGGGATGAGCGAAACCAAAATTATTTTGGTCTGAATCTCAACAAAAGGCATTCATCAAGTTGAAACATTGCCTCTGCTTTGCCCCAGTGCTCACATTACCAGACTTGCAACAACCATTTGAGATCGAGACAAATGCCTTAGACTATGTTATTGGGGAAGTTCTTACTCAACAAGGGAATCCAGTGGCATATCACCGTGAGACATTGTCTAAAACAGTCTGAAAGTATCCCAATTATGACAAAGATATGTATTCCATTGTGCAAGCTTGCCAACAACGGAAGGATTACATTTTGGGGAAGGAAACGGTCATCCACACAGACCACCGACCCCTGCAGTTCATACAGACACAAGGGAAGTTGCAGAACAATTGTCATCAGAAGTGGTCCACATATCTGCAACAGTTTCATTTGAACATCAAGTATAAGAAGGGAAGCACTAATAATGTCGCAGACTACCTCAGTTGACGGCACTAACCACTGTGCTCAACTCCTGTGGGCACGAGACTTCTGATTGCTCTCTTCTCTACAAGAGCGGTCCAGAAATTTGCCACACATACAAGACGTTCTTGGAGGGTAAGAAAGTTCCAAATTTTCACCTCCAGGATGCAATGCTATGTCACCTAGCACATGTTTGTGTTCTTTCAAGCGAGCGTGCCAAGATGATTTGGGAAGCGCACTATAGTCAAGTCGTTGGGAATTTCAGGGCCAAGAAAACAGTGGCAGTACTGCAGAAGTATTTCTATTGGCCAAACCTTTGATTGGATTTCGGGAAGTACATCAGATCCTGCACTGCTTGCACCATTACCAAATAGACCGTCAAGAAGCAAGGCCTCTATACTCTGCTACCTAACCCTAGTCGACCTTAGGAATCCATCTCCATGGATTACATGTTGGGCCTTCCTTCTACTAAGCATGGCAACGACTGTGTTTTCATGTTCGTCAACATATTCTCTAAGATAGCCATTATGGCGGCCTATAAGAAGAATATCACAGCAGAAACCACTGTTAAAATATTCTTTGATCCCGTGTGGGTACAGTTTTGGATCCCACAGTCTATCATCTCAAATCGGGAAAACATGATCCTTAGTACATTGTGGTCCAACCTATGTTCACTGTTGGACACCAAGCTCACCAAATCCACAACTTTCCATTCCAAAACTAATGGCCAGACATACGTCTTCAACAAGATGATCTTACACATTTTGCACATGTAAAACTCAAAGAATCCACGCACATGGGATGAGATTCTCCCCTATGTACAACACAGCTATAATCGAGCTCTCCACAGCTCAACTGGCCAAAGCCCATTTCAGGTAGGGTTTGGATTCCAGCCACTATGTCCCATTGATGTACCCATGCCATTTGTACCTGGTCAGGCAGATTCGGCTCGTGTCCAATATGAATTTGACAAGGAGAACAACTTCATTGGCGCTAACCACCATGCTCAACACTTGTGGGCACGAGACTTCTGATTGACCACTTATCCAAAAGAGAAATCCAGAATTCGACCACACATACAAGACACTCTTAGATGGAAAGCAAGTTCCAAAATTTCACCTTCAGGAAGCACTTCTATGTTACCTAGGACACATTTGTGTTCCTTCAAGAATGCGTGCAAAGGTGTTTTTGGAAGCACACTACAGGCAGGTCACTCGGCATTTTGGGGTCAAGAAAATAGTGGCAGTATTGTAGAATTAATTCTATTGGTTGAACCTTCGACTTGATGTTGGGAAGTACATTAGATCCTACACTGCCTGTGCCATTGCAAAATCAACCATCAAGAAGCAAGGCCTCTATATTTCGCTGCCTACCTCTAGTCGACCTTGAGAATACAACTCCATGGATTACATGTCGAGCCTTCCTTCTACTAAGCATGGAAACGACCTTGTTTTTGTGGTCGTCGATAGATTCTCGAAGATGGTCATTATGGCAGCCTGCAAGAAGAATATCACAACAGAAAATACTACTAAACTCTTCTTTGAATGAGTGTGTGTACACTTTGGGATCCCACAGTCTATCATCTCAAATCGATACAACAGGTTTCTCAATAAATTTTGGTCCAACCTCTGGTCAATGCTAGACACTAATCTCACCAAATCCACAACTTTCCATCCCAAAACTGATGGCCAGACAGAGGTCTTCAATAGGATGATCATACACATTATGCACATGTACAACTCAAAGCATCGATGCACATGGGATGAGAGCCTCCCCTATGTACATCAAAAAAATAACGGGGCTCTCTATAGCTCAAATAGCCACAGCCCCTTTCAGGTGGGCTTGGGATTCCAGCCACTATGTCCCATTGACGTGGCCATGTCATTTGCGACTACTCAAGCCAATTTGGCTCATTTCCAGTTTGAAGCTGACAAGGCGAACAACTTCATTGAGCGCATTCAGCACATCCACCAACAGGTTCATGACATATTGGACAGAGCTAATTCCAAGTACAAGCAGCAACATGATCAGCATCGGGTGTCACAAAACTTCCAAGTGGGCAACAAAGTGTGGCTACATTTCCAGAAGGAGCACCTCGTTGGACCCCACCGTAAGCTTCTCACGCTCTGATATGGGAAATCCACAATCACCAAGGTTGTAGGGGACAATTACTTCGAGCTTAGTATTCCAGCATTCTTTGGTCTGCACCCAAAATTCAATGTGGACCACCTTCGACCCTACTTCCCACATCTACTGGACACCTAGGAAATTGCAGAACAACTCACACCAACAAAGTTAAACCCAGACTACATGGAACAGGCCACCACAGATCGTATCATGGGCATGCAAATCAATAACACTTTCCAGCAAAATATCCAACTCTATCGAGTTGTCAAAGTTGGCCAAATCTTGCACCAAGGCAAGTGGCTCACCAGGGACCAAGTTCAGCAGAAGTTTCCTCATCTCATGGAGGAACTCAATGCAATGGGGACCATTGCTTCCTAAGGGGGGAGGAATTATCCACGTGGATATTGGTGGCCACCCGCCTATTCCACTTTGGGCACCACCATTGTTTCTTTCAGTTTTTCAATTTCCTTAATTGTACCATTATTTACTATTTTGAGCAGTTTTTTCGGGTCCTGAACTTCTGGAGCTGTTTTGAGGCCCTAAACGACATTTTTTTGGAAAAAATGAGAGCAAAATATAATCTTGACCAATGTACAAAAGTTGTATTCCTCGGAGAGATCTTTCTAACGAGGTATTGTGTGCGTCAAACGGAGATCGTATTCCAAAGTTACGTCCCCGGGAAGTTGATGTACCAATTTACCCAAACAAGGCCCATAGTTTTGGTGCTTCATCTCCTAGGGTTAGGTTTTTGGATGTTTAGGGTTTTCCATTATTTCTCAATAATAAATAGGCCTTCGAGCCTCACTGTAACACAATTCAGAGGCCTATAGCCGCCACATCTCTTCTCAGAGATAATCTACCAACGCCCTAGCTAATTTATTTTCATTATGTCTATAAGCATATTTGAGTTATGTGATATTAATGAAATGAAGTCTTATTTCTGTTGTATCTCTGCGTTTATGTGCATTTTTGTGTTTTATTGTGTTCCTGCATAAGTCCAGATCAATGCACCCCCAACATAGGGCAACTTGTAGGTGATCACCCCACACAAATAAGGGACAACCTGCTAGTGAACATGAGTCCACAAACTTACAAAGTGCGTTGGTCTTTAAAATGACCGAAATAAGATAGTTTCAGGAAAAAACTCGAGGATTAGGGAGAGTCATGCTTAGGGCTTTGTGAAAAGATGATGTTAAGGGGTAAAAGGATGTTTATTGATATAGTTTGTAGCCTTGTTAATGAGATGTGACAAAATGGCCTATAACAGGGTGTTTATTAAAGACCACCAATTTCAATCCATGTTTGTATTTTCTATAACACTTCCCTCACTTTGTTATTAAATAACCAGTGCATGCAAACATGAAAATGTAAGCTTATGCAAACACAATTAAGTCATTTAATGGACAATGATACCATGGTTACAAATGTAGGCTTAAATATACAAGCATAATTGAACAAACTAGAAACTAGTTCAATTCAGAACATAAACAAAATAATTTAATATAATCATGAATTATTCATGAGCACTTGTCTTTCTAGAAATGAATTACCAACTAGATGTTGTTACAAAACATTTTTTCACCATCCCTGCAATCCCCATCCCGCACATTGGAGGACCATTTCTGTGACTTATATGAAGTGTCATGCCTTGAAAAAAGTGTCATTGCATCCCTTGCCATGAGAAGAACATTTCCTTTGTTGACTTTTCTTGGAACAGACCATCAAAAACACATGCTTTTGGGTTGGTGCTGGTAGGAAGTTATGCCTCGGGCCGATAAAGGAAATTAACATTGGGCCCCGCGCCCATTGGCGCTCTGTCTCAGTGAGCTGCACGTGCCGAGTTGTTTTTGGAAATTTTTTTAAATATAGAAGCTAAGTTTCCATGCTAACTACTTCGTGAGTGAGTCAGCTTAGGTTGTTCGACTGAATAATGTCGAACACCTTCCGTTGGCTTCTTTTTTCCTCCTTTTGGGGCAACCTCTCAAAGGATAAGGCCTCCATTCCACCATTTGAGGGATCCCAACCTCCTCCTCTCCTTCTATAAATACATCTCTCTCACATAGATGTAGCTTGCTGAATAGGAATCGCTGAACATTTTGCTAAAACAGTCTGATATACCTGATGTGAGATAGAGCAGAGAGAGACCCCTGTCGAGAGAGAGCATAGGCTTATTACCTCGCCACGTCTAAATTCCCCGATGAATGCTCGAGATGCGTTTTGAATGGACCCGCTAAAGGAGGCTGCGACGTCAAGGCTCTAGTTGTAATCTATTTATTTTTCTTAATATATACATGACTGATGTTTTGGTTCCCGTCTTGTGTTGATGTGATTTATCTTATGCAATACGTTTAATTCTCCTTGACTAATTAGCTAGTTATGAATGCAAATATTGTCTTGTATGCTGCTTTTGTCCTTTGATATTTGTGCAGGCATTCGAGTACCATCACTGAAGGATTGCGACGTGTCGGGAAGAGGATCAGAAGGCTGCTACTACAGCTACGACAGCTACGTTGGATCACAGGTAGGACAATCTATCTGGACTCATTTCATCCATTAACTAGAAATCAACACATTAGCATGTCCTCTTGCTGCTAGACCCACCCTGGGGCTATAGGGATCCCCTCTGTCCGCCGAGGGGATTTACCTACACAAAAAGTTGGCAATTCCATTGGGGATGAGTGTGTGTTTGTCGTCTCCTTGTTTGTTGAGTGTTTGACTTGTCTAGTCGACTTTGGTTGTTTGATTTATTTTCTGCTTTGGTTGACTTTCCCGACTGTTTTAAACCATCTTGTTCAGTTCCAGAGTGTCAAGTGTGACCTCTGCTCAATAGGTTTTATTTTTTCCCATGGTTTTGTAGCTTGGCACGGTTTTTCATTGAATATTCGTGCCAATTGGGGCTTGTTGCTTTTTTCACAAGTGCACCAACCCCTGTTAGGCGCGGATTACAGCGTGACAGTCGCACCGAATCCTGTAGGATTTGATATCACCTCTTTTCTGAGTTTTTGTTAATATTTCTTGGCTCTGGATTGGTTCTTTGCCTTGAAATTGGTCTTTTGAGATTGTTTTGACTCTGTAGTCTTGGTCTTCTCATATGTTTGTCCATCATCTTATCAGTGGAGTTTGTAGCCCTAGGGTTTCTCGGTGCCTTGTGCTGTTTGTTCGGCTCTCTCCTCACTGAGCCTTCTGAGTTAAGTTCAAGTCACTTTGATTTTTGTCATTTCAATTCGCTGGCTGATTGTGTTAGTCTTTCTCGATTCTTTGTGTCTTTGGTTTGTTGGATGATCACTTTTGTTTTCGTTTAACTCTCCATTTTGTCACTTCGAGCATAGATCACATTGCTCGTTGGATCGTTTTGAAAGCCTTTTTTTTCTTGGAAGAGTGCATCCTTGTTTTGAGTGTGTTTTATGTTTGTATTGCATTTGATTTATTCGTTTTAGATATTTACATTCGTAATGCTCAAAACTAGTGTTTTCTTTTCTTTTTAGTGTAATAGTGCATTGTGTGCTTCATTCATCTGAAAACCAAAAAATTGCATTTTTTTCACTTGAATCGAAAATGGAAAAGTTCTTTTGCATAAATAGCTCTTAGCAAACTAGGAAAGAGTTTTCATTTTCTTATTTGGTTGTATTAGATGCATTAGAGAAATTCTTCTTATGTTTTCATTTATTTATGCTTTGTTAAAGATTCCTATCCTTCTCTTAGCTAGCATTCATTGAACGTAAATGATGTTTTTTGCATGTAGTTTTCATTTAGGAATTCGAGATCACACTTGGTAAGGCCTTGAAATCGAAACATTAATTCAAGATCAACCTTAAAATCAATTCAATCAACCTAAGGAAGCATTGAAACCTAACACACATATTTTAGAGGTCTAGGTTAGTGACGTGTTCCGGCGTTGTTAAACATAGTAGTTGTTGTTCGCTACCTGGCATTAGATATCACTAGTACGGACTTGTGCTCCTTGTACCGTCACGTATATAAAGGGAGACCCTCATAGGTTGCAATCCTTTATCCATAGGAAGCCGAGTTTGCCACCCTATAACCGTTATACACCAAACACAGCATTCGGGGAGACTACCTGCACGTACGTCAAGTACTTGGTCATTTCTCTTTCATTTGAGACTTGGTACGCCCTCTTGCTTAGATTACCTGAGTAGTAATTTTGATCTTTTCATGACTCTCTAAAAGTGAGAAGATCATCGATCACTTGTTCTTTCACGCTCGTTCAATCTGAAAGTGACTAGAGTCATATTTTGCCTGTTTCTCGACTCTTAAAACATGAAACAACAAAGTTTCGTTTCAATGTCATAAAATTAACTACCTACGATCACATATCCCGTTAAAAGTTTTCTGCTTAGCTTGTTTTTGTAGTTCCTTAGTGTTTGATCTTGAAGCCTCAAATAGGTTATCTCGTTTTCTTCCTATGTTGAAATATTGTCACGATGGCGGAACCACTAGTTTTGTCGTCTTCTTCACTGCCTCCTAGTGGTAGTCCTTTACCTGACGTTTCTTTGGAAACACCTCAGTCCACTAGGTCTATTGAGTTTTCGGAGCCTATTCTCCCGAGTGTCTTGCCTCTCGCTACCCGGTCTCCTCCTGAAGGGTTGGTTGATTTCAATTGGCCATCTTAGGGTGCTTTCTTTGGTTTCAGGAGCAAGGAATAATTCCCTCCTCTTACTTCGGGATCGCCATTATTAGTCGCTACTTTACCCCCAGTCCTCGTTGTCTTTTCGACGATCTTACGACCTCGTGAGATATGGATTCTTCTAGTCCTATTGGTCATGAAGAACTGCATGTTTCTATAGGGGAATGTCAAGTTTTCCCAGATGTCTCCAGTCAACCTTCCCCCCAATCGGTGTCTCTTCCACCGAGTTATCGTACTTTGAGTCAGATAATTTCTGGTGTGGCATACATGGCACAATCTAGTACAGTGGCTCCCACTGGAAGCTCAGTTTTTCCTACATTAGGAATGTTGCCTTCGACACCCATCTCGTCAGCCACTGTTACATCTATACCGACTTGACCTACCGTTTGTGTGGCTTCATCTACATTGATTGTTAGTATGACTCAGTTGTCAGGGTCTACTGTTGTTCGTAGGTCTATCTTTATCCATCCCACATTGCTTGTTAAGCCCACCGTGAGTGGATCGCAGCCTCGCGCTGTGGAAACCCATCCTACGTGCACTGTACCTATGGTTTCTGCTTACACATTCGATGACTATCTGTTGGATATTCAACGACGGTATGCTCCCTCTCTGGATTCTCAGCCACAGAATTCCACACCTCAGGGTTATCAGCAATCGCAAGCTCCTGCCAATCCTCCCCATCATTATGATGTCTACAGTAATCTCGTATATTTGCCTCTAATTGATCCCAATAAAGCTATTTATTTGCCTCTCGCTGATCCCTATCAGACCGTTTCTCATCAAGGACCATTCTTACAGGGACAACCCTCAGGCATACAAGGATAACCCTTACAGGGACAACATTTGGTCTAGTAGGGACAACCCTTTGGTCCACAGGGACAACCTTACGGTCTGCAAAGACAACCCTTACAGGGAAAACCTTCGGTTAAACAGGGACAACCCTACGGTCCTTCTGGTAAACCTCAGTTTCAACCAGGAGCATCTTATGTTCCTGGGGGGAAAATGTATCCACCACTAGGACAACCTTTTGTGCAACAATAGCAACCTTATGTTCATCAAGGCTAAGCTTTTGTACAACAAGGACAACCCTACGGTCCTGCGCTGGGTCAACCTGTTTTAAAAGGGAAACTTGGCCCATCCCAACCATCGGGCCAACCTCTTCCACAAGGGAAACCTAGTGGCCCTCATTATCTAGGCCAACCTACTCCGTAGGGACAACCTCCCCAACCTCAGCAGCCGATTCAACTTGCTCAACCTGCTTAATAGCTGGTTCAACCTGTTCAACCTGCTCAGAAGTCGGTTCAACCTGTTCAACTTGCTCAGCAGCCCATTCAACCTGCTCCACAGGGACAACCTGCTCAACCTCAAAGCACTACTTACCCTCCTCAAGGTCAATATTAGGTAGTATATAGTGCACCCCAAGGTTTCACTTATTACCCTCAAAGTCAATCCCAGATGGTGTATAATCCACCTCAAGTCAATACTTACATTCCGCAGCAGAATCCATATGTTACTCAGCAAGGACCTCAGTGGTATGCTCAGAATCAGTGTCTTGGTCCTCAACCCCAGTATGGGCAAAACAATCAGGATTATAACCCCTATGGATAGAATCCTCTAGGACAAAACATATGGAGGCAAAATTTCTCTCAACCTAGGTGGAATGCTAACACTGGTCTTTATCGATGACCTGCGATGCATTTTAATCCTCAATTACCGTTTATCGCGACGTTGAAACTGCCTGATGTGTCAAAGTTGATGAACAATCCAATCCTTCATAACCCATATTGGCCTCCAGTTCCAACCAAAGTCCCTGGTGATTGTCCCAAATTTGAGGGCAAGTCTGGAGAAGACCCCCAAGCGCATGTTATGACATACCATCTTCGACGTTCCTCTATCTCTTAGGTTGACGATTCTATCTGACTCTGTATTTTCCAACAGACTCTTACCAGTTCCGCTGCCAAGTGGTACATCGAGTTATCTCGTGGCATATTTCAATATTTCAATTATTTAGCCATGACATTTCTCACGCACTTTCAGTTACCGGTTCGGTATGAAACCGGGACGCACCTCCTCACATCCTTGAAACAAGATCGAGCTACCCATTTCTCAGATCATATTCATGAATGGAGGCGTCATCATCGCCTGATCAAGTTTGAGATTCCTGATAAGCTTCTAACTGATTGGTTTAGTACCTCTTTCATCAGTCCTTTTGCTAAGGACATTGCTATGGGGGCATGCGTCACTGAGGAACAAGCCATTTCTCGTGCCCAGTACCTTGATCTTGTGTACTCTCAGTCCGGCACATTGTATGATCTCTTGCCTGATGCTCCTAGACCTGAAACTTCCAAAGCACCAGCGACGCCATCCATCTACGGTATGTTTGGTTCCATGTCTCAGACTTCTCGGAAGTCTTCTCCTCTGAATCCTGAGAAGCAAAAATCTACTCCTTCCAATGCCACTGCTTCTTAGCTAACCCCGAATTCTGGTAAAACCGCGGAAGTGAATGTCATTCAGGCATATCCAGTGGATAAAACTTCCAAAGGTAAAAAGAACGGTAAAGGTAAGGCCAAAGCCGATACCCCGAAACAGGATTCTCAGAAATCTCGCAGCGTAAACTGAAGTATCCTTACTTGATTTGTGAGGAAGAGCACTACACCAAGGACTGTCTTAGACAGGCCGAAGTGAGTCGATTTCTCAAAGGTACGCAAGGAACTCCAGTTGTTCTCAAAGAACCGTTTCTATCACAGCAGAGTCAGTTGGTAGAGCAACCTCAGTCCTCTGCTCCATTTGTCTCTCAGGTTTTCATGATGAACAATTCTGCATCCGTTTCCATAGCTACCCGGTCGAAATATTATACCGAACCACGCCAAGTAGCAGGGAAAGAGATCGCTGATGGTCCTCCTCCTCCGTCTGCTTCTGGCCCTCTTCAGATTGAAAGGCCCAGTAATTAGCCTGTTGTACGGCCACCTTCCAAAGGTGTACTCCGTAAGTCTTCTTACAATCCTAATGCCTGTGTTGCTCAACATTACAATATTTTTGAGGATTTGGCTCAGGCGCCATCTGCGATGTCTGCATTAGAAGTACTTCAGAGTTGTCTGACTCAACGGAAGGCTTTTCTATCTGCCATCGGTGGGGTTGATCCTGCTGATTTGAGCCTTATCACTTTTGAATTGGAGAATTTCATCCCACGTCTCCCTCATTAGCTTGTGCTCATCATACAAGTTGGCATTAATGGACTGAATATCCATCGAGCGGTCGTGGACGAGGGTGCGTCTATGTGGATCATGTCATCTGCCTCCTGGAAAGCTATTGGTTCTCCAGCTATGAATTCATCTCCAAATTATCTAGAAGCATTTTATGGAAGGAAATATAAACCTCTTAGTGTTCTCGCTAGTATACCGATTACTTTAGAAGGGAAAACAGTCAACGTCGACGTTGAAGTAGTTGACACCAAGCTCAATTACAATCTTCTCCTCGGTCGCAGTTGGACCCACACCATGTTATGCGTTCCGTCCACTCTCTTTCGTGTTTTGCGATTTCCACACAAAGGAAAGATCGTTACTGTCAATCAGTTGTCGTTCTTCACTTCTTCTTCTGAGAAAAACATTCCATACGTAGATCAAATTCCTATGCCTTACAAGAGCGTAGGGCCGGGTCTCTTCAAAGATCCTGCCCTCATGGGTATTTTTCTTCTTCCTCCACCCAACACTATTTAGGTTAATATGGTCTCCAGGTCTGACGATCTGTGGATCATCCCTTCATCGGAGCAGATTGATTCATTTGGAGATTCGATGTTGTTAAGTTCAATTGAGATTGATTATTGTGAGCTTATTTTGGCTTCGGATCCTCCGCCTCCTGATCATGTTCCTTTGGGAATGTTTCTTGATACTTATTCTCAATCCCCTTGGCTTGGCGATTCAAACTCGCCCGATCCCTTGAAAGAGATATTTCCCTTCGATGAAGCCATCATGGAAATTATGTCTCTCGAGGATCCTCCTTGGGACGATAGTCATCATCGTTCCTCGTTCATGCCTGGCCTTGGGGCCATGTCTACGTGTCTTGAGAGGTTTGCTTCTAAGGTTCCTTCTCCTCCACTTCAAATGCCTATTTTGAAACACGAAGTCTTTACGGAAGGTAACTTGAGTAACATCACACAAACGATGCCTATCAACATTTCCGTTAAGCTGGGAATTGTCGAGAACATCCACATTGGGGTGACTTGTTCTCTCGATGAGGTTCAGGTCTATACTAGTCTCTTCCGCGAGTTTCGCGACGTTTTCGCCTGGTCTTACAAAGAGATGCCTGACATCAATCCAAGTATAGTGGTGCATGTGATTCCTACCTATCCTGGTGCAAAGCTTGTTCGCCAGCATCTTCGTCCTGTGCACCCTAGAAAGGTTGCCGCTATTAAGGGAGAAGTTGAAAAACTTCTTAAAGCTGATTTTATCTATCCGATTCCCTTGACAGAACGGGTTTCCAATATTTTTCCTGTCGATAACCAACAGGGTACCATTCATGTCTGTGTTGATTATCGTGACATTAACCGTACTTTCCCTAAGGATAATTATCCTACTCCTTTTATTGATCAATTCATTGATGTCTGTGTTGGGAGTGAAATTTTTTCTCTTATGGACAGGTTTTCTGGGTACAACCAGATTAACATTTCTCCGGCCGATCAACATAAGACTGCGTTTATCTGTACTTGGGGTACTTTCGCTTATAAAAAGCTCCCTTTCGGTCTGAAAAATGTTGGGGCTGCATTTCAGCGAGCAATGTCATATGCTTCCCACGATATCACACACATTGTTCAGTCTTATCTGGATGACCTTCCGACTCATTCAACGAAGCGTAAAGACCATCCTGATCGTCTCCATCAGATCTTTCTTCACTGTCGACACTATAACATCTGGCTAATTCTGTAGAAGTGTGTCTTCTACGTTGACTCCGGTAGACTCTTAGGGTTTATCGTTTCCAAAGACGGGATTCATCTCGATCCACTCAAAGTTGAAGCTATCATTAATCTCCCCTCTCCTTCCTCACATCAGCTGCAAAGTCTGTAGGGAAAAGCTAACTTCTTATGTCGTTTTATACCTAACTATGCCGAAGTGACTAAAGGATTTACACGATTACTGAAGCAAGGCATCCCGTTCCTCTGGGATGAGATTGCCCAAAAGTCCTTCAATGCACTGAAGACGTTGCTCATCAATGCTCCTCTGTTGTGTCCTCCGAATTATCATCGCGATTACTCCCTCAAATTGGTCGCCGCATTCAGCACAATTGTCATGGTTTTGGTACAATACGATGATAATGGTGACGAGCATGTCATTTACTATCTGTCTCATAACCTTCTCGACACTGAAACGCAATATGCACATGTCGAGAAGTTGGCATTGGCTAATGTTCAAGCTGTTCAAAATTTTCGTGTAATGTTCCCAAATTTTCACATCATATTTGGAATATTAGAGTTCTTGATTTTCTTAATGAATTAAGTAAATAAAATGGTGAAGGGACCCACAAACCTCAAAGATGAATAAAATCCACTTTTAATATGTGAATGTGGATATTCTAGATCTAGATCTAAAAACATGGAGTAGTGGAGCAGCTCCATTAATGGAGATCATGTCTCATTTATGAGATAGATTATGGAGGATGAAACATCCAAATAAGATTATGGATCTTAAATATAAAATCATGAGGATATTTGATAAGGTCAACTGAGATCATAGTGCACCCAAATAAGATCATGAAGCACTTATGATAAGATAGTGGAGGGAGTGGTCCGTTTGATGCACATATGATGGAGAAGGTGATCACCCCATGTGAACTTCATGGAGGACATGAGGCTACAACGCAGTCAAACATCGAGACTATGTCCACATGTACAGTGCAGATTTGGAGTGGGCCTAGGCTATGGAAGGCTCATGCATATAATGAAGGTGAAGGCACAATGGAAGGCATGATTTGGATTATTCATTTCTTGATTTTTTTAGATCTATATTTGTCTTAGGAAATTTCTATGCAGGCTTGGGTTGTTTAGCAGAGTTTGCAATGCTGTTTAGCATAGGGTGTTCCTGAGTAGGAATCCCACCTTTTTCTTTGAGTAGCTCTGTAAAGAGGATTGTTCTTCATTCCTTATCAGGCATTAGTGCCATCTTCAGGAGGTTGTTTCCAGCATTCAACTAGGAAACCAGTGGAAGATTCATCCTACCACTTTGTTCTTCACATCCAACCTTTCATGAGCAGCAGATCTACATCCAACATTCAGGTCATTGGGTTTTACCTCCATGCAGTAGCAGTCCCTTCAAGGATTGCGCAGTTCAGTCCTGTAGATATATTGGAGGAAGGAAGTTTCCAGTATTTCAGCTGGAAATCCTATGAGAGATCATCTCCTCACATTGGATCTATTGTTTCCATCATTCAGGAGCTGATTTGACACATCCAGTAGTAGGCTATTGAGCCTCCCTCTCTGACAGCACAATTTTCTAAAGTTGTTGTTCATCCAACATCTATTTTCAGTGGAGGAGATTGGAGGAGCTAGATCTTGAGCTTTTAGCCCAAGGATCTAGTGAAAGGGTTAGCCCTTCTTGCATAGATCTGATTGTGCGTCATTGCAACCATCATATCATCAAATCTGGATTCAGCTCTGCATTCCCAGCAACATATATGTGAAGCCCTAAGAGGGTCGTTTTCTTAGACCTACAAATCTGAAAATCCCTTTCTGGGTTATCTTGGGAATCCATCATTGAGCCCTGATCTACAATTTTAGCATCATCGGAGCTCCCATTCTTCCTAGATCTGACTTTCTATATTTCAGGCAGTTGCAGTCCCAACAGTTGTAGCAGGGACAACGCAGTTTACCTTCCAGCAGTTCAGCAGTTACACAGTCCCTCTTGGGAAATCATTGCAGGGTCATTCTAGGCCACCCTTGTGGCTTGAGTGTCTCATATTTTGAGCACTTTTGTACTTGATTTTTCACCTCCAATATAATAAAATGGCTCAGCGATTTCTGTGCAATATGATGTGTATATAAATTTATTGTTTACTTTGCTGCAGTTCTTATATTGTGTTTCAGTATTACTGCATTCTCCCTTTTGGGATATTACACTGGTATCAGAGCATGATCTTTGGCTCAACTTGCGGACACTTCATCTTTTGCATCAAAAGAAGAAGCAGATAGATGAGATCTATCATAGAGGAGGATAATTCTACCACTCTTTTCTTTAGATCCATGCAAGATATCTCCAAGGAGGTCAATCAAATGAAGAAGGAAAGGTAGAAAGAATATCCAAGAAGAAGATTTGATGAGGAAGGCCCAAGCACTTCCTATCAGCAAAGAAGAAAACCAGAGAATCATAGATCTCCTCATAGATCCACTATACTCACTTTCTTTGGAGAAGGTGAAAGGTGTAGAAATGAAGAAAGGAATTAACCTGAGACTCATGAGGCTCTCAATCTATATCTTGAAGAGTAAAAAGCATAGTATAGAGCATTCAAGGAGAAGCTAACTCTCCAACAATTCTTCAAAATCAAAGAATAAAGAGGATCTTGTAGCAACAATAGAAGAAAGAGGCATAATAGATTCTATTTGCCTAAATTTGATGGATATTCCGCGAGCACTGTTAAGGCTTGGAGGAAAGAGTTAGATGCATTTTTTTGGCTACATCATGTAGCTGAAGGAGAGACTATCCAAATTGCAGCACTTCATCTTTTAGGTGAAGCAAATGAATGGTGGTTTGGTCACATGGAGCATGCAAAGGTGAATAAATATTCAGATTTCTTTCACAAGTTGAGGAAGAAATTTGATGTGAGAAAACCGGAGATGTGTCACAAAGTGACATTTCCTAAGGAAACAAAGGAGGATGTCAATCTTGTCACTTTGGATCAGAAGTCACTACATTCACCACCAACTGCAAAAGTACCTGCATCCAAAGAAGAGACACTTGCAACTTTGCAAGATAGTCTTGAGCTCTTAACACATAGAGTCCCATGCATGATTCAGGGGATGCATGAGGGAGATGAGGAAGATTCCAGCGCTGGTACACTTGGAGAAGAGCAACCATCACTCTTACCAGCGGTTGGAGGCACTATTGTTCCAGTTGGAGGAACTCTTGTGTTCTGGCAAGAGGCTCCCACACATTAGTTGATCCAAGGTATGCATGAACTTTCATCACATATTGTTTCAGTAGATCTTATTGAAACTTATGAGGACATGCCATCAGGGCCCATGCATAACCAAGGGTTAGAAAAAAATGATGATTTGAAGCAGAAAACTATCACATCACAGAGGACCCTTGATATATTCAAGGAGGAGGTTAAGAACTATCCCAGTTCATCATTGTTGAGCTACAATAATTGGTTATGAGATCAGTATTGCACCTTGCTTTGAGACAATAACTGGTTATGAGATCAGTATTGCACCTTGATTTGAGACAACACATGTATTACCATGCAGATCTACAACATTGTCACTTAGTAGCTGTGAAAATGAAGAGGCCCCATCATTCTTGGAGCATTCTGAAGGTAGCTTCACTCATGAAGCAATGGAGGTGAAGATGGTAGATGGTAGACATCTTGAGATGAGGAATCTTTTCTCCTTTCTAGATGACTCTTTCTCAATGAGCATCTCACTGCTCAAAGAGAAACTTCTACCTACATCAGATCCAAAACTTCATTGGTTTTGGAGGGCCTTTGGTGAAAAGAGAATCTCCTTGAGAGATCTCATTGGAGGTGCACTTCAACATCTCATGAAGTGAAAAGTTCCTCATCAACTTGGGGAGGATGGTATTCTACAAAGGGAGGATACCATGATTATGCAATACATCATTCATCATCCACATTGGGATGAGTGGGTGAGCATGATAAGCAAGGGGTTACATGACCACTTGCAAAGATATGGCATGGACCAACAAGCTTGGTTACGTTGGTTGCTCTTGGGAGATTTTTGTCACTACCCAAAGGCTCCTATTTATTTGATCCATGCCTTGAAAAACACTTATGAAATGAAGAAGGAGGCATGGTTGCGTTGGTTTCTCTTGGGTGAGTATAGTTACCACCCAATAGCTCATATTTTTCTGATTCATGCCTTGTGTATCAATGATAGAATGTAGAAAAAGAAGGCATGTTCATTTTGGTTTCCCTTGAGAGAGTTTGGCCACCACATGACATCTCCTATGTCTATGTGTTTTGTATTGGGAAGAACTTGGCATGATGCTCACATGATGTGTATTGATGGTGTTTGCTTGTATTGGGTTGATGTGACATTCCACATGTCTATCAGTATGTTTTTACTCCATGATGCACATGAGAAGAAGAGAAAACAACAAGATCTCTTGTTGCTTTGGTTGCTTTTGGGGGAGTTTGGTTTGTCCATCTTACATGGAGGAGATGGAGGATGGCGGCAAAGGGCCTTACTCCGGTGGCTACTATTGGGAGAATATGGTTTGACATCTTTGTCTACCCATATATCTCCTTTTCTTCTTTTTCATAATGTTGGAATGATGCTTGGATCCAACAAGGACAACAGGTCTAAGGGGGAGAGCATGTCAATGCTCAATCAAATTCATAAAGCATGGGATGAAGAGATGTATTGTGAGATGGAGCTTTTCCTTTGTGGAGAGAGCCACTTTATTTTATGTATCTCATGTATTAATGATGATGTTGGACATCATATGGTTGTCACTTGGTACTTCATGGTAGAAGGAGGACATATAACCATACAGTTAGAGGTCATTCTATGTATTTTTGAAAGACAACTTTGGAACCAAACATGCATAACACATTGCAGAAAATGGAGGAAACCTTCCTTATGTGGATGCCATTTGGAGGGGAATAGATGGCTTTGCATCTACTTTTGGAGTTGCTTGAGGACAAGCAACATTTTGCCGGGGGGAACTGTAATATTCCCAAATTTTCACATCATATTTGGAATATTAGAGTTCCTGATTTTCTTAATGAATTAAGTAAATAAAAGGGTGGAGGGGCCCACAAACCTCAAAGATGAATAAAATCCCCTTTTTAATGTGTGAATGTGGATATTCTAGATCTAGATCTAAAAACATGGAGTAGTGGAGCAGCTCCATTAATGGAGATCATGTCTCATTTATGAGATAGATTATGGAGGATGAAACAACCAAATAAGATTATGGATCTTAAATATAAAATCATGAGGATATTTGATAATGTCAACTGAGATCATAGTGCATCCAAAGACCATCATGAAACACTTATGATAAGATAGTGGAGGAAGTGGTGCATTTAATGCACACATGATGGAGAGGGTGATCACCCCATGTGAACTTGATGGAGGACATGAGGCTACAACACAGTCAAGCATGGAGACTATTTCCACATGTGCAACGCAGATTTGGAGTGGGCCTAGGCTATGGAAGGCTCATGCATATAATGGAGGTGAAGGCACAATCGAAGGCATGATTTGGATTATTCATTTCTTGATCTGTTTAGATCTAGATTTGTCTTAGGACATTTCTATGTGGGCTTGGGTTGTTTAGCAGATTTTGCAGTGTTGCTTAGCACAGGGTGTTCCCGAGCGGGAATCCCACCTCTTTCTTTGAGTAGCTCTAGAAAGAGGATTGTTCTTCATTCCTTATCAAGCATTGGTGCCATCTTCAGGAGCTTGTTTCTAGCATTCAGCTAGGAAACCAGTGGTGGATTCATCCTACCACTTTGTTCTTCACATCCAGCCTTTCAGAAGCAGCAGATCTACATCCGACATTTAGGCCATTGGGTTTTACCTCCATGCTGCAGCAGTCCCTTCAAGGATTGCGCAATTCAGTCCTGTAGATCTATTGGAGGAAGTAAGTTTCCAGTATTTCAGCTGGAAATCATGTGAGGGATCATCTCCTCACATTGGATATATTGTTTCCATCATTCAGGAGTTGATTTGACACATCCAGCAGTAGGCTATTGAGCCTCCTTCTCTGACAGCGCAATTTTCTGAAGCTGTTGTTCATCCAGCAGCTATTTTCAGTGGAGGAGATTGGAGGAGCTAGATCTTGAGCTTTTAACCCAAGGATCTAGTGAAAGGGTTAGCCCTTCTTTCATAGATTTTATTGTGCATCATTGCAGCCATCATATCATCAGATATAGCTTCATATCTGCATTCCCAACAACATATATGTGAAGCCCTAAGAGGGTGGTTTTCTTAGACTTACAGATCTGAGAAACCCTTTCTGGGTTATCTTGGGAATCCATCATTGAGCCTAGATCTACAATTTCTGCATCATCAGAGCTCCCATTCTGCCTAGATCTGACTTTCTATCTTTCAGGTAGTTGTAGTCCCAACAGTTGCAGCAGGGACAGCGCAGTTTACCTTCCAGCAGTTCAGTAGTTACGCAGTCCCTCTTGGGAAATCATTGCAGGGTCATTCTAGGCCACCCTTGTGCCTTGAGTGTCTCATATTTTTAGCACTGTTGTACTTGCTTTTTCACCTCCAATATAATAAAATGGCTCAGTTATTTCTGTGCATTTTGATGTGTATATATATTTATTTTTTACTTTGCTGCAGTTCTTATATTATGTTTCAATATTACTGCATTCTCCTTTTGGGATATTACATTTCGTCACTATATTCTCTTGTGTACAGTGACTGTGATTTCTGACTGCAACCCTATGACTTATTGACTCATCAATTGTTGGGGGGAAAGTACTCGAAGTGGATTGTCATCCTCCAAGAGTTCGATTTGGAGTTCACTTCTGCCAAGTCAAAGAAGTCATTAGTCTGCCAATTTAATCTACTCTCTCCCTTCTGATTCTGCCCTGTCTGGTTCTGAGGAACGCATTCCAGACGACACGCTTTTTCTTATTAGCACTCTCGATCCTTGGTACGGTGATAACATCGTATATCTTCAGACTTCTACCTTCCGATCTAAGTTGACAAAGGATGCTCGCCGATGCATCCATCATCAATCGCAACCCTATCATATAGTCGGAGATACACTCTACCGCATTGGAGTTGATTCCATTATCTGCCGGTGTTTGACTCTCGAGGAGGCTGAGAAAGCCTTGAATGATTGTCACAGTGGCACTTGTGGCGGTCACATGTTTGGTTATGCTACTGCACAGAAATTTTTTCGTGTTGGGTATTTCTGGCCCACCATCTTTAAAGACTGCATTATTGCTGTCCGTAAGTTTCATGATTTCCAGATCTATCAGCGCAAGATGAGTGCGCCACCTTCCCATCTCCACCTTGTCATTACCGTTGGTCCCTTTGCGAAGTGGGTATCGATTTTATAACGTGTAACCCTCACTCGACCGGGGGGCATGCTTATATCATCGTAGCCGTTGACTACTTCGTCAAATGGGCCGAAGAAATGCCTACACTTACGGCTGACGGTAAGAAAACAACACAATTTCTATTCAATCATGTCATTTCTAGGTTTGGTGTCCCTCAAGCCATTGTTAACGATCATGGTTCCCATTTTCAGCATTACATGGTGGCAGAGTTGACTTCCAAGTTGGGTTTGTGTCACAATAGCTCAACGTCGTACTACCCTCAGGCCAATGGCTAGGTTGAAGATGTGAACAAAGTTCTCGTCACTATGCTTCAACGTACAATTGGGATGCACAAATAAAACTGGAATCTCATGTTGTTTTAGGCTCTTTGGGCATACCGAACCTCGATTAAGGATGCGACCGGATTCACTCCATTCCATATTGTCTACGATTTGGAAGCTACCCTTCCGATTGAATGTGAAATACCTTCGCTCAAAATAGCTGTTGAACTGCTACCGAATACTTCGCCAGAAGAAGAGCGTCTTCTCTATTTATAAATGCTGGAAGAATCTCGCCACTTTTCTGCTTTGGTCATTGAAGCACAGAAAAAGCGGGTCAAAGCTCATTTTGACCACTCAGTTTCACCTCGTTCCTCCTGTACGACCAAGCTCACAATAAGTTGGGGGCAAGCAAATTTCAACCCATGTGGCATGGGCCCTACATTGTTAAACGTGTTTTGCAGAATGGGGCTTATGAGCTTATTAATTACGAAGGTCATCCTTTGGATCAGCCCAGAAATAGGTTGTATCTTAAAAATTACTATGCATGAGTCATTCGTACATGTTTTTGTACATAGGTGTTTTTTCATTTTTTTACATTTTTGGCTTAGTGTGCTTTGCGAGCGTTCTCATGCTTATTGGATCGTTGCTTATTGTACATATGTCCATTACCCCTTACGTCGGTTTCGCGGATGGTGCTTCCCGTAGTACCCAGAACCTGTCTTCAGCAGCCTGGGTGATTTACGATCTTGCTGGTGAGTTAATAAACTTTCAAGGTATATGTCTAAGACGAACTACAAACAATGTCACTGAATATAGTGTTGTCATTGAACTATTAACCGAGGTTATTACCCTCGACATTCGTGCATTGATTGTTAGCCTAGACTCACAACTTGTTGTTCTTCAACTTAATGGAAATTATTCAGCTAGAAACCCTCACATCTTAAGATTTTATTTACGTGTTTGTTTACTGGAAAGACATTTTTATTACATTACATATTAACATATTCCTAGACGAATGAATGCATTAACTGATACAGTAGCTAACATTGTATTAGATAGACATTTGCGTAATTTGTAAAAAAATCATCATCGCATGACAAGATCCATACAGGAAAATAGATGTATATATATCGAGTGTTTACATCCATGTGCATCATAAGTTCAAAAAAATATGTATGTTTCGGTTACACCTGAGACATTATGTCTCTCAAAAAATATGCAGAAATAAAACCTAGGTGTCTCCTTGGCATGACGCTCATAATAACATGTCATGGCCCGTACAAGCTGCATCAGTAAGCGGTGGACACGGTTTGACATCCCTGCACTGTGTCTATGGTATGCACGAGGAACATCATCGAATCGCGCATAGTCTGGGATCCCACGGGAGATTCCCTCTAAGTTGTGTATGATTTCCTCCTCTTCGCCTCCCTCACCACGAGGGGCCACATCAAAGTTGCGATGAATCCGCTGCGCTATCGGGGACATACTTGCAAGTCCCTCTGGGCCAACATCTGCAATTACATGGATTAATATCATAACATGCATAGAAAAAAAATCATAATACTCATCAAAATAAAAATAAAAATGAGTCTTACCTAGTACTTCATCCCAATCCTCTCCTTCTGGGAGCGGGACATCTGCATCACTAATGAAATCTCTGCCAGAGTAGGGCCAGTCCTCCACGACAATCAGTTGTCAACAGAGCCACTTAAAGAACTCTGGTCTCCAGGACATCTGTTGACCACCCCCCTGACCTTGGCATCAGAGCTGCCCAACAAGCCATCTGTGGCTCCTGGGCTGGTGGTGTCGGAACTATTACCTCATGACGCTGGAAGATTGGTAGTCTTTCCAAGATGAATGATACCAATATGGACCCGTAGCCAAACTACTTTAGCTTGGTTTTCTTGCACTTTTTCAGTTGACGCTTCATGTTGATTGTTACCGCTTATGCCCAGTTGTAGAGGGTCGGTGCCATGCAATCTACATCAAGAAGTAGCTATTTTTTTGTGGCCTTGTGTGGCGCCTGCAATCTAGCATCTCGTGTGATGGTGTGCAGCACTACCTTTAGTGCAAAATCCGAAATAGTTTGGATGTCCACTTTTCCGCTTCTCGATCCTTTCCTTGCCCCTAGGCACGCCCTATCAATAACCATACCCATGTTCTCCATTGAGGGTCGGGTGCCAATCAGGGTTGGCACTACCCCCCTCCGCAATAATCTGGTTATGAAATAAACATCTGAGACTTCAATCTCGAGTTCCTAGTCGTGAATAATGAATTTTTCTTGATCAACGTCCCAAACACTAATCAAGTACTGCAACAGCTCCGGTTGAGCTCTAAGACATGGTGTCATAAAGAATTTCTTAAGCCCGTAATCTCTGAGAGCTTCCATGCATCTTATATTTCCCATGGCTTCCTCATCTTCTTCACTGTGTTCTTGTTATTTCCATTCGATCACCATATTCCCTTTTTCACACCTGCAAAAACATCCATATGGTTGTAATTAGCCAAATCCAAAGCTTTTGAATAGTTGAATTAGGCCTTCATGTTTAAAATTCCATGCTAAAATTGACTTCCGTGGTTGGCGCGACTATTTTAGAAACAGTCGCGCTAATTGGCGCACCCCAGTTTAAATTTTAGGCCGGTTGGCGCGAGTCCGTGCCTGATAATTGCGCCAACCGTCGCGCCCTAATTTTTGCAAAATCCCCCACAGATCTACAAAATTGGGGTTGCAGGTAATAAAAGTATAATCAAAATGTAGGGAAGGATGTTAGCTCTTATGTGGAATTGACAGATTCAAGATTGGTCTTCTGGATTGCTCGCTGTCAACGCCGCAAAATCACAGTGAAAAAGGGTAACAAATTTCTCACAAGAGGTAAAAGTGAAAAGTAATTTATTTTTTACCATATTTGGCATTTTATAGCTTTTAAGAACCTTAAAGCGGTTTTAAAGCGTATTTTTCGAATATTTCGCTATGTTATTTCGAGAAATGGGTTTTACGTGCGTCTATTGTGCAGCGATAGGTTTTCAATGTGACGGAGATGAAGTAACGAGTTGTATTTTATACTTTTTCCGACTCGGTAAAAACAAAAAAAAGTCACTGTTGGAGTCATCTTTCAGCTCTTTTCTGACTCTCTAAAATTGAAAAGATTGTCGAGACTCTTGTCGTTTTGAACTCGTTAAATGGCTGCGAAATGATATCTACCTAGTATACGTTTACCCCTTTTTGGGGTTGGGATAGATTATTTACGAAAAAGGAATATCTTAGCCCATCGCGACTAAGAGGTTCTCTCAGACACAGTTTTCTACCTTTTCGGATCTGTGAGACTACCTACGAAAAGGGATTGTTAGAGTTTTCTTTTATGCTTCTTTTCAAACTCTTTAAACATGAAAAGATGCTGAGTTCTTCCTTTGTAAGACTTGTTAAACCCTAAATGACATCAGAAACCGTCACCATGACGTCACCGAGTTCCTCCTTCCTAGGCTTCGTAATATGTACTAGGATGGATTTGTCCAAAGGAAAAACTTACATAACAAGCACATGCTATCCCCTTCAAGCTTGTTTTCCAAAAATAATTGGGGTACTCGCTAGCAATCATGGGGGAAAATGGAACCAATTCTCAGTCGTGTCGGAAATATGTCACTCTTGAACATGACACTCATATGCATTCGTGTCAGGTTGATCTCATTTCATAATTTTTGCCTCCATGGGTTTGGGTAATCTGTTTTGAACTCTCATCTGCTCTTTTCCACGTCATCATAACCTCAGATCCCTTGATGTCAAATACTGCCAAATCCGAAGTCGTGTCGTTGATATGTTCAAGAGAAGTTTCTGGTTGTAGTTTTCAACTTCCCTCTGATCCTCTTTTTGGTCATGATTCATTATCATCATGTTACTCTGTCTCGTGTCGATGATGTGGGAAACATTATGGCCCTCCTTCGATCGGGTCACTTCCTGTCGACTTTAGCTCATTATCCAGGAAGTTTATCTAGAGACTCCCTTCTGGTACCTTGGAGCTTGCATGCCTCAATGGAAAGTTCTTCGCATTCGACGATAGGTCCACATAATTTGCCTTCGATCGAGTCATTTTGCGGGTGTTCGACACCAGATCACTGTTCACATTCTGTGGATTGTACTAGTTGTACCTTGAGAGCCATTGTAATTCTTGGTGGTTTCTCTCGTGCCTGTTAACAGCTTTCATTATTGGCCGGTAATCAAGTGACTTTCTTGCATGTTCGACTTCAGCTCACATATTCACATGCTTGAATTTGTACTTGTTCAGGTCGAGATGGAGCGCAAGACCTTGGGTTTTATCTGATAAGATCCAAGCTGTGGAATATTTTGGTTTATCATGACTATATGCATGACACTATATGCTGCGACCATACCTGACTCTATTTGTTGATCCTTATTGCTGGATGGTTGTGTCCATACCTCGGATCTCAGTTTTTTTGTACTCTATTATGGATGGTTGTGCCCATGGCACATGATCATGTAACAGAGATATCAGTTGTATTTGTACTTGCTGGGCTTCCGACAACGGTGTTTGGTTCGAACGAGTTCTCGTAAAGCATTTAACTCCCCATCCCGCACATTGGAGAACCATTTCTGTGACTTATATGAAGTGTCATGCCTTGCAAAAAGTGTCATTGCATCCCTTGCCATGAGAAGAACATTTCCTCTGTTGAATTTTCCTGGAACAGACCATCAAAAACACATGCTTTTGGGTTGGCGCTGGCAGGAAGTTATGACCTTGCGCCGATAAATGAAATTAACACTGGGCCCTGCGCCCATTGGCGCTCTGTCTCAGTGAGCTGCCTGCGCTGAGCTGTTTTTGGAATTTTTTTAAATATAGAAGCGAATTTTCCATGCTAACTACTTCGTGAGCGAGTCAGATTGGGTTGTTTGACTGAATAATGTCAAACACCTTCCTTTGTATTTTTGTTTCCTCCTTTTGGGGCAACCTCCCAAAGGATAAGGCCTCCCTTCCACCATTTGAGGGACCCCAACCTCCTCCTCTCCTTCTATAAATAAATCTCTCTCACATAGATGCAGCTAGTTGAATAGGAATTGCTGAACATTTTGCTGAAACGGTCTGATATAGCTGATGTGAGATAGAGCAGATAGAGACCCCTGTCGAGAGAGAGCTTAAGCTTATTTCCTCGCCACGTCCAAATTCCCTAATGAATGCTCGAGACATGTTTTGACTGGACCCGCTGAAGGAGGCTGTGACATCAAGGCTCCGGTTGTAATATCTTTCTTTCTCTTAATATATACATGACTGATGTTTTGGTTCCCGTCTTGTGTTGATGTGATTTATCTTACACAATACGTTTAATTCTCCTTGAATGATTAGCTAGTTATGAATACAAATATTTTCTTGTATGCTACTTTTGTCATTTGATATTTGTGCAGGCATCCGAGTACCATCACTGAAGGATTGTGACGTGTCGGGATGAGGATTAGGAGACTACTACTACAGCTACGACAACCGCGTTAGATCATAGGTAGAATAATCTATCCCTACTCATTTCATTCATTAACTAGGAATCGACACATTAGCATGTCCTCTTGCTATTAGACCCACCCTATGGCTAGAGGGATCGCCTCTGTACGTAGAGGGGATTTACCTGCACAACAGATGCAAAATAAGGATGCTCCACCCAACCTCAGGCTCTCTGTCACATTTAATAGCTCTACAAAACATTGCTAGACCTAAGTTGAGGCTATGAATCTACAATGATGAATCTACCTATTGTTGGCTTTATCTCTTCACATAACTCAATTCCTAGAACCCACAGTTTGTAAATTCTTAAAACTATCCAAACCCACCAGCCCTCTTTCCCCAATCAAACTGCACAACCCAAGGAATTAGATCCTCTTCTTTGCCACATGTCCTTCAATTTTTCCCACTTCCCTTTAGGAATCCAACATTAGAGGAAATCTCAGCCTAAAAGTGGCCTCTTAAGGAAAAATAATAAAATAATAGTTAAAATCACGCTTTTTTAATGTATCTTCAATTTATATGAATGTGGGTCTTCTTAGAATTATGCATGATGGGTACTCTTTGGAAGTGGAATTTGATTCCACATCCAATGAGTGTCTACGCTTGAAATTTTAGTAAACCTATAAGGATATAAGCCAAAAATACAATAAAAAAAAGTAGTTTTATTCTTTTACCTCCAAAGTATTTACATGTATCTCTTTTTAAATTTAAAATATTTTTATTGGTTTACATATAATGACATGGAAATTACATAAAAATTCCATAGGTACTTTTAGGTTGAAATTTCCTCTAATGCATAAATTGGCCAAGAAGTATCACTGTCAGGAATTCCAAGGATTATTAGTTGTAATTAAGTTTACTCCATGACAAATTTCCTTGCCACATAGTTCATGTTAACTATTTTACATAATTTTAATATAATGACCATATCATAGCTTAAGCTCCCACTGAAAATTCCATAAAGAATGATTGTCAAACTCCCCTTGCATAACCAAAAATAATAGATTATATTTGCATGCGTGAGAGACACCATGTAGCTCCATGAGAAGTACATGTATCTTTCTTAACCACTAATTCCAAGGTTAATATGACTTAGAATAACCTTAATAAAACTTTAATAAGGCTAGGGTTAAAGAACTAAGGGTAGTGATAAAATATTTTTATTTTCCCCTCAGGACGTTAGCCCACTTTCTTCCCTTGTTGTCAATTCATAGCCCCCATTCTTTTGTCTTTCTCCTTCTATTGCCTTTGATATATTTTTATTATCATTCAATATACCATGTCACATGCTACCTTGTTTGTATTTCGCCATGTGCACATATACAACATTGGTATAGGGATCAAAATTTGGGTATTACATTCCCTTTCCCTCTTATTTTTCGTCATCCTCGGTGCACATCATTATTATAAACAACAAAATTTACATTAAAATGTCAAAACAAATGTGGGTATACCTCCCACCTTGCATCCTCTAGCTCCCATGTCACTTATTTAAAGCTATAGTTTGTCTATTAGACCTTCGCTTTCCCTTTGAATATATTCTTGAACACCATGACCTTCTTGCCTAGTAAATGTACTAGTTGTACTTGGAAGTGCCCTTCTAGTTCTACCTAAATAAAGGTCATGTCAATGACATGGTTAGGGTCATGCACATACCTTTTCAATAATTCACATATAACACATTATGCACTTTTACAGTAGCAAGAAATGTAAACATGTATTATACCTTATTATAAAATGGCTCGCTTGGATTACAACCTACATTTATTGGCTTCTTGTCTCTTTGATCTTCATTGTTTGGTAACTATTTTATGATAAGAACATAATAATAATCAAGTGAAAGAAAAAGTTAATAAAAATTACATCAAGTAAAAGAACATCACAAGTAGATATCAAAGTAAGAGAAATCATTCTATTCTAGCTGCCCCTAGATTTCTCAAGATGTAGGAGGAGTATGATTCTCTCATAAAGAATGGAACATGGAAATTGATGGGCAATAAAAGTGCATAATGTGTTCTATGTGAATTATTGGGTTCGCAGATATTTTCCCGGATCCTTGGTTTCGGTAATAATTCTGCAAATCTTCGACAGATTGGATAAATTTTCTTCCCCTATAGCTTCTACTACTTTGTATTGAACAAGAACTTGATTAGTTTTTATATTTCCATCAGTTTCTTGATCTTCTACTTTTACTTTAAAACCAGTTTTTTTTTTTTTCCCTGTTCTACCTAACAAGTTTGTTTCTCTTCTACTTTTTTGTTCTGAACATTTAATCTAATATTACCTATTCTTTCCTCTAGAACTTTGATTCTTTCCTCTCGTTCCTCTTCCTCTATCTATTTCTGCTCTTGCACTTCACTTAAAATCGAATATCCTGGTATGAACTTCGAGTTATCATATATGTTCTCTTTTCCTGAAAGTTCCAGGAATAACCAGAATTTTAAATCTAATCCAGATATTCTCTTCTCGATTTTTGGAGAATCCATAATGCCAACGTTGTCTCTTCTCTTCTCGATTTTGAGAATATCCAAATCTTTTGTCAAATCGAGAATATATGAATCTTTTGTCAAATTGAGAATATTTGAATCTTTTGTCAAATTGAGAATATCTGAATCTTTTTTCAAATTGAGAATCTCCAATTCTTTTGTAGAATTGAGATAACTATATGATAGGAGATCGTATCTCTAACGTTTGTTCATTTTCCAAAGTAGTCCCAAAGAAGGTTCTATCACATTCACAAATATATAATATTTTTTTTGTTTATAGGGAATGAATCGTTCTTCATAGCAAGTAGGTCTACAAGAACAAGTACAAATCAAATGGCTCACTTGAAAGCACAAAGCAAGGGTCTTGACAAAAGGATTTTCACATAAAGAAGGTGTCAATTATCTATACTCTTTGTCTCGGTATCTCACACTAGACAAAAAGTTCATCAGATGGATGTGAATATCGCTTTCTTGAATGGAGACAAAAAATAAAATGTCTTTATATATCAACTAGAAGGTTCTGTTTTAAATGGACGAGAACAAAAAGTATGCAAACTTATCAAATCATTATATGGCCTAAAACAAACACCGCAAACCTGGTATGCAAAGTTGAATGAGCATCCTCTGGAATTAAACTTCAAACACTTTAATAATGATGTTGCAACTCTGTATGTCATGAAAATTGGAAAAATTCTTGTCTATCTTGTGTTATATATAGACCATATGTTGATAACAGAGAAAAATGAAAACCATATTACATCCACAAAGAAAGAGTTGAAGAAAGTATTTGAGATGAAAAATTTGGGACACCTTCCCTAGTGATTGGGCATTGAAGTAACCCAACATCCAAGGTATATATTCCTCTCTCAAAAGTAGTACATTGAAGAACTGTTGAACAAGTTTGGCATCATTTAAGGCAGTCCTTTGTCCACTCCAATGGAACAAAATCAAAAGCTCACATCTAAAGAAGGGAATGAATTTGAGGATGCAACTAGGTATAAACAACTTGTGAAAAGTCTTATCTACCTCATCACCACCAGACCAGATATTTTATTTGTTGTTGGAATCCTTTCCAAGTTTATGCAAAAGCATTATGAAAGTTATTGGTCTATTGTAAAAATATTTCTGAAGTACTTAAAAGGATCTTACAACTTTGGAATCAGATATTCATAGGTGGATGGTGTTAGCTTGATTAGATATTTTGATTTAGATTTTGATGGAGATAAGGAGAACATATTTTCTACTTCAGGTTATCATATGAGTCTTGGATCATTAACAATCTCCTAACTGTTCAAGCAGGCTCTGTAATAAAAGTATAATATGTGGCATCTACAAAAGCAACCAAGGAGATTATGTGGTTCTAGAAAATTATTGAAGATTTGCTAGAGAAACCATTGAACTCTACTCCCCTTCTGATTGAAAATACTTATGCAATCAATTTGTCCAAGAATCCCAAATTCTATGATTGAACCAAACATATTGTTAATTTTGGGCAACTAGGTCCAAGCTCCATGTTGTATTGCTCAGATGATGATGCCAATATTTGTATTAGATTCCTCTTTCAGAGAGGTGCAATATTAATCTAAAGATCATCTTGTTCAGATGAGCAGAACATTTATTTTGAATTTATTCCACTTATGTGCAAGGTCAGCCAGATTTGTAATGTAGGCTTGAAAGCCCAATAGATGTATCGCACACCCTCACAGATGGATATAAATTGGAGAGACTTGGAGGTCATTTCATCATCATTCCTCATAATCTGATTGGTTCGTTCAACCTAGAAGATGCTTCTCTCTCTCCCACGTGTAAATATGGATGTCGTAAATCTGGATGATTCCGGAAATGGATGTCGTAAATCTAGATGATGTCATAAATCTGGATGATGCCGGAAATGGATTTCATAAATCTGGATGATGCCAAAAATGGATGTCGTAAATCTGGATGTCGGAAATATGGATGATGTCAGAAATCTGGATGAGGGATTCTTTTGTTGAATTATGTTGACTTTTGATGAGTTGTCTTTGAGGCTTGTGGGTGTGACACTTGGAGGGTTGGCTAACCTGAGAAAAACTTTCCTGGTTGAAGCATCCTGTTGACCGTCGTAACGCCACCATTCTTCATCTCAGTTTGACAAAAGTTAAGTATATTATTGGCTTGTCTTCCATCGATCTATTGGTATCTTCTATCAGAATTTTACTTTCTTGTTTATTTGATTTATATTTGGTATCGGGCCCTAGAAGTTTGAAATAAATTTGCATTGAGCATAGAACATCTGTGTATCCAAAATTTACATGGGATCAGAGCTGCGGTGAAGACAAAGCCCAAGATAGTGTGAAAAGCAATCACCGAAGATGAAGTCTTGTCAAGGACCAATGGTCTGATGATAAGTTGACTGACAAGTCTGATTATCACGCATGGACTATGTTCAGGGGAAGATTCATGAGCCTCCATCATATTATATGAGGCTCACAAAAATCAAGAATGATCTCCTTGCCATAGGAGAAGAATTAGTTGATCGAGAGCTCTTCCTCATTGCTCTTAAAGGACATCCCTGAGACTAGAAGAAGAACTTCAAGGATGCTCTCACTGTTGGTTTTAGAGTTGATACACTATACAAGGTTGGAGGAAGTCCATTAGGGGATATGTCATGTGATACAACTCGCCAAATTGAGTTATGGCACCAGAGGTTTGGACACCCTCATTACAAAGCCCTTCTCGAAGCAAGGAAGGTGGTGTCTCGGATGCCCGAATTCAAGAATGATCATGAAGGCGTATGTCAGGGTTGTGCCGAAGGAAAGCATACAAGGGGACTTTTCCCCTCAAGTGTCACAAATACATCTGATGTCTTGCAGTTTATACATTATGATTTATCTGGTATGCTACATGTGACATCCTTGGGAGGATGTTCTTGTTACATGATATTTATATATGAATTCTCTCGCAAGACCTGGATATATTTCTTGAAGAAGAAGGACGAAGCATTCAAATGGTTTCATACCTTCAAGGCCTTGGTGGAAAATCAAACAGGAAAGAAGATCAAGATTTTGAGGACCGATAATGGCACCAAGTACGAATCAAATGAGTTCAATAACTTTTCCAGAGGAGCTGGCATTAAGAGGGAGACCACAACCATGTCTACTCCCGAGAAAAATGGCGTTGTTGAAAGAAAGAATAGGACCATTGTGGAAGTTGCTCATGCCACGCTATGTGACCAAGATCTTTCGAAGTTTTTATGGGGAGAAGATGCGAACATTGTTGTGTACGTACAAAATCGATGCCCGCATTCTACTCTGGAATCCAAAACTCCCGAAGAAGTCTTCTCTGGTAAGAAACCTGATGTTTCACATTTTAGGGTTTTTGGATGTCCTATTTATTTTCATGTGCTGAAAGAGAAGAGAAGCAAGATTGATGCTTCTAGGAATAACGGAATGTTTGTGGGCTACAGTGAAACTTTGAAGGCTTATAGAATCTATGTGGTTGGTCGAAGAGAAGTGGAGATATGCCACAATGTCACCTTCGATGAAGATGCTTCCCTCAGGAAAGTGATAAATCTTCCTAGCTCCAAGGAAGACCATGATGAAAGAACAGGGAAGCAGGAAGAGTCGAAGGATGAGATGATGCCTGATGTTGAAGGATCGATGGACCCTATTGATCCACCTCCTTCAATGAAGAGAATACCCTCATGGCTCAAAGATACTCTCGAGGATGCCGAGAGACATATGGCCCCAAGGGGGACATTCCGTGAAAGCAAGAATTTGAATAGATACCAAGGGTATCTATCAGCCATGAGTACAATCGTACAATCTGAGCCTAGATCATTTTAAGAAGTAATAAAGCACCAAGTTTGGAAGGATGCTATGCACGAAGAGTACGAGTCCATTATGAAGAATGATGTCTGGGATGTGGTCCCAAGACAGGGGGACAAAGTTGTTGTCACCTCAAAATGGCTTTATAAGATCAAGCATGGATCCGATGGTAGTGCTAAAAAGTACAAGGCAAGATTCGTTGCTCGAGGCTTCTCTCAAAAGGAAGGCATAGACTATGATGATATATTTTCACCTGTGGCCCGCTATACCACCATCCGATCTATTATTTCCCTTGTTTCCACGCAAGGATGGAGTCTCCATCAGATGGATGTAAAGACCGCTTTTCTGCATGGTTCGATAAAGGAAGAAGTGTATGTGGAGCAACCTCTAGGGTTCGAAGTCCAGGATAGAGACTCTCATGTATGTAGGTTGAAGAAATCCCCTAGGGCTTGGTACAAGAGGATAGGTAGCTACTTGATGAAGTTGGGCTTCACTCGAAGTAATGTTGATCCAAACCTTTACTTCAAGGTTGATAGAGAAAAGCCTCTCATTTTGGTTCTCTATGTGGACGATATCTTCCTAACAGGTGTTGACCCTCTCATTCATTAGTGTAAGAGGGAGCTCACTTCCGAGTTCAATATGAAAGACATAATACTGATGCATTACTCCCTAGGCTTGGAGGTCTGGCAGAGACCTCACAAGATTTTCCTCTCTCAAGAAAAATATATTGTGAAGCTGCTGGAGAGATTTGGTATGGTGGACTGTAAGTCCATGTCGACACTGATGGAACTCAACTTCAATAAGTTTTGTGGAAATGTTGTTGGGCCCGCATTGGGAAATCCTACTGAGTATCGTCAACTCGTAGGTGCATTGATGTTCTTAGTGAACTCCTGTCCAGACATATGTTTTGCAGTGAACACTTTGAGTCAACAAATGGTTGGTCCTCATCACATTCACTGGGTTGGTGCCAATAATCTCTTGAGATATCTTCGGGGCACGATAAACCATGGGCTAAGATACACTGTCGGGAGTTTGAGACTCCATGGATATACTGATGCTGATTGGGCTGGCAGTATGGTGGATCGCAAGAGCACATCTGGATGTTTCTTTACACTTGGTTCTCCTTCGATATCTTGGATGAGCAGGAAGCAGAAGTCGGTGGCTTTGAGGACCGCTGAGGCTGAATACATTGCAGCGAATATGGCCTATTGTGAAGCTATTTGGTTGTGAAATCTCTTCAGTGAGTTGTTCGGGCATGTGCTAGATACCACCGTTATCCTTTGTGATAATCAAAGTGGGATTCGTTTGTCATAGAATCTTGTGTTCCATGATCGATCCAAGCATATTGATATGAGGTACCATTTTATCCGAGATATAGTACAATGAGGCGTCGTAAGGCTCGATCATATAGGAATTGATGAGAAGGTCGCGGATATTCTCACTAAGCCCTTGGGGAAGGTCAAGTTCCTAACCTTCCGTGAGAATCTTGGAATCGTGGAACGGCCCTATTCTGAGGGTCTTGTTGGATGATGAGCTCTGGGAGCTCCAGGGGGATTTGGGGATAGCTTCTTGGAGCTATAATCAATCACAGGGCTAGGCTTGCCGAACCTTGTTGGTGTGCTTCCGCCCCACCGTGATGATATTGAGTTGGTTCACATATCTTTGATCTGTGCCCCGTATGCATCCTACCCATGGAGTTTCAGACTCATGGGAAGTACCTCTCATCTTGGCCAATGAGGTGGGAAATGTGGATAGAGACCAATAGAGACCAATAGCAAGACCGATGGACCCATCGAAGATTGCAATAATCTCTATGTCTAGGATGGAAAGTGTCCAACCACTTGATCTGGGATCAAGTCAAGTGAGATTTCAGACCTCCAACTGACTTCGATTCAGTTAAACTAACTTTGGGTTAGTATATGACTCTTTTGATTCCAAGTGAGGTTTCGGACCTCCAACTGACTTCGGGTTAGTTAAACTAACATTGGGTTAGTATATGACTCTTTTGAGTCCAAGTGAGGTTTCGGACCTCCAACTGACTTCGAGTTTGTTAAACTAACTTCAGGTTAGTATATGACTCTTTTGAGTCCAAGTGCGGTTTTGGACCTCTAACTGACTTCGGCTCAGTTAAACTAACTTCGGGTTAGTATGACTCCTTTGAGTCCTGTAGAGGTTTCAGACCTCTGAGATGACTTTGGGTCAGTGGGGAGTGATGTCTTTGTGACTCACCGTTTGAAATAAAGTAGTCGGCAAATCAAGTTACGACTGGATGATACACAATGTTTAGATGGCACTGGTGGATGGAGTTCTCCGTAGTTGAGAGGGAGTGTTAATTTTGGGCAAATAGGTCCAAACTCCATGTTTTACTACTCATATGATGATGCCAATATTTTTATTGGATTCCTCTTTTCGAGAGGTGCAAGATTGATTTAAAGATCATCTTAATCGGATGAGCAGAACATATATTTTGAATTTATTCCACTTATGTGCAAGGTCGGCCAGATTTGTAATGTAGGCTTGAGATCCCAACAGATGTTTCACACACCCTCACAAATGGATATAAATTGGAGAGACTTGGAGGTCATTTCATCATCATTCCTCATGATCTGATTGGTTCGTTCAACCTAGAAGATGCTTCTCTCTCTCCCACGTGTAAATATGAATGTCGTAAATATAGATGTCGTAAATTTGGATGATGCCGGAAATGGATGTTGTAAATCTGGATGATTCCGGAAATGGATGTTGTAAATCTAGATGATGTCGTAAATGGATGCCATAAATGTGGATGATGCCGTAAATGGATGTCGTAAATCTGGATGCCGTAAATATGGATGATGCCATAAATCTGGATGTCCTAAATATGGATGATGTCATAAATCTGGATGTCGGAAATATGGATGATGCCGAAATATGGATGAGGGATTCTTTTGTTGAATTATGTTGACTTTTGATGAGCTGTCTTTGAGGGTTGTGTGTGTGACACTTGGAGGGTTGGCTGACCTGAGAAAGACTTTGTTGGTTGAAGCTTCCCGTTGACCGTCTTAACACCACCATTCTTCATCTCTATTTGAAAAAATTTAAGTATATTATTGGCTTGTCTTCCTTCGATCTAGTGGTATGTTCTATCAGCATTTTACTTTCATGTTTATGTGATTTCTATTTGGTATCGGGCCTTAGAAGTTTGAAGTAAATTTGCATCAAGCATATAAAATTTTGTGTATCCAAAATTTACTTTAACACAAAGTATCATTTGATTCGATATCATGTAGAGGCCAAGACTATTAATCTATGACATTCTTCCACAAGTGAGAAAATTGCAAATATCTTCACCAAATCACTTGGAAGAGAAAAGTTTGAAAGATTCAAAATGATGCTTGGACTTACAAAAACCCCTTCAAATTAACAGGGGACATGAGCATTTAGAATAGGAACATGCCTTAGAAGATTAATCCCAAGGGTAACTCTTTGATGTTATATAATTATGTTCTCATTAATGCAATTGTATTCAATTCATGTGTTATCCCCTAGCCTTACAAATATGTATCCTCAATTTATTTATTTTTTAAATGTGCAAAGAAATTTATAATTCTCGCATCACCCTAAGCAAATAAATATTTAATATCACAACTATAAAATTATATGCTTTTCCACTCATTCATTTTTTTTATTGCATTATCAATGATGTGTAATCCAAATGGACAAATATTTGATGTGTTTCCTCCTATATTATGAAGCAACTTGAGATTTGTTTGGGAGTTGGTTTATGTGTTTTTGGGTTAATTTCTTTCATCATCAACTTCTTATTGAGATGTGTGTTCCACAAATTCTTTATCTTAGTATCTATTCAATTGAGAAATCTTCCAACAATTAGTGACATTGGGTTTCCTAAGAGTTTATGGGGATAAACTATTTGTTCTTCTTCCTCAAAAGCAATGTTTCCATTCTTAATATAGAGCCTCATACAATTAATCCATAAAAGTTTGCAACTCTTTCCATAATGCAACAGGGCTACTTTCTTGGGCAAAGCTTTCCATTGACCTTCGTAATGGGATTTAATGTATTTTATTAGTTGTATATCCTCTCAACCTTTTTCAAAGACCTTTTTGCAAGCCCACTTTAAACAACATGGAGCATGGCCCATTTCTATTAGATTCCTAAATCTTTGTGTGTAAGGACAACTAAAACTGTAAAACAAGTAGAGGCATGGGTTTTTTTTCATCAATTTGTGATGCTTCCCATTACATGCTACACAAAATGGTAGGCAGAGGAGTTTCTTGTCGCATTTTTGTCCTCCTCATTATGCATACACTCATATACGTCAAACCTTTAATGTAAATGAGAATCTATATGAACCAAGGGAAAGAAGGTTGAGCAAAAGTATTTGACAGATTCTAATTAGTTATTTCCATAAACTTTGTAATAATTGTTCTAAACCAATACCATTACTATCACATCATATTCATTAGTATAATACATTGAATATTAACCTTCCCAATAGCCCTTCATGTAACTCCATCTGTCATTATTTTTCCATAGGTTTTGACAAACAGACAATGTCGATTTTAACTTGGAAGCACCTAAACAATCGATCTTGATGTCTCTCACACAGACCTAAAAATTATTTGTCAAATATTTTCATATTACACTCGATATATGCACATAATACTACTAAAGCTTGGTATCTTCAATCATTAATGCAAAACAGTGTATAATATAAATTATTATATTCATGCATTCACACGTGTAGAGTCAAAACCCTTAGGCACTACAATGTAGCCACTCTATTTGGATCCATCTCTACAATAAAATATATTCTTCCAAAATTGGGTATGTTAATATCCAATGTGGCCACATAAATGTAACCTGATAAACTCAAATTTCCATCCACAATGGACAAAATGAACTCCTCCAACCATATTTCTATCTAACATAGTATGTTGACTGAGGCTCCCATTCAACACCTTCATAAGAAACTCATAATCTCTAACAAGGGAATGATGATGTATTGGATTCAATAGCCCATTCCACTTGTGGGATCCTTGTAGTTCCTCCCACATATTGGCTAACAATCCATGATCATCATCAACTCTAACCAATTATCTCATATGGTCTTAATAACACACACCAATACAACTCTGCCCTAGAGGTTTGAAAAATGAATTATTTTGTGGTTGTGCACTAACTCTTCAAGGGAGATGTTGTAATTGTGACAAGTGAGGAGGGTAAGTTCTTACGATAAAATGAGCTGTGGTTGGATATTTTATGGAAAACTCTGTTTTCCACTTTTCACTTGAGCTACAAATTTTCATCAATATTCTCAATATACCATCCATTCACTGAGAATAAAACCGTGATCTTATTAAAAACATTCCTCATCATCATGTGCAAGTTTGATCTAGAGTCATCCGTCCATCTCCATAATCGTGTGTAGTTTGAATAGCTCGCAAAAGTGAGCTTAGAGCACCCAAGCTCTACTCCTCCAATATTACTTGACACCAATAATCAATAGTGCCAGTTGTAAGGATTTTACTTTCTTTTTTTTCGAATATAAAATACCAATGAAACATTTCTTTGTGAGGTTGTAAGTGTCTTATCCATTGGACAATACCATGATGCTACATATGGGTTGAGTGCACATCAATATTCCAACACTAATAAGAATTAATTATGATTATTATTTCCTAAGTTTGTACAACCCACAACAATAGTTTTAATGTGCTCCAACTTTCCTATCAACTTCAAAACATATGAGAGGGGAGCATCCAAAATTAATATAGTCAGTGAAGAAGATAGAACACTTCTATGCTCCAAGCAACTCATGTAATTATTGTAATTGTAAGATGTGAGAAGTCAACATCTCCCTCCCACTGATGATGATCTTGCCTTGCTAAATTACAAGGATCGAGTTTCTAGTTCCACAAACAACAACCCATCCACCAAAAATACACCTAACTATGCCAACAACATTGCCTTCCAACTTGCAAGTGGAGAAAGGAGCAATAGATAATGACGTGAAAGCCATCCCATTTATGATATGCTTGTGTAACAATTTTGATCGACAATCCATTTTAAATATTAGGCTTGGACATACCCAAAGGTTAGTTCAAACATGTACATCTAATACATTAGAGGGTTGAAAACCTTCCTTGATTAACAATTACCGGTTATATCAAGACTAGAGTTTCCTGTTTTTAAATTTTAGCATATGAGTTGGATGTATAAGAGGGTCTAGATTTTTTTTTGATTAATGGTTGTGGATGGAATCGAGATAATAATTACTTGTGACATAATTTGTTGTGTTTGCTTCAATGTGATCCTCACCACATAATTGGCATTGATCGAGTGAGTGCAATTTTATTCTTCTGTTTGCAAAACTTTTGCAATTAACCACTGAATTTTATAAATATATTCTTTTTGAATGCCCCAAGCCCGTAGCATAAACAAAATTATAGCCAAGTATTATATGGAAAAGGCATTTTTGATGTCTTGATTATAATATTATGGACTTATGGTATGAAAATTAATGTGATGGAAGTTTAATAAAATAATCTGGAGAGGACAATTCTATATAAAAGAGTAAGGGCATATTTTTGAGATGTGATGTTTATTAAGATAACAATGTATCGATGAATAAAGTATGGTCACTTGAGTATAAAGTGAAAAGGATCTATGTAATGAAAAACCATGATGCAACTTTGATAAAACTTGGTATAAAAAATGATTATATGACTAGTTAGAAGGAAGGATAAGGATGAGGGTTACCACTAAAAAGGGGGTTTAGGCAACCAAGAAAGTAAAGACAAGGTAAAATTTCTAGCTATGGAGAAAAAACAATAGGAGTCTATGTTTGCTACAACATCTTGGTCCAACTAGAGATATTGCCTTCCCGCAAGGCAATAAACCAAGCCTTTTTAATTCCAATCATGAACATCAACACCTTCTCTACAATAACCTCTTCTAAAAAATGTCTTTATTCTCTAATCATTACTGAAAGTAAATTGCAAACGAAAACCAAGAATACTTCTAGGAAAACTAACATTTTTAATGACTAACATAGAAGCTCATTGAATATGACTAATCCCAACTTATAACGTTGTATAATGGCGAAAAATGGATATGTGCACATTATGGTTGAATCCACCTTTGTTTCTTGCATTTATACCTCCAACACTCATGACTGCATGTTGGAAAGGCTTTTCTGAAAGCAACAAAGTTAGTTGCATGCATTTATCCATAAAGAATATTTAGATAATATTTCATCAATTTAAGTGGAAAGTTCCAAATTAATCTCATCTTCATCTTTATTAGTGAAAAGAAATCCTCTATTTATTTCATGAACTTTAAACTATTTACAAAGAAAAGAAGCAAAATCCTAACGCATAGACAAATCCCTCTACCTATCAATACCTTAGTAGATTTATAACAAGAATGATAGATTTGTTAGTGATAGAAAGTATGAACATATTGTGAATGATGAGTTTAGCTATAGTAATATAAAGGATTGCCATTTTACTATCCTCAATCTTCAAGGTGTTACTTTAGGTAATCGATTATATTGTCTAAGGCTTTAAATGCCAATTTTTATAATTTCTCTACATCTTAACTAAAAGAAATGTATGATGGGTATTTATTTACCAATAACATGTTTTAAAACATGAGGCGGATTTAATTCTAAGAGGGATTCTAATGATTGAGTAATAATATAGAGATTCATATGAGCATATTTCTCTTATCTTCTTGGCGCTACTACATTGCCTAAAGGCTTCCATAGCCTATGGTGTAGTCATCCTGACATCACAAGCCTTGTTTCGGTGCTAGCAAGCATCCATAGCCCAGGAAAAGATACACCCATTTCCCAATGGAAGAAGATTAATCATATATTATAACTTGTATGTTGTGAAGTGATGTTAACACATTAGGTTGAAACCTAATGCCATAGAATTTACTCTTTTTCCAACAAAAATATATAGCCCCAATGGATATGTTGCATTTCATAATTACATAAGAAATATCTTCTATATTTTTTCAAGCTTGATATGTTTTTAGATGGAAGCAATCAAAAAGTTGAAGCACAAAGGAATGATGTTTGATTTCGAAAATGAGTCGGATATGCCCATGTCATAATGTTTTCGCCTTCAATAAATTCATCCCCTAAAGCCTTAACTCAACCGTAACACATAAACCAATGATAATTTTAATATTATGTATGGATTTAATGAGACTTTGAATAAAAATAATCAGTTCAAAATTTGACATCCTCAACATCTTCTAGGAGATGATGACCAAAAGTTCATCATTTTCAACCTATACATGAAAAAAAATAGTTTTATTCCCCAAGCTCACCATTTCCAAAGGGGATGGAAGTAAAAAAGAAGGGAAGAAAGGAAAATTGGATTATTTCTACAACTCCACAAAGCATTAGGTTCTTCAGTTAGTCTTTTCTCATTTTTTTCTCAGTCATGAGGGCTTTAAGCCACTTTGACGAATCCAAGTGATCCTCTATAATTGAATGCATGCCTATCATGTATATACATAATGTAATTTTATTTCTTTTGATAATAAAATTAAGCTTTTTCCAAGGAAAAAAAATATGCACACAAATATTTATACCACTGCTTAATAATAAGCTTATTTCTTATTAGTTTTAGTGATCCTCTATAATTGAATGCATGCTTATCATGTATCTACATAATGTAATTTTATTTCTTTTGATAATACACTTACGTTTTTTTTCTGAGGAAAAAAAAAATATGCACTCAAATAGTTATATTATTGTTTAATAATAAGCTTATTTATGTACATCATATTGTATCCTACTTCAATTAGCAAAAGAAAATTTGCAAAAAAATAAAAATAAAAATAAAAAATCCAATGAATCCAAGAAAGTACAATGGGCAACTCACAACGACACAATGGGCAACTAATTTTGTGATTAAGCCACTGAGTGATGCAATGGCTATGATACAGATGGTTACATGGTAGATTTTTCATTGCTTCACCAACATGAATCATCTTTGTACAGATGGCACAAACTGCATTTCCACTTGTGACTTCATCAATGCAGATTATCTCTGTAGGCAAGTTCTCTATTGTTGGAGTTGAGCTTCGCCACAGCCTAAGTTATAATCATGGTGTTATTGAGACTCAAACAGAGAAGCAAGTTGAGGTTTTGCAGAGGCGGTCCATTCAAACATGGGAGACTTTCCACACAAGGTAGTCTCTTGGAACCTTGGCATGGGAGCTTTGATTGGAAGATTTTCGTTATGAGGTATGTCCTTTCCCTTGGTAAAAATGGATAGGAATGATCTAATGGAATGCTTCATGTTAGTGATTCTCGTCTCTGGTGCTATATTTCTTTTACATCTTATAATTAGTGATTTATGGAGGATGGGGAAGCTTAGAGAAGCATAAGAAATTCACTCAGAACATTTTCTGGAAGTAATAGTAGATGGGGGTGATGATCTATAATTTCCATCCAGTTGCTCGCTCATAATTTTCGAGTATAGATGCACTCTATTGTTTAGGCTCGGGTTTACTCATGATAAGGTGTTGGTATATATGGGTTTGATTATGGTGCAGGGGTTTGTTTTTAGGTGGGCGCTTTAAGCCCAAACTTCGTTTAAAGAATGACGCAGTTAGCCAAATCCATAAAATAGATTCTGCAAGAAGATCCCGAGGTATAGAAAGCAGTTGAGAAGCATCCTGGTTCCTTTAAGTGCGGAATTATTGATAAATGGGTTAAATGCAATTTATGGTGGTGCAACATCTGGTGTTGTTTGATGCAGAATTTATGTTTTGAGAAACTAAATGTTGTTGGAAGTATCATATGGTGGTTACAGTGGGTCATGTTTTCGCTGATTCTAAAATTGGAGTAGGATGCTTATGATTGATCTCTGATTTCAGTTGGCTTATGGGCCTCGGCCTTTTGGGAAACGTCCTTAAACTCAGCCCATAACCATGGCTTCCCAACCTCATTAAATATGGTTGGAGGTGGGTAGTTGAAATTTAATTGATGATGGTTGGACTTTAAGAGTGTTTTATTGGTAGGTGTCGTCGTTGATACCCCTCTATAATTGATGACAAACCTCTCTGCTTCACATATTTAGGAGTACGAGGAGAATTTTGTCTGGAGAGGAAATTCCTACAAACCACAAAGCCTTGAGAAGATGAATCATAAAGAATAAGTGTGAAGTACTGGTAATTTGGCCTTTGTTATCACCAAGTAAGGACCAATTAGGCTACTCAATTGTCAACCTAGTGTAACTATTTCAAACCACTTGGACTGGAAGTTATCCCTTCCAATCAAAGAGGGCTCTCTCAAGGAAAATAATGAAATATTCAAGATGAAATCAATTTCCAGATGGCTAACTATGTACTATTTGTGTTTTAAGTGATTTTTCAGGTGGAAGAGTTTATGAAGGCTACCAATAGGCATGGAGTGATCTATGGGACTTCAATCACAGGCAAATGTATTTCATGGAAGCTGAGGCAATTAAGCTTAAATAATAAATATTTACAGCAAAAACATAATACATGAAGGAAATTGAAGCATAATACTATGAATTCCAAGTAATCATGATACTATGAAGCTGATCATAATATGAGAAATGGAAAACACAAACACATAAGCTCAAAAGAAATCTCAGGTCTGAAAGACAATTGTTGCATCTGTGTATTAGCTTGACAGAGAAAATTTACATAGTAGCTTCTTCATAACAATCATCAACCCTTTCAAACTCAAAAAATCCATCATTTATAGAGTGAGGTCTCATACAATGGCTTAACACCTGGGTCAGCCTCAAATTCCTACCTAAGAGACCTATTTCTAATCGAATTACATCACTTGGAGACTTTCTAGGGATATTTCTGTTTGGCAAAGTTTGAATACACAAAGGACTCTTCTTTCATTAAATAACTTAACAAATTCTTTTAATAACATTTATCAAATGCAACCAACCTATTTTCTGAGTGTACTGGATTGATGATTTTTCATCATGCCACGTGGATGATGTGTTGAACCTCCACCAAGTTGAATTTTAAATTTTTTACACAAATCTGCCTAGTAAAATTTTGAAAAATAGGCCTCAAAGATTATTGCCTAATTTCCAAACCCTGATGGTTGTGCAAAAACCGAGAGAGGTTTTCGTAGATGGGCTTATTTTGAAGAAAAACCTCCATATTTCCAAAATTCCTTTCCATTTGTCAGAAAGTGAGCTTGAAGTTGATTGCTAAAACAATCATGTACAGGAAATTTCGTAGCAAACTCCAAAATCCACCTTTTGCATAATCTTTGACCTTTCTGACTGTTGGAGGGTCTTCCTTGATGCTAATGAGGTAAACACGTGCTCTAAGTCACCCCCTTTCTAAGATTTTTTAAGAAGTTTTCTCTCAAAGAAGCCTACAACACTTTCGTAGCAAAAACTCACCTTTAAACCAAGAATGCACTACAAAAGTACCTAATTCATCGACATTTTGTTCCTTCTTCTTCTTCTTCTTCTTTTGACTGTTGGAGGGTCTTCCTTGATGCTAATGAGGTAAACACATGCTCTAAGTCACCCCCGTTCTAAGATTTTTTAAGAAGTTTTCCCTCAAAGAAGCCTACAACACTTTCATAGAAAAAACTCACCTTTAAGCCAAGAATGCACTACGAAAGTACCTAGTTCACTGACATTTTGTTCCTTCTTCTTCTTTTTACCTCAAAAACACTTCTATAGCCTGTATATGCCTAATTATGATAGCATAAGACAAAATGTCATAAAAAAATTGTTTCCTTACCATGTTTCATGGAGTAACATCATCATCTTGCACAATCATTTTAAGACCCTTTTTCTTCAATTCAACTTGTATCATTTTTATCGAACCAAACTAACATGTTGAGGTGTTGGCTATTTTATGCACTAGAGTTAAGACTTCGTGAGCTTGAGTTGAGATGGTGCACTGTATTGATGAGTTGGCATGCTTTGTTGACTTGATGAGTTGTCATCCATGTCAGCCATGTCGAGTTGATTGCTGAGTTTCCCCCTTAAACAAGTGGCCTAATGATTTTCCTGATCTCATTTGATGACTAATCCACCTCTTTACTGCGTTGATTGGCCAAAAAGATCTAAAAATGCATAACGCTAGAAAAAATAGAGTATTAGGAACTTTCGTAGCAAATCCTGACATGTTTACACTGAATTTGTTGCGGAAGTTGGTAGAAGTGTCAAATTCACTCTAATGGCCAGATTTACTCATACACAAAGATTTTTTTGGATTTTTCTTTGACAATGACACCTCTTACATTATTGATGACTTTCAAGACCCCCCACATATATGCAATTTTTTTGAAAATTACAAATTTAAAAGATCCTATTTAACCCTAACTAACTTAACCTAATTGACTCATGACTCAAAACAAACCTAATGATTATCTTGGATAACAGCGTATTTGCATTTTCACATATATCCCCACCCAATCTATGGTGTTGTTGCCATGTAGGACAATGCCTAGAAGGGTTATCTTAAGGAGCATAGTCGTTAGATGTGGAATGTCACTCTTATTTTCTAATCAGAGAGCTCGGGGATTATTCTCTGTGTCAGTTGGTGGAGGCCAGATTTTGTGTGGGCCCGATGCATTCGCTAATTTTCCTTACATGGTCAGTCTGAGGTGCATGACGACTGGCCTATATTAGAATTTCCTCCTTTTCCAAGGTGGAACTCGATTGGTGGGTTGAATTATAGCTATTCTTAGTGAACGTCGAATCACCAATCCTCATTAGTTGTGGGACCTAGCTTTTGTTCCTACTGTCGGTGGAGCCTTCGAATCTTCAAAATTCCCGCGGTGGATATTAATTATAGGGTTGATCGCTGGCTTGAATTGTTGAAGGTGCATTGCAAAAGATCATTGGCAGAGGTGTCGATGTTTGGGTAACGTGTTTCTCCATAGGTGGATCGACCATGTTTGTGGCCGCATATGCAAGACAAAGGTTGTGTGCTTGTTGAACGATGTTCTAAACATGTATGTAAGATTGCATGGACTTATTGGTGTCTAAAATTTGAGAGATGGAAATTTCTTATTCTAGGGCGCCTGGGTGGCAGGATAAGTTCTTTATTCTTTCAAGATTCCTCGCGATAGTGCCCGAGTGGGGGATGTTCACATGCTTTGATCCATTAACGGGGCATTCCACCTACAATTGTTGATGGGGTTTGTTTGTCTATATGTTGTTTGGTTTGGAATAGATACCCTTTTAATTTCGTTGTTATTGGGTGGCTATATATGTTTCCTTTCCTTATGAATGGTTTGGAGATTACATTTGATCATATCCCAAATGCGAAGGAACTTATAGACATAACAATCATTACGGAGAATGATCTGGCAGTTAGGAACAGTAGACTTAACCCTCCTCCTGACAAGCAACTAGCCATCCATCTAAATCAAGATGAGTCGTTGGATGACCTTGGCTTTCCCTCTTCAAAGGAGGCCACATTGAACCATAAAGGAAAATCCAGGAACAAGAAGACCATAAAGGCACAAGAAGAAATTCATAATTTTATCATGGGGATTGATGTCTACTGGGAAAATGCCGTGAAGTTGAAAGAAAAGGTTCTGGTGTGGAGGTGGGAATTTGCTTCATACACCGGGGTGTAGATGAACAAGTGGTCTCATAGGAATTTGTTCTCCCTCTTAGGATATAGACCAAAAGTGAGTGTCCTTGTGAATGGATGGTTTAACTTCCACTTCTTATCGGAAGAGTATACCAATAAAATTTTAGAAATGCCTTGGGTTAAGGGGCGGGGATTCCTCGTATTATAGAAATGGAAGGTTGGTTTTGATCACGTCATGGAGCGCCCAAAGATAAAAAAATGCTTGGGCCAAGCTCATAGGGATTTCGCTCAAGCTATGGTAAAATAATTCAATATCATAGATCGCTAGTCAAATCGTAAATATCTATTATGTTGATGAAGGGTGCATTGGGTTACTTGAGAAAAGGGTGGCATGGTTCCTGATTGAAGTAAATCTTACAAATGGGCTCCCTTGGGCCACTGATTTTATATTGGGGTACCTTTTCCATTAGGTAGCAAGTGGATTACTGGGGCATCCATTTTAGATGTAAAGAATGCAAAAAAACTAGACATTTATTGGCGAGTTGTCCTCTTCGTCATCAGGGTGATGGCCCTATCAACAAATGGATCTTCACTAGAGATAGTTAGTTACCACCAATCCTCGGCCATTTTTTTATGCCTAATGGGATTCCTTGCTCCTGAATTCCATCATCGAATCTATTCAATCCAAACAACAGCTCGACTTCGATCATATTTCCTACACCCTGAATCCACATACCCCTGATTCGGGTGTGGGGATCTCCCATTGTCAAGGTAGGAATCCTACAGTGTTGTTGTCTCAGAGGCCAAGGAATGGAAAATTGTCCCTTCTATCCCCAATTAAATAGCAGCTTGATTTAGATTCGGACCCCTTGCCCATCTCTAGGGATGCCAACCTGGATCGTTTAGTTGGGGCTTCCTCTTTGAGCCTTGAAACTCTATTTTTAAAAAGGAATTTTTTCCAAGATAGGGAGAAAAATAAGGAACCTCAAGCTTTTGGATCTAAGGAGCCTCCCAAAAGGAGGAAGAAGGAAAGTAAATATAAGAAGATGGCACTCTGTGGGGCTATTGAAGCAGAATTAAATGAGTGATTTGTTGAGTCTCTAGAAGAAGCTCTTATTCCCCCATATGATATTAGACCCGAGAGGGATGCCTTATCATGTAGAGGGATGCGAAAGTCAGGGAACCTTAGAGTGGTGTCTCTCGGTTACGAATTTTCTTAATGAAAATTATATCCTTTAACATCAGGGGTCTGGGATTACCCCAATCTACTAGATCTCTTTAGTGGATCATTCAATCAAAGGTCCTTGATCTCATACTATTATAGGAGACAATTATCTCCAAGGACAAGGAAAATAAAATTCTCCTTAGGTTATTCCCATGTTGGACTTTTTGTGCTACAAGTGCCAATGGATTTTCAAGTGGATTAGTCGCTCTCTGGAACCAAAAGAAGTTCTAATTCAAAGCATATCAGTCATTTTTTGGGATCATTCTCTCAGGTTAATGCCAAGGGCTTGGGGGAAGGATCCGGATAATGAATGTTTATGGCCCTTACTCAAATACGAAGGCTTTTTGGGAAAATGTTGGTTAGAGTGGCATTCTAGATCTACAAAATATTATATTTGTAGGTGAACTGAACTTAACTATGGTTGATAGTGAATCTTGGGGTTTGAAGGTGAGACTGTATCTTTTGGCCATCTATTTCCAGGACCTTTTCACTAGTAAGCATCTTTGAGACATTGTCCCATCCAATATGTGCCTGACATGGAGGAATGGAAGGGTCTGGGGGGGAGGCATTGCCAAAAGAATTGACAGATTTATATTTCACTCGTCCTTGTCAACTTGGATGGGTGCTCTGGAAGCCTCCTCTATTTTTTCTGAGGCCTCAAATCATCATGTGATTATGCTATAGTGGAATGGAATGGAGGAACAAAACTCTATTCCTTTTAAATTTAATCATCATTGGATTCAAGAGCAGGATTTTAGGGATCTGGTTACCAACTCCTGGAGTCATCCAATAGGCCATGCAAACCAATCTAAAATGGATTCTTTCTATCAAAATCTCAAGGGGCTAAAGTCTAAAGTTCGGGCTTGGATTGGAAAGAGTAAGGAGGAGAAAAAGTTGGAGTTGAGAAACATCGAGGACGATCTTGCCATTCTTATGGACCCTTCTTCCGACAATTTCTTCTCGGATTGGAAAAATTCTTTGGTGTTGGATCTGATTCAGAAAAAATAACATCCTAAAATCCCAGGAGGAGTGGAGGCTCAAAAGTAGGGTTGCATGGATAAAAGGAGGGATAAAAACAGATTTTTTTTCCATCAAGCTGCTTCTAAGGGAAAGGCTACTAATACAATATGGAAAATTAGGAACACATAGACATACAAGCTCAATCTAGTTGAGGTTGGCATATATTTAAGTGACATATCCGATGCTCTGGTGTGGGGTGAACGCGTAGTTGGAGGTATCATTGTTGTCAATGAATTTTATTCATACATTGCAAATTCTTCCACCCCTAGTCCCTTCTATTTGTGGACTAAGCCCATGTGGAAATGGGATGCACCTCTAAATATTAAATGCTTCTCATGGATGACCCTTCACAACAAGATTTTGACTTGGGAGAATCTGATGAAAAGGGGATTACGAGGTCCGAGTAGGTGCCATTTATGTCACTCCGCTCCTGAAGATGTATTCCATATTTTCATTAAATGCACATTTGCGAATGTTATATGGGACCATGTGAAATATTTGTTAAATCTTGGGTTCATCGATGGTTGGCCCTCCATTTTCAACTACTTCATGTATTGGCTTTCCTATCATAGGCCCTATCAAGATCTCCCCTTATATGTCTTTTGGGGATTTGGGGATCCTGAAATGCCACCATATTTGAGGATCGGGTCCCAGATTTTCATTCTGCGAGTGTTAAGGTGGTTAGTTATTTCCTTGAGACCGTCCCTTGGTTCCCTAAGCCTTCTCGGCGTTTCGTTCAGCTTCAAGATTTGGGGTCATTTTTCCCGACGGGATTTTTTTATGGGGCTTCTGCTACTAAGGTCTGCGGTTTCGGAGCAGTCATTAAAAGATGCTCCAACAGGGCTTATCATTTCTTTTAGAATGGTGGAGGTGGAACAAGTTGTCGGGCAAAGGTAGTGGCGTTGTGAGGGTTACTCCAAAGTGCTACCCGGTTGGCTATCGACTCCTTGAAGGTATGGTGACTCATTGATTGTCATTAAGTGCCTAATGAGGAGGAATTCCCTTCAGGTTCATTTGTTATTTCACTAGATGGTGTGTATTTCTGATCTTTGTTCTTCCTTCTGCGACATTTCATTCCTCCACGCCTATCAGAAGCAGATGTTTTGTCTAAAAGAGGGATTTCCTGTATTCCTAGAAGAATGTTCTTCGAATTTCTATTTGATGGGTCCATCTCTCAAGAGGGCTCATTTGAGCTCTAATTCCTAGATGCATGTTCCTTTGGTTTGTTTCTTGTGGTCTAAGCTTGCAGTACACTAACTATTCAATTTTTGCAAGAAGTGACGCCTCTTAGATATCGCTCTGTTTAGATCCTTTTTCTTTGTTTTTAGTTGTTTCTCTCTTGTTTTCCTCCTCTTAACTGGAAATATGTGACTTCTCTTTTTTTAATGAAGAAGATCTGTTTTTTTTTCTGCATAAGAAAGAAAAAGAATAAAAAAATAATAAACATACCAAAAAAATTAACTTTCAAATCCAATGAAATTTACCACAATGCTTCATCTTTGACTAGAGTAATGATATGTTGAATTATTACTAATGTGACACTGGTTTCAGGTCCAACATGCTTCCAAGGAAATAAAACATCAGTTTCTGTATCGAAAATTTGATTCATCCATTCTTCAACAAAATCATAATGTTTTATTTATATGCCAAGTTGATGAACCTCTTCTATTAAAATTGGAAACTAGGGCCAAATTCCACCTTGGGACAACTCATTTGATGGAGATGATGTGTGCATTGAATTCCTCTTTTCAAGAGGACCAAAATTGATCTAAATATCATCTCATTCGGATAAGCAGAAGTGTAATTTTGAATTTATTCCCACACATGTGCAAATTGTTCAGGTTGGCCTTAGCTAAATGGAGGCTCATGAAGCCAAATGGAAGTGTCTCTTCACCCACAACGAATTGTATATATAGAAGTGAACTCACACCTCATTTGATCATCCATCACTCACGCATTCTTCTCTCTCTCTTCATCGGATTGGTTCGTATAGCTTGGGCAGCTTCTCTTTCTCTCACATGTGTGGCAAGGAGGATGAAAATTTATGGGATAGAATTGTAGGCTGAATTTCAGACTTCATACCAAGGTTGACCGAGTTGTTCTTGACAAGCTTTGACTGTGTTTTAAGGGTCAAAATTTCGATTTTGTGAGGTCATACTGCAGGGCACAAAAACCGAGAAGTTTTTCTCTAGTTGACATGTGTTGACTTCAGAGTTTACTGTTGTTTGGCTGCAGAAAATAAAAACTGACTCTCTCCTTTGACTGGGTTTGACCGAGTTGTTTTGGGCTAAAATTATCCTCTTGATCGAGCCGAGTTTGACCAAGGAAGACCGAGATGCTTCAAGGAAGAATTGTTGTTGTTTTAACAAACGTTGACTTTCTGGTTAGAATTGACTTGACGGCAATTAACTGCAGAATTTAACAGGTTGATTTGACTGTGTATTAGGAAATTCAATTTGATTTTTTTACTCTCTCTCTCTCTCTCTCTCTCTCTATTGAATAATAATAAGAATAATTGATCAAAGGGTTTTCCCCACATTGGGGTTTTTCCCTGGCATCCACCAAATTAGGCGTTCTCTTGTCCTGGCTTGTCTTCTGCATTTGTTTTTATGTTCTATCTACATTTACTGTCAATTTGATTAATGGTTAATGTGATTGCTACTGGAAATAATTGGATATTGTTATTGGGTTGCTAAAGGAACATTGAAGTAAATTGTAATAAGCATATAACATACCATTGTTAACTAAAATTAACATGGTATCAGAGCCCAGGTGAAGACAAAGCCCACGCAAGAGAGAGAAGAAAACACTAAGATCTATTGGACAAGGTCAAAGCTTCAATGGCTTTTATATATTACTTCAAATCTAAGGATAAACTCAATGATCAATCTGACTATCATGGAAGGAAGATGTCTTTGGACTTGAATTTGGAAGAAAATGATGTTATGGATTATGTGCAGGGAAATGTGGTGGAACCTCCTTCAAATGCATCAATTGCTACTAAGACAAAGTATAAGAAAGGTGAGGCCAATTCTAAGAAGATCATTAGATAATCCATTCAAAAACATTTAGTTGCTTACATTTCTGATTTGGGCACGTCTAAGGAGATGTATCACAAGTTGGTTAGGATCTTCAAAGCCAACAATGCAAACCAAATTCTCTTTCTCAAGAACAAGCTAAAGGACATAAATATTGATAGAGAGGAATCTATCCAATCCTACTTAGTGAGGATTACCGAAATCAAGAATGATCTTCTATCTATTGGACAAGTTGTTTGTAATAGGGAGCTCACCCTTATTTCCCTTGGAAGTCTCCCACGAGCTTGGGATGTTTTCAACACCATTATTCATAACAATGATAGGATTCCTAGTTTCGACGAATTATTAACTAGATGCACTCAAGAAGAGACGAGGATGATGGAGAGAGACAAGCCTTCAAATGGAAATGAGCCCACTGCAATCTTCGCTCATGCTAAAAGGAAGAACAATGTGGGTTCAAAAAACTAAGGTCAAGGATTCAAGCAGAAATTCAAAGAAGGAAGAAAGGGAAAATGATTCAATTGTAACAGGTTTGGCCACTATTCTAGAGAGTTTCCTCATAAGAAGGATACACCACGGGACGATGACAACCACAACAATTTCAAAAGCAATGGAAATCAAAGGAATAACAGGTTCAATAACAAAGGAAAGATGAATGCTCCCACTGCTCGATATGGAAATGTTCGACCTCCCAAAAGGTCGAGAAACTCCTGGTATGAGGAATCTAATGTTGTAGAAAAGATAAAATAATTTTTCTCATTTTTTTCCTCACTACTGCCTCTCCTTCAAACACTTTGGATAACCAGTTGATTAATAGTGGAGCCTCAAGGCACTTCACTGGGTACAAGGATGCCCTCTCTAATTTGATTTAAAAGAATACTAATTTGGAAATCATACTTGGAGACAATGCCACCTACCCTGTGAAAGGGATAGGGACTTTCACTCTTCACTTGAATTTGAATCAAGGGACTGTCATTCTTCAATTGATTCATTCTGATCTATCTGGTATGTTTCCCATAACATCATTGGGAGGATACTTTCACTATGCAATTTTTGTGGATGACTTCTCCCACAAAACATGGTTCTATCTCTTGAAGAAGAAGGACAAAGTATTCAAATGGTTCCGCTCTTTCAAAGCCTTGGTTGAAAGTCAAACATGGAAGAAGATCAAAATATTGAGGATCGATAATGGGACCGAATATGAATCAAATGAATTTAATGACTATGGTAGAGAAGCTGGCATTAAGAGGGAGACCGCTACTACATATACTCCTGAGCAAAATGGAGTTGTCGAAAGGAAGAATCGGACAATCATAGAAGTTATTTGTGCCATGCTTCATGACTAAGGCCTACGGAAGTTCTTATGGGGAGAAGTTGCCAACACTGTCGTATATGTTCAAAATAGATGTCCATATCAAGCATTGGACTTCAAGACACATGAAGAAGTTTTCACTGGTAAGAAACCTGATGTTTCTCATTTTAGAAGCTTTGGTTGTCCTGTGTATTTTCATGTGCTGAAAGAGAAAATAAACAAGCTAGATGCATCTGGGAAGAAAGGAACATTTGTGATGCATTTGGGAAGAAAGGAACATTTGTGGGCTACAGTGAAACTTCAAAGGCATATAGAATCTATGTGCCTAGTCAAAGAGAAGTTGAAATAAGTCATGATGTCACCTTCGATAAAGATTCTGCCCTTGGGAAATTCAGAGATCTTCCTATCCCACGGAAGGACAATGATGGATCTTCGACAAATGAACAAAAAGCCCTCTATGGGTTGAAGCAAGCCCCTAGGGCTTGGGATGAGAGGATTGATAGCTATCTTATGAAGCTGGGATTTACAAGGAGCGAAGCTGGCCCGAACCTATACTTCAAGGTTGAAAAGGACATGCCTTTCATTCTGGTACTTTATGTGGATGATCTCTTTCTCACGTGTGCAGACCCTTTTATTTATCAATGCAAGAGGGATTTGGCTTTCGAATTTGAGATGAAGGACCTAGGGTTGATGCACGACTTCCTCGCTTTGGAGGTCTGGCAAAATCCTGGTGAGATTTTCCTTTCTTAAGGAAACTACATTGTGAAGCTACTCGAGAGATGTGTGATGGTGGAATTCAAGTTTGTGTCTACTCCAATGGAACTCAACTTCAAGAAGCTATGTGGGAGTGTTGCTGGGCCAGATTTGGAAAATCCTTCCGAGTATCAACAACTTGTGGGGGCCCTGATGTTCTTGGTAAACTCTCGTCCCAACATATGCTTCGTTATGAATACATTGAGTCAATTTATGGTTGAGCCTCATCACATACATTGGATTGCTGCCAAGAATCTCTTAAGATATCTCTGGGGCACAATCAACTATGTTTTGACATACATTACAAGAAATTTGAGGCTACATGGATATACATATGTTGACTGAGTTGGAAGTGTGGTGGATCATAAGAGCACATCTGGATGTTGCTTCAATATCTTGGATGAGTAGGAAGCAGAAATTGGTTGCTTTAAGCACCGTAGAGGCCGAATACATTGCTACTATTATGGCATGTTGTGAAGTTGTTTGGTTGAGGAAGATTTTTAGTGAGCTATTTGACCATGTGTTGGATACCACTATGATCTACTGCAACAACCAAAGTGGGTTTCACCCTTAAGAGAATCTTGTGTTCCACGACCGCTCCAAGCATATTGATATCAAGTACCACTTTATCTGGGATATAGTACAGTGGGCAGCAATAAGGCTCCATCACATCAGGATTGATGAGAAAGTCGCAGACATTCTCATGAAGCCTTTAGGGAAGGTCGAATTCTTAACCTTCTGAGAGACACTTGGAATCATGGAAAGACCCTCCTCTAAGGATCCCACGTGAGTTGGACACTAAGCTCCAGGAGCTCCTGGGGGCTTGGGGTACTTCTTGGATCTATGAGCGACCATAAGGTGAGTGGTTCACCTACCCCTAGTGGTGTGCTATGTACAAGGTGAGTGGTTCACCTTCCCCTGTGATACTCCATGATGGTTGACATGTTTGTAGGGTTAGTGGTTCACCTTCCCCTGCTATTGATGACATATGCATAAGATGAGTGGCTCACCTTCTCCTATGGCATATGAGCAGGATGAGTGTTTCACCTTCTCTTGTGGATACCCCAATGACAAATGCATTCAAGCATCTACATGTGGGCATGTCAGTGGGACATGGTTCACCCTTTCCCCACATGTAGGATGCTCATTCCCTACGATTGATGGTTGACATGTCGATGGGATGTGGTTCATGCTTTCCCCACGAGTAGGATCCTTCCTGTGATTGATTGGTTGGCATGCATGTAGGACATGGTTCATCCTTTCCCTACTCTTAGTGGTTTTCATGCGTGTAGGATGTGATTTATCCTTTTCCTACGTGTGGTTGTGATATTTGTTTGTAAGATGTGGTTTTTCCTTTCCCTACGTGTGATTGTGAGTAGAATGTGATATATACTTTCCATGTTGATGTTCTTGCAACATCCTACCCATATAGTCCGGGACACATACGAAGTACCTCTCATCTGGCCAATGAGTTGGGAAAAGTGGTTAGGGACCATAACACTACCAATGGGCACATTGTGCATTGTCGTACTCCCTATGTCTAGGATGAATGGTGTTCAAAAACTTGATCTGGGATCAACTGAGGTTCTACCTCTGGACTGACTTTTGTCAGTGGAGAGTGGCAAGGTCTTGTGACTCACTCTCAATTAATTATTCTTCATTATTACTTCGTGGTTCTATAGAGCAGAGATGAAAAACCTAGTTCATGACGACAGGATGGCATGATGATTAGTGACAACAGAAGGATTGGCAAGTGGAATTCTCCCTAGTTGAGAGGGAGTGTTAAAATTGGAAACTAGGGTCAAATTCCACCTTGGGACAACTCATTTTATGGAGATGATGTTTTCATTAAATTACTATTTTCGCGAGGACCAAAATTGATTTAAAGATCATCTCATTCAAACAAGTAGAAGTGTAATTTTGAATTTATCTTCACCCACAAGGAATTGTATAAATAGAACTGACTTCACACCTCATTTGATCATCCATCACTCACACATTCCTCTCTCTCTCCTCATCAAATTGGTTCGTACAACTTGGACAACTTATCTTTATCTCACACGTGTGGCAAGGAGGACAAAAATTTCTAGGAAAAAATTGCACGCTGAATTTCAGGGTTAGTTAACTAGCGTTGACTTCAGATTTGACTGTTTTTTGACCGCAAAAAATTGTAGCAAAGTTTCTCTCTCCTTTGACGAGGTTTGACCGATATTTTTTGGGCTGAAATTATCCTCTGGATTAGGCTGAGTTTGACCAAGGAAGACCAAGTTGCTTCAAGGAAGAATTATTGTTGTTTTGACTAGAGTTGACTTTCTGGTTAGGGTTGATTTAACTACAGTTGACTGCAGAATTTAACAGGGCTGATTTGATTGTGTATTGGGAAAATCAATTTGATTTTTGTACTCTCTCTCTCTCTCTCTACTGAACTATTGAATAATAAGAAGAAGAATTGATCAAAGGGTTTTCCCCACATTGGGGTTTTTCCCTAGCTTCTACCAAATCTGGTGTTCTCTTACTAGAAACAATTGGATATTGTTATTGCGCTGCTACAGGCACATTGAAGTAAATTGTGCTAAGCATAACATACCATTATTAACTAAAATTAACATCTTCTGAAAATATAACAGTTGCACCATGTTCATATTTAATAAGGCTATTTGGAGATGATATAACCAATATCTTTCGTATTCAGCATGCTCATAGATATAGAAATTTACAAATGTATTCAAAATAAAAACAAGGGCAAGCGAAGAATAGACGACCCCATTCATCATTTTAACAATTACATTTTTTCTCCTTCTTTGTTTGTGTTCATTATTGATGCCAAGCATAATAAGGCTGCCAAAGTGCTCTAGAATTGATGTAACAACAATAGCTTCATGTATTTCAATGCTAGTGAATTCTTTCATGTCAAATTTTCTCCAAAAAATTTAAAACAAGTTGTCAAATTCATTGTGCTACAAGCATCCCATGTTCATCATGATTCCTTCTTCAAAACTAGTTGCAAAGTGATCCTTATGTATTGTCACATTTTAAGTTTAAAAATTTTCTCACTATACTTATGAATGAATAGTTATGTGTTTCAATTGACATCATGAGGAAGAGATACCAATATATAAGCCTTTAATAACTTAGAATCAAATACCATACATAGCATATTTTGGAATGAAAAATCAACAAATAATTGATTTTATTCCATATTTGCTTGAATAGACAACTCCTTGTGTCCATTAAGAGCTTCATCCTCATTATATAAATCATGTTTCCTACATGTTGAAATAGTAAGGAGGACATTATATTTTTGGGATTTTACAAGCATGTCTTCAAAATATTGACTTGAAGGGTACCTTCACAAGATTTATGGGCTACAACAAGGCCTGCATTATGACTCCTAAAAACTTTGGTTCCAAACTCTTGAAGTATAATTTAGATCTTCAATTTGTTTTGGAAAGTGTTGAATATTGAATTCTAAAATATAAGACATGAGTTCATATTTATGAAATTCCTTTTTAACCTTTTCATAAATAATTCCTTTAAGAACTTCTTACAACATTTAGCCACAAGGGAAACTTCCTCACAAATTTTCCAATCTAAATTTTCTACTACACAACTGAACTCTTCATTTTCTTAAGAACATGAATATCCTTGATTGTTGATATAATTACCATAAGGATAAAGATACAAACTAGAATCAGTGAATTCATTTGTACTCACTAACTTATAATCATCTTTAGAGTTGTTGGGCAAGTGTTATATTCTTTGCATGACTTATATGCACCACAAACAATGGGCGTTTCGAGGGGGGTTGTAGTTGGGGGGTATGCAGGCGAGTGAAAGCCCACTTGCATGGGGTTCGAGGTAGTTGCCCGAGAAAAAAATTTGGGCCGTTTTTGGCCCACGATTTTGTTAAAAGTGATTTTGTAGTGCATGGTGGTTTTTCCCATGGTTTTGTAGCTTCAATTATGGAACTATAGTTCGATTTTCGATTCAAATGTCGTGGGATGTATATTTTATTGTAATATATTGTACAAAAAACATATGAAAAAAAAGTATTGCTAGTTTTCTCGGGTTTGGGTTTTCAGGATATAATCCATGTGTAAGTGTGTCTATTTGCTATTGCATCATTTTTGTTTATTGAGGATCTATTTGCAACACTTAATTATACAAGGTTAAAACCAACAATAGTCATCATATACAATCTTACAAATAGAAAGCTCATAGAATGTAAAGTCAAACATCTACTTATTTTCATCATGTTGATAAGTCACATGGGAATCATAAATGTCCACTAACTGGAAACTTGATTCGAAAATCAAACCCTTATTTGATCCAAGATTTGATGACTCAGTTGTATAATAATTTTCATAGTGATCATAAAATGCATATTTAGAATGGAAACTGTGATGATCGTGTGAAGGAAAAACAATATAGTTGAAAACATCATCACATACCAACTCTTTTGTAACTTCAGGTGTGAATTCAGAGAGCAAATCATTTGTAGTTCTTATGGGATAGAAGTTTTTTCTTGTTGGTCGAGGATAGCAATTCCATAACATTCTATGCTAGATGTTATCACAACTTGTTCATTTAAACATTGATTTTGAGGAGCAAAAGAAAATCATATAATTCTTGAAACTGTTCAGCTCTAGATTCATCTTGGAAACTCTCAAGTTCAAACTCATCATCACAATATAAAACATGTCTTCTTGAAACCTTAGATTGACACCATGATGGTACTCTACCAGATCTTTGTCACAAAAATTCTCCAAAAGAACCTTTGTTCGATATATTCTTCTAAAATACGTGTGAAAAGATGAAATGAAATTTTTTCAATGATGAAATAATAGCAACATGAATACTTGTGTCCTAATCTCTCGCATTTCTTTCCAAGGACATCATAAACAACTACATCAAAACATATTATTGGAAAACACCAAGTTCATGAAAACAAAGTTGGAAATCTTTCAAACGTTGTGTTGGGTCATCATCGTCATCTCCTCGAAACAGAGGACGTAAATGTTAAACATTTTTCAACATTAGGCATAGCATATGGATACCCATGTATAGTAGAAAAATCAAACAAAAAATACCTCATAGCCACTAGTGAAGCACAAATTAGCCATGAAAGCAGTATGAAATTTTTAAATATGGATCCACCAGGTGAAAAAAAAAAATTTAAATATATATTTTTCTTCAAATAAACCAAGCGCCTATTGTTATGTTCATCTTTTACCACCAGGTCAAAGAACTTAATCATTTACCATTTACTAGGGAAAGAATTCCTTCACTTTGTTCCCCATCAATGACACCAAAATAGATGTTGTTTCTTAGGTTGTTCCTAGTGAGGGAACAATGCCAAGGCCCCCTTATGGAGGTAGAAAAACCTTCCCACTTTACACCTCAATTAGCTCTTGGACCAGATGGAATAATCTTCAGTGTCACAATAATATTTGCTCTACGTTAACTCAAAACAACCCTTCAAGCCCTCAAAAGCCAAATACAAGGTTAATGATTTAATAGAATTTCATATAAATAATGCAAGCCAGAGATAATAGTACAGTCCAACTATATCTTCAAACCAGAGCCTTACCAATGGGAACCTCTAATAATGCAATGCAGATACATAAAAATAAAAATGGAAAATGCATAAGAATATCCCTCAAACACCAATGAAAATAACATAAGTATTCCTTATCACTAAGGAATAAAAATCAAGAAGGTTTTTGAGAAGGGAAATCTTCAACCCTCTTGACAAGAAAAACACATATTGGGTAAATTTGAATGAGGTTCACTAGTTATTTCTTAAGAAAATGTGCAAGACAACCATAAAGAGAATAAGGAGAATGTGTCTACAATATTTTCATTAATGGCAAAAACAAAATTTACAAATGCTCACAATTGCTTAGGAAAGAAGAGGTGTTGATATACAAAGGAAGAACACATCCACAAAGAAAAAGAAGAGGCAAAATCTCCAAGATGAGTGATGAATATGAATGTTGGTTCCATGATCTACTATAAAAATATGTGGCCCTATGAGCTCCAAGTGCTCAACCTCCACTACATAAAATTCCAACCCTTGAAAATTCTCGAGGCTACCTTTTATATTCTTGTAGAAAATTAGTTTCCAACCCTTCTTTGCATAAATGTTTTCTAAAAATAGTATTTGTGGTTTGAGACTAACTTGAACTAGTTTAATCCTTTTAAATCCTACATAAGCTTAAATAAAATATTAGTTTTCATCATGTGACAACTTGCCAATTTTCATAAATATATATCCTTAATTTAACAACAAAAATATTAAAAATAATAATAATAATTAATTAATTAAATGTGTGAAGAAATTTATAATTCCTGCATCACCCTATGCAGAGAGATATGCATTATTACTGCCATCGAATGATATGTTTTTCCACTCATTCATTTTTCTTATTGCAAAATCAATGATTTGTAATACAAATGAACAAATATTTGATGTATTTCCTCTCCTATTTTATGAGGGAACAGGGGATTTGTTCAGGATTTGGTTTGTGTGTTTTCAGATCGATTCCTTTCATCGTCAACTTCTTACAAAGATGTGTGTTCCACACTTCTTTATCTCATTATTTGTTCATCTAGACAATCTTACAACAATTAGTGACCATCGATTTCCTAAGAGTTTATGGAGACATATTATGAGTTTTTTTTCGTCAAGAGTGTTAATTTTCACACTGTTTTATGTTGTTTCAATTAATTTTAGCCCAATTCAATACTTCAATTAGCAATATTTTCAATAACAATTAATATTTTCAATCAACAAGAGTGATTGAAGATAGAATAGTAACTGCAATGACAAAGAAGACAATCAACACATCAACAAGAGATGCCATATTTGGTCAAAGACCATGGAAAAACCCAATAAGGGGGAAAACCCTTTGAAAAATCTTCTTCTATTAGATTGTCATAATTTGTTCAACGGAGAGTACAATGAGCCCAATACAAAATAATCCAACAAAATTAACCCAACAACATTCATAAATATGTTCCCAACATCAATATATATCAAAGAAAATTTTTCATGTTTGCAGTCAATTGCGATCAGATGTCAAATTTTAGCCCTAGAGCCCAGCCGCACGGAGGAAGAGTTGTGCATGGGGTTGAGACCTTCCAACCACACCCTTGAGCCTGCTAGCCTTCAGTGATAGCCAAAAATTGCCTTTGACGAGCTTGTTTTAATTCTTAACTAACTAACAGCTAGTTCTTTTATTTATTTTTATTAAATTTAATTCAAAAACTTATAAATTTAAATTAAGAATATTTGAAACGCTGGTTTGAAACGTCGACCAAATCCTAATGATGTGATTAATCCGAAAGACATTTTCATCTACCCTAAACATGTGCGAGCTTCGGACCCTGTAATTTCAGACCTATGTGAACCTCTTTCCTTGACCCAATCTCAAACCTATGAGAACCAATCAATGAAGAAAAGAAGAAGATGATGCTTGGTGGTGTCCAAATGAGCTTGAGGTCACTTGTATTTATAGGCTTCCAAGAGTGACCAATTTCTTGTTAGGGCAGAGCTGTCCAAATGTGCATATGTGAGTTTTTCTTCATAAGTACACTTTCCCTTGTCCAAATTGAGCGCTTCAATAGTCAAAATTAGTCCTCTCGAAAAGAGGAATCTGGTCCCATGGTTAAAATTTGTCACTGAGCTGCCAAATTAACACTCCCTCTCAGCTAGGGAGAAATTCCAGTTGCATCATGTCATGTGTATCATGTTGTCATATCATGTCCCATCTCTGCTCAACTCTATCTGCTGAAACATTCTCGAATCTAAAGAAGAAGAATCGAGGAGAATTAGCTACCACCCTCTATAACGTCGGAGAGCACATCTCAATCCGAAAACAATATCAATGAGCACATCTCAACCTGAATCTACATCAAGGAGCACATCTCAACCCGAAATCTCATCGGGGAGCACATCTCAACCCAAAATCTCATCGGGGAGCAAAACATCTTCAAGCCCATATTGAGCAATAGGTGATATAGGGGAGCACATCTCAACCCGTCTTATTGCCCATTGATCTTCCCAACAATGACCCTCAAGATTCATGTGGTCCCCTTGTCTTCTTATTTTTCCATGGCATCCTTATTGGGGAATACCACATGCCAATTTCTTCAATTTCGGAAGAGCATCATAATGTAAATGGGCCAATCTTTGGTGTCATCCTCTCAAGTGTTGAATTTTCTACAAGATGTATAGTAGAATACAATTTTCTACCAGATAATTACTTCCTAATGATTTTCAACCAATATATATTCCATTACTATCCTTGAATAATTACACTTCATAAAATCTCAATAGTAAATGCAGCAGAAACAGTAAAGATCATAGAAAGCCAAACATGCACAATATAGACAACAAAATTTACCTTGGGAGAGAACCTAGCAACTTTTCTTTAGGAGAAATTATTCTTCAACAAGGTTTACAAAATTAGCAATTTTGTCTAGAAATATATGCCAATAATTCAAGTCAAAATACCAGTCAAACCTAGTCAATCTTCAGCAAGTCATTGTTGGTCATGTTAATCAAGGTTGTCATTGATGTCAATATGGCATTAGCTGAGATGGAAAATATTCTTGTGATGTCAATAAACCTCATGCAATCCCTAGGAGATAACGATGCCATTATGAATATGTCAAGCCACTAATGAAGAAGTCCTAAATATACATTGACCATAATGCCCTAGTAATGAAAGAACTAACCATGAAGATGTCAATTACCAATTATGTGCCTAATATACAAGCCCTCCTGTGAAGACAACCGAAACTGTCCTAGACACTTAACTTGATGATGACATGAATGATGGTACACTTGATGATGACTTGAATTGGTGAATGTTGCATATACATGATAGACTTCATGACATATGAGGACATAGCAAAAGACATGACAAGTAGACACCTCCCTTAAAGCCCATTCTGTCCCAAACGCCTTATATATGCAAATTCAAGAACAGTCATAAAAAAAATATTTTTTGACACCTCGAAGGAATCTTTCCACAATGAGACTTATACCACCTTAAAGATGATTGTTCCCTCTTTCTAACAAGTCCTCACTTGCCCTCAAACTCCCAGTACTTGAAGAGAAAATGAATTTTCAAGATTGAGAAATAAATTTTTATTATGAGCCAACCTACAATCGCAATTTAATGTCGGCCTCCCTCCATGAGATGTGACTGTTCAAAGCCTCCAACGACTATAAATATAAAACTGAACTCTTCATTTTTATCGCCGCAGTTCAGTTTTCTCTGAGATTTTCGATAAGTAAACATAGATCTCAACTCGGATTGAAGGGTCAATCATCTCAGTGAGGAACATAACAGAAAAACATAGAAAACAGGTGAAGTTCACATCTCAGGAGGCCGAGAGACATATTTTGGGTTAAATATGTGACTAACGCAGACTTCATATCTTAGACCTGTAGCTCGGAATTGTAGTCCAAATCACAGTCTTCAGATTAGTTCAAACCTGTGTTGTGACAGATAGCTCGGATCAAGGGACAGTGGACAAGTAACTCAGTTTAAAGGACTCAGATCCCTCACTAGAGCTCGGAAATTGTAGCAGCACTGAATTGCAGGCACAGACAAGTGTAAGTACAGTCATTAACCGAACCTGTGATCACCCTCAGACTGCAGAACAATGATCATTTTGTGTGGACAGCAGTCAAAGCTTGAAGCCACAGACTATCCTCACAAACTGAAACTTGGACTTGTGTTAAAGGTCATAACTGGACCTGTGATCTTTGTTCTAGTGACCTCTAATAGGGATAAGGATTGCAGTGATAAATCCTCGGAACTGTGACCCTGTTTCAGATTGAAGTTTAGCCTTTAAAGCTCGGTCCTATGGAAGTTAGCCTATGAACAACTAGGACTTACCTTTGTGGCAATATCACTGTGATAACACATTTGTGGAGGACTAGAAACACAACCGAGGAAAACTTTGTGGTGACACAGTTGTGGAGTGATCACTTAACTGTGGATTATCATCATTTCAGTGATTAGAGTTCTCTGTGAACTGCTAGTGGAGGGTTGTACAAGTTAAGAATGTGAAAAGTCTTGAACATTGATTCTTGGAGCATATTTGGACAGTGAAGGCATTGAAAGTTCTTTGAAGACAATCCTAGAGGCTGGTGTAGACATTCCCGAAGCAGAACACTTGAAGATTCTACTAAAGCATACATCATTGAAGATACTCTTGAAAGCATCTTGGTCAGTTATCTTGTGAAGCAAATCTATTGACACCTCCAAGCAAGCATCCTTGAAGAGAACCTTTGGAGCCCTGTTTGCCTATTTTGAGTCAAACCTTGAAGTTGTTATTGAAGAATAAGTGTAGAAATTGGACAACTTATTGATGACCTTGGAGCTGTTTGGGAGACTAAGATGCATTGTTGATGTCATCATGAGGTGACCTTGAAAAAGTAGTTTGGCTGCTATGAAGAGCAGTGGAGACACCTTCTAAGAGATCAAGGTTGGCATTGATTACGTGAAGTGGAGACTAAGTGAGGGGATAGCTGAAGATTGACAGGGCTCATTGAAGAAGACATTGGGAGCCGTGAAGAATAACCAAACATATTTTGACGAAGTGAAGTTGAGGGTTGGAGCCTCGTAGAGACAAGGTCGGTGCCTTAAAAGATAGGGTTGTAGCCCTAGAGGATTGGAGTCCTCAAGAAACCAGGTCGAAGCTTGTACCAGAGATAGGGCTGGAGCCCCCTAGAGGTTGGTGCCTCAAATTGACAAGGTTGGAGCCTTGGAAAGTCCAAGTCGGTGCATGGAACTATACAGGTTGGAGCCTGGAAGTTTGGAGACTACATCTAGGGTTGGAGCCCTATATCATTATTGTACTTGACTTATTCTAAAGAAGAAATTAATAAAAGTATTTATTCCATCATTGTTCATTTTGTTTTCTAAATATAAGTGATCTAACTAGTAAAATTAATAATTGAAAAGAAATATTGATTCACCCCCCTCTTAGTATTTCCAACAAGTCAAACCAACCAAAATATCCAAAATTCAACATTGGTCTACTCGACTTGGTCGACCTTCCTGCAATGAAATTTTTGCCCTAAACTCAGCTGCAGTATGGATTTCGATCAAACCACAATCAAATCAATTCGGTTAATTGATGTGTTCAAATCCATCCTTTTGTTCATGTGCGACTATCTAAGAATGTTGGTCAAACTCGTCCAAGAACTCGGTCAAAGACTCCTTCACACGTGTGGCCAAGAGAGAGATAGAAAGATAGAAAGATGATCTCCAAATAGACTTCTTCATGCTCAGACTTGATTTCGTTTGTTGAAAAAATGAAATGTCGCATCATCTATATATACTTGTCGAATGGGGGTAAAATAACCCAATGGGAAAACCCTTTCATTGAGTTGGGCTCACTTGATGCTCCAAAAATAAATTTTAGTTTTATTCTTCATGACTCTTCAAGGCCAACTTAGGCATGCGAGAATACCTCTCGATGCTACAAAAAATCAACACTCCCTCTTAGCAAGGGAGGTATTCTCCTTAGCTGCAACATATTTCTCCTTAGCTGAAATTTCTCCTCCCCAAGAAAAGTTCATGAGCTTTGCTACATTGATGTAGTGTCTTTTTGCATGCACGTCTATAGATCACTACATCTCGGAGTAGACAATGTGACTCCTCACATTCGCGTCTATAGATCACTCCATCCTAGAGTAGGAAATGTGAGTATCCAAGGTCATTTACCCCTGGTCAATCTCCTCTGGTCAAATCATCATGACCCAACCAAATTCCTTCATGGTTTCTCGGGAGAGGATGTGCCACTAGACCATTTACCCCTGGCCAAATCACCATGGCCTAGCCAAAGTCCTTCATGGCTTCTCAAGTGAATTACATCAATCTCCTCTAGTCAAATTAGCATGACCCAGTCAATGTCCTTCATGGCTTCTCAAGAAAAGATTTGTCCAATCCTGCAGTTTCCATGGGCTATTCACCCCTGATCAAATCAGCATGATTCAACCAAATCAATATAGCTACTCGGGTGAATGTATCCATCTCCCCTAATCAAATCAGCATGATTCAACCAAATCAATATGGCTACTCAGGTGAATGTATCCATCTCCCCTAGTCAAATCAGCATGACCCAGCCAAATCAACACGGCTTCTCAGGAGATGTTCTACTTGATCTTGTAAAGACATCAACACTCCCTCTCAATGAGTGAAACATTCTACATCACACCAAGCTTGTCTTTAAAGTATACAAACTTCACTCTTGACAAAGGTGTTGTGAGAGTGTCTTCAATATGCTCGTCTATGGATATGTATTGGAGCTTCACTACTTCCTTTTGCACCATAGTCTCAGATGAAGTGACTTGATCAAATAGTCCTACGAGAAGCTTTTGAAGCCACACTGTTTCACGAGTTGCATCATTTGGTTGTGATATACTTTGCCTCTATTGTATTGAGTGTGACAAAAGCCTGCTTCCTGCTAAACTAGGATATCATAGTCAATCCCAAGCTAAAGCAGTCGTTAGAGGAAATTTCAGCCTAAAAGTGCCCATGAAATTTTCATGTAATTTCCATGTCATAATATGTAAACCAATCAAAATCCTCTAAATTTAAAAAGAGGAATATGTAAATATTTTGGAGGGAAAAGAAAAGAAAAAAATATTTTTTTAATTGTATTTTTGGCTTATCTCCTTATAGGTTTACTCAAATTTCAAGTGTAGATATTCGTTGGATGCAGAATTAAATTATGCATCCAACGAATATCAATTATGCATACTTTTGAGAAGACCCACATTGATAAGAATTGTAGATACATTAAAAAAGTGTATGTAGATACATTAAAAAAGTGTGTTCAACACACTTTTTTAATGTATCTACAATTCTTATCAATGTGGGTCTTCTCAAAAGTATGCATAATGGGTGTTCATTGGATTATGCATCCAATGAGTGTTGACACTTGAAATTTGAGTAAAAATAAGGAGATAATAAAAAAACATACAATTTAACAAGTAGTTTCTTCTTTTCCCTCCAAAATTCATAACTCTTATTTTATTATTTTAACTATTATTTTATTATTTTTCCTTAGTAGGCCACTTTTAGGCTGAAATTTTCTCTAATGACCCCAACATGCTCTTTTTGTCTTCTGCACTCCTAGCCCAATACAAATAAGTATATCCCTACAACCTCACTTCACCACCTAAGACATATCTCAAACCATATCTAACTATACCATGTCAATACCTCAAACACATGTTTTGTCGCATCCCCTTGCTCAACCATACTTTGACTAGCTTCCATCACTAGATTCATCACCACAACTACTTTATGGTCACCCTAACTGGGTGCTCCCTCTCACATTGAAGCAAATCCTCTTGTGGAAATCCAATTTGCTCCCTTTTTCATAGAAGCAAATCCTCTTTCCATTGTTGTTCCCTTTGTTATTGAACCATAACTTGTTGTCTAGCATGGTCTTCTCATACCTCCTATGTTGTTCCCTTTGTTATTGAAACATAACTCCTATCTCTAAGCATCTAGTCTAACAATCTCAACCCATGACATCCTCTTGGAAGGTTGCTCCTTCCGTTCTACTTGATTGTCTACTTCCTCAAAACTAGAAGCTCTTCTGGTCATTTGGCACAGTCTTGGATGTCCTAACAATCTATACAATCCTGCCTCTCGAACATCAATCAATCCTACTGAGTCTAGGCTCGAGCCCTTAAGCCATAAAAGAACCTGGCCATCTAGCAATTAGAGCAAAAAATTCCTCATAGTTCACTCCTTTCTAGGAGAACCCTGTTGCCACAAAACTTACTTGCATGCTACCATCTGATGTGTGAATCATCACCTTGGCAACCTTCACAATGGACCTGTTCTTCCTTTCCCCAATAATGATGCCATGGAAAAATAAAAGGAAAAATTCATAACCAAGCAAAATACAAGGACAAGTTGAAGGCTAAAAAATAAATGTAATAATAATAATCAAGGGAGAAAAAAATATTAAGTACTTATCTCTTGATCTGGGGATTGTGTGGAATTATCAACTTCCTCTCTAACGAATTTGTAAGTCTTGGAAACCTATCATATGCCTTGTCCACAAACCAAACATCACTAATATAGGTAACAGTTTCTAAAGGAAAAATTCCTTTAACTTCTTCTAGGTGGATGTTCATCATCATCAACATTGGTTGTTGATGCATGTTGCTTTCCCTTCCTTTTCTTCTCGGGACAATGTGAGGAATAATTTCCAAAATCATGACAAATGAAGCACTTGACCTTTGACATATCCTTCTTCTTCTTATCCTAAAGAGGAGGGGGTCTTCTACCTGTATTCTTCTTATTAAACTTTCCAAAATTCCTTCTTCCTTTTTCTTTCCTTGTGTGAGCTATAAGAGCTTGAGTTTCTTCATCCTACAAATTCTACAAGCTATTCTTAGACAATAATATGGTCTCCTCTTAGACACAATTATTCTATAGCTTATCGAAATTGGGCAATTTTCTCGTGCACAAATTCCTTAAATAAATGGCTCCAATGAGGAGGGAAATCCATTGAGAGTCATTGTAACAAGCTTTGTATCATCAATGGTATCTCCAATGGCTACAAGCTCATCTCTAATCTGCGAGACTCTCTCATAAGATATGAGACAACATAATCTAATCTAGTCGTCATGACATTACGAAGACGATTTCTCAAGGTTAACTTCCTACTAGTGTTGGTGTTCTCATACAATCCTACCAGAGCATCATATACTTACTTGGCAATCTTCAATGTAGCAACATGAGGAATCAAGTGATCCTTTATGAAATCTACCAATATTCTCTTCAAATTGGCTTCATTCTTATTATACTTGGCTTTCTCCTCAACTCCATATGTCTTTGGAATGACTCTCTCTAGACGATCCTAAAGCTCATTCTCTTCCAAGATAAGAAGTATCCTAATCTTCCAAGATCTAAACTTGATGGCACCATCTAACTTGTCTTCAACATTGGGATTTAATGCCATTTTGGCAAGAGATCTCAAAACCAAGTTGTTGAACACTTGTCTCTCGGGCTGACTGCTAATGGCTACTCTTTCAACAAAGCTCAGATACATATTGAATGTTCTACAAGTTGTACAGTAGAATATGATTTTCTGTCAAATAATTACTTCCTAATGATTTCTAACCAGTATATATTCCACTACTATCATTGAATAATTACACTTCAAAAAATCTCAACAATAAATGCATCAGAAATAGTAAAGATCATAGAAAGACATCCATGCACAAGACATAACAAATTTTACCCTGGGAAGCCCAACCTTGGGAGAAAACCTAGCAACTTTTCTTTAGGAGAAATTATTCTTTAGCAAGGTTTACAAAATTAGCAATTTTGTCTAGAAATTTGTGCCAATAATCCAAGCCATCATACTAGTCAAACTTGGTCAATCTTCAGTAAGTCAATGTTGGCCAAACTAGCCAAAGTATCATAAATTCAACATTGACCAACTCGACCTAGTCAACCTTCTTGTGGTCAAATTTTGGCCCTATAGTCAACCCTGTGATCAATTGCAGTGCAGATTTCGGTCAATCTGCAGTCAAATCAACTCGGTCAAACAATCAAACTCAGGCAATTGTTGCATCCAAATTCATCCTTCTGTTCACACATGTGACTATCCAAGAATGTTGGTCAAACTCATCCAAGAACTCGATTAAATACTCCTTCACACGTGCGGCAAAGGGAGAGATAGAAAGATGATCTCTAAAACACACTTCTTTGTGCTCAGGGTTGCTCTTCATTGGTTGAGAAAATGAAATGCCACATCATCTATATATACTTGTCAAATGGGAGTAAAATAACCCAAGGGACACACCCTTTCATTTAGTTGGGACGACTTTGTGCTCCAAAAACAAATTTTATTTTAATTCTTCAAGGTCGACTTAGGCATGTGGGAATACCTCCTGATGCTACAAAAAATCAACATCAAGCAATCCTAGGACCTTTGTGCAAGCCCTCTTTGAACAATATGGAGGAAAACTCATTTCCATTAAATTCCTAACTATATCTTTTATGTGAAGGGACAACTAAAACCATAAAAACGAGCAGAGAGATAGGTTTTTTTTCATCAATTTGTGATTCTTCCCATTACAAGCTACACAAAATAGCAAGAAGAGGGGACTCCTGTCACATTCTCCTCCTCGTTATTCAAGTACTCGTATAAACCAAACATTTGAGGTAATTGAATCCATATAAGACAAGGGAACAAAGTTTGAGAACATGTATTTGACAAGTTCTAATTAGCTATATCCATTATCTCTGTAATAATCATTGTAAACCAATATCATTACTATCACATCAGATTTATTGTTCCAATGCATTAAATATTAACATTTCCAAAAACCCTTCTTGTAACTCTATTTTCCATTCTTTTTCCATAGGTTTTGACAGAAAGGTAACATTGCTTTTAACCAGGAATCACCCAAACAAACGATCTTGATGTCTCTCACACACACCTATAAGTCATTTGACAAATATATTCATATTACAACCAATATATGCACATAATACTAAAGTTCGATATCTTCAATCATTGGTACAATAGTGTATAATTTAGATTACTATGTTCATTCAATTGCACGTTTAGAGTCAAAACCCTTTAACACTATAATGTAACCAATACAGTTAGGTTTCATCTTTACCATACAACATATTCTTCGAAAAATTAGGTACGTTAATATCTAATGCGACAGCATAAACATATTTGTAATCTAATAACTGCAACTTTCTATCCACAATATACAAAACAACTATGACCATATTTGTATCTAACATAATATGTTGATTGGAGCTGCTATTTGATGCCTTCATAAGAAGCTCATAATTTCTAACAAGAGAATGATCATGGATTGATAATCGATTCCACTAGTGGGATCCTTGTATTTCCTCCCAGATATTGGTTAACAGCGCATGATCCTCATTAGCTCTATCGAGTTCTCTAATTTGATTTAAATAACACTGGTTGATACAACATTGCCTCAGAGGTTTGCAAAATGAATTATTTTGTGGTCATGCATTGACTCTTTAAGGGAGATGTTCAAATGTGACAAGTGAGAAGAGTAATTTCTTATGAGATGTTGAGTTGTTGTTGGACATTTTATGGAAAATTATGTGTTGTTCCTCTTCTCCCTGCTAGAAATTTTCATCAATCTTCTCAATATACCATCCATTCCTAGTCATGATGTTTGGATTTGACCCAGAGTCATCCATCCCACCATCTCCATAATGGCATGCAATTTGAAAAGTTCACAAAAATAAGAAAAGAGCACCCAAGCTCCGCTCCTCCAACATTACTCGACAATAAGCACCACTTACCGCAATTGTAAGGACCTAATTTGGTGGTTGTTTCGAATATAAAATACCACTAAGCCATCAATTTGTAAAATTGTGTCTTATCCATTAGACTCTACCATGACGTTACAAACTAGGTTGCACACACATCAATCTTCCAACACTTTAACAAGAATTAATTATAATTATTGTCACCCGTGTTTGTACAAACCACAATAATAGTTTTAATGTGCTCCAACATCCCTGTGAACTTCAAAATATCTTAGAGTGGAGCATCCAAAATTGGTATAGCCAATGAAGAAAGTAAAACAATACTCCACTATAGATAGCTCATATGGTAATGGAATAACTATAGAATGTGTGAGGTCGATATTTCCCTCCCGCTAAAGGTGATCTTGCCATGTTCAATTCCAAGGATCTTGTTGCTAGTTCCACAAACAATCCATGCACTAGAAATACAGCTAGTTGTGCCAACAACTTTGCCCTCCAACTTGTGAGTGATGTAATCCACTCTAGGTAGCTCACATGGTAATGGAATAATTATAGGATGTGAGAGGCCAACATCTCCCCCCCACTAATGGTTATCTTCCCAAGTTTAATTCTAAGGATCGTGTCGTTAGTTCTACAAACAACAACCCATGCACTAGAAATACAGCTAATTATGCCAATAACCTTGCCTTCTAACTAGCAAGTGGTGAAAGGAGTGATAGATGATGTAAAAGCAAACTTGTATGTGATATACTTGTGTAACATTTTTTATCAACCATCCCTTTTAAATATCGAGCTTGGCAAATACCCGAAGGGTTAAAAACCTTCTTTGATTGATAATTATCGGTTGTATCGAGACGAGTTATATGGTTTTTAATTTTAAACTGAGCCCGATGTATTGGAGGGTCTAGATTTTTCGTTGATCAATGGTTGTTGATTATATCAGGCTAATGACTACTCGTGACATAGTTTGTTGTGTTTGCTCCAATGTGATCCCCACCACACAAGGGGCAATAATCAAGTAGGTGTAATTCCACTCCTATGTTTACAAAACTTTTGTAATTAGTCACTGACATTTATAACTATATTCTTTCTAAATACCCCAGGACCATAGCATAATTGAAACTATAGCTACGTATTATTTCGAAAAGGTATTTTGATGCCTTGACTGTATTGTTGTGGACTTAAAGTATATATGAAAAAGGTATGAAATGGAAAGTAATTTCATGGAAGTTTAATAAAATAATATAGGGGGGGTGGAGGGAGAGGGGGAGGGGGAAGGGGGTGGGGGAGGATTTTGTATAAGGGTATATTTTGTAATGTGATGTTTATTATTATAACAATGTATCGATGAATTAAATTGGTAACTTGAGTATAAAGTGAAAAGGATATATGTAGTGAAAAACTATGATGCAACAGTGGATATATCAAGGGGAGTAGAGACAACTTGGATAAACTTGGTTTAAAAAAATGATTATATGAATAGTTGGAAGGGTTATCACTAAAAGTAGTGGCTTAGACAATGAGGAAAGTCAAGACTTGGTAAAATTGTGAAATACGGAAAGAAGAAAATATAATTAGGAGTCATTTTTTGCTACATCATAAGGTTTCCATGATTCTAAGGGAAACAATTATTTTAACAATAGGGAAGCAAGAGCAAATTTGGTTTTAGGAGAGTAAATTGTTTTGGACCAAGTTCTCGAGATGGGAAACAAAGCTCAAAAAAACCCTCAAGCAGTGGATGGAGAGGGTTTGGCTGTCAATCTTAGGTTCCTCTCTACCATTTTTTTCTAAGAGGATGGTTAATCGTTACTTTCAAATTACCAAATGATTGGTCATGATAGACATAGTAACAATTTACTAGGGATCGATGGTATTAACTCTTAAAAAATGGCCTCTATGTTTTAATCCACAAAGAGAAATGAGTTCAAAACAATCTATTTGGGTAAAAATCCTAGGCCTATCTAGAGAGTTCTATTCAAGCAAAGTGAAGATGGAGATAGGAAAAATGTTGGGGGCTTTTGCAGGTTTTGATGATGATTATAAAAGACATTGGTGTAGATTTTTAGCTAAGATTCTAGTGGAACTAGATCTAAACTAACAACTTCATGTTTCCATAGGAACTAAGGTCATTATATAGAAATGCATTCAACCATTATACCATGTTTGAGTCCCTTATCAATGTGGACCATTCCACTTTTATGGTCATGTATGTTGAAATTATAACTAGGTTCAGTCTTCATAATTGTCATTGTACTTGAATCAATATGTATTTCATGTAAAAACAAAAAGAAGACAAATTATTATTATTATTATTATTGCCAAGCACATTCTTCAAGCTTTGTTTTGGTCAAAAGAAAATGTAAAGGGCATGTTCTTCGCGACCCTTGTGAAAAGAAGAAAATTTCAATTTTGTAAGTGTCATTTGTCCCTCCAAGTTGCCAAGCCAACCCTCCAGAAAGACAAGTCAACCTGCCCAAAGAATGTATCTCTTCACATGAACGAACTACTATATATTGACACCTACCATCCACCATTTGGCAACCAATTCAGCTGATCATCTGTGGAAGAAAAACTCGAGTTTGTGGTATCTGAATCTGAGGCACAAAAAAAGAAATTTCAATGGCACCTTCTCACTCTATGACATGAGAGTTCCCTGTGGATTGTACTTATGTGATCATCACTTCTGTGGAGTCAAGTTTTTTGTGACATTATATCTCTGTGGATCTGACCTTTCTATGAGACTACACTTACGTGAATGTGAGCTTCAGAAAGGCTATCGTCACTGTGTAATGTGAGTTTCAGAGAGACTGTCAGCGCTTTGTAATGAGAGCTTCAAAAAGGTTGTCATCATTGTGCAGACTACCATCTATGTGGAATGAGGCATCTAAGGACAAAAATGTGGTAAATTGGTTGACTATCTTATGGAAAAAACATGGTCGAGTTCGGAGGGTTGATTTGGCACTTGGATCACTGGCTAGTTTGACTTGGATTTCTCTTGTTAACAAAGAATCTATAAGGAAAGGATTGATCGGTTTTCCCCTTGTGGGTTTTTCCATGGCCTCTGGCCTTATTTCTAGTGTTTCTTGTCTTTTGTTCATTATATTTGTATAATTTCTTGATGACCTAATGAATAAAGAAAATGCTAAATGAAAAATATATATAAACAAGTCACAAGTAATTATCACGTTAATAAATTCTCTCGTGTTAGAAATTCAACATGGTATCAGAGCTAGGATTGAAGAAGCAGTATTAGATCACTGGTCTGGAAGGCAAAATTGAAGACACAAGTTCTCTGTGGCACTTATTCTCTATGAGAAATTATGGACCTGCGATATTTACCTCCTATGGAAAATTACAAGCTTGAGGGCATATATGAATTTGGAATTATGTGAATTATCATTGTGATTAAAAAAACAAATATGTGTGGTATCCAAGCTTCCTTTATAAGTTGTGATTTGTGCACTATCCAAACTCATCTCTATGACATCATTTATATACAAATTCAGTGATCTCAGTTTCCAATTGTACATCTGATCAGAGTCCTCGGTGGTGATCAAGTTAAGCATTCAGTTTGAAAGAAACTCACAATTACATCATCTCTCTGTGACATAATATGTCACCCCTTGAATCAAAACCAAGTATATATGATTATGATCCCTGTGTGTATAGCCAAGTTCACGTCGAAGGTCTATAAAAGATATATATAGGTCTATATATTATATCAAGCAAAAGTTTGAGCTCTCTCTCTCACCCTATAGAATGGTCAAGTCCAAGAACACTATGACAATGCATCCTTGGAATTCGAATTATGACACAATATGCTATGTGCAAATAACCATATCTTAAGTTCAAAATTTGTAGAGAAGTATGGTTAAAATACCGAGACAAATTCTTTGTTTTAGGACCAATATCCAATTTTTGTGTATAGGGTAGAGACCCCTGAGGTATTCTTCTGTAGAAAAGGGCAGCTTATTTGGGTTTTTATCTTTGTGTTTTTGGGTCGCATCTCCTATAATTCAACTCTATGCAAAAATGAGTAATTGAAGCCTATGTGAAGTCAAATCAAAAGTCTAAATTAAGTGGTACAACAATGATAAGTTTAAAACAAGTCCAAGTTAATTGTTGTGGAAGAATGATTAGTTAAAATTCTACTATGCCTATGGAGACAAGCTGAAGAAAGATCTAAAGGTTCTAAGCATAAGTTCAAGCAACATCTTTGTGCAAGATAATGAAAATGAAACTCCTTTGTGACAAGAGAAATTCCTAAAGTATATGTTATGTCTGGTATCCTAGTAGCATTGTATGCATCCTCAATAATTTATGAATTGGCACCATATTCAAGGAAGATAGGTAAAAATTTCTCAAGAGGTACATATAAATCTTGTTTTCATTTCTCAAGAAATGGGCACACATCTATGTTAAAGTTCTCTTGCATCTAAGATGTATGCTCCTATAAGATCTCATCTATCACATTACTAGATCTAATATGTTATGAAGGACTTTAGATGACAATCAAAATGAAGTATGAACTACCAATCTTAGGAAAGAAATTGTTGACACATGTTGTGATACGAAAGGGTCTTTGCATAAGGAGTCATGTCTTCTCTCTTGAGGACAAAGACATAACCAATATGATAGGTGCTTGAACCCTTTCCCTGCACAAAAAGGACTAAATTTATGTGAATTAGTGATCAAAATATAAAGAGACTCCACCTCTTAGAAGGCTTTTCAATAGCATTTCTAGGGTTTGCAACTAACACATTTGTATATTTGTAGAATTTGCAAATTTGAAGTATGGCAGGTCTTGAAGACTTTGGATATTGAAGCATCTAGGGTTTGTAAACCCTAGCAAAGATTTGAATTAGAAAACCTTGGGACTAATCATTTTCCGTTGCCAAGAAGCCCTAACTCTTAGAAATGACAGATATGACACCTTACTGATGTGAGGACAAGGATGGTGAAAATTACAAAATGACCAATATTAAGAGGGAGCTAACGTTTCTCAAAAAGTAAGTACTCTACATCTCCATTCCTTCTTTATTATTGTTGTTATTGTCTTTGTACTTTGCTTAATTATATTTGTTCTTTCGTAGCATCCTAATAAAGTTTGCAAGTCGATTATAGGAACTGCCCAAGACTTGACAACAAATGAAAGAATGGGAAGAATGTAGCAAAGTATAAAGACAAAAGAACATGAATGCAGAAAGAGAGAGCAAATTGAAATATAAAGACGTCAAAGATCTAATATACACCTAAATGGCAACATGGAAGCAAAATTTGAGAAAGTTCTCCCAGTAAGAAGGAGAGGTTCGTGATAAGACGTTTGTTTCAGTTAAAAGAGTTACCCATGGATTTTGAGAGCACCTCATGGTTGAAGAATACCTCGTATCTTGGGATTGATTGATTAAGAATGATCTTGATGATTTGTTTTCTGACGATAAAAAGGTTATTAAGTAAAAGGAAAAGATGTTGCCTTTAGAGGGAGCCGGAAGCAGAACTTGACAAGAAGGGTCTTGTATTGATACATACTACTTGAGATTTGGTAGAAACCTTATCAAGGAAATAGCATATGATCAAGATCCTCATGGAATTTGGACTATGAAAATTGATTGGTCTTATGATGTATTTGAATCAATTATTGGGTTGGCAGTGTTGATGATGAGAAAATAAGGAAAGTAAGATAGTTTTGGTCTCGAAAATATGATGGCATGGTGTATTCAACACTGATACTTTGTAATAAGAAGTTTGAAGATTGACAGAGAACCTGGTTTTTCTTGGAAGGTCGAAGTGCTTTATGATTCAAGAGTATGATGTAGATAAGAGTAGAGATGCTACAATAAATCTCCACAAAAGAATAGTTAGTTGATATAAGGGAAGTATGAGTACTTCTGACACAGGCTTGGGCTTGTAGTTATCTCCTCCCAAGTTGATAGGGAGTCTCCCAAGTTGAGAAGGAGTGAAGATGGACACCTTGTTCTCCACGTGTCATGTACTATGGCCAAGACTAACAGCCGTAAATCTAGTGAATGAACACAGATAGGGAGAATGGTGGATTGGATGAGCATCTTGGACGAATATTCTTGAATCATGTATTGTGACCAGGGCTAATAGTCGTAAGTCAAATACATGGACTTGGTTAAAGAATGGTCTGATGGATGAACTTTTCCTTGGGATTAGGAGGAAATGGCCCTATGGGGACATACCTTAGTGAACCTAGGTGGGGTATGTGACTTGAGAGACAGTGGTGTCCTATTGAATTACTCCCAGCACTGTGCTCTGATCTAGCAGAGAGATAGAGCTTACTTGTCAAGGCCTTGGTAGTTTGACAATGTTGGTTATGATAATGCTATCATCATTGATGCTTATCAATCTGGATCCTTTCTTATAGAAGTTCTCAACTTGAGAATATCCCAATAAGTCATTATCAAGGGCACTTTCTTCATCACCCTTGTGAAAAGAAGAAAATTTGAATTTTGTAAGTGTCATTTGTCCCTCCAAGTTGCCAAGTTGGTCGTCCAGAAAGACAAGTCGACCTGCCCAAAGGACGTGTCTCTTCACATGAACGAACAAATATATGTTGGCACCTATCCTCCACGATTTGGAAAACAATTCAAGTGATCATCAGTGGAAGAAAAACTCGGGTTTGCGGCATCTGAATTTGAGGCACAAAAAGCTGTTTTTTGTGGCACCTTATCTCTCTATGACATGTGAATTTCCTGTGGATTGTACTGTTGTGATCATCACTTTTGTGGAGCCAAGTTTTCTCTGACATTATATCTTTGTGGATCTAAGCTTCCATGAGACTACACTTATGTAAATGCGAGCTCAAGAAAGAATGTCATCACTGTGTCATGCGAATATAAAAAATATTGTCATCACTGTGTAATATGAGCTTCAGAAACATTGTCATCATTGTGTATACTACCATCTCTAAGGAACAAGGTGACTAAGGACAAGCATGTGGTAAATTGGTTGACTATCTTATAGACAAAACATGACAAAGTTTGGGGGGTTGACTTGGCACTTGGATCACTGGTTAGTTTGACTTGGATTTCTCTAGTTGACAAAGAATCTTATAAGGAACAGATTGATGGGTTTTCCCTTTATGGGTTTTTCCCTGGCCTCTGGCCTAATTTCTGGTGTTTCTTGTCTTGTGTGCATTGTATTTATTTAATTGCTAGATGACATAATGAATAAAGAAACTGCTAAAGGAAAAACATATATAAACAAGTCACATGTTGAGAAATTTTCTCTTGCATTAGAATTTCAATAATGTAGTCATGGACTACTCTAAAATTCTCCACATTTGAATGGAGGAAAAGGTATATGTCCCATGAAGTCCTTTGAAGGGGAACACTAAGCCAACTAAAATAAGTCCAATGAAAAAGGTATCTAATCAAGAAGATAAAAAGGGAACACAAAACACCAATCCCAATAAGACAATGAGGCAACCCCCTAAAGCATGGCTTAAAACGAAACATATGGAAAGCTTCAAAGATAAGAACTTCATCTTGAATGATATATCACTGAATCTTATGGTGGCTCCCATGACAAGGGAGGAGGCAAAAACAAATGTGATGATAGAAGTTGAATCAACATAATCAACTCTCAACTCGAGGAAGTACTTAAGTTCATTCAGAACTGCATAGCACCACAATCCATCCCTTCTTATCCACGTAGAAAAGTTCTTAAATAAGCACAGAAACACATATTCCAACTACTTTCTCCTCCACTTTATAGAACAACTTATTTTGTTCAAAGAAAATTTAGCATCCACTCAAACACAAGAAAATCCCAGTGGTGGAAGTACAAAGAATTCAAGGGGGAATATCCTTACACAATGGGAAACAGGAGGCTTGCAATACACAAATAACAAAATCATTCCTCAATAATGCAAAATACAATGCTCAACATGACACTTGGGGCCAAATATTGTTTAGAGGCTACAACTTACAACTTATCTTTCCAAGACACTTGATGAAAATGAAATGATAAAAGTCTCAAAAGATTAACTTTAACACAATATTGTTGTCATTTCAAAAGGACAAAATTCTTATCCCAAATAGTTGGGTAGTGGAATTTTTTCTTTGGCTTTTATGAGATGATTGAGGTGACCTTCTTTCCCAATGTCCTTAAACTCTACATTCATAGCTCCTATTCCCAAAAGGGATAATTCACAATGTTTTGATGACTTTAAGCGTATATCATTGTACAATTGTGCATACAAAATCATTACAAAAGTGATAGTCACAAGGATTTAAAAGAATCTTCATACAGCATATTTCTCAAGAACAATTTTGGTCCCTCAATAAACATAGATTCATGATGCCTTTGGTGTATATCAGAGTAATGAATTTACTAACATTTTGGTAATCAAATTGGATTTGTCTATGGCATATTACAAAGAACGTTGAGTGTATACAAGGCTTATTTAACGTGCATGGGGTGTAACTTACAAGGGGTAATTTGGATTATGTGGTGAGTCACTTACGACTCTTTTTATTGTTATAATTAATGGCTCAACATCAAAATTACCCACTCCTAGAAGAGGACTACAACAATGATGCCCATAATCACCTATTTTGGTCCTCTTGATTGTAGAGGGCTTAAGCAAAGTAATATATAATAATTGGATTCATCAAAGGGATGAAGATATATAAGGCTCTCTCTTCGACTCATTTATTGTTGTTGATGATGTCTTGTTTTGTTGTGGATCTCTCTAGGATGCAAATAGATACAAAGAAATATAAAATACCTATAATGTTGCTACAAGGATGTAGGCAGTATGACAAAGTCTACAATGCCCTTCAATGGTTTAGAAAAGCGTTGAGAAAGAATGTTACAAGCATTTCCCTATCAAAAAAGTGACTTTCAAAAAAGGATAAAATGCCTAGGCATTCTATAGAAACAAAATGGATACAAGATACAACAATGGAGTTGGTTTATTAATAAAAACGAGGAAAATGTGAATAAATGGCTCTCCTTAGCAAGAGGCTAATCCTAGGCAAATCGACACTTGAAACAATCTCTATTTATTGGCACAATTTGGCTTATATCTTTTTAGTACTTGAAAAAAATTGGGAGGAAAGCTTTTAAATTTCTTTGTAGTAAAAAAGGAAGAGGATGGCATCCCATGAGTAAAATGGACTTACAATGCAAAACAAAAGAAGAAAGGGACATAGGGTCTAAAAAACATCCATTATTTTGGGAAAGCATATAGAATCATTAGCTATTGTTGACTAGATAAGGAAGCCAAACAAATCATTCATGAATGTTTCACTAGTCTAGAATGCACTTGCGCTAGCTTTACCTCTTATAAGCCATTGATTAGAATAGAAGATTCACAATGGGGAATAGGTAAGACTAGGAGAAAACAATTGGGTTCATTGTAAAAACTCCCTAATACCACCAAAGGAAGTCCTTATTGTTTTGCATGAAATGGGAATGTACAAGGTATCTTAGATAGCAAATATGTGACTACAAATAATTGGCAATGAGGTTGGATAAGAGATAATATGTTGAAGCTCAACGGGGATAATGTTAATTCGTGAAATGGATATGTGAAGCTTTAGTTGAAATTCATGTGAGGATCACAAGGGAAGCATATGAATTAGCATGGACCAAAAATCCTTCATTGATTGCATACACTACCACATTAGATTTCAAAGCAATGTTTACTAACAAGGTTAAAAATGATTGATCCTAACAATGGAAAATTATGGAAAGTAGGAAAACCAATGAAGACTAAAACTTTCATGTAGCTAACCTTTAGTAATAAGACACTAAACTTGGGAAATCTTTCAAAACAAGAGCAAGCAAGGTCCTCAATGATGTGTTCTCTACAACCTGAAAGAAGAAAATATCAATCACTTCTTAATATGTTGCTCATACACTAAATCTCTATGGCATCAGATGGAGGAAGTGATCATGAGATTAAGGAGACTATAGCGGTTTAAGAAAAAATAGAAATATATCTAGGCATTGCCACTCGTGGTTGCTTGTGGCATTTGGCTCTCAAGGAATTTTGAACTCTTCAATGAAAAATATATTCCTTCTTTTCAATGGTTCTATATAATTTCTTTCAGTTATAGGGGGACTCAAGAAAACATATAATGTTAGAGTCACTCTACATATAACAAATGTGCAAGTAGAGAAATCAACTGCAAAGGAATATTTTTATGGACCAAAGCCAAATTATTCCATCTTTTTATGGGGTTAGTGGCACACTTTTTCTCTCATAAATCCATTTCAAATAAATTATGGGCATGTTTGGGAAATGGTTCAAATAGTTTGCTAACATTTTGACCTTGAAAATACTTTTAAGAACTACTCAAGACGAAATGTTACAAATATATGAGTGATAGGCAATTCATTAGGTATCATCAATTGGATGAAAGTCACTAACTAAGTATTGACTGATGTATTGAATCAACTTAAAAAATGGAAGCATTGTTCATCTCAATCACCTTGAGATGTGTTTAAAAAGAACTAAACTTCATAACAGATACAATTCCAAAAGATGGAGTGGTGCTTAAACATGAGTATTGGGAACAAATTAAATCTAAAGATGGTACCTTATTTCTTTTCGTTGCCACCTCCTTAACTACAATTTAATTTTGTCAAGAATGATGGATAACCTAATCAACTCATATATTATTCATATAAGTTTGTAAAGACAATACTATTCCTCAAAACCCTAATAAACTTTATATACAAGTTTAGACATGTATAGGGTCTAAAGCTTTATTTTTTTTAGTTTATGACATTTTGTTTTAGGATAGGTCTCTTTACAACTAAGCAACAAGAAGCTTAAATGTTGAGGTTGGAATGTTACATGCATTTTCAAAATGTAATTTTTTTCTCTATAATAGAAATTATAATTTTTTCCTGAGGAAAAAAAAGGTAATAGTTTGAAATAGTATTTAGTGGGGATCTACAATCTTTTTGAAGAGGTAAAGGTAATTTACATATATATGACTTTTGGAATCCTCCCCCACCTATTTTAATGAATATATATTAAAACTTTAAAGAGATGAATAATCTTTTGAAAAAAAAAACTATTTCAATTGCAATCATGTTGATTTGAGCAACCAAACATGTAATGTACTTGGACCTTCTTAGGCAACAAATATTGTAGTCATGCTTCATTTTTCACTAAAATAAAAGTTGTCCAAGGTCAATTTTGACATCAAGAAATATGTATAGAAGGTATGAACGCACAACTTTGTTGCCACGTTATCTCATTAAAAGGTTCCTATTGATTGGTGGGAGAACTAAAGCCATGCAATAGAGGCACGAAATCATATGTTACCAAGGTATTGACCCATGGTATTCATGTGGAATATAGTCTATTTAAAGGGAGAAATTAAACCATCTTAGATCCATATTAACTCTGGATCTACCAAGCGTCAAGAGGGATCAAATCTCTTTTCACTCTAAAGAGGAGGTTTGCATATCAAGAGATTTGATCTCTCTCAGCGCTTGGTAGATCCGTAGTTATGATGGATCTAGGCTAGTTTAATTTCCCCCTTTAAATAGGCTATATTCCACGTGAATACCATGGGCCAATACCTTGGGTTAATACCATGGGCCATTTTTATTTTTATTATTATTTTATTTTAATAGGGTTATTTGTATTGTTTTATTTATTTTGAGAGTTAAAAATTTTACATTACATTAATCTTTCAATTTATTTTTATTTTTATTTTTATCTCTACCATATCAGAGAGCGCCTCTCGACACAATAAGTGCCAAGAACACTCCATGATGAGGTTTAGTTTACAACTTAGTAATAGTTTAACCATGTCATAAGGCATGCACCATATATACTCCTTTTTAATTTTAAGGCAACGAAGTCGTTGAAATTGATAATACTCATTATGTCATCACACGACCACAACACATACAAATGAAACTATCCTTCCCCCTTATGAGTTGACCATGTTGTGATTACAACTTGGAAGTGCTAGGCAACATCAAATCTAAATTGAGAATTCTTTGGAACACCTAATATCATGCTTTTTAATATCAATAACACAACTTATTTTATATATTAAAGGGTCAAATCATTGGATAATCATTATCAATTACTTCTTCAACAAAGATAACCATAAACCTAATGCACAAAGTAAAATCAATATAAGCTTCAACACATGCAACCATGAACCTGTTGCACAAAGTAGAATCAATATAAACAAGAATAAGGCAAAGTTCAACCATTTATATTTTTAGAGATAACAACCTTCTTGTCTCATCTACATACCTAGCACAAAACATTTTACACATCATCATTAAAGGAACAACTAATTTTCCATGTGAACATCAAAAGACTGTGATTTTGCATGCTTAAAGTATCTTTGGATGACTATTGTTGTAGATGAAATATATTTGCATAGGTCACCTCCTGGAGAAGTATGCCAATTATACATTAATATCCATATAGAAATAATATAGCAACATTCATGGCATTTGGAATCTATATCTTCATGAAGGTCAATATTAATTATTAAAGAAATCATAATCCATTGCTTGGGCTGCAATTGCATCTATCACATATATGCAAAAATAAAAGAAATAAAAGAGATGACTATGAGACAGCATCCTAATACACAATTTAAAATGGAAAAGGGTTGAGTAAAGAAATTTAGTATGATCTTATCATCCAATTTAATACTAAATGTCATGTAATGCATCATCCACTATTATTGTGGACTACTTATAAGGTTGTGCATTTTGTATGAAACCAACTAAAGAATTCATTACTAACCCCGACCTTCTTTTTGGTTAAAATTGTAGAGTTCATTTTAACATTATCTCACGTGCCTATTCAAGAGACATTAACATCTTTAGCATCTTTGAAACCCTTTCAAGATGCATGAAGCTTGACTCAGTTCACGTAGAGGAAACATAATTTGGTGTTTCTTAACTAACATAACCTACTTCGCTTCATCAATGTATGTAATCATTTTATGTCTTCCACTCGCTATGCTTCTCAACCAATAATTTCATGTGCATACAAAAGACGTTTCAGTTCTAAATTAATTATGATGAAATAAAAAGTCATAATGCCTGCATGTGCTAGTCTAGTTGATTTTATGGAAAAAAGGGCAAGAGCCTAAAGCTTTATATCTTCCACAGCATAAACTCTCCAAAACTACTGCTCGGTAAGGCAAACTCAATTAGTATGAGTGAAATTGTTTGAATTAGAAAATAATAGAAGATAAACTCCAGTAGCATGGGGGAAACTGTTTGAATTAGCAAGCGACAAAAGACAAACTCAAGTAGTATGAGTGAAACTGTTTGAATTAGCAAGTAATGGAAGACAAACTCAAGCACTATGAGTGAAACTGTTTGAATAGCAACTATGCAAAAGTTATGACCATGAAGATATTGATTAAAATTGCATAGGCAAAGAATGTCAAGCATATTCAGGTATTTGAAAAATCTTCATTGGTCATCAAAGTGAAGCAAGGGAATTCTAAGATCTACGATTATCAGCCTAGGCCCATAGCAGAGCATTTGAAGGAGGTTTCTCAAGCGTTTGAGTGCATTAATTTCACCCATATCTACCAGGAACTTAATACAGAAGTTGATACTTTCTCAAAAGAAGGACAAGAATTAGCTGAGAGCTCCATGATGCTGGAAGAAATAAGGGATAGAATTCCCGTTTCTTCTATGCTCAGTGTATGATTATTTATTGTTTATCTGATCTGTAGACAGAAGCAGTTTATAAGCTTTTATTTTTCTCAGGTAATATAGGTCGTGTTGGATTCTTTTGGACAGCAGCTTGGATGTTTTATTTTGATTATTTTGATGTAAGAGGTCTATATATTGAAATTTGAAGGTCTATATTTGGAGATACGTATTCAAAGGTCTTGAAGTGGAAAGACTGCTCAATGGAGACATACTTTTCGCTATTTCTTTCTGGTATTGTGCTTTACAGACTTGGGAAAGGTGATTTCCATTCTCACCTCCAATAAAATTTGTGAATTTTTCCTTGGAGAAAAAATAGAAGACTTTAAAAATCCCAACTGAATTTTCTTGACCGTCTTTAATAAAATATAGCTCCATTAATTAGGCTTTGAGTTACCATTATTATCAATTTTATGAACTTCAAGAACTAGTTCTTGATCAGACACAGAACAATGGAATATTGAAAAAAACTGGTTGATCTAATCAGTAACAAAAGACATCTAAAAAAAAATATCTCATACTAAAAAACAACTGAATTTTTTGTTGGTCTCGAAATATAAATGATAGCTCTATTAGATATGGTCTGAGCCACCAATATGACCATCAATAAACAAGATATTAATGGCTTCTAATGTAGAAGCCTGCAGCCCAATGATTCAAAACCTTATATTGGATGTCCTGAAATAAGGACCAACTAGAACATCAAGTAATCAGATTTTCAATGCATTGTCATGAGCCTGTATGCTCTCATCGAACCTAGAAAAGACGAAAGGAGAGAACAACAATGATGCTTCACTCCAAGGACATGCAAATAATGTGCCCCAATTAGCAGATTACTTTACACCCTCAGTTAGCAATCTACCGGATCGCAAACACTGTGCCAAAAGATTGCTCGTGTGTGTAATCCACTGGATTTTGTCAAGCATCATTTGAGCAAAAAGACAACAAAAAATGAAGAACAAATCTCCAATTTCAGGTTGACACGGTGGTTCGTCCATAACAGAAAATTCTATTAATGAACATCACTGAGCTAGGATGGCATTTTTGCAATTCATTAAAACAGCACAGTATCCATTTTACAACAATATGCTACAGTATCCCCTTGCAGCGAATAATTTATTTGAATTGGGGAATCGAAGAACAGATCCAGGCGTTGTCGAAAGCATTGTAAAGTACACTAAGACAGAGACAGTTCGTATAATAAAAAAGAAATCAGGTAGGAGATTAAAAATCTGAAGAAAAACAAAAAGAGAAGATCCGGAAATCTTCCCGGCACTAGGGGCAACAACACCTACAAAGTCTCCAATAAAAAAACCCATTTCATCTGGACCACAACAATTGTCAAAACCCCCAGACCCTAAACCCCGAAAACCTTAAATTTAACCCTATCTCACTTTTATCCCAAGCGTATACAACCCGGCTTTCGCATACCCATATACAATTTGTGCCCCACCCCAAAACCCTAAACCCTGGAAAACCTTGTTTTACCCACAATTAACTCATTTTTTTCCTCAGAATATACACGTCGGTTTCCTCATACGCATACTCCGGATGCAAATCCTCATGGGGCACTTTCTCCACAGTGAAATAATTGGGACAAATCTGCCAAAAAAGCCGATGGGCTTCTGGAGATCGTATCTGATAACCTAATAGAATAACAGTATTCGCTCCAGAAAGGGCATTCATGGTTGAAATAAAAGGCTCCACAATATTCTCCAAATAAACAACATCCGTGGCAACAATGAAATCAAAGGGAGGCTTCAGTACCTGAATCTGCTTCTCATTGTTCCAATAGAGCTGAGAAATCTTCACCCGTCCGACGCCGGATCCCGGTTTTCCGGCCGAGGCGAGGGAGGTCGCAGCTGTGTTTTTCTTCACGTTGCGTTTGAGGGCGGGCAGAACGGGAGCGATGTCAGTCAAGACCACGTCGAGGCCGAGGAGGGCCAGGCCCATTCCGGCGACGCCGCAGCCAGTCCCGAGTTCGATTCCGCGTTTGTTCTTGAATTCGAAGATTTGGGCGTATTCGGGATTGGGGTTCGGGGTTAGGGTGAGGAGGCAGCGTTCCACGAATTTGACGACGACGAGGGAACAGGGCCAAACGGAGGTGCCGACGTGCATGGAACCATTGTCTTGCTCGATCCGAAGAAGGTCGTGGCCGACAGGGAGTTCTATAATTGGAGAGTCTGTGAATTTCATGGTGTAGGAACCTGCGTCCTGGGTATGAAGTTAGGGACTGAGAGACGTACAAATTGTAGATTTTAAATAAGCTAAAGGAGCCAGTATTGATGGAGGATGAATCAACCAATTAATTATTATTATTTATTATTGCGAGAGAGTTATTAAATTACTTTATTCCAGTGAATTTATATTTATTAAAAAAAAAAAAAATCCAAGTTTTTTTTAAGTATAGGAATATAATTTTAAAGCCAATTAAATAATTAGTTTTTTTAGGTCAGATACATTAAAGTTTGGTTTTAATGGATGGTTAACCATCATCATTGTAATTCAATTGTTAATGTTAGATCTAAGATTTTTGTGATCTATATAGATAAATATCTTTTTAATTAATCACATTATTAGGATTTAGTTAATTTTAATGATGTGATTAATAAGAAAAACATTTATATAAAATTTAAATATTAAATTGAATATTTAAAATTTAGAAATTAATATATATATGAAATTATAAATTATAAATTATAAAACATCATGGATGGTAAGGATCTGCTATTTCTATGAGAATATGAACATCGAGAATGAAAATCACTTCCTCCTAGAGTGCCCCACCTACAACCACATTAGAGCTCAATTTCATAATCTTTGTTGCAATACTGACCTCCCTAGCCTTTTAAGATGTCAAAATTATAGTGAGCTCGGGAGGCTTCTCTCCAAGCTTTTTGAGCATAGGAATAAAATCTTAAATCAAATTAAATAAATCTGTTCTTTAGGTCTGATAGACTAAAGATTGGTCTCAGTGGACGTGTTAACCATCATCATCATCATCATCAATTAATTCATTCTATTTTTCTTTTTAATTATAATATTTATAGCTATTCTCGATAAATAATGTAGCTATTTTATCATGTTTTAACTTATTAAAATTAATTATTAAGTAAGAAAATAAAAATATTAAATTATATTAAAATGATATAACATAACTATTAATTAATTCAATTTTAAATTATTATAAAAATCATTTTATATATATATATATATATATATATATATAAACTCTTTTTTGGATTAATTTAAACTAGCAATTGCATCACTTGTTGCAAAAGAAACGTAGTGAGGAAATAGCATAGGAAAGAGTAGTCTATAAGAAATAAGATGTTGCAGAAAAGGAGCCATCGTGGAGGAATGAAAATCAAAATTTTCTTCATGGAAGCAGGTAGTGAAATCTTAATGTAATACTGCTTCCTTGAGCCTTACAAATCATGAGGCCTATGTTGAAGTTAAGTTAAATACCTTGTCTGATCATGCCAACATGAATGCCTCATGAATAAAGAAATAGATCGTGATTTTCTACCTTCAAAATCCAAGGTTTTTTTGGTGCAGTTCCTCCATATTTAATCTTGATCAATTCCTATTGAGTCACCTATGTATTCTTTCCTTCAAAATCTTTGAAAATATTCAAAATATCACATTGTTCTTTACCACTGATGTCCCTCGTGTCTGCCATGTTCTTGTTTTTTCAATATTGATGATATAAAGTGTGTTTTTTTTGTTCTTTGTGCAAACAATAAAAAATGTATGAAGAGGTGGCTTTCATCACTTCAAGAGCAGTAAAAATAAGGTGATTGAAAAAATAGCTCCAACACCGAGAGAGATTTGGTAGCATTTATGGAGTCGGCGAACATGTCTTGTTCTGTGGTTTTGGCTACTCGGCATAGCCTTCTTGATCTTCTGTAGAAGAAATGAATTTTTATTTATCTTATATTACATTAACCATGAAATTGCTGACATTCACGGCACACTTTCCATCACATTTGTAGAGAAAATTATAACAAAGTATCACACAATTCTTATCAGAGCTAAATGCTCCTATATGCAATAACAATGAATTTCATCACTTAAGAGAAGTTAAAACAAGCTTATTGAGAAAATAACTGCAACACATTTGTAGAGAAAATTATAACACAGTATCACACTTTTCTTATGAGAGATAAATGCTCCTGTATGCAAGAACGATGGATTTCATCACTTAAGAGAAGTAAAAACAAGTTTATTGAGAAAACAACTCTAACACATTTGTAGAGAAAATTATAACACAGTATCACACTTTTCTTATCAGATTTAAATGCTCCTATATGCAACAATGATGGCTTTCATCAGCTTTGTTATCACTCATTAGTTTAAACAATTCCATTGATAGGGTTCATGTTGTCACATAAGTCATTCTCATGAATTTTTTGAAATTTTTTTCGCATTTGGGGATATACATCATAAGTCCAAAACCCATCCCAAACCATGTCATATCATGTCAAATCAACCTAATAACATCTAGTTGTAATTCCCATGCATTTTAATCACAAAAGGTTACACTTGTCAGTTTTTCATAGTTTCGTAGCGAATTACAAGGAAAATTAGCAAATTTCGCTACGAAACTGCCTAACAGTTCCATAGCGAATCTTAGGCAATTCCGTAGCGAATCTGTCAGCAGCTAAACTGTTTTAGCTATGAAATTGGGTTTTTCTACAGAAAGAGTCAGAGTGGGGTGAGGTCATTTGAGTTCGTTATGATGATTCCAAAACATGCATAGTTGTATTTTGTTGTCATTATTCCCTTTTATGGTCACATGTGCCATCATCAAAATCTAAGTTGACAAATAACCTTTTAAAACTTTATCCCAAGCTTCTCTTTGTCATTTATTTTTCAATCCTTGCATGTGAAGTATCCCACTATCGATATTTGAGAGCTACTTTACCACACAAGCAAGTTATTGTTTGAATTTGGTTCTGCGGGTGTCATCGACAAACAAGGAAATGAAGAGTATAAAACATCATGGCATTGAAGAAGAAAACAAATAAGGGTGGTCATTGTGTAAGGTATGAACCCATGGATTTGAAGCTGTTGAATGAAGATCCCACTGCTATGGAGGCTTTTAGTAGGACACGCTTCCTACAGTTCTGCCAGAAATTGCAGGGTTTCCATGCACATATTTCAAAAGACTTTGCCACCAATTTTACAGGGACAACATCAAAGGTTGGGATTTTAAATCTCACAGTGTCACTAAAGATCATTTCAGAAGCTACAAAAATTCCTAGAAGTGGTGAAGAATGGTTTAAAGGCACAAAGTTCATAATGCAGGGTTGTGAAGAGTCTCTCAAGTAGGATCATAGAAGAGCTGATTTGACCAATGGCATCCCCAGGAGTTATATGAAAGACAATTATGCAAAGCTGCTACTAGTGATCCAAAAATACTTCACCTGTGAAGCGAGATTTCACATGGTTTATTCTTACCATATTAGACTCCTGCATTTTGTTGGTAAGCAACCTCTTGACCTACCCTTCTTTTTAGATAGGAGTTTGGGAAATATGTCAAATAGAGTTTAGGTCAAGTCGGAAGGTAATGAGACATCAGTATTTCACCATGGTCTGATTAAATTGTTAGTGTTGGAAGAGTTGAAAAGGTTAAACAAATTTTGGACCTCCTTTCTGTTTATGAGTGGGTATGAAGTAGATGTAGTGACTCCAAAGAAAGTTTTAAAACCTAAAACTACTACATCCTCTACATACCCATCTGCAACACAAGAGATTGGTGAAGAAGGAAGACACTTTCCTGTAGAGCAAATGGACATTGAAGAAGAACCTTTGCAAGAAACTGATATCCCTTAGCCAGCACCTGCAAAACATAACATTAGTAGACAAAGTGGTAAGCGAATGACAAGGAGTCAGACATTGGCCAAAGGAAATCCGGAAGACATTCTACATGCAATAGATATTGAGAAGTCCCTAATAGTGCAAGCAGAAGACAATGAAGGTGATGGAAGAAAATTGAAGAAGGGTAAGTCTGTCAAGAAATTAGATTTTGGAGGAGAGGATGTTGACTTCATATTTCAGCTAAGGAAGCCAATGACCAAGTTTGCAAAGAAGGCCATGGAGAGAAAAAGGACAGAGAAAGTCAATGTAGGTATGCAGCCAGAAAACATCATAGATTTATCCCCAGAAGCAGAAGAATTTGTCACTGTGCATGAAAAGAAGATGATTGAAAAACAAAAAACAAAACTCCTCACAGAACAACTGAGAGAAGCAAGAGAAGAAATACTTGAGTTGAAGTTGGAAGTAGAGAAGCACAAGTATGAAAAGATTGAGTTTGATCAGATGATGAAGAAATGGGACAGTCAACTCGCAAATGTTTCAGAATCTATGAGTAATGCCAAAACACTGCTGAAAAGGACTAAGCCTTTAAGAATTATGGCCAAACATACCAGGAAGATGAATTTATACTTGCAAGCTGAAAACAGATCATTACAAAATCAAGTGGAAGGCCTTTAGGAGCAAATGGACATGATTCAAGATTAGCTGGAGAAGAGGGAACTCAAAATGAAAGTGATTGAAGAACCTGAAGGTCAACCTATGGTTAATGAAGATGAAACTCCCAAAGACTGAAGAGTTGAACTGGGACATTTTTGTTAAGGTTTATAGCTTGCAAGTGATATAATTTTGGCTCAGAAGATCAAATTTTGAAGAAAATTATAAAATCTGCAAATTCTGCCTTATTAGGTAGTTTCGTAGCGAGCTCTAGGCTTGAGGGCCAAAATTCGCTACGAAATTTTTGAAGACTGTTTTTAATCTCTAAAAACAATTTTATGAAGCTCCAAGGAGGGAGATTGATGGTATTTACCTATTTTGAGCTGAAAAACATTATTTGGCCAGCAGAGGTGGCAGAAGGAAAGGATAAAGGACAAAAACAACCTCACTACTAAACTATGCTACACAACTGCCTAAGATGCTTTGTTTTGTAGAGAGGTGTTGTTAAAGAATTTTTTGAAGGTTTTAAAGTGTTTTTAAGCTCAGCCAAACACGTGGAGGTATTAAAGGATATCAGTGAAACATTTTAACAGAGTTTTGGCCTTCAAAAAAAATTTCTTCTTCATCAACTCAACAAAGGACAGTTAGAAGATGTCATGTCATCATTTCCTTAAAATTAGGATGACTGTTTTTTAGTTCAGTGAGGGCATTTATGTCTTATGTCATGGAGAATGTCATTCGAGCACTTGATCCTTATCTATGTAATCATCCCACTATTAGAGAAGTGGAGGTAATAAATGTAATTAGAGTCCCATTAGGAGATAAACTCTTAAAGTGAATAGGTGTCTTTTTGTGTTCCAGAAATAGAATTGTCAGTTATGCTTAGGTGTTAGAGTTAAGGTTCGATGATCCAGCATCCTATGCAATGTAAGAAGAGTCTATTTATAGACAGGAGATCGAATATAAAAGGATTGGAGAGTATTGTACTACAATTCTATTTTTGTAAAACCTTTAGCTTCAATAATACACAGTGGATGTTCTGGTCTTCTTCACCTGAGATTCGAATGAACTGTTCAATGAGTTATTTATCTTTTATCTTTCATGTTTAATATCTGCAGTTAGTTTATATCTAATCACTCAGAACTCATGGAAACATGCTCTGACTTCCTTTAGATGTTAAACTATTGTTTTCTTCCTGTATTGTGTATGTGTACCATCTTATCATTGAAACTTTCATTTGCTTCAGTTTGCACAAGAAAGATCATTTCATTGACTTGTCTGATGTTGACTCCATTTTCCCAATGGTAGCAGTCCTTTAAGTTTTCAACCTTTAATCAATCATAATCAATTTTACAGTAATAGAGTTAACCATCTAATTGAGTTTTCATTGAGAATCATAAGTTACCTTGAGAGAGCCCTCTCAGAATGAAGAGGCTAATCTTCAGTTCAAAGTTGGTTGAAATAGTTATTCCAAGTTGTTTGGTGAAGCAACCCATCAGTACCAATTTAGAGATAACAAGTTCAAGGGCAGTTAAAAATTTTTTATTGAGAAAACAACTCTAGCACTGAGAGAGATTTGGAAGCAACTGTTGAATTGGTGAACATGTCTTGCTCTATGGTGTTGGATATTAGGCATAGCTTTCTTGATCTTGTATACAAGACTGTAAATTTGCATGTAGCTTATACTGCATTAACCATGAAATCTTCAACATTTAGGGCACAGTCGCCATCACATCTGTAGAGAAAATTACAATAGAGTATCACATTTTTCTTATCGTATCTAAATGTTCCTATATGCAACAACTACCTTGTGCCTCATAGTTTAAATTTGTGCAAGGAGGAGGAGAGGAGAGGAGGAGTATCAAGGTGCAAGCTAGAATATGAAGAGAAAGAAGAATCTTGTTTGGGACTTGAGATAGACTCATTCTATGCACATCTAGAGTAAAGCTTAATAAAATAAAACTCACCATACTTTGAATTTTTTAAATAAATATCTTAAAAATTAGAATATCAATTTAATACATTTTACTCAATCACACATTTAATAATATTCATTTAAAAAATACAAATACAAATTACTATTTAAATAAAAATAGTACAACACATTTAACAAAATTCATTTATCAGACTGAAAAATGAAGACTATGGATATTCCGAGTTTCGCATCCCAAAATCTACACCACAGAAAACTCCAATCTATAATATTCATTAAAAAAAATACAAATACAAATTACTATTTTAAATAAAAATAATACAAAGAATCACATTAATTACCATGGCCCTCATGTACCTTCCTCTTATTACTTTTTAAATACTCGATGTTTGTAACTTATTCTTAATCAAATAGTGTCAATTTTTTAAAACTATAATCTACAAGTCTCACTTTTTATAGCTTTGGTGCAAGGGTAGAGTATCTAAATTCCCTTACACTTTAAGAATCATTCTCAATTATTGTACCACCCACCTCAACATCCAATCTAGACATCTTAGGTTATTCTAAATTGATCAACAGTATAGAATTTTTAGGTTGGTGTTCTATGTGCACTAAAATTCCCATGAGGTCCATCGCTATGTATGGGATTCATTGCAACCTTGGATATATTTTGTGAGTTGTTGTGATTTTTTGCTTGTGGATACAACTTAGTTTTGGTTGTCACCTAGTTATCATGATTCAAAACTTTGTTATTATCTCAGATCCTTATAAATTATCTCAGATCCTACATCACAGAAAACTCCAATCTATAATATTCATTAAAAAAAATGCAAATACAAATTACTATTTTAAACAAAAATAGTACAAAGAATCGCATTAATTACCATGGCCCTCATGTACCTTCCTCTTATTACTTTTTAAATACCCGATGTTTGTAACTTATTCTTAATCAAATAGTGTCAATTTTTTAAAACTATAATCTACAAGTCTCACTTTTTATAGCTTTGGTGTAAGGGCAGAGTATCTAAATTCCCTTACCCTTTAAGAAACATTCTCAATTATTGTACCACCCACCTCGACATCAATCTAGACATCTTAGGTTATTCTAAATTGATCAAGAGTATAGAATTTTTAGGTTGGTGTTCTATGTGCACTAAAATTCCCATGAGGTCCATCACTATGTATGGGGTTCATTGCAACCTCGGATATATTCTGTGAGTTGTTGTGATTTTTTGCTTGTGGCTACAACTTAGTTTTGGTTGTCACCTAGTTATCATGATTCAAAACTTTGTTATTATCTCAGATCCTTATAGAATTAGATATATTCTCTAAGCTAATGTGATTTTTTGTTTGTCACATGATTAAAAAATAAGTTATTATACCAGAATATTGACTTTCTCATTGTCTATTTTGTTTATGAACCCTTTAAAAAAACCAGAAGAACATCACTATGTAGGGGGTTCATTTCAACCTTGGATATATTCAGTGAGTTGTTGTGATTTTTTGCTTGTGGCAACAACTTAGTTTTGGTTTTCACCTAGTTATCATGATTCAAAATTTTGTTATCATCTTAGATCCTTATATAATTAGATATATTTTATGAGCTAATGTGATGTTTTGTTTGTCACAATGATTCAAAAATTAGTTATTATACCACAATATTGACTTTCTCATTGTCTATTTTTTTATGAACCCTTTAAAAAAACCACAAGAACATTTGATTCTACACTGTGATCTCTCCAACATGGCTGGGCGTTTCAAAAATTGGAGAGTAAATTGAGCGGTTATTGTTAGAAATTGTATAAGGTGGGAAATTTGGATGGTTTGTAGACAATATAGATGTCAAAAGAGATATCTATTTTGAATTTTTTAGTCTCTCTAGCCACCATGCATCTAATACGATCCATTTCAACTGAGAACGTTAATAAATCACTGTGTGAATGATGACTTGTGACATCTCTAGCCATTTTCTTTGATTGTGGATAAGTTATAAACTAATAACGTGTGAAATCCCTAGCCATTTTCTTTTATTCTGGATCAGGTTATAAACTAGAATATACTCTCTCTTCAGAAGACTCTACAGTGTATATTGGATGCAAGGAAAGTTTATGATAAAACTTGTACAAAAACCCCTTAGGGTTGTCTCAACTTACTCTATTATTAATTACATAGTGTCAATTTTGTAAAACTAAAATCTATAGTGAGGACTCACTGGGTATTTTCTTTTGTAAGTTATGTTTGAAATTGAAAAATAAAAAAATTATAAAAGATAAAATTATCTAGTGAAAAAAATTGTTTAAAATTGAGTGGGTTTTTTCTTTTGTAATTTTTGTTTGGAATTGAAAAATTTTAAAAATATATAAAAACTAAAATTATCTAGTGAAAAAATTTGTTCAAAATTGAGTGGGTTTTTTCTTTTGTAATTTTTGTTTGGAATTGAAAAATAAAAAAATTATAAAAGCTAAAATTATCTAGTGAAAAAATTTGTTTAAAATTTTAGAATAAAAAGTTGATTAAGTTTGACATCATATAATATGAAAATTGTTTATGATCATAAAGTAAAACACATGTAAGATTTTTTTAGCCACAATTAGGTAATTAAAGATATGCATATAGTTTTTGATATTCATTAACAAAAAAAATTCCGAAAGAGTATATTTGTAGTTACAAACTGTTATGTAGTTAGAAACAATTACAATTAAGTAATTAAAGGTAATCTTAGTGTTTTTCTAGAAAAGAGAATTATGAACATTCATCATTATTGCTCAAGATAAATGATGTCCTATGAAATAATTTGGAAATTTAAAAAAGATCACATATTTTTTAAAAAATCATTATTAATTTAATTTTCTATATATTAAGAAACACAACTCATGAATAATAAAACGACTGTAACATAAATAATATATAAAAAAAAAACCATGTATTTTTGGAATAATAAAATAGTTGTAGCAAAAATAATATAGAACAAGAAAAACTATGTATATTTGGATGTATGAAAATTTAGATACATTTTAATAAGTAAAATTTTAAATGAATAATGGTTGTAAACATTTAAAAATATTTTATTAAATAATTAGTTTAGATTTATATTATTTATCAAAGGGATCAATTCTCTTTTTACTCTAAAAGAGGTTTGTATATTAAGACATATGATCCCTCTTGGCTCTTGGTAGATCCAGAGTTAAGATTAATCTAGGCCATCTTAATTTCCCTATTTAAATAAACTACATTCCACATGAATACCATGGGTCAATACCATGGGCTATTTTTATAGTTTATTATTATTATTATTTTATTATTTTTATTTTTTATTGTATTTTGACCTAATTAAAATGTTCATTACATTATGTTAATTTTTTTATTTGATTTACTTCTTTTTTTTTGTAATTTGACATAGTCAAAATGTTAAATTGAGGTTAAAATCTAACAAATTTTTAATAACAACATTTTAAATTAAAAGTCACCAAAACTTAAATTCAATCTAACTTATTAAAAATAAAATAAAACTAACATTTTTTTTTTTCCGCAGAAAAAATCGAACCTTCTATTATAAAAGAGGGTTACATAGCATATGCGATGCATTTCTTTCCCTTTTCCAGAGAAAAAAACAGCTGTTTTTTGGATGAAAACCACCCTACAGCCCTGTCAAACAAAAACTGCTGAAAGGAAGCAAAAACTGTGGTGTAAGCTACCCCCGGCTTCCATAAAGGAAAAACACCGAAACAGGGTATACTTAAAACCACCACTGTCCAATGACCAGCTAGTAAACACTGTGCTGGCAGAAAAAGAGCTGACATGTCCAAAAAATATAATTACTCAGGCCTCCGATTTACGGAAAACAGCACTGAGTTTTGTAGACAGTTTTATAGAAAATAACAGTGTTTTAAGTGCTAGATAATATATACATAACAGGAAAAAACAGTGAGGAAAAAAAGAGCTGTTGACAGCTTCCAAAATTAAGCAAAAACCGGAGGGGCAAGTCTCCTTGCCACTCCATCCGCTACTTCATCAACTGACCATGAATCCAAAACCTGCTCAATGCCTTTTTTAGAAAGGCTGTCTGCTTCAGTATTTCTTTCCCTGTAAATGTGACAAATTGTCAGCTCATCAAAACAACTTTTAAGACGAAAAATTTCAGCAAGTAGAGGGGTTAAGAGATAATTCCTGCACTGGTGTGAGCCATTTGCCCACTTGACTGTGTTTAGTGAATCCCCGAAAATCTGGACCTCCCGCGCATTAAGCAAAGAGAGCCAACATAAAAGCAAATGTAAGGCTTTGAGCTCAGCAAAATTATTTGTTCCGGTACCAAGTCCAATGGAGGCTTTGAGAGAAATTCCAGATGGAAAGTAAATGACCAGGCCGGCTCCACAGTTTTTGTTTATATCAGAGGCTCCATCAAAATACGCCCACGGAATGGACCCTTTTATATCTTCTACCTGAACAGGTCTACAGCTTGCTGAATTTGAGGGAATTGGTATACTTTCAAAAATGGCCACTCCTTCGGCTGCAATTCTTGCAATGGGAAAGACAGAGTCTTTGAAGATGCAGTGATTTATGGCTAACCATACCCCCCAAGCAACCAGCAGGGGCAGAGTTCTGACTTTGTCATTGGGAGCCTGCTGCCACCAATTGGTCCAGGCCTCTGATATTTGCTCCCCCTCCCAGCGAAGGGGGACCTTTGTTTGTCTTAACATTTCATTCCAGAGGCTTTTTGAAAAAGGGCATGCAAGGAAAATATGCTGGAGAGTTTCCTCACTCTCCTTACACAAGGAACACCATCCTGGACCAATCTTCCCCCTTAACTGGAGATGATCCCATGTGGGTACTTTCTTTCGAAGAACACACCAGAAAAACAACCTAGTCTTTGCTGGTCCTTTCAATTTCCACAAAAACTTTGCCCACCAGTTTGGCTCCTCCCACCCCTTCTGAGACATGAGCCAATCATAACCCATCTTTGGAGAGTAGAAACCTAATTTAGAGTGCACCCATCTCAGCTCATCCGGCTCATTTGTAATACGAATATGTGAGTTCAACAGACCTGCACGGAAAACCCCCCATTCCTCATGCCACCTTTCTTCTAAAGCAAGAGCCTCCTCTGAAAACCACTCCTGCCTCCAAATTGAAGAATTTGCATTATCAGCAATTTGACTGAGGGAGAAGAGGCCTCTGCTATTTAAGTGTTCGAGCAGTTCTCTTGAAAGAGAAAAGGAGTCCGAGCAGCCCACCCATGGGTCCCTGCCCAGTCTTATGGATCTACCATCACCCACTTTCCATGCCAAACCTTTTTCTATAACCTAAACAGCAGCCACCAAAGCTTTCCATACCACAGAGGAATCTCTTGTTGATTTGGTAGGCTGTCTTATCCATTCTAGAGGCGAGGCTGGGTCAATATACTTCCTCTGAGTCACAGCAGTCCAGAGGTTGTCTGAAACAATCAGTCTCCATGCGAGTTTAGCAGCTAAGGACTGAGAGAAAGGGAACAAATCCTTTATCCCCCACCCCCCCCATTTTTTGGGTCGAACAATTTTGTTCCAGGCAACCCAAGGGGTGACATAATCCTTCTTCTGGCCAGCCCATAAAAATCTGCTACAAATTTTATTTATTTTCAGCAAAATACATTTAGGCACCCAAGTTAGACTAGCCCAGTAAACTGGGATGGCCAAAACCACTGATTTAATCAACACAAGCCTGCCTGCCCTTGACAGCCATTTAAAACTCCAATGTTTCATTCTGTCTTCAATTTTTGCAAGGAGCCAGTTCCAGTCTTGGGCTCTGTAAGAGTCAGGTTTCAACTTAAAACCAAGGTATTTGAACAGATCCTGAATAGACTTTACTTCAAACGTGAGAGTCTCCTTTACCCTGCTTACTTCAAGAGGAGAGAGCCCTGCTGTCGTGACCGAAGATTTCTGTTCATTTATAACCAGGCCCGTGGCTTTTAAGAAGAGATCGAAGAGACTTTTAAGACAGCTGCAGTCCTCCCGACTCCCATCACTAAAGATGAGAATATCGTCAACAAAGAGGAGATGGGTCACCCATAGATTCAGCCCAACTTCAATCCCTTTCATATCACCCTGTCTCTTCACCGCTTTGATCATAAGACTTAGACCTTCGGCTGCTAGCAGAAATAGGAGTGGGGAGAGAGGGCAGCCTTGGCGAAGTCCCCTCTGCGGGTTAAAGAAATCCGAAGCTGCCCCGTTAATCAGAACAGCAATCGAAGTCGAGGTAACACACGCCATGGTCCACCTTACAAAATCATGCCTGAACCCCAGATGAGTTAAAAGGAGCCTTATATACATCCAACTGATTCTGTCGTAGGCCTTAGAGAGATCAATTTTGATGATGGCCCCTTTTTTCCTGCTTCTTTTTAGGCTGTGAAGAGTTTCCTGGGCAACATCGACAGCCTCATGGATTTGCCTCCCATCCAAAAAACCGAACTGCTCTGCTGAGATACTTTTGGAGAGGAAAGGTTTCAATCTAGAGGCGACAATCTTTGCAATCACCTTGTATACACAGGTGCAGAGGGAGATGGGGCGAAAATCATTAAAAGAGGAAGGGTTGTCCGATTTCGGGATGAGTGTCAGAAAAGTTGCATTAAAAGGCTGGTAGACCAAACCTGAGACCCTTGATTCTTCTACCACCCCTGTCAGGTCATCGCCCAGGAGATCAAAAAAGTGGAGGAAAAATTCCACAGTCCAGCCATCCGGGCCTGGACTCTTCTCTTTTTGCATCGATTTTAGGGTAGACTCCACTTCATCCCTTGAGACCGGAGCCATCAGAAGATCATTACCTTCGTCTTCGATGAACCTTGGGAAAAACTGGGCTACTCTTATAACTTCAGCAATAGAAGCTTCCGCTGGAGCTTTAAACAGATCTTTGAAGAAAGAGACCCCAAGAGAAGCAAGTTCTTCAAAGGACCGAGCCTTTTCCCCATTTTCTTTTGGCATTTCCCAAATGGTATTGACGTTTTTCCTTCCTTTAGCATAATGCTGAAAGAATTTAGTATTTTCATCCCCCGCTTGAAGCCAGACAGCCCTGCTCTTTAAGCGCCAGCTTTCCTCCTTTACTTGAAGAAGTCTCCTTCTTGCTGCCTCCAACTCCCGAATTCTGTCACGAGATTCCGCTGTGGCATAGCCCCTCCCATCCGGGGCTTCCAAGATCTCGAGTTCTGAATTTATGACCCTTAGTTCCTCATCTTCAAGCAATGACTTTTGAATAGCCCAAGATTTGGTTGCAGCTTTCAATAGCTTAAGGTTATTCATAAACTCCTTGCTTCGGCTTAAGTCCCCCTCTTCATTATGCCCATCCTTCCTCCAGGTAGTTTGAACCAGAGAAATAAAAGAATCATCAGACAACCAAGAGGCATTGAATTTGAACGGGGACCCAGGTTTTTTAAGAGATCCCTTTGCCTCCATCAGAATCGGGAAATGATCAGAAAGGCCCCCATCACCCACCCAATGACGAAAGATAGCCAACTTCTCAGAAAGAGCTTCACCCAAAAGAAACCGATCCAGTTTCTTTCCAACCCAGTCATCACCAACTCTTTTATTGCGCCAAGTAGGCCTGGCTTTTAGAAGCGAGAGGTCGATCAAATGGGAAGAAGCGATCTTTGAAAGGAAAAAGTCTGTTAGAGGGTCTGCTCTGGCATTTTCTCCCCATGATTCAGAGACCCCCAAAGAGAAGTTTAAATCTCCTCCAATGATCAGATTAGGATGGTTAAGAAGAGACTTTTGGAAAAAAGAGGACCAGAACCGTTCCCTTTCCTGGCAGGGCCCATAAACATTTAGAAGAAGTAAAGGAAAACAAAGCTCCTTAGAGTATAGCTCCACTTCCAAAGTGTGTTCAAACCCCCAGGAGGAAATTTCTTTTAGGTTTCCAACTCGATAACCTGTGACCAGACCACCAGAGCGGCCATCTGCATCAATTGCTCGAAAGAGCCAACCTGTCATAGACTTTGAAAGAAAAGCAATAATTTCCTCCCCCTTGCCGAGGGTTTCTTGAAGCATGAGAATATCCGGATTATACTGTCGGATTAAGTTCCTGAAAGCTAGTTTTTTGGGTTGACTAGCTAACCCCCTACAATTGAAAGAAAGCAAAATCATTTCAGAGAATCAGAGGGTGGCTTTGCTGCTCTAAGCACCCCAGTCAAGGATTTTTGTTTCCCATCAACTATATCAATAATAGCCTTTTGCCTAGCTTTGGACATGTTAGATTTCCTACCTCTGGTTTTTCTAGGCCCGATGGGCACTAAATCCTGCTCAAGACCACCAGGAGCGATCTCTTTCCCAGGACGAATAGCCAAAGATCTCAGGTTGTAGGGAGGAGCAATCAGGGAAGGGGCAGAGTCCAGGGAAGGGCAGGGAGCAGAAGTCTCAAAACTAGAAGGCAGAGGGTCTCCAGAGGACAAAGGTACCGAGACCACTAGACTATCAACCAAGGGAGGATTCAGATTTAAGCAAGAAAATTCCATCTGAAGCTGCCCGGAGGAGCTAGGCTTCGAACTAACAGATACAGAAACAAAACTAGAAACACATGCAGTGGAGGGGGAAGAAAAAGGCATACCCGCCTGAGGATCCGTCGCTAACCCATCAGCTGTCGGAAAGACCGGTGCACCAGACAGCTCAGGAACATGCTCTTGGGACCGGACGAAATCCGCCTGCTGCAACGGGGCACCGGAGGTCTCAACCTCCAAACCATCCTCCTCCATTTGTTCCTGTGTGGGATCCATACCAGACTTTGAGACAGGGAAAACCACCGGTTTTCGGGGCACCTTGAGAGTGTTCTTTCGACGACGGTGGCCCAGCGGACAGTCTTTGGCCAAGTGCCCGTAGATATGGCAGCGATGGCACCGGAAGGGCAAGTTTTCATAATCCAGCTTCTGCACAAACTCCATCTCCCTATACTTTAAAGTCATGGCTTCAGCAAGCCCTTCTCGGGGGTTTAGACTTACTAAGATCCGCGCCACACTGAGATCGTCTGACTGCTCAAACGATTTGTCAAAATCCAGGAACTTCCCCAAGGTATTTCCTATGAACATGAAAACCGAGTCAAACCAGAACTGAATGGGTAACCCTGGTAATTTTACCCACACTGGAGATTCATTCAGCTTCTCGATCTGAGCATCGAACATAGGTGTCCATCTTTGAAGAAGGACTGGTCGTTTTCCAAAACTCCAATTTCTGTCTAGAACCCAATTTACATGATCCTTTTGAGCAAACCACAAGGTAAACCAGCCTCTCTCCAGAACCTTTATCTCCACAGGCTTGCCTGGAGCGTTATCCCACTCCGAGTGAACCCATTCCCGAATATAGTTGGCCGAGAATTTCCGCCCTCGCACTCTGCCAACGAGCCTTGTCTCAGAGGCTGCCATAGCCTCTTCTACTCGAATGTCTACTCCTAAAGTGCAGCTAGGCTGGGGCTCCTTCTTTCGAATAGGACCCTGCTTTTTTCGCTTTCCACCCACCTTGGTGACCTGCACCTCACCTTCCACTGGTTCGGTATGATGCTGGTCATCAGCTGCCTCCACCCCTGTCGGGCCCTGGTTCCTTTCCTCCAAAACCCTATTCGCACATGAATCACAAAACTTTTGTCTCTCCTTCGAAGGCTGCTTTTCAGAATGGGACTTCTCTGCAGCTCTGGCCCCCCCAGGTGCAGTCTCCCCTTGTGGGCATCCCTTTAAACCCCCTCCCAACACACCCAGAACGTTTTCATGCCTATCTCCTTCGCTGACAGCTCTGACAGAGGTATCAGTCAGAGACAGCTCCCGAATCTCTTCCACCGAGGGCACAGTGGCTCTAAATGAGCTTAAAGCCGACGAAAACCCTTGAGCAGGGGCCCTAAAATCACTTCCAAAAGCCCAAGGGAAAACTGCTCCTGAGTCAAACCTTTCCCCGGACTTGCCTTTCACATCGATGGGCCCTTTCGAGACATGGAGGCTGCAGCTGGCCACCACGTCCTCTAGCCCTCCCGAGAGGGGTGGAAAGCCAGCGAAATCAGAAAGAACAAGTCGCGATGAAGTGGGAGAAGTCCCGGAAGAGACTAGACGGATCCTTTCAGAGCTTTCACCCTCAGAGACAACGCCCTTAGATGGAAAAACGTCACAGCCAGCCTTTCTGGTCTCTACCGAAACAGGGAGAGCAGATCTGGGAGGGGAACAAACCACCCCAGGCTCCTTGGAAAAACCCCCTTGTTTCGCAGGTGCCTTAGGAAAAAAACGCTCCAGGTTATGAACAGAAACATCGTGACCCCAAACCGTGAGAAGATCCTCCGACGCCGGTTCCAAATCAACCAGTTCACGGTCGAGCCCCATTCCTGCAAAGTAATAACAAACCCTAAACCGACACCGTAGGTGCTGGAAACCCGTGAGGAGGTAAAAAATCAGCTTTCCGGTGAAAAGCAACAGGAAAAATGTAAACAGCGAAACGGTTGAGGTTAATGCCTTTCGTTTTCCAGACTCAGGAAGCGCACATAATGACTAGACGCAGAAAGGAGCAGGGAATGGAGCGGGACCCTGACAGGTCAGGACCCCTGTCCCATCACGTCGCCCGCGTGGCCTGAAGCAGGCCCGACCTGCAGACATTACAGATCCACCATAGCAGAAACCCTAGCGCTCTCCAATCCCTAGACCATCAATAATCTCCTTAGATCTAAAATAAAACTAACATTATAAAAAACATATAAAAAAATATTTACTTGTGGATCTAATGGACTAAAACATTTCAATCGTCTAACATTGATCCAATGACTCAACATGGACACAGTGGCAGCTAGGGAAGTTGTTTTCAAATAATAACGTCTTACGGCGTATATATATATATATTCTAGTTAATCTAGTCGTTATTTACAACTGTTAGTTGGAGCTTTCCTTATCTATTTAAACTAGTTCATAGATCACATTTCTCATCTTGTCCTGATGATGAACCACATTAGGAAACACGTCAACAGATTATCACCGAAAGATTTTATATACATTTTATGGATCACAGACACCAAATTCCTAATATAATAATATTAATAAAATATAATAAAATTATATTATATAAAAAATAAAAAATAAAAAAATTATTAGATAATTTATATAAATTAATAAAAGTTATAATTTTTCTTTTCCTAAGTTAAACTAGTCGTTATAAGTTAGATTTTTTCTTTATCTATTTAAAATTGATGTCATGATCTGATATCTTATCTTGTCCTGAATATGACTTGTCCTGAATATGAACCATACTGGTTGGTTCGAAACGCGTCAAAAAAATATGTTCATATGTGATTATCCCCGAAAGTCGTTCTATACAAAACTATTTTTGTTAATTATTATAAAAATTATTTGCTTTTAATAGTATATTGTTTTAATATGGGGATGTGACAAATTGTTAGTAACGTTATTTAAACCAGATTGTGATGATTGATTCTTTTTGTAGAGAATTCAAATCGAGTTTTTGATAATTGTAATGATAGATAAATGCAATTACGGAGATTAACGTCGGTTCAAATGGAAAATAAATATAAAGACTTCCCACTTCGAGAGGACATAAATGAAATGAAATAAGTAGAAAGGCACGCGTCTTTAATGTAACGAAATTAGTTGAAAGAAGCCGGTATTTAACTTGAAAGACATTTGATGTCCTGAAGGCCCCAAAACCTTATCACTCAACAATCGATAGTTAAAACATTGATATACCATGGTGAGTTGTCGGGAAAATTCCCATTAGTTAAGAGACATATCGGGTTATGTTAGCATTGAGGTTGGTTGGAAGTTATGTTCATCTCGATCACCGAAGGTGTGATAACCCCTGTTACTTTTCCCATTCATTATAAATCTATTTAAATAAAAATGGTTTGAGTTCAGGGACATGGATTCCAAAGCTGAGGAGGGGCAGCAATGGAGGTTGACAAGTGTGCACAAGGGACAGGTTGTAAAAAATTATCAATTGAGGACGAGGACAAAAGTATGCCTCTGGGTAACTAAACAGAGGGCAACATGACCAATGGAAAGTTGGTCGTGTAGCAGGGAAATAATTTGTGATTGGGTGCACATAGAATTGATGGCTACTTGTGCTAACAACAGAAAAATCTAGGAGACATACGCCATTTCCAACCCTTCGCGCTCCATGGTAGAATAGTTACGCTCTGCGCTCGAGAGTTTTCTGCTAGAAAAGGCAACCAGATGATCGATGTCCTCTTCTCCTAGCTACGCTAAGACAACTCCTAGTGCTATCCCTGATGCATTCACATGCACATGAAATACCTTTTCCCAGTCGGGAAATATAAGAATAGGTGTAGTTGCCATATTTTCATTTAGCAGCTCAAAGCTCTTCTAACACTCGTCATCCCAAAAAATGGAGACATCCTTCTTTAGAAATTTTTCCATTGGGGCCGTGATCAAAGCATACCATTGAATAAATTTATTGTAGTAACCTGTGTGGCCTAAGATGGAGCGCAGTTGTTTCTCAGTGGTGGGGACTTCCAAATTAATGATAATCGCGATCTTGGCTGGTCAACCATCAATCCCTGCCGACACACTACGTGTCCCAAAAAAATCCCAATTGGAACACAAAATATGCATTTATTGATGTTTAGCGAGATTTTGTGTTTCTTGCAAGCATCCAACATCATGCACAGGTTTGACACGTGATTCTTCACTAATCCAAACACTGTCCAATCGTCAAAATAGAATTCCAGAAACTTATGAATGAATTCCTTGAATACTGCTACAACTACACATAAAAAGATGGCAGGGGAATTTTTAGTCCAAACGGCATGATAGTGTACTGGAACGATCCCCACTCAGTTGCGAAGGTTGTCTTGCTATTGTCTTCAGGTGCTATGCGGATCTGATGTTACCCAGAGAACCCATCAGTGAACGAGTATGCTTCCTGTCCTCCCACATTATCCATAATTTCATCAGAAAACGGTGTAGGGAAAGGATCATGTACGCAGACATCATTTAACTTGCGTAGGTCTATGCAGATCCTTATCTCTCCTTTAATCTTCTTTTCCTGGACCACCATAAGGTTTACACAATCTGACTGTTCCACCGGTTCAACGATGCCTACAGCCACCATCTTCTTTATTTCCTCCTTGACTTTCTATTTATATTTAGGGTTTAGGCGATAGGGTCATTGTTTGACAGGGCGCACATTCAGCTTCAAGGTAATCCTCATAACGCCCATATCCCTGGCGATCCCTTTGAGTTTAGAGAACTTTGTGGGGAACAGATCCTGATATTCGGTCAGTAGCTCTGTGATCTTTCCCACTGTGTCACTATCCCAATAATCCCTCATTTTGGCCATCTTGGGTTGTGCTTCCGTGCCAACATTGACTTCCTTCAATCTCAATGGTTTGGTTACATCAATTACCTGTAGAAAAGGTCTTGAAATGGCATGTTCCCTTTTGATTCTGGGATAGTGATATTCCAAGGGTCCTCATCACAGTCTCCTACTGACAAATTTCTACAATTGAAAATGTCCTACATTTACGCATCCCAGGCTGGCACAGTACATTCCTACTTAGAGAAGGACTCATTAAAGACCAGAGAATCTATATCTTGCAAGGCTTCATCAAGTTTCTCAGTTCCTCCAACTAACCCAAACGTCATTACAAAATCCTCAGCCATTGTACCCCAGTGATGAGTACGTTGATGTAGTTCTGCATCCAAATACCAGGTGGTGGGGATTAGTCCTAACGCATGAATAAACATATGGACCCATTCATTCCATGTGTTTTCATTCCATACTTCCATCCAGAGAGCCAAGTGCTTGTGCGGATCTCCTCTACCCGAGAAGAGTTCCATAGGCGGGTTGGCCGGAGGGTCAAATCGCAGGATCATCATCTTTCAGCATTCCCCCCAGTTTTGAAAAGCTTTCTTATGGGTTTCCCACCATCGTGGGGGGTTCATGTGCATAGCCAATTCAAGGGACCAAAACCTTCGTTCTTAAGGAACCTCTACTTCAATTTCTTTAAGAAATTACTTAACACTACTAGAACCATCAAAGTCTGGTAGTTCTCTTACCTCTGAGGAGATGCATCAGAAGCTCTTTGTGATCTTAAGACACCGCAGCGCAGATACATCATGCAACTGATTTCACCAATTTTCTATCTCTTCATCCGAGTCTGAGAGGCATTCATTTTCTTTTTCCCAACATAACATGCCATTAGCCATGGGGTTGATCCAACTGTTGTCCAGGGCGGTCAGTAGATGTGATCAACATCCTCCTCCTCACGTATTGGTTCAGTATATCGCTCACCTTATGTTGGATCTAGTGGGACTATCACCTGTGTACCTTTGTTTTAAAAGATCATACTTCTCCTTTTCAAATTAATGATACTTCCCATGTCAATATCCCAATCCATGCCTAAGAGCGCGGGGTAAGGATCTGCATCATCCACTATCTAGATTCCCTCAAAATCAACATAAAATTTAACACCTACGATGTCTACCACAACCCTTGGCAGTCGTCCCAGTGGGATGATCTTTTGTTGATTATAAATCCGTAACTAAATAGTAGACCATTCCATCTTAGGTTCTCCCATTCTTTGCCAGGTTTTCTTGGGCGGGACATTTGCGTCCGATCCTAAGTCAAGGATGACTTGGTCCATTTCATAGTCTCCAATTTGTGTAGTCATGCGCATCTCTCGACCAGTCCTTTTTTTGTTCTTGTATAGCGTGTTCACAATTTTAACCTCTTGTTGTGAGGCAACCTTTTCTGCGTAGCTATCTATTAATGCTGGGAGATTCTCTACTGCCTTCTGGTTGCGCAACAACTTCATACATGCCTGAAGGAATGGTTTAACTGCTTCATCTACTTTTGGGTCTATCAAAATCTGTGAGTTAGATGCTTCGTCTTTGGCCATCTCCCTCTGAGCTTCCATGAAGGTTTATTTCTCCTTTTTCAGATCTAAGCTTTCCTTTTTCTCCACAACCTTTCGGATTAGTGACTCACCCGCATTTTTTTCCTCAGCCCCTCCGGTGGCAATGTCGTTGCGCGTGATCACATTAATACTTGGCCCATCATCTCGTGGTTCTTCCTTAACCCGTTGTACGTTCTGTGTGGGCATTTATTGTTTCTCCTACATTTTTTCTATTAGCACCGGGCAGTCCTCAATGACATGGTCGAACTGCCTACAATATCTGCAGGACTAGCACTTAGGGTTTGGGTAGTCTTGTGCATAATGTCCCACGTCCCCACAGTTGTAGCATATCATTTTCCCTTGTCCTCGACCTGCACTTCCATGTCTTCCTCCTACCCTTCCTCTTGCGGGGGATCCTCCCCTCTCAGAAGGAGATATTGGTGATGAGGGGTTAGCCTGCACCCTGTATAGGTTTCCCCTATCTACCATTAGGTCGAGTGTTCGGCAGTTTTGTTCATCATGCCCCACATATGAGCAGAATCTGCACCACTGTTTTTTCAATTCTAGAACATAGGCACCTAGTCATGGGCAATGATCTGTATCATGTCTTCCTGCTACCCGACAGTCAGCGCACCGCAGCATGGGGGTACTAGGTCTAGCCATTTCCCTAGGACGTAGAGGGCTTTGCCCCCCAGCCTGCATATAATATGATAACAAAGGGCATTGATCCTTAGTATGGCCCGACACCCTACAGGGTATGCACCAAACATCTGGGCTAGCTTCCTTACCTCAATCCTTCCGTAAGTTCTGAATTTCTAAGTGCATTGCCTCTAGCTGGATTTGGATTTGTAGTGTCGCGAATTAAGTATCATCTCTCGGTGTAGCTTCTAACTTCATGGCAATCTCCAGAGCTCCTTCCTGGGAGTCGATCTTCTGCTGTCCCATAGGTTTGTGTAGATGTGGTAATAGCATGGCGATAAACCATTCCTTGTGTTGCTTATCCTCGTAGACAAATCCCCTATCACTGATGACCTTCTTCAATTGTTGGTTAACTTCCCAAAAGGACTCTATAGGTCCCTACTTAAATTCCTTCAATTCGACTACACATTGAAAATACGATTTAGACTTTCAGAACTGTTGCTTCAGGGCATCCTTAATTTTTTGTATTGATGCATTCACATGTTGACCAATGTATCCCATAAACCAGTCCAGGGCCATTCCTTCAAAGGCTATGGAAAGTTGCTCTCTTTTGACAACATCATTATTAATGTTCTGCGTAGTCCATACAGACTCTGCTACAAACCAGAATCGATCCATATCCTCATCCCCCACACCCTTAAAGGTAGGAAGTTTCATGTGCGCAACCATATTGTCCTCGGATGGTGGCAAAGGTGGGGTAGGAGAATTCTTACCCTTGCATGGGTTTGATGATGGCGTAACTAGGGGACTGGTTCCAACTTACGTAGTCCCGCCCTAGTTAAAATCAGTTGATTCCCTTAAGGGATTGTATACCGATCTATCTCCTTCTTGATTAACTCGGTAGTATTTACCGGTTCGTGTCGTGCTTCCAATTTGATCAGAGGTCATTCACTTGGTGTGGCCACACAGGACACCCTTTTCACACAATATCATCCTAATCAACAATGGTAGGGTTTGCGGGAACTTACGTCTAAATCTTTTGAAGAACCTTTGCTTCGCTTCCGAATATGACACAAATTGATCAATTGTGAATTATGTTACGAATCCTCCCAAAATACTATCAACCTAGTGGTCTATAGTTCTGGTGATCTTGTTATCAGTCTTTTCCAATTATTGGATCCATTCAGGGGTCCATTGTGTGACCTGATCATCTTTCCAGCAGGTTTGGAACTTTGCCAATCGTGCCAGCCACTCTTGAAATTTGTGTGCGAAGGATACGAAGAATATTTCGTGCACTTCTGTAAAAATGTAATTTTTTTTCCACTCTTCGGAAGATAGCTTCTTACTTCTATTCTCTTTTAGGGAAAAATCCTGAATTTGTTTTTCGAACCAGTCCTCAAGTTCAGGCTTCAATGGTTGCCAATGACCCCGTGGCATTACTCGATCTCTCTCTCAAAATGCTCCCAGTCCCGGCAACGGAACCATTTGTTGGCTTGAGGGGTCTTGACCCAGGTTCAGTTTTAAGGTTTTCCAACAAACCCCTATACTACTGGCCCTTTCGGCATTGGCCTACTTGCGCAGGTCAAGGTCTCGCTCGAAGTAGTATGGGGGGGGTACCGGAACCAAGTTTCTGCACCTTGAGAGAGAGAAAGTTAATTGAAGTGGGTCCTTTTAGATCAGACAAACCTACGCAAGGGAAGCCTTTATATAGAAACCCTTAATAGTATAGCGACAGAGCAAAGATCATAAATCTGTTGGGTATGTGTTATATTCTTTCCACGACTAATCACGCGCAGGGGGGTAAGAGGGGGGGTAATAGCCCCCCTTGTCAGGGTCCGAGGCAGCGCCCCGACGAAATTTTTTTGGTCCTTAATTTCCAGTGGGCGGTCCGCGCCCATGGTTTTGTGCATGGTTTTGCACATGGTTTTGGGGTACGATGGTTTTCGGCCCCTGGTATTTTTGTAGATCCGGTCAAGGGAACTACGATTATGTTCTAATCTAGGGTTAATGGATTAGGGTTTATGTATGCTTCGGCATGTATATATATGTGTTGTAACACTAAAAGGAATATAATGAAAAATCAAGCTGGTCGTCCCGATTTGGGATCCAGGGGAAAATCTCTGTGTTTATCTATTTTATGTTTTATACTCTCTCTATTGTTTTTTTTTTTCTATTATAAGATTCGTGTGTAGATAATTTCTGTTCAGGGTTAAAACCTACAAAATCATCAGAGAACATATAACCAGAGCAGAGCACTTAAACCAGATCTATGCATTCATAATATCGATCCACGTGCGCATCAGTAAATCATCAGTATTCAGTGAGCACATATAATCTTAGAAATAACATAAAGCGTAGCCAATAATCATAAAACAGAAACACTTAAATATCACAAACTGTCTTCTCATTTATTCGTATCCAGATCCAACTTACATACTCTATCTACCAGCCTATGCACACAGCTAACGGGGTCTGAACACAGTAGGATTCAAGGTCTTCGCGCACACAACCAACAGGAGCCCTTACCTAGACAGTCGACACAAAAGATCCACAAGTTCGTACCCAAGCTTAATCCCACACTTCACCTATCTCTAGACTTGATTTATCCATCTATTTATAACATACTATCCTGCGCTTCTCTATGGTCCACAAACCATGGTTTGTGGACTCCTGGTCTACCCTTTGACCCTTTACAATTCATTGGGGGCTTTGACCCGCCCCAACGCCCTTGCACTAGACTAAATATTACAAAAATGTTACAAAAATGGACCAAAAATGCAGTTAGGGGACCTCGCTCCAACACTTCATCTACCATGTGACTCTTGACCTCCCTCGTGAATCTTGGGCTTCTACTACGACCTTTCAAATTCCTATATGATCTTTGAACTTCTAATTACTCTAGAAATTTCTTGTGACATTTCACATTCCGCGTGGGACACTTGCTCTTCCACACATTTTACATTTTATAATTTTTTAAAATTACATAATTACATTCCAAAAGTGATGTGGAAAAATACATTGACACATATGACTTTTTGTGATGACACTTTGAGAAGCCATGACGTAGCGAAGGTGACATAAGACTTCATTTCATCAATGTCAAGCTCTTATCCTTGCTGCTATGACTTTGACTTCTTCATGATGGATATTTACTAGCTCTTTATGTTCACTGTCCAAAGGGTATAGATGTGTGTTGAAACCTTCCAAGTCAGCATGAGTTGCCATGTATTTGTCATGGTCCAAGATTCTTTCATGACCTTCATGATAGTTCTTCTTTTGCTCCTTCTTCACAAGTTCTCTCTTGTAGCCTCTCCTTGATGAAGTCCACTCATGAAATTCCAACATCAGTCTTTAAACCACCCATTATACCTTTACTTTCTCATGGAATATGTTGATTGTGATGGATTTGTGCAAGGGTTGAAAGGGAGAGGCTTCCTTGGACATATTGTGCAGTTATAAGAGGTAAGAGGTAGGAGATTGTGTACTATAAATGCATATTGTGAAATGGAAAGAGGAAGCGACAAGCATGTGTGTGAGGTACTAGTAACAATGACTAAAGTCTTGAGACTTGAAGTTTCCCAAGAGAGAGAGAGAGAGAATAGGCTTGGCACAGTTCTCTGTTGCAAGGGTTTAGGGATGAATCACTATTGACATTAATTGTACAACTCATAATAAATGGAGGTCAAGATAGGTCTTTTGTGTAGTGAGGGAATCGAGGAGACAAGGTACTGAGCTTTCTAACTGATGATAGAAGAGGAAAATATTACACAATTGGGAACCCCATGGACTAATGGAAGACCTCATTGACCACTAGAAATATGCAATGTGTAGTAGAGAACAAGCCACGACAATTGATTGCATTGTGAGGGGTTTCAGTTAGCAAGAGGAGCAAGACTAGTCACTATAATTGCATAATGTGCGGTGATTGAGGTATAGGCTCAGAGAATTGTGTAGTCGAGGACTTCAGTGACTTTTTTATCACTAGAATTGTGCAATGCATAGTAAGAGGCCCACGAAATAAGGGATTGTACAATTGGGAAGGATAGGAATCCAGAGAAGGAGGGTTGCACACTGTAATTGCACAACGTGCAATAGTTGAAGAGTAGGCTCAGAAGACTGTGCAGTTTGGGCATGATATTGACCCAAGGATGGCACATTGTCCACTTCAATGATGAAATGCGTAGTGGAGGGAAATAGGGCTCAATATGGGTGCATTTTTCAAGGATAAGCAGGAAGGAGATTGAGAGACTGTTATTCAAGATTGCACAATGGCTTATGGAAGAGGTTCCCCTTTGAATAGTGCAATGTTCAGTTGTAATAGGCATGGGATTCCCTTTTCTTACCAAGAATTCACACTATGTGCATCAAGAAACTGGGGTTCATAAATGCGAAGTGTGAAAACCAAGGGAAGCTCTAAAATGGCTAAGTGTTGGATCAATGGAGCAAGAGAGAACCCATGACACAAACAAGCTCCAACACTAAGTCATGAGCATGTATACCATCAAACACAAGTCAAGATATGCACAGTATCCAAAACCCACATGCATACCTTGAAACATAGCAAAGCGACACTTATTACTAAGTGTGACAATTGAAACGTAGTTTTGCGACACTTAGAATACAAGTTACGATGCAAGTGTTAATTGCAACTAGAAATTATGCTAAGTTGTGGGAGGGTGTATAGTGCCTATTCTCATTATATATATGATCAGATAATGCAGAACAATGTGTTATAACTTCCTCTAGTGGTGCACAAAGGTGCAACACATGAAGGAGTACAAAAAGCTAAAAGTGACACTTGCGATAGTAAGAAAAGTGAAAACGACACTTGAAAAAGCTAGAAAAAGTGAAAGTGACACATGCCAAAGAAAAAATAAAGAAAAATAAACACTTGTTAAAGTGAAATCAATAAAAAATGACAGTCACAAAAGTGAAAGTGACACTTGTGAAAGAAAAGGTGCACAAATAGTGACAGTTGAGAAAACTCACTTGAATGATGATGCAATTGCAACTAATAGTGGGAGGAATGTCAATTGGAATTACACACTAACTATCCATAGGGATTGTGTAATCTTTCTCTCTAAGAACTACGCAATCGAAATCACTAGGTATTGTGCAAGCACTGTCTTTTAGGACTATGCATTCATCATCCACAAGGAACTGTGTAATCATTATCCTTAGGAACTATGTAGTCATTGTCATCAATATATGTCAATGAATATCATCAGGGATTGTGTAGTGATTGACTTTCTAGGGTGCACATTGACTTCTAGGCTTTCTAGAGAAAGGCGTGCTTCTGAATGCATCAAAGGATAAGCATGTGTAAGCAAGTGATTTTAACAGTTATAATCTCAAAAGAAGACTTAAACATTTATCAAATCATAAACCGGTCACAAAGTGACTAAGAACAATCAAGGAATGACATATCATAGGTTCACAAGGAGGCTCCAAAATTCAGGTGGAGGAAAAATTTTAGAGGGTGTTTGTCACAGCGACAATAGAGGGGTTAGAGGTCCCTTGTGACCCAAGTGGAGGAGGTTCTCCCCCCATAACTTGTTTCCAATATTAGGGATATTCATGGGAGTGGATTGGACAGAATTGTTAGCTCCAACACCCATATAAAATTGAGATTAATTAATTCCCCCAGGGTAAGTGGCCCTAGTGGAAAAAGGATTTCCAAGAGGTTGTTGAGTTCATATACCATAGGGGGATCTAAAGGGTTTATTGATAGGATTATGACACCATGTATTATACATATAAAATGTGTTTATATCCTTAAAGGAATTCCAAGGATTAAATGTATGAATCTGGAATGTAGATCCTCCAATCAGTTGACTCCCAAGAGGATTGGTGAACCCACTAGAAAGGAACACGCCTCTAGTGCTTCTAGAGGATGACTTGGCTACACTAAAGGGATTTCAACCATATGGAAATTTATTATTGAGTATTATCGTACTTCCTATTGAGATACCTAAACCCATTGCAGGGCTCATGAAAGAATACGTGAAAGAGAATTTAAACCCTCTAGCATTAGGCACAGGGATATTAGACTGAATGGAACTAGAGCCTATACTTATTGTGAATGGATATGTAAATATATTTGATGTAGAGGCACACATATTGGATGTGCCAAATGGTGGGAGTCCAGTCGTATTTTTCTAAAATTAGGAGAAGGATTCGTTAAAGGATGTATTCTAGAAGGGATTTGTGGTCAAAGGAATGGATGTGGACGTGACCTATGGAAGACCATCAGCCACTACAGGTATAGACACAATGGGGTCTGACACAAAATTATTAACATTATCCATGAATGAATTGGGTAAGGGACTATGTAAATATCCAAATAAGTCGATATCCCCACCTAATGAGATGGGTTTAGAGGTAGGAGGATGAGGTGGTAGATCGTGGCTAGTCACTCAATGAATGAAAGGTTTAGGCCTCTGAGTAGAACCTGATACAAAGATGTACCTATGTTGGAATTAAGTCTATGTCTACGAGGTTATGGACCCACCTCGTAGGGGGCAAGGACCACATGTATATGAGAATGATGCAAATGAAAATCCACCATGACGGCAGCCAAATATGTCACAAGCATGAAAAAATAAGAGTCGTAAGACCACTAGATACAAATAAAAAACAACACAAACTAAAAATATCCTAAAGTTGCAAACCAAGGAAATGAGAGTGGGAAAGGGATACTCCCACCAATAGATCCCACTAAATCAATGCATGGGTCAATGGTAAGAAAATGGTTGAGAAAATTATAACAGACACATGCTTAATGATCAAACCAGGGACCAACTTCTCTTATGATTTGTGGAGCGACCCCCCAGAAGACCGAGTGCCTGTGACTAAATTTTTTCTTAAGTACAACAAGGATAGGCCCTGTTACCAACACCCTTGACAATATCCTAAGAAAGGCCACTAATGTCCCCACCAATAAAAACATTTCCTTAGGGTAAAATTGTCAATTATAACTACATAAAATTATAATTTATCGAGCCCAAAGCCTCCTGAAGGAGACCCCCATGAGTACGATGCAATTCTTGTTTATAACCACCACTAGTTCCAAACATAGTTGTGAGGTCACTCTGAAGGTCCCAATGTAGCCTAGTATTAAACCCTTGTGTTAGAAGGGCTTCCCAGACCGTGCCACTGAAATAATTGGATATACACACCATATCTCAAGATGTTATGTTTGTTTTATGGTCTTGGGGATGTTAACCTCACTCCCTTATCCCATGACCCTAGCCTATCTAATGTTGGTTTGATACCGAGGAAATAGAAAATAGTCGAATAAATTTTATCTAAGTGTGTTAATTTTAAGGGTTTTTCATTAATTCAAGGGAAATGGATGAAACTAAAATGATATTATAACTCAACTGATTCAAATAAACCATGCAAATATATGTTAATTCAAAATTTTAGTTTCGATGAATTATACCTAAACTAAGGAAGAGATATTTTCTTTTCGGAATGAAACCATGCACATCTCCCTCACTTCTCTCTCATTTAACACTTTTTTCCTATCAAGAAAAGTATGAAAACAACTACAAAAAATGTAGCAAAATAAACAAAATGAAATAAATAAAAGGCTACCCAAAACCCAAAACCCTAGATCTACCTACAAGAATGCACTATGATTTGATTCAATCAAGATACAAGTAGACAATCAATGTAGGTTTGTCATGACAATGATTTCAGAGAGGTATTTGAACACCAATGTTCTTGAAAATAATCAAAACCCAAGAATAAGGATCAAACCCTAATCAAGTAACCAAGTCCAAAAATTTTCATGTAAACTCAGTAAAAAAGCAATGATGAAAGTCAAAAACTTCAAATTCAAAATACCACCCACTAGGGCTTGAAGGGATGCAAAAATACCCTTCCATATTTGAGCTTAACGCCTCAATTTATAAAGAAAACTTCCTTCAATGTTCTTTCAAATAAGGATTGACCGAAACAGAGAGGTTGTCAACGCTCCCCAACTATTATGTGAACTGAAACAAAGGGCTATCAATGCCTTGGTCTGAACTATAGGCATGAAATAGAGGTAAAAAAATTAGATCTGGGAGGTTTTAGGATCTGTGTTTCAAAACCAAGCTTCTTAGATGACTAATGACCACTATAAAACACCAAGGAAACCAAAAATCCCCATGAAAAATGAATTATGATAGAAATAAAAATTTGACTTACTGGGATATCCCTAGTGAAGTCACCATTTATGTTTAAGAGATAATTTCCCTTATAGTAGTAGGTTACTTTAATCCCAACAATACTTTCCTAAAGCTTTCTAGGCGATGTGTGTCAATGAAGAAGTGTAACAAAAGAAACTAGACTATCTCAAGCACTTCGAATCACGAGAAAAAGGCAACAAATATTCATTTTAATGCTAGATCCTTAAATCTATTCGATGATTCTAATTATAAGAAGATCTCCTCGAGATATTTGCTCCTGGATCTCCTATATTACCTGTACATATAGAAAGAAACCAATCCAATCTTCCCGCAAAACAATATTAGCACAACATATAACATCAATCATATATTAAAGGAACACGAAAGAAGAATATGGGGAAAATATTCATTAGTATTTCTCTTCGATGGAACTAGAGTACATCAATGAGTCCTCCAAGCCTCTTCCCTTTATCTACTCCCTATAATCAATGCTTACTGGTGTGGATGCACAATTTTATCACAGTCACAACTCTAACAACATTCTGACATAAGTTATTTTATTCTCCTTGTGACTAGTGAAGAGCTATGCTTCTATAGATTTCTTTATGATTGGCCTTCATTGCACTTAGAAAATTTCTTGACCATATCAAGGTGATGATTAAGGTAGAACAAATCAATCATTATTTTAATAAAAAAAATATTATTTTAACCAAAAAATTTAAACTAGACTGAATCTAAGCTTATCTAATCAAATTCCTGCACTGTTTTGAAGCTATAATGCAGAGAGAGTGTTGATGGCCTACTGTTTTGGTCCCCACAACTAGGCAGGATTGTTGCTAGGCCTTTTGGTTTAGTCCCCACAACTAGGCAGGAGCATTGATCCATCAAAACACGTGTTTTATGATGTGTCACCAATCATAAATTGATCCTCTAGCTTGACAAAGGATGTGTTTGTCTTCTTGACCCTAAGGGGTGGCTATTTGAGCTACAAAAACCATTCTAGTGGAGATCTAGTCCCAAGAAGATTGGGAGATTCAATCTTAGGAAGAAACTATTTTGAATATATTAGATCTCTTATTCTCCATGCTTTTTCCTTCCTCTGTTAAATCCCCAACCCCTTGTTGATCATCTCTCACATTTTACTCTCCTCCTCTTGAGGGATTTGTGAAACTCGAATTTAATGGGGCTTTGAAAGGGAACCTAGGGCTAGTTGGTTACAAAGGTCTATTTTTTTATCAGGATCATAATGTATTACATATTTATGTAGCTAAATGTGGTACTACAAGCAACAACATTGTTGAACTTCTAGCTTTAGAAATAAGTCTAAAATTGTTTATGTCAACAAATTATTCTAAGCTTCAGATTGATGGAGACTCTTTATTGGTTATAATTACTACCCAAAAGATAATCCACGGAGCTCTAGTAGATAAATTATCCAAGAGTTAGAGGCTTGAACATCTCATATCTCGCATATGAGTGCTACTTATAACCATAAACTATGCTATTAATTCTCACTCTCGGAGAAAAGGTAACAAATTTGCAGACTTATTGAAAAAAATGGGATGCTAGCAAAGTATTATATGTTTTGATGTTATTTTTCCACCTGGGGCTTAGTCAGACTGGTATAACTCATTACAAATAATTTTGGGTGACGAAAACATTTTCTCGATGGTGTTGGTAAGCACGGATGGGTAGGGCATTGGGGGATGAGCCTGCCACCCCACCACCTCAAGAAACATTTAAGAGGGGGGTTGCATGGCCTAACCCCCACACACACATGCATGTGAATTGATTTATAATGTATGGATTTCGTATTTTCGATCTTAGATATGGATCTTGCTACTAGGCATTCAAGTTTAAGGGCTAGCAGTGGTAAGGCAATCTCCTCTCTGGCATAGGCGAGTGTGTGGTTGGAGACTTACAATGTCGATTTTCTGCTGAGATACCATTATCATGCAGTTATAATGCATCTTCTCATCTCAATCCTGGACTTGATTTAGTATAAATCCAATTGTTGTGCTACAGTCGCGATGTTAAGTTCTCCAAGTTTTCATGGGATTGGCCTTCATGTGGCTGAATCTTAAGGAGTGGGTGAAGCCAAAGCTTTAAGTGCATAGTAAAACCTCTTCTTGCTAGTGGGTTGGTTGTTAATTTTATTTTTCTCTTGTTGTTATAGTGGAATTCTCAGACATATGCCTCATTTCAACTTTCTATTTTCACTATCTCAACTCCCTTTACATTTGGAAGCTTAATTATTGGTTTTTTCTTGGCTATATTTTTTTATTGTTAAATTTTGTGGTCAAGAAGGGTGTCATGAAATTTATGTCCTAAAGTTTTTACTGGATATCAATCTCCTATCCATTGGCTCTACTCACTTCCCACACTCTATCTGCAGACATGTTTTCAATTTCCACCTTTCCAAGCCTTTGTTTTATTCTTTTTTATGTTCCTACCATGTTGGTTCTCCTGTAGTCGTATTGTTTTCCTGGTGTTTTTCCATAATGAGTACCCAAACTCGACGAGGAATGTGCAGTCACCGAGGTGGCAGGTGGCCATGAAGGAGAGGGTGGGCAAGCTTCACAGGTTGGAACTTACACCCAAGCACAGGCTCATGATGCTACATATATTTTCCACACCATTGTTCCACTCAAGATATGAGCTAAGATTCAACATCTTGAGACTTTATCTGCTAATGATCGTCCTATTTTTTTAAACTCATATATTATTGAAGATGTTTTCCACTGGGTTCTGAACACTAGTCACAATAGGGGAAGATATAAAAAGTATCTTAACTCAATAAATCTCCACTAGCAACTGAAAACTCTTCTTGGAAAAGTATTAAAAGAGAAACAAGAGGAAAAATATGACATTCTTTTATGGCCTAAATGACATCAAATGTGCTGAGATATTTCAACATTTATTCTTGTAAATCTTAGATGCCCAACTAGATCATCTAGAGAGCCACCTATAATGCAAGTTTAAGCCTCTAGCTCCTCCAAGTTCCAGTGCCAAAGATCTTGCACCTGGGATTGCCTCAGACTCTTGGTTTTTTATCTTCTCCAAATATATTTTCCTTTACAATTCTCTAGTTGATAGGTTGGCTGACTTTCAGTTACTTTTGTATCAGTATGAATTTTTCTTATAAGGTGGTCAATATATCTGGTTTCCCTAGTGGTAGATTGGGACCGCCTTCGATGAACTTAGAAAATCATGGACATATGGAAAATGTATGTTGTTGTTTTTAATTTATGACGCAATAAAAACTCAAACTTACAAAAAAATAATTATACTAACAACAACATACATTTTCCATCACATAATTATACGAGCACCTATTTATATGGGTTTATGTATGCATTAGTGTGTGTTATTTATACACACACTAATGTATGTTACCAATATGAGTGCCAAAAAAAATACTTTTGTTGAAACTTCCACCCATCCAAAAAAATTTAGATATAGGAAGCATATGTTAAAACCTCGAACTCTGTTATGAATAATGGAAGTTGTATGAATTTTTTTTTTGAAAATTTGGTCCAACATTATAACCTTGAAAACCTCCACTACAATGTATTTTCCTTTTATTCTTAACAATTCTTTAAGTACAAATCCATAAACTAGTCCCTTAAAAAATACCACAAAGATATCTCACATCAAAGATAACTTATATGTTCCATTAGTACCTTTATAGAATAATCCCAAAAACATAGTATATGTATCTTGTAGAGTCTCAAGAAAAACTTGTAATTACATTTTGATAATAAACTGCCAAACACAACCTCTCAAAGTTTATCAAAGGAAATGGATGTGAAAATATTGAAATGATTGACCCTCCAAGACTTATTGGATATGCCATATTCATGTATACATATGTAATCCAACTTTGGAAAATCCATCCACTTCTTCATTCCTTTCGCTATACACATGATGAAAAAAATGTAAAAAATAATTTTATAATTTTGAATCTCTTCAAAAATGGGGCACAATATAAAATTATCTATATTTATAACCCCCTACAAGCAATTTACCACCACCAAATAATCACCAAAGATTTGATTTTTGAAATACCTTTTTTTAGCACAGAGTATTTTGAGAAATTTATAGTCATTAATTCAATAGTCTTATGTTTATCCTACCCAATTCTACTTTAAATTATATCACATGAAAATCACACAAATAGATGATGCCTCATACCCCATAGGTAGGAGGAGTCCCTCATCAAGCCATATTAGAGTGCGCCCATGCTCCAAATTTATCAAACTACTTCATAAAAACTTGCATTTGAGATTTTTCTTTTTGGGTTTGTTTACAATTAACAATAATGGAATTACTTTACATAACATAGTGAATAATAGGAATATATCTATCTTAAAATATTATTGCATTACGAGCAAGAAAAATTTCATAGTTTATAATCAAAGGAAGATAGATGAACCTCTTTAAGGCATCATTGAAGCCCCAACTTTTCAAACTTTCCTCAATAGAAATCCTTGTCCAAACATCCTTTAGACCTTTTTTCCCAATAAAAAAGCAAGTATTTATGTTTACAGTGAAAATAAAAATACATTATATGCATATGTCATGGCATTCATATGGTGCATGGCCCAGAGTTGAAATTTTTTTTTTATATCATTACAAATTGATGTTTACTCAGAAATTTAAATATTGCTTTAAGCAAAAACAAAAAAATTCAATTTGATATGTTAGTCCACTTCAGATCCCAAAAACTAATATTTTAGTTGTCACGTGATAATCATTTTATAAATGTTCATCTTTCCAAACCGAATATATGAGATCACTTGATGCAATGAGTGCTAAGTGGACTATTCCAAAATCATGAGAAATTAGTCAGTTACGACTGCCTCTCATGGAAATGATCATAGATGAATGACTTACTTAACTCAGTTAAATCCCAAAAATGATATCTAATGTAATGCACTGCGGAAACCCCTCATACTTAAAAGTTTTTTTTTTCCCCTATTTTCTATGTCAAAAAAGATAAATTGTCATTGAAGTTATTATTAGCAAGAAAATATCTATATAAAAAGGCAAGAACACATAAATAAATCCTTCATTCCATGGGCTTTGAAAATGTTCATTGATGAGGCCTTCATAGTTTTATGTGACTTAACACTTTCCTTTATCCAATGTCAATCCTCTTTTTGAAAGGTTATGTGCTTCTTGGTTTTGTGCCTTGTAAATGTGTGTAAAATTAGTGTGAGTAAAAATTCTCAATCTGTGATAACATTCTAATACATTGGAATAAGAGTGTGATTTTTCATTTGAGTTGTGTTAGTCATCCATTCAATCACCATCTTTGAGTCTCCATAAATATGAAGGGAATTAATTTGAAGAAACTCTATCAATTGCAAAACAAGTTTAAGAGAAAATAACATTGCACAATTCTTTGTAGCCATTCTTATTTTGCAGGAGAAGGAGTAGAAATGCATATAACGAAAGAAAATAATCCCACCCATGCATCCTATAGATGGATTTTTTTGAGTTGTTCCATCAAATAATGCCTAAGGACAATCTTTTAATATAGTCACCTCTATAGGATTGCAAGAAATGTTGAAGTATTTATAGACAAAACAAATGTACCTTCCTCTGTGGCTACAAATTTTGTTGCAACTTTTTCTCTCATCACAGATACATCAATTTCTCCAAGGGCATGTGTTATATTCTAAGAACACATTGACCTTTCCTTCCCACGGGCTTACATTCATGGAGCTTCTTTAGTTGATGGATCGCGTGGAGGAGAGATTTCCTTTTATCTGTCCAGCAATCACTCTTTCAAAATGAAGCTTAGACTGGTACACGGCTCAAACAAGTATGTTGAGTGTAATATTCCAAAATGGGGAAGGCAGCAATATGTGAACACAATAATGGAAAAAGCAGTGAATAAATCAATACACCATTACATGAGACAATGTACAACCATTTTATTAAATATATTAGCAAACATTTAAGGACAAGATCTTGAGGATCAAGTCACTCAAGCAATGGGAAACAAGCCTCCAATAGGAAAATATGATAATACATGAGAAATGCTGCTATACAAGTGCCATGAGCCATGACAACACAGTTTTAGGGCATAAACTGCTGTAAAAAGATAGATCAATATAGATCTTTTGTTATATAGCTCAAACAATGCTAGGAGTGAATATCTAGACTCCTAAACACCTTTCCAAGAGAACCCGGGAAGGATTTATGGAAATACCAAAAATATCAAAATGCCAGAATGCAGCCCTAGGGCTGAATAACAGCCGCTACTGAAAGACTAGATTGTAATATCCCAAATTGGGAATGTAGCAGTGCATAAGCACAATACTGGAATAACACGGTGAAATTAAGTCATAACATGTGTTGATAAACACATGACCATCAAATGAGTGAAACAATAGCAAAAAGAAGAACTTCTACACCTTCCTAAGTGGGGAAAATGCAGCAAATAGACCCTGAAAACGTTATTTCTGGAAAAATACGTTTTAAATGGGTGCAATAATGCTTGTTTCCCTTAGCATATGGTCTTAGGCCCTCATATACAAAATAGGAACTGAAACAAATCACTTATGATAAGTTAAACAGACCTCTCGGCCTCATATCAGCTTAAAAGTAGCCAAATTCCATGACTTAAGTTATGCAGAAAAAATTGAAGCATGTACAACGTTATTTTATGAGGGTTTTTGCAACATTACAACAAAAAATCATATATCTAGAGATTTATGGCACAATATGCTAAGAAAATAGAGATCTGACCTCCTTATTGCATTATAGAGATAACCCGGCAAGGGTTTCTTAAGACACATGTACAAAAAGAGAAGATCTGAATATTCAGCTCTGAAAAATGCAATCTTACTGCAGCATTACTGAAAAATAGCTGAATAATACAAAATAGGGATGATAATCCCTTCCTCTAGCTTTCCGGGAGAAGGGTTGGCCCTTTCCCTAGGAAACTTGCTTAGAAACAAAGGTCTTAACCCTGTTGCAACAACTCTATGCAAAATGATGCAACTCCTGCAAGGGACTGCACTGTAGGAGATGAGGAATAATTTAGCCTACTGCCAAGATGTGAAATGAGCCCAAAAATCTTCCTAGTTGATCTCTCAAGAGAAGGAAGGCACCCTCTACTGAGAAACAAACCCGGAAGTGGTGTTAACAAACCTCCACTACCACACCCTGCAACACAGCAATATTCTGCTACAGAAATAACGTTGAGGCTAGAGAATGGTGCTTGGACTCAAGCCTGGATGTGGAGCAATACAGAATAGAGCTCTCACAAGAGGCCTCTCAAGGGAAGAGGTGGGATTCCCGCTTGGGAACACCTCGTGCTAAACATCACTGCAACCCTGCTAAACAACAAGAGGAAGCCAAGTCTAAGCAGAAAAATGATAATATAAAAAATGAATAACAAAGGCTCCCATCCTCTCCATATATAGCAAGTGAACCTCTTCACATTGGGTCCCATCCATATGCGTCATCAAGCTCATGCAAGTTGTCCTCCACCAAAACTGCGCTATTCATCAAGGAGATTCAATGCATCTAGACAGCTTTGTTGACTTGGTCAAAGTTAACTGAATCAACATGATCCCATCTCCGTTCACACCCAAGGGTGCTCAATTTAGCTGCTTATTCTTCCTCCTTTCACATTAGGAGTGTTATTGATCCTTCTAAAGAGGTTAATGGGCCTCCCTACCCATTTATTCACCTACCTAGTGATAAAACAACTCTAATATTCCATTTAGATTGAAGGCTAAAATTTTGGAATATTACATGGATGAAGATGGTTGTAGATGATATATAATGAATATATCTCCTCCAATATATCCTTCAAGTGAAAGGCTGATCCTAACACTGAAGATATCACCCTCCATATCAAGCACTGAAACCTCCACTGCAAATGCTCACTGAAATAACGCAGTCAAAGAGGGAATCTGCGCTATAGATGATGGGAATAGGTTGGCATGGTGACAAGATGTGAAATAAAGCTTAAGAACTTCCCTTGATGATATCCCAAAGAGAATAATTCTTCCTCCTCTGAAAAACTAGCTCAGAAATTGGGTTTCTTAACCCTCCACTGCAACACCCTACGACACAACACAATACTCTGCAGAAACTGCGCTATAGCTGAAGACTGAAGCTTGGCCAGAATGCCGGATGTGTGGAAATGATGGTACAATACTCTTCCAAGAGGCTACCTCAAGGGAAGAGATGGGATCCCCGCTCGGGAATACCCTGTGCTAAACAACACTGCAAGCTCAACTAAACAGCTGAAGAATGCAAGAAGTCATGCAGACCACAAAATCAATAATCAATAACATAGCTCACTATGGCTGCCTTGCCTTCCTTATAAATAATGTGAACCTTCTCACCTTGGGTCCCACTCATTAGGGTTTCCACCATTATGGATTCTTCCTCCCATTCACACTGCATTGTCTCTTAATGATGATCCACTCCCTCTATACCAGCGTTGTTGACTTGGTCAAACTTGACCTTATCCACATGCATTAGCCCCTGTTCACACATGAGGGTGCTTAATCTAGCTATGAACATGATCCCTTTTCAAATTAAGAGGGGTTTTATGCCTACTAAAGAGATATATGGGCCTCCTTACCCATTTATTCATCTAACTAAATGACAAAAGCAAAATTAATATTTCAATTAGCTGCATGCTAATTTAGGAACATTACAGTCTTCCCCTCCCAAATGTTGCTTGTCCTCAAGCAATTGCAAGGATAGAACTGAAGAGGCTCCTCTCCTCCTCCTGTAGCATCCTCATATGATAAACTCCTCCAAGGAACAAGATGATGTCTTATCAATAAATCTCCAAGTTGCTCCTCCCAAGTGTACAAGTTAGCTTTTGGTGACAATCCCAAATAGCTATCATCATGAAGTAGTGGGATATCCATGGAGGCAACTATATTGTGTCTAGAGGCCTTCTTGAGGCATGGAATCTGAAATATGTTGGGAACTATCATTCCCGTGTGAAACTTCCATCCCCAAGCTATCACCCATACAAAATGAGTCACCCTCCAAAATGGTAACTCATAGAAATAATCCTCCACCTTAGGCTCCTGCAAAGTAGGTGGGTTGCATTGCTGAAATTGAAAGACCACATTGTATATCCCATGCTGTCTCTCTCTCCACTTATGATAAGTGTAGAGTAGCTGCTGATTTTGGGTTGTAATGATGTTGCCTTCAAGAGGCAAGAAGAAAACTGGATCTTCAAAGATCCTCTCTCTAGAGTCATGAATCATGCTAGCCCAAACCACCCCATATATGATGAATAGGAAATAATCACCATATGGAATCCATATGAGAAATATACTGAAGGTTTCATGTAGTGCAAGAAGGTACCAACAGTTTCCCAAGTGGTCACAACGCAGTTTTACCAACTGCAGTTTCAGAACATGATGTGGCAAGTTGTCTCCCAACAAATTGCTAGTTGTGCATGTCATCTCATCCACTAGTAAATAGTAGATGGCATTGTTTATAAACTGAGCATAAAAATTATAGTGTAACAATTGCCCAAAGCCATACCATAAATGGCCATCTTTATCATACATGTTGGTCCCAAAATGACCATGAAGCCCAAATAGAGGCTTGCCCTCTTATGGAGCAATGCACTGTATAGAGATGGTAAGAGAATGCAAATATTGTGTTAGATAATCAATAAATGCAAAAACATAATTCTTACCATGTACTGAGAGTACGATGATAATAAGATCCATGAATGAGCCCTCCATAGTGGTATGATATACTCCCATGAAGAAGAATGAACTATGTGTTGTATGAAGATCTTTCTTCTTATGCTTGGAAATCCAAGTCAAGAAGATCATATAATAGATGTCTACATCCATTACTCCATCACTCTCATCTCCTACTTGTCTATCAAGTGCATCATATGTGAAGTGATCCTGGGAACACTCCATCAACAAATCCAAGCTCCCAAGTGACAGCGTTGTTAGCCTTTGCAATAAGGTTCCTGTCATCTCATAGCTCCATTCTTTGACATGCCAAATGCAAAATTCATCTACCATAGTGCTGCTATATAGGGGAGATTCCTTCCAAAGTGGAAGTACCTCCTGATCCTCCAAAGCTAAGGAGTAGCCCCTTTGCACCATGGTAGTGCCATCACCTACTCCTACAACATCATGCAAAGTATGGGAGAAGATCAACCCATACTCTTCCAAGAACTTCCAAAGCAACAAAAATTCTTGTTGCCTCCCCACACCATCATCATATAAACTATGGAGAAACAACATGATGGTTGACATGAAAGATATCATATCACCCCAATACACCCCAAACTCCTTGCTGCCATATGATGCAAGTGCCATGCCAAGTTCCATCCACCACCATACTTCTGGAAATAGAATGAATTCCATGATGACCAAACTCTTTCAAGAGTAGCCAACGCAGCCTTGCCTCCTGCTGCCCAGTGTCATACATCTGCAAGTGGCTTTCCAGCCTCTTGCTTATCAACATCACCCATCCAACCAATGGTGAGTGTCTATTATCATGCCCAAAAATGGCATCCCTCCAATGAAGAATACCATCCTCCCAAATCAGATTTCTATCTTTGCATTTCATGGGATGTTGAAATGCAATCCCCTGGAGATCTCCAAATGAAGACCACTCCTTAATTACCAAGTTGATCCCATAGGGATCCAAATATACTGAAGGCAAAATATTCTCATTGAGAAATGAAGTGCTCATCAAGAAAGATCCATCATAACAATGGAAGATAAGATGTCTCTCATAAACCATCTGCCTATCCCCTGCTACACATGTAGAATGGTCATTGGAATGCTCCAATAGAGGTTGGCCCCCCAACTCATCACTGCTACTCAATGATAGCGTTGCTGATCTCCATGATGGTGCATATGTTGTCTCAAGATTATGCTCAATGCTGAACACATAGTTCTGCATTTCTCTTCTCAGGACAATGTTCATCCCATCCTCCAAAATTCTACACTCCAACCCCAAGAGTTGTGTGCAGCTCAATAATGATATACTAGGATGACTGTATGTCTCCTCCTTGAACACATCAAGGGTCCTCAGCGCAGTGATAGTCTGCTACTCCAAATTAGCAATGTGCTTTGACCCTAGGCCATACATTTGCCTTGACAACATGTTTCCATAATCCTCCATATGATATGTTGAAATAACAGGAAATGAAAATATGTGCATACCTTGGTAAAGCTTGGGAACATCTTGTACTTCTACAAGGGTTCCTTCCTCCGGTGTGATGGCTTCCCCAACTACTGATGATGATGGCTGCTCTTCTATGGCTGCATCAACACTAGTACAAGTCTCCTCCTCCTCATGCATCTCCTGAATAATGCATGGGACTCTAAATGTCAAGAGATCAAGACCACTTTGCAAAGATGCAAGGGTTCTTTCTCCTGATGCAAGTTCTCTTGCAACAAGTGGTGGTGAAGGCCTCTTCCCCTATGATTTATTCTTGTCAAACTTTATGATCAACCTTTGAGTAAAATATGCATATGCAGTCACTCTTGCATGACTCAAATTGCTGAACCACCAAATGTTTGCTTCACCTTCAAGGTGCAGCGCTACAATCTCAACAACCTCTCTCTCTACTACTGGATGTAGCAGGAAAAATGCATCCAACTTCATTCCCCAATATCTTGCTATACATGTGGATGACCCATCAAATATAGGCAATATAAATCTATTGCTGCAAGGTCTTCTTTCCTCTTTGAGCTGAATGAACTGTGGGAGAGTTAGATTCTCCTTGAAAGCTCTAAGTTGAGACTTATATTATGCAAGATACTCACTTAGAATCTCATGATCCAAGTGTCCTCCATCTCCACGCCTCTTGTCTTCTTCTTCAAAAGGAAAGGGCATAACATGTTTCTTTGGAGCTCTATGCAATACCGGTTCTTCTTTTTGTTGATAGGAAGTACATGGTCCTTCCTCATCTTGAAACCCTAGTGTGGTTTCATTGCTTCTCTCCATTTTTCTTTGATTGACCTCCTTGGTGAGGTCCCTCTTAGATTTGAAAAGAGATGAGATAAAACTCATTCTTTCCATCATTCTGATCTCTTTCTCCTTCTTCTTATTCTCCTGATAGCATAATGGCTGAGATCCACAGGCTGAGCCAAGATTATGCTCTAATACCACTGTAATATTCCCAAATGGGGAAGGCAACAATATGTGAACACAATAATGGAAAGAGAAGTGAATAAATCAATACACCATTACATGAGACAATGTACAACCATTTTATTAAATATATCAGCAAACATTTAAGCACAAGATCTTGAGGATCAAGTCACTCAAGTCATGGGAAACAAGCCTCCAATAGGAAAATATGCTAATACATGAGAAATGTTGCTATACAAGTGCCATGAGCCATGACAACACAATTTTAGGGCATAAACTATTGTAAAAAAATAGATCAATATAGATCTGCTGTTATATAGCTCAAACAATGTTAGGAGTGAAGATCTAGGCTCCTAAACACCTTTCCAAGGGAACTCAGGAAGGATTTCTGGAATTACCCAAAATATCAAAATGCCGGAATATAGCCCTAGGGTTGAATAGCAGTTGCTACTGAATGACTGAATGAATATGGCTGTAGATGATATATAATGAATATATCTCCTCCAATAGATCCTTCAAGTGAAAGGTTGATCCTAATACTGAAGATCTCACCCTCCAAATCAAGCATTGAAACCTCCACTGCAAATGCTCACTGAAAAAACACAGTGAAAGAGGGAATATGCGCTATAGATGACGGGAATAGGTTGGACTGGTGCCAAGATGTGAAATAAAGCTCAAAAAACTCCCTTGCTGATCTCCCAAAGAGAAGAATGCTTCCTCCTCTAAAAAACTAGCTCAGAAAGTGGGTTTCTCAACCCTCCACTGCAACACCGTGCAACACAACACAATACTCTGCAGAAACTGCGCTGTAGCTGAAGACTGAAGCTTGGCCAAAATGCCGGATGTGTGGAAATTATGGTACAATACTCTTACAAGAGGCGACCTCAAAGGAAGAGATGGGATCCCCGCTCGAGAACACCCTGTGCTAAACAACATTGCAAGCTCAACTAAATAGCTGAAGAATGCAAGAAGTCATGTAGACCACAAAATCAATAATCAATAACATAACTCACTATGGCTGCCTTGCCTTCCTTATAAACAATGTGAGCCTTCTCACCTTGGGTCCCACTTATTAGGGTTTCCACCATCATGGAGTCTTCCTCCCATTCACACTGCGCTGTCTCTTAATGATGATCCACTCCCTCTATACTAGCGCTGTTGACTTGGTCAAACTTGACCTTGTCCACATGCATTAACCCCTATTCACACATGAGGGTGCTTAATCCAGCTATGAACATGATCCCTTTTCACATTAAGAGGGATTTTATGCCTACTAAAGAGATTTATGGGCCTCCCTACCCATTTATTCATCTAACTAAATGACAAAAGAAAAATTAAAATTCCAATTAGCAGCATGCTAATTTAGGAATATTACATTGAGCTAATCTCTCTCAAAATAATATTGCTTTTTTTCTATTGAAAAAGAAATTCACGAAATCCAAATTTTTGGGGATTCACAATTTGTTATTAATTGGTTCAACGGTTCTACTCGTTGTCATGTACACACTCTAGGGCCCGTTTTGGAGGAAATTTTCTTTGCGATACAATTTTTTGATTCTATATCTATTTCCCACATTTGCAGGGATAGAAATGATGAGGCCGATGCATTGTCGAAAGAAATTTCTCCATGGGCAATGGGAACATGGCATATAAATGAATGAGTGTAGGATCATAAGCACCATTACTACCACAGGCCTTTTATTGATATGGTTCCTAATGTTTGATAAATCTTCTCATGACAGATGATACTATTTGTTTTTATTGCACTGTGATGTCTTTCCTGGTTATATTTTAAACTAGACACATACATAAGAGATTATGTTTTTTATATTTTTGAATAGTTTATACTCTTTATATGGATGTAATATAATGCATATTATGTAATATTTTGGATAGATGTGTGTGATACTATCTCTTATAGTTACTGGCCATTATCTGGTTCCAAGTATTAAACCAGTAAAGGCTTTATTTCTGTGTGCCTTTGAGCACATACAAAATGTAACCTTAATTTTTCAGAAATGAATGTTATGATTTTTTCTCTGGGAAAAAAATATAGCCACCTCTATAGAATTTTCATAATGTTGTGGTTTTGGAATGCAGGGAAGGGATTCCTATAGAACAAGACTATAAAAATAAACCTTGATATAATATTTTTGTTGATTTTCAAATATATCATTATTCCTTTGCAGCAAGATCCCATGGTTTATTATCAAGAGAAGGGATTTTAATTTTTCTTTTATTTTTCCTTCAAACCATGTTTTGAGATAGCCTTCAATGGATTTCCCATGCCAGGAATATTCATCTCCTCTTCTTTTGAATTTATTTCCATACATATTTCATGAAAGGGAAATGTATGAAGTGATGAGATATCATTTTAGATTACTCAAGGCAGAGAAAGAATCTATTAAGCCCACACAAAGATATTTTTGTAGTATGTACCATATGGGTGCTTTGTTTTCTAATAATAGCTAGATAAGAAATTTTTTCTTTGGTGGATAGTGAAATTTCCATAATATTTTTTTCCCACCTACGGGGAGGAATGAGGACTAGAGGGGAGAGCCAAATATAAGTATCCAAAATTTGCATTGTAATCTCCCAAAGGGGGTGGCAATAATATAAGAAGATATTTAGAAGGAAAAATAGATATAAGGGACTATTGGAGGTCAGAAGTGTGTGTCATCCATTCATTTTCCAAGTCACCTTTTAAATTTAACGTTTCCAAAGACTTCCAAGATTGAGGACCAGCATACACATTCCTATTAGGGACTTGATGTATAAAGCATACTCCTTGGTCATTTAGTATATGAATTAGTTGGCCCAAGAGGATGTGATATTTTTGGCTCCTAATCGAATGATTATTTCCAATGAGGATCCTAGTACCATCCCCAATTTTCCATCTTAGACCTTTCCTTATGATGTTAAGTGAGTTTATAATGGCTTATGATAGATCCATTTTGAGGATTTTTCCTAGTAATTATGATCCAATAAAGAGTAGAATATATATATATATATATATATATATATATATATATATATATATATAAAATCACATGAGCCCAAAGACCTAATTCTTTTATCAAATTCTAAGCTCCTTTAGAGACTAAGGCTTTTTAAAACCATATAAGGTTTTGTAGACCCCATTCCCCTAGGGATTTTGGAGTAGTTATAGAGGACCAGGATGTCAAGGTAAAGGGCCTATTTTCTTGTTTTTCTGCATAGAGAAATTCCTATGTAAGTTGTTTTATCTTATGGAGAATCCCCAAGGAAACTTGGGATAATGATTCCCAATACACAAGAATGGCCTCTATGGTATCCTTGCAAAAAACCAATGTACCTACTCCCAAAAACCACCTATTACACCAACTTCAAATTTCGAGCTCAATATTTGAGAGAAGCCAAGACCAATCCCTTTTCTTATAGTGATTTGGTTTTAAATAGAAGCTAAGATCGATCCCTTTTCGTATAGCTATTTGGTTTTAAATAAAATTTAATACCAATAAGTTTTCTTATAGTTGTTTAGTTTTAAAGGAAGACGACGATGTCAACTACAAATAGTACGCGTGTGAGTGAGTAGTCTTGGGTGATGTTTATTCTAAATATTATATTTTTTTTCTTTTTGCGTCTAGAATGGCCCTAGCAAGAGCTTCTACAATAAGAAGGACGAAAACGGGGGGGGTGGACATCCTTGTTTTCTTCCTCTATAAGGATTAAAGAAGGGGAAGTGAAACCATTAATAAATAAATCCATCAAAGAAGTGCTTATGCAGTTATAAATATAGTACCCAAATAATGGTTTAAATCCAAAGTGGATAAGAATTAGCCTAAGATAGAGCCAGTCCACCCTGTCAAATGACTTAGATAGATTTTCCTTGTAGATAATGGATTTTTTCTTATGTATGTGAATGGATTGAAGTCCTTCATGTGCTAATACAATCATTCCATGAATTTGGTGATCCTTCAAGAAACTAGATTTTTCAAATGAAATATGTTCTAAGAGAATGGACTTAAGGTGAATGGAAATGTTTTTAGTAATAAATTTGTATATTTTGTTACACAAAGCGATTGGGAGAAAATTATCGAAATAATTGGGCTTGTCTATTTTAGAATGAGGGTGATGAAATTGGAGTTAAAAAGGGTCTAAAGTTCATCACTAATGAAGTCGACAAAATCTAGGTAGAACTCAATTAGGAGGTTGTCTGGACTAGGGCTCTTATCTTTTTGAAAATTGTGTAGGAAAGATTCAAGATTTTCCTTGGTAATTTGTACCATCGTACCATCATTTCCATCCTCATTGATGAAACTCAAGAAGAAATTTCAAATTTGAATTATTTTTTCAATGTTTGATATGTAACTCCTTTTAAAATTGGATTTAAAATAATTACATCCTTCCTTCACAATGTCTTTGAAAGATGTCAATTTGGATCCATTCAATTTTTTGAGTTCCAAAATGGTGTTGATTGATTTCTATGGTTGTAAATTTTGTTGAAGTATTTGGAGTTTGCATACCCCACTTGAAGCCAAATTTACCTACTTTTTAATCTCAATTCGCTTTCCTTACCTAGTAGCAGTGAATTTTTTTTTCCTCTAGGGACTTTAGAACCAATTGTTGTTCCTCAAAAAAGGAAGAGTGATCTAACAAAACCGTGAAATCTTGTAACTTGGATTCAATTTTTGAGAGGAACCTTTCATCGTTACTCTTATTTTTTCCTTTTTAAGATCTTCTTGAAATCAGACTGGAGGGGATTCCCTACGAGAGAGATTGTAAGGACTCCACACTTCCTTAATTTTTCCTATAAGGGAAGTGTGATCAAGCCAAAGGCAGATTTAATTTGAAAGGTCCCATTGGATTCTATACAGATGGGTCAATATCTAGGAAAAGAGTTTGGTGATCATATTCTCTTGCATAAGATATCCATTCATTAATCTGAAGATTCATGTCCAATAAGTTTTCAGAAATAAGGAATCAGTCTAGTATTTTAGAAATATAATCATCCCCAACTTTATTATTTGACCAAGTAGGGAGGATATTTTAGGGAAAGACATCTACCAAGCTTACCGGGTTGATACTATCCACAAAATCATCTATCGGGGGGTCTAAATGTGCAACAAATCCCAAAATTTAAGAGAGACTTATCGTGAAGTTTAAATCCCCTCCCATAATGATGTTTGCATATGTGAAACATGGGAGATTAAAAAAAAATCCATAATATTTTCCTATCCTAAGAGGGCCCATAGATGTTTAAACCAATAAAGGAGAATGAAACATCCCTAGAGATGAAGGATGATGTGGCTAGGGATGACCATGAAGACTAAGTAGACATACAGTGCAATAAATAGTCTTTCCATCCTACAAAAATGTTAGAAATTAAATAACAGAGAAATGGAACATATAAAATATTGCAGAAAAGAAAACACAGAAAAGCATAAATAATAGAGACACAAAGATACGTGGTTCACCCAATTTGGACTACAAGCATGGAGAAATAGCCATTCCTTCCTTATTATCTAGAAAAATGAAGGGATACAACCTACGGAAAATTCATTGTAACATCCTCTTCGCTCTCACATAGTCTCCTCTCTTCTTCTCACACAGAATAATAAATAATAATAATGAAATTCCCTCATATAAACCGAGTGTTTCTTTCTAGGGAATAAAAACCCTAAATTAACATAACTTCTACCATAAGATCTTCCACCTAATGAACAACCCATATTGACTATGAAATTAAAATATTTTACAAGGCAATTTTTCTTTAATTTTTCGCTTTGGGGGAAGCACCAGGGGGGGCTAAAAGAATGTCTCTCCCCCTCCTGGCATCAATAGTGGGGTGGGGGGGAAAGTACCCTCACATCCCCCCTTTGGGGACTAGGATCCAACCATGCCTATGAATAATCAAGAAGATAATTAGGCTCCACACCCAACAATCTCCCACTTGGAGACTAATTATATCAACTCCACTGTTGCTTCAGTTGTTGTAAAATGCTTCCACTTGGACCTGGTTGTTTCTCATATTTAAGAGCATACTTGAATACCAATTGAAACTTAAGGGAAACTCAGTTTCTCCTTGTTTACAACTTTTGTTAACACATCTGCAGGATTATGGCTAGTGTGTATCTTTTCCAGCTTCAATGTCCATATTCCAAAACTGTCTGTATGAAATAGTACCTAAGATGTATATGTTTAGTCTTGGAATTAAATGTTGAGTTATTTGAAATATTAATGGCACTCTGGTTGTCATTACATAACCTTCCAATATCTTATTTCTTTCCCAATTCATCCATAAACCTTTGAAACCAAATCATTTATTTACTAGCCTCTGTAGCAGCAACATACTCTGCTTTCATTGTTGAAAATGAAACAATGTTTTTCATTTTAGAAACCCAACTAAATGTTGTTCCAGCTACAATAAACACATACCCTGTGGTGTTCCTCCAGTTATCTATATCACCTTCCATATTTGAATCAACATGTAACAATAGAACGGTGTTTGAACCTCCAAAACGTAATTCTTTAGTAGTGGTACTTCTCAAATACCTGAGAATCCACTTCACTACCATCCAATGCTATTTTCCTAGATTGTTCATATACCTGCTCACAACTCCCACTACATGTGCAATATCAGGCATTATGCAGACCATTACATACATTAAGCTTCCAACTGCTAATGGATATGGAACTTTAGACATATAATCCATCTCTTCTTGAGTCTTGGGACGCATATCCTTACTTTTTTTGAAATGGCTAGCTAAAGGTGTACTAATTGGTTTTTCATTTTGTAATTAAATCTTTCCAACACCTTTTCTATATACTCACTCTGAGACAATGTTAATTTGCGATTTTTCATGTCTCTCACTATTCTCATACCAGTGATTTTATTTCTAGCACCCAAATCCTTCATTGCAAATGAATTTGTCTGTATTCCTTCAAATGTGTTTATTTCTTGCATGTTAGACCCTGCAACAAGAATGTCATCTACCTATAATAGAAATATAATATAGTTTTCATCATTTTTATTTCTTAAGATAAATGTAGTGGTCAAAATGAAATCTAGTATAACCTTGTTTAGACATAAACCTGTCAAATTTTAGATACCACTTCCTTGGAGCTTGTTTTAAGCCATACAGGATCTTCCTTAACTTGCACATTAAGTTATCCTTCCCTTTGACCTCATGCCCTTGTGGTTGTTACATATAGATATCTTCCTCCAAATCCCCATGGATAAATGTTGTCTTTACATCTAATTGTTTAAGATGCAAACATTTTCCTGCCACTAGACTTGAAATAGTTATGATGGAATTCATTTCAACAGGAGAAAAGATTTCATTAAAGTCTATACCTTTATTTTGTTCAGACCCCTTTACAACAAGTCTATCCTTATACCTATTTTTACCACCATCTTCTTCCTTCAACCTGTAAACCCATTTATTTTGCAATGTTGTTTTACCTACAGGAAACCTGACTAAGTCCCAAGTATGGTTACGTACCAAGGAGTCCATCTCTTCTTTCATGTCTTGCTCCCACTTATTTCTGGTTTCTAACTGCATTGTTTCTTCACATCCTTCTGGTTCACTAGAATTAATCAATAATACATGATATACTGAAGGATATTATTGTTCATGGGGTCTACTTAACCCGGTAGATATTCTAATGGAAATAGCAGGAGTTTGAGGTGCCTATTGTTGTTGTTGTTTTTTATCATTATGATTTCCAAGAATCTTTGAATTTACTTTTTTTTTGTGATTTCATCAAGCATTGTGTATTTATTTATTTATTTTCCATGTTTATTTCCCTACAATTAATCTTTGTACAAGAACTTTCATTAAATACTACATATCTACTCTTGATGATTTTATGGTTGTCATAATCATATAAGAGATAACTAAAATCATTAACACCATCTCAAATGAAGGAACAATTCTTTGATTTTTCCTCAAGCTTTGTTCTGTTTTATTTACTAATGTGGACAAATTCTTCACAACTAAAAATATTTAGAAAATAATAGTTTACCTTAGTACTTGTTCATGCCTCCTCTAGAATACCACCATCCAATGAACTTGAAGACCCTTTGTTTATTAGATAAACAACGATATCTATAGCATGTACCGAAAATTGTAAGGACAACCCTGCATGCAATATCATGCACCCTGCACGCTCCATGATAGTCTTGTTCATCATTTCTGACACACCATTTTATTGTGGTGTTCCTAGAGCTGTCTTCACTCTACGAATTCCATGCTCCAAACAATAATTATCTAACTCCTTGTTGTAGTATTCACCTCCATTATCTGATCTGAGGCACTTCAAATCCTTTCTTGTCTCATTCTCAACAAAGCTTTTAATTTCTTAAAATTACCAAAGACATAATATTTATTTAAAATACAATAAAACCAAGTTTTCCTAATGTATCATCAATAAAAGTAACATAATATTGAGAGCCACCGAGAGATGATACTTGAGCAGTTCCCCATACATTTGTATGCACAAGCTCTAATTTTTCACTCTTCTTTTCTTTCCCAACTCTGATAAATCTAACTCTCTTTTGTTTTCCATAAACAAATTCTCACTGTAATCCAAATCAACATGCTTCAAACCTAACAACAAATTTCTTGAGTGAAGAATCTACATCCCCTTCTCACTCATGTGCCCAAGCCTATGATGCCACTATGTCATATATACTCCTATTGAAGTTAAATAATTAGTATAATTATAAATACCATTGCATAAATACAATGTACCAGCCTTTTCTCCTTTTGTTATTACCAGGGCTCCTTTATTTACCTTCCATGTTTTGTCTATAAATGCTGTTACACAGCCTTCACCTCCAAATGGCCCTGTTGAAATTGGAATTTTCTTCAGATCTAGAACATGCCTTGCCTCCTTTAGCATACATTGGTTTCCATTATGTTGATTTATAAGTACCTTACCCATTCTAATGATTTTACAAGTTTTATCATCACCTAGATGAACCTATCTAAAATATCATTGAACAAAGTCATAAAAAACTTTCCTATCAAGTGTGGCATGGAATGAAGCCCCTGAATCGACCACCCAGACATCAATAATATTTTCTAGTGAAATAATTAGAGCATATTTCAACATATCACCTATTACAATCGCTTCTTAATTGTTCTCTTAATGTCCATCTCCTCCTTTTTCCTTCGGATATTTACAGTTTTTCTTCAGGTGTCCTTTCTTCCCACATTTCCAGCACATTATCCCTAACCTAGATTTGGATTTTCCTTTCCTTGACTTAATACTATGTCCCAGTATCCTTCCTCTCTCTAGTTTTCTTCCCCTAGTATCCACAGTCAAAGCATTTCCTATTGTCTCACCTGAGCTTTTCCGCTGCATTTCCTTGCTAAGGATAGCACCAACAACATCATCGAAATTTAAAGTACTAGATCCAGATACTGAATTACTGATAGCCATGACTAAGACGTTCCAACATTCTAGAAATGAGAACAGATACAATAGAGCCCTAAGTTCATCATCAAAAGTTACCCTAAAGAGCTTAATTGACTGGTAATCGTTTTCAATTCATTTAAAGGATCAACAACAGATCCACCTTCTCACATCTTCATATTAAATAAGTGCTTCATAATAAATACCTTGTTTAAGGTCGAGGGTTTTTCATCTAAGTTGGCCAATTCCTTCATTAGACCCTCTATTGTCGTTTCCTTTGAAATGTTGAAGGCCACCGATGCTGCTAGGAATAGTTGTATTTTTCCTAGTGCCTTTCTATCAAGAATCTCCTATTCTTCATTTTTCATACATGTCGACTTCTTTGCTTTCCACTCAATTATAGGTAAATATATTAATGATACAAAAAATTCTCAATTTGCATGTAGTTTTGGTTGTTGAATTTCTCAACCCTAAACCTACCATCTTCCGCACTTTCTCACACTCTAACCAATAACTCTTCTTTCCTGCAAGTTTATCAGCCAAATAGACCTTTGGCTCTAATACTAGTTGTTAAAAATTAATAGTAGAAAAATGGAACACATAAAATATTGTAGAAAAACAAACACATAAAATCATAAATAAGAGACACAGATATACTTGGTTCACCCAATTTGGGCTACGTCCATGGAGAAACAGTGATTCCTTCATTTTGTACTATTTATAAAAATGAAGGGATACAACCTAGAACAAATTTGTTGTAACTTCCTCTTCGCTCTTACATAGTCTCCTCTCTTCTTCTCACACAGAATAATACATAGGCATAATACAATTCCCTCATATAAACTGAGGGTTTCCTTCTATGTAAAAAATCCCTAAATCACCATAAATTCTACCATTAGATATTTTTCCTAATGAATGACCCAAATTGACTACGAAATTACAATATTTTAAAAGGCATTTTTCCTCTAATAATTCACTCTGGGGGGAGTGCCAGGGGGACTAAAAGAATGTTCCCGCCCCCACCCCCACCCCGCATGGACCCCCTTGGAAGCAATAGTGGGGGGTGTGGGGGGGAATCCCCCCCCACTCCCCCGTAAAGTACTAGGATCCAATCATGGCTGAAACAAAAAATATTTGAAAAATAAGGAATATAATCAGGCTCTACACCAAATAGACAAGATCGTCAGAGCATCCTATTACATTAGCGTAATGAAATGACCAAGTAGGAAGAAGATTGGATAAAATGGAAGGCACCTTGGAGCTTTCAATCATATTTTCCCAAATGTATATGATATGAGGGATATGTAAAGTAATGATATGTTTTAGGGCTAGGGTTTTTACGGGGTTGGTTAATCCCCTTATATTTGTGGATGCAAATTTAAATCTACACCCTTTGAAGGGGAAAGTTCTTGAAGAGCCCCTAGTATACTTCTACTTACCTTTCTGGACCTTTTAAGAATCCTACTTCATCACAATTGAGATGTATAATATATGGCCGCTACTACAACCTAGGGGCCCTCCCTCTTTAGACATCCCCAAACCCCCTCCTAGTTATGGAGGAAAATATTCATAAGGGTCCAAGGGAGAGTATGGTTATTGAAGGGAGAGAGAACATAAGTTGTAAGGGGAAGTGGGAGGGACTGAAGGAGGGAGTGGGAGGTGCTCATCTAAGAGAAAATATAGGCAAATATGTAGGAGAGGGCTTTACAAAAGGAAGTGAGGGGAAGGAGGTAATATAAGGAGATGGAGGTGAAATCGAGAGATAGGGGAGCTCTGCTAAGAGAAAGGCGCTAGATAATTTTGGATTCAAAAACACACTAGAAGTGTAAAGAGAGAAAAATTTTCAAAGGAAAATGAGGAGGAGGGAAAAATAAATAATTGCATACTCATTGGGGAGATTGTTGTGGCCACTGCAGGAGGATATTCCACCTCCTTTGTAATTGGAGGAGGAATGAATTCATGAGGATCAGTGGGTCTTATGGATAAAACTAGTCCTCAACCATTCAAATCAGAAGAATTTATGGCCTCATTTGCATTTGGATCCTGAGCCACTTCAACAGAACCTTGTAGGGGAGAGATTTGAGTGTCCTTCCCCCTTAGAGATTTATGAACCCACTTTTTTTCCAAATTTCCATACATAAAATATTCCCCTAAGTGACCATATGAATGTCGATGCCCACATTTATAGGGAATACCCTCAAATAAATAGTATATTTGTGAGTCTTATTCCCTTCTTATATAGATATGGAGTTAAGAAGTCTCGAGGATAGATTGAGCCCAACCAATATCCTTACCATTTCCATATACATAGAACTTCTGAAGGATGTGTCTACTTCATAGAAAAAAACCAAAAATATTCCCAATCACATAGAAAAGCTCCTTGGAACGGTACTGAAGAGGAAGCTCAGGTAACCTAACCTAGATTGGAACCACCGAAAGTCTCTCAGATCGAGTGTCAAAATATATAGACAAATTATTTAGGTATAGGGCTTGATATCCCCATTTCCATCGTCTCTAGATTAATTTATCTACATCCTCCCTCGAATATATGGTGTATTCCATCCATCCCTTTACAAGAATTAAATAATAAGGGTCATAACCCAAGATGGAAGAGAAGTGTTTTCTTGTCTAAGAGATCATAATTGTTAATGCCATTTTTTTTCTTTCAAATCACACAATAAGTGTCGTTTCTTACATCTTATATATGTTGGTGAGCTTGATGTCTTCCCCCAGAATGAGACTATTCTCTTCTAATTTCATTTTCATGCATTCTTTACTTATTTGGAAAGAATCCTTCCCCGTCAGCTGGGGGGAAGGTGACTGCCACTGATACTATTTCCAAAGAAAAACCAAATGAAAGTTTTGTGTTTGTCAAGGTGTAAGGGGGGAAGGTCCCTCATAAGGAATAATAACTGAAGAGGACATAGTGACATTAGTACTTGTGGAAGTAGGCTGATGGGCTACTACTACATCATTCTCATATGACAAGGTACCCTAAAAAACAGGAGAGGAGAGAGGATTTGTCAGTACTAAGGTCTAGGTGGTCATGACACCAAAAGGAGAGGACATAATGGGTAGAGAAAAAATATGAGAGCCCTCATATGGGTCATCAGAAAAATCCACCAACTCCTCCTCCATGGAGCCATAGGGACCTCGATCCAAAAAAAGAAGGATATATGAATGAATTATACCTATAAAATCTTCCATTACTTTCCAAACATGATCAATTAATTCACATTCCATTTGCACATCTTTCCTTTATCCTCATGTTCTTTACGTAAGGAACACCTACTAGGACCATGGTTATTTTTATTTTGCGATAGCCCCAAGTAAGAACATTATTCTTGAGAGAAAGCTACAAAAAAAATTAATTTTAATGAACATTTGAACTTACATATGACATTACACGATGAAAAGGATCACCTACCTCATCCTAATCCACATAATGCCCTATAATCCACCCTCGAAGTATATAATTAGCTTCAAAACAAATTAACCAAATTAATTCATATGAAGATCTTAATCCTTGAATTTTTTATAGCATTATAGTTTTTCTATTCCAAATTGTCCCTTCGTTTTAACCCAAGCATGCCAATAAACTTCCATTTATACTTCCAAATAGAAGATATATCAAGGTAAGGTGCCCAATTAAGAAATAAAAAACCATTCTTGTGGAGAATTTTGTGGCCAAATATTTTTTAAATATGTGGATTTTTTTAATTCCCATCCATATAGATCTTTGTAATAGCAACATTATGTCACTTAGCTAAGGGAATACCCTCTTTTCTCAATTTCCTGATCACAAAAATCTAAATCTTACTCTCTAGATCCTTTCTAAAGCACACTTTGGATTAAACACTAAAGACATCCAATAAACAATGATGGCTTCTTACATTGATTTGGCTAAAAAAAACCTCCCCAATTGGATAACATTTATTCACTTGAAAAATAATCTCTCTATCACTTTAGAAATAATCCAACCCTAACCTCTGATCCCATAATAATTGGGTTTGAGGTAAAACCATAAGTTCTTCAATCCATTTTAAAATGCAGTTTTTTGAAAGAGAAACATTTAAGAAAAATACCTAACATAAACACATTTTGAGAACCATCAACACTTACTCTTAAGTCTTTATGCTACCTTTGTTTCTACCGATAACATCCTTTTCTTTTGTTCTAAAGTTTTAACTTCATTCTTCAAGGATTCATTGAGGAAACATATAAACTCTTTATTGCATTAAACCTCTAATTGAGACTCCATATAGATAATGGTATTTTCATACTTCTTTGTCTTCAAATATCCTATTCTAATGTAGCTTTTTTAACCCTTTTTAAATTCACTACAAAATTAATACATGTTGATTTTTTAAGTGCACCATTAAAAGGAACCCATATCCCCTTTATCAATATAATAAAATCTTCCTCCTCCAACCAAGCATGATTCTCCTAGACTCATAACTAATCACATGTAAATGTTGCATGAGTACTCTAGTGAGTCCCTCCTTGAAAATATCGATGCATACCAAGAAATTCTTATTTGGGTCCACAATTTTCAAAATAGGGGTATGTAAGAAAAGGTGCTTTAGTTGTTCAAAGATTGCTACACACTTTGATGTCCAATGAAATCGCATACCCTTATTTTTCAATGTTATAATTAGGTGCCCAATCTTCGAAATCCTTGAATGACTCTCCTATAATATCCCACCATCCCTATAAAATATATAACTTCTATTACATCCTGAGGAGTAGGCCACTCTTATATGGCCTTGAAATTTTTAGGAACAATTTCCACTCCTTATTTGGAGATACCATGACCCACATAGAACACTTGTGTTTGGAATAAATCACATTTGTTGAACTTAGTGTATAATTAGCTCTATCATAGCATCTATAACATGGCCTTAAGGTGTTCTTCATGCTCATCTTTGGACTTTGAAAACATTACGATGTCATTAGTATATAGCAACACAAACTTATCTAAGTATTTTCTAAGAACATTATAATTTCATAAGGAACATTAATGTGATTGGTCCATTTGTTAACCCAAATGGAAACACTACAAATTCATAATGCCCAAATTTGGTCTTGAATACAATCTTATGGATATCCTCATCCTTGATTAAGACTTGATGATACCTAGACCTTAAATAAATCTTTAGAAATATTGTGGTTCCTCTTATCTAATCACTAAATTGTCAATTTTGGGGAATGGATACTTTTTTTAATAGCTTCCTTGTTGAGTTCTCTATAATAAATACACATATTAAAGGTGCCATCCTTTTTCTTCACAAATAAATTTGGATCTCCCAAGGAAACACATTGGGTCTAACATACAAATTTTCCAACATTTCTATAGGGTGTCATGGACTCCACTAACCCAAGTGTGCTCATTCTATCGGGTTTCATGGACACAAACATTTCTCCTAGAGTGAGGTCTACTATTAAACATGCCCCTCTTAGGCAGTAGTCTCGGCATCTCTTCAAGAAGTACATCATTGTATTCTTTCTTTATAGGGTGATCTTCAATTCTTAACTATTTCTCAATTGTTGAACTATTCACTTGAATAACATATAGGGGGAATCCCTTTCTTATATATATCTTTAATTCAAAAGCTAAAATATACCTCACATAGATAGGCTTATGCATTCCTTGCAGAAGCCTTTGTTTTATTTCCTCATCATAGCATTCCAATGTCTTTTTATAACAGTCCAAATTTGGCATGTGCACTGTTAGCTAGTCCATGCTAATTAGCAAGGCATATGAACCCAAGGGAAATATATTTAAAGCGGCTTTGGTAAGCATGGTACTCATCTCAAAATGACACAATTCAACAAAATTAGTCACCTTCCTTTTCACTCTAGTAGCTTATTAAACTAGCGACAATTTAGCATGTTGTTTTCTCTATAAAACATAGGCTTCCACAACTGTGGAGTAACATAATTAAGGTTAGAACCAATGTTAATTAAAATTGGAATAGGGTGGTTGGAAAGTATACCTTCCATTTCCACCACTGAGGCTTGGTGGTCCTCTTGCCTATTTTCTATAGTTCCATAGATATGGCGTACACTCCAAGTCACATCATTGAATATGGTAGCCTCTTGGAAATTGTACACTATCCTTTTATCTTGCTATTGGTGGGGACAATGTAATAAAATATGTTCTTCCCCAAACTCCCAACACCTCAATGGCGTCTTAATTAGTTCCTCAATCTCTTCCCTTACTAACTGAATCAATGTATTCCCACTTAGAGAGGGAAAGTTTTGTTGGAACTCGCTTTTGGAAAGTACATTGAACTTGACACATTTTCCAACCTGCTTGTAGCATGAGAATCTTAATCCCTTCTTTATTAAATTGGTCATTTCCTTCTTTTTCCATTATATCCAGAATTCAATATTATTTTTGGACTAATCAATACGATATTTTTCTTTTTATATGGTATCCTATAGCGTTTTAGGTTCATCGAATTCTATGTGTTCTTGATGGGACTATGGAAATCCAACGAGGAAGAATTGGAGATTTATCTTTTCATATTTGATCCAAGGCACATACCTCAAAATTTGTATGAATATGTTGGTATATGCTTCCATAGTAACCTAGCTGAACTTATGCTCTTGGAATTACTTTATCTCGCCATCATAATACCTTTTAGGTAGGTATTTTTCTCTAAATTACTTCCCAAACTTACTCTAGGTCAACCTATTATATTAATTCCCTTTACATTCTTAAGGTATTCCCATAATATATTGGCGTTTCCTCTCAAGTTGAATATGGATACTCATGCCTTCATGTTTTCATAGTAATTATGCACTCTAAAATATTTAGATGGACACCCATGATCCTAGTGAATATTAAGCACCTACACTAGGATGGGGCCCACGGGCTATTTTTAGGTGCATGTATATTTTTATTATCCCTTAATTTAGATGGACATTAAATTGTAATATATTCTCAATGTGGACTTGAAAATAGTTAACTGAAGTGGAAAATAAATTAGCTAAGTGAATTTTGAATTAGAGGTTGGTTGGTGGGACATGCAGAGAGATTCTAGTTGTAACTGAGTGATTCTACTTGTAACAGAGTTGGAAGTGCAATGGTGCATGAGTTTGTGCAATTTGTACATAGTTTAACTCAGTTAAGTGAGTTAAACTCAGTTGTGCTAGTTGTAACTAAAGATACACTAGTGAGAGATCAAGTGAATTAATTATTAATTAATTCACATGTAGTGATCTCACATGCAACTAAAGATTTACTAATATTAACTGCATGCATGTCAGATCCAGTGTGTTCAATAATAAACATGTGATCTCTGTGTATTTCATTCATTGAACTGGATTACATTTATACTTGAGAAATTGGCTCAGAAACTAGTTATCACTAACTACTAACTTCCTAACTACCTAACTGAATAGAAACCCTAAGGATTCCCATAGGATTACAACACAGTGGAGACCCAGTTGAGTTCTAGGTTAAAGGGAAGATAAATGATATATTGGAGGTTTCTGTGGTGTACATTTTGAGTTGCAACACTTGGAATATCCATAGTCTTCATTTTTCGTCAAGATAACTAAAAAGGGAAGATAACTATCAGTTGTGACATCATCCGCTTGTACACATGCAAGAACACACACATTGGATGAGTCCATGATACTTGCACAGTCAAGGCGGGCAGGATTGCATCAATTTAGGGATTGCATTCAGTAGGGATTGCACAATGAAGGCAGGCTGTCTAGAGGTAGTAAATTGGCTAAGGGATTTGCCAATTTTTGTATGACAGTGTGAGAAAATTACTCGATGTACTGAGAGCTCTTGTGAGAATAGTTTCATATGTAATTGCTTCATGATCCATGATATAATATATAATAGAAGATAGTGGGGTTTTTAGCTGTAAGCTTTCCCCAGAAAATTATCTGTGTCGTGTGTGACTGATCTTTCTTCATGCTTATGTAATTGGCGATTGTGTTTTTAATTCCGCAAAGATTTGTAGAACTGATTCAGTATTTAAATTTAGCATATTGTTAGATCGAGTGAATCCAAGATATACATGCATATTGTATAATTTCTACATGTTATCAGAGCATAGGAAATTGCAGAAGTGAAGTAGGAGCTGAGTTTGTGACTGGATATAATTCGAATTTGTAGAAATAATTTCTTAGTGCTACAGATGATTCAAGACCAAAATGGCTTTCAATGGCTTGAGGTTAGAGTATGCATTCGAGGGCAGCTCGAACTACATTTCTTGGAAGGACAGGATGGAGGCGGTACTCAAAGATAATGGATCGAAGGAATTCATTGAAAAAGATGTTCCTAAGCCATATGTTGCAGATGCTGACAATCTTGATGCATGGAAAAATAAAGTGGAAAAGGTGAGGAGGATCCTGTTGGAGGGAGTATGAGACCACATTGTCTCAAGCCTCCATGGGAAAGCCACACCATATGCTATGTGGAAGGCTTTAACGGATCTATTCCAAAGCAGCAATGACCATAGGAAATTGGCGCTCAAAGATAAACTCAGGAAGATCAAGATGGAAAAGGGCGACACCATTCCAAAGTATCTCACAAAGTTTTTCCAATGTTGGGATGAACTGGGGAGTGTGGGAATAACAATTGCTGATGATTATTTTGTGATTTTGGATCTCCTAGGACTTCCTAAGAGTTGGCACAGTTATCAAGACTCTATCAACGGACGTGAAAAATTATCGGATTGGGAACGACTATGGTCAGATCTGGTGCAGGAGGAGTTCAGGTAGAACACCAGAGATGGATCTTCATCAAAGCATGATGATGAAGATGATTTTTCTTTAGCTTCCAAGGCAAAGAAGGGGAAGGGGAAGAAATTCCATTCTAAATCCGAGTCTAAAGGCAAGAAGCAGGACATGTCCAAGGTGAAGTGTTTTCACTGTCGCGAATATGGGCATTTTTCTACTAACTGTCCACAAAATAAGAAGAACAAGAAGGCTGATGGAGCTGTAGCTGGTGAGGCCCTTAACTCGCAATTTGAGCTTGAATTCTTCTTGATTGCATGCATGGTGTCAAGTACATTGGGATCGGTGTGGTATTTGGATAGTGGTGCTTCCCTTCACATGATGAGAGACAAGGAAGTTTTCAGTGACTTGGAGGAGAATGATCTCCATATGCATATTGAGATGGGTGACGATGAACGGTACAATGCTACTGGGATTGGTACCATCACCTTTTAGAGGGAGTTAGGTAAACTATTTCAGTTAAAAGATGTGATGTGAAGAAAAATTTGGTCTCAGTCACAATGTTGGAGGACAAAGGCTATGACATTGTTTTTAGTGATGGAAAAGCTTTCCTGCGACATAAAACAATAGGTCAAGCCAAGAGAATAGAGATTTGAGTTAAGAATCCTTAGAAACTGGAGGTAGATGGTTGCACTGTCATGTTGGGCAAGGTGGAGAAAATGGTGAGCTGGGATGAGGGTGAATTATGGAAATGGAGATTGGGCCATCTTCATCATGGAGCCTTGAAATTCATGCATCAAATGTCTCTGGACTTCCAATGGGAACACTTGATCAGTTAAATCAGTGCAAGGGTTGCACCATGGGGAAGTATGTAAAGTCCACCTTTCATGAGAAGGAGCACTGTGCTTTGGGGATCCTTGAGAGAGTTCACATAGACGTGTGTGGACCATTCTCGGTTGCTTCAATAGAAAAACATAAGTACTATGTAATATTCGTTGATGAATTTTCTCGTAAATGTTGGATCTTCTTCATGCAGAAGAAAGATAAAAAATTATCTAATTTTTGTGAGTTTAAGGCATTGGTGGAGAAAGAGTCGGGGAAGTAAGTGAAGGCTCTTAGGAGAGATAATGGTGGAGAATACATCTCTAACGAATTCAAGAACTTTTGCAGTAAAGAAGGAATTCGAAGAGAACTCATAGCGCCTCATAACCCACAACAGAATGGGGTCGTGGAGAGGAAGAACAGAATGATCGTGGGTGCAGCACGAGTGATGTTGCATGATCAGGGCCTACCAATGAATTTGTGGGCATAAGCATGCAACACTGCGATTTATGTGCAAAACTATTGTCCTCATAGAGTACTTGGCATGAGTACACCTGAAGAAGATTTCACTGGTAAGAAACCAGATGTTTCACACTTTAAGATTTTTGGCTCATCTATTTATGTGCATGTGACCAAGGACGCCAGGAAGAAGCTAGAGCCGACTGCTGAAGTTGGGATTTTTGTGGGGTACACAGAAACACTCCATAATTATTGTGTGTATTTTCTAAACAACAGAATTATTATTGTGCGACGGGATATAAAATGTGATGAGGGGAAAGCCATGCAGTTGTTGCTTGAGAGGGAGATAGGAACTGCTGGTTCCAAAAGATGAGTCTCAAGATGTGCATCAACCACATGAGGAGGGTCATGGAGTGGAGGAAATCACTCATGCAGAGCCATCCATCAGAACTGATAGAAAGCGCACCACGGAAGCTGATAGGCTGAGATTTGATGCTGTAGAGAATGTAGGAGCCCCTACTTCATAACGCAGAAAGAGATAGTCTCCTGACCGATTTACTGGATACATGGATCTTATGAGAAAATGTATTTTGACTGAACCATATTCCTTTTAGGAAGTAGTGCAAAAACCTAGTTGAGTTGATGCAATGGTGGAGGAGTATGACTCCATTTTCAAAAACAGTGCATGGGGTTGCGGAGAGGGAGAACAGAACGATCGTGGGTATAGCATGTGCGATGTTGCATGATCAGGGCCTACCAATTCATTTGTGGGTGGAAGCATGCAACACTATGATCTATGTGCAAACCCATTTTCCTCATAGAGTACTTGGCATGACTACACCTGAAGAAGCTTTCACTGGTAAGAAACCAGATGTTTCACACTTTAAGATTTTTGGCTCATATGTTTATGTGCATGTAACCAAGGACACCAGGAAGAAGCTGGAGTCGACTGCTGAAGTTGGGATTTTATTGGAGTAAATAGAAACACCCCATAATTATTGTGTGTATTTTCCAAATATCAGAATGACTGTTGTGCGACAGGATATAAAATTTGATGAGGGGAAAGCCATGCGGTTGTCGCTTGAGAGGGATCTGGACTTGCATGCGAAGGAGGAACCGATAGTTCCCAAAGATGAGTCTCAAGATGTGGATCAGCCACATGAGGAGGTTCATGGAGTGGAAGAAATCACTCATGTAGAGCCATCCATCTAAACTGGCAGAAAGTGCACCATGGAACCTGATAGGCTAAGACTTGATGCTGCAGAGAATGTAGGAGCCCCTACTTCATAGCGCAGAAAGAGACAATCTCCTGACCGATTTACTTGATACATGGCTCTTATGAGAAAATGTATTGCGACTGAACCATCTTCCTTTCAAGAAGCAGTGCATCAGCCTACTTGGGTTGATGCAATGGTGGAGGAGTATGACTCCATTGTCAAAAACAGTGCATGGGAAATTTTACCAAGACGAGTTGACAAATCAGTGGTAGGTTCGAGATAGATCTACAAGGTAAAGCAAGCCACTGACGGGAGTGTGGAGAAATACAAGGCCAGATTTTTGGCCCGAGATTTCTCACAGATCAAGGGGATAGATTATGATGAGACTTTTGCGCATGTTACAAGGTACTCTTCCATAAGGACCATTCTTACACTCTCAGCGCAGATGGGCTAGCACAATCATCAGATGGATGTGAAAACTGTGTTTCTCAATGGGATCATTAGCAAAGAGGTGTACATAGAGCAGCTTGAAGGTTTCGAGATCTTCAACATCGAGTCGCATGTGTGAAGGCTCAAAAGAGCATTGTATGGGATAAAACAAGCACCCTGTGCTTGGTACGCTTGAATAGAAATCTATTTCACTAGACTGGGCCTCACCAAAATTGAAGTAGAAGCAAAATTGTACCATATTGTGGTGGAGGGTAAGCTATTGATCATTTTTCTTTATGTTGATGACTTAATTTTGACTAGTGATGAGCAGTTGATACACTCATGCAAGGAGGATCTTGCAAGGGAGTTCGAAATGAAGGATATGGGCGTCCTTCATTATTTCTTGGATTGGAAACATGGCATCGGGATGATGAAATTTTTGTGTCTCAAGGCAAGTATGCAAAGGAGACACTGGGTAAGTTTAACATGGAGAGCTGCAAACCCATGGATATGCCTCTTCCTGGAAATTGGAGGAAAGAGGATGCTACTTCTGGAGAGGTAGTGGATGTTATTGTCTATCGACATTTAGTGGGTTCGCTAATGTATCTAGTGAACGCAAGACTGAACATTTTCTATGTGGTTAACCAGATGATTCAAGCTATGGTTAAGCCTACCAAGCTCTTTTGGAAGGTGGGGAAGCATGTCCTGAGATACTTGAGGGGCACATCAGAGTATGGTCTATGGTACAGAAGAACGGATGGAGTGATGTTGCATGGCTTCACGGATGTGGATTGGGCTAGCAGTCCATCAGACAAAAAGAGCACATCAAGATCTTTAGTATTGGGTCTACAATTGTTTCTTGGTACAACAGGAAGCAGATATTTGTGGCACTCAGTTCAGCGGAAGCGGAATACAGGGCAGCAAGTCAAGCTGCATGTGAGGCTATTTGGATGAGAAATATCTTAGTTGGTTTGTTTGGTTCTCAGATGGATCCGACAATGATTCATTGCGATAATCAGAGTTACATTAAACTATCGATTAATCCTGTGTTTCATGATAGGACCAAGCATATAGATACTTGGTACCATCATCTCAGAGATTGTGTGTAGAGGAGAATTATGTTGCTTCAGTACATTCCAACGGAAGATCTGGATGTAGATATTCTGACGAAGGCACTCACCAGGAGAAAACTCGAATACCATAGAGACATGATCGAGGTGAAGGATAATCCATTTCTTGCTGAGAGGGAGTGTTTAGATCAAACAAGAAAAAAATTTCGCACCCATGATCCTAACGAAAATTAAGCACCTACAATAGGGTGGGGCCCACAGGCTATTTTTAGGTGCATGTCTATTTTTATTATCCCTTAATTTAGATGGACATTAAACTGCAATGTATTCTCAACGTGGACTTGAAAATAGTTAACTGAAGTGGAAAATCAGTTAACTAAGTGAATTTTGAGTTAGAGGTTGGTTGGTGGGACATGTAGAGAGATTCTAGTTGTAACTGAGTTATTATAGTTGTAACAGATTTGGAAGTGCAGTGGTGCATGAGTTTGTGCAAGCTGTAAATAGTTTAACTCGGTTAAGTGAGTTAAAATCAGTTGTGCTAGTTGTAACTGAAGATACACTAGTGAGAGATCAAGTGAATTAATTATTAATTAATTCACATGTAGTGATCTCACATGCAACTAAATATTTACTAATATTAACTGCATGCATGTCAGATCCAATGGTGACCCATTTGAGTTCTAGGTGAAAGGGAAGATAATTATCAGTTGTGACATTATCCGCTTGCACACATGCAAGCACATACATATTGGATGAGTGCATGATACTTGTGCATTCAAGGCAGGTAGGATTGCATCAATTCAGGGATTGAATTCAACAGGGATTACGTAGTGAAGGCAGGGAGTGTGGAGGTAGTAAATTGGCTAAGGGATTTGCTAATTTTTTTATGGCAGTGTGAGACAATTAGCTGATGTACTAAGAGCTCTTGTGAGAAGAGTTTTTTATGTAGTTGTTTCATGATCCATGATATAATATACAATAGAAGATAGTGGGGTTTTTAGCTGTAAGCTTTCCTCGGGAAATTATATGTGTTGTGTGTGATTGATCTTTCTTCATGCTTATGTAATTGGTGATTGTGTTTTTAATTCCGCAAAGTTTTGTAGAATCAATTCAGTATTTGACTTTAGCATATTGTTAGATTGGGTGAATCCAAGATATACATGCATATCGTATAATTTCTGCATGGTATCAGAGCACAGGAAATTGCAGAAATGAAGCAAGAGCTGAGTTTGTAACTGGATAGAATTTGAATTTGCAGAAAGAATTTCTTGGTGCTACAGTTGATTCAAGATAAAAATGGCTTTAAATGGCTTGAGGTTAGAGTATGCATTCGAGGGCAGCTCGAACCACATTTCTTGGAAGGACAGGATGGAGATGGTACTCGAAGACAATGGCTTGAAGGAATTCATTGAAAAAGATGTTCCCAAGCCAGATGTTGCTAATGTTGCCAATCGATGCATGGAAAAAGAAAGTGGCAAAGGTGAGGAGGATCCTATTGGAGGGAGTACGAGACCACATTGTCTCAAGCCTCCATGGGAAAGCCACACCATATGCTATGTGGAAGTCTTTGATAGATCTATTCCAAAGCAGTAGCGACCATAGGAAATTGGCGCTCAAAGATAAACTTAGGAAGATCAAGATGGAAAAGGGCGACACCATTCCAAAGTATCTCACAAAGTTTTTCCAATGTCGGGATGAACTGGGGAGTGTGGGAATAATAGTTGATGATGATGATTTGGTGAGTTTGGCTCTCCTAGTAATTCCTAAGAGTTGGCACGGTTATGAAGACTTTGTCAACGGACGGGGAAAATTGCTAGATTGGGAACGACTGTGGTTGGATCTGGTGCAGGAGGAGTTCAGGCGGAACACCAGAGATGATCTTCATCAAAGCATGATGATGAAGAGGATTTTTATTTGGTTTCAAAGGTGAATGAGGGGAAGGGGAAGAAATTCCATTCTAAATCTGAGTCTAAAGGCAAGAAGCAGGACATGTCCAAGGTGAATTGTTTTCACTGTCACGAATATGGGCATTTTTCTACTAAATTTCCACAAAAGAAGAAGAACAAGAAGGCTGATGGAGCTGTAGCTGGTGAGGTCCCTGCCTCACAATTTGAGCTTGAATTATCCTTGATTTCATTCATGGTGTCAAGTGCATATGGATCGATGTGGTATTTGGATAGTGGCGCTTCCTTTCACATGACGGGAGACAAGGAAATTTTTAGTGACTTGGAGGAGAAAGATCTCCAGATGTATCTTGAGATGGGCGATGATGGATGGTAAAGTGCTACTGGGATTGGTACCATCACCTTTCAGAGGGATTCAGGTAAACCATTTCAATTGAAATATGTGATGCATGTACCAGGTTTGAAGAAAAATTTGGTCTCAGTCGCAATGTTGGAGGACATAGGCTATGACGTTGTTTTTAGTGATAGAAAATCTTTCCTGCAACATAAAATAATGGGTCAAGACAAGAGCATAGGGATTCCAGTTAAGAATCTCTACAAGCTGGAGGTAGATGTCTGCGCTATCATGGTGGGCAAGGCAGAGAAAATGGTGAGCCAGGATGAGGGCGAATTATGGCACAAATTGGGCCATCTTCATCATGGAGCCTTGAAATTCATGCAAAAAAAATCTACTGGACTTCCAGTGGGAACACTTGCTCAGTTAGATTAGTGCAAGGGTTGCACCATGGGGAAGTATGTAAATTCCACCTTTCATGAGAAGGAGAACTGTGCTTTGGGGTTCCTTGAGAGAGTTCACACAAACGTGTGTGGACCATTCTCGGTTGCTTCAACAACAAAACATAAGTAATATGTAATATTTGTTGATGAATTTTCTTGTAAATGTTGGATCTTCTTCATGCAGAAGAAAGATAAAAAATTCTTTAAGTTCTCTGTGTTTAAGGCATTGGTGGAGAAAGAGTCAGGGAAGAAAGTGAAGGCTCTTAGGAGCGATAATGGTGGAGAATACATCTCTAAAAAATTCAAGAACTTCTGCAGTAAAGAAGGAATTCAAAGAGAAATCATAGCCCTCATAACCCACAATAGAATGGGGTCATGGAGAGGAAGAACAGAACGATCATGGGTGCAGCAAAAGTGATGTTGAATTTGGGGCCTACCAATGCATTTGTGGGCATAAGCATGCAACACTGCGGTTTATGTGAAAAACCGTTGTCCTCATAGAGTACTTGGCATGAGTAAACCTGAAGAAGCTTTCACTGGTAAGAAACTGGATGTTTCATACTTTAAGATTTTTGGCTCATCTGTTTATGTGCATGTGACCAAGGACGCTAGGAAGAAGCTAGAGTCAACTGCTGAAGTTGGGATTTTGTGGGGTACAGAGAAACACCCCATAATTATTGTGTGTATTTTCAAAACAACAAAATGATTGTTGTGCGACATGATATAAAATGTGATGAGGGTAAATCCATGCAGTTGTTGCTTGAGAGGGAGATGTGAACAACTGGTTCCCAAATATGAGTCTCAAGATGTGGATCAACCACATGAGGAGGTTCATGGAGTGGAGGAAATCACTCATGCAGAACCATCCATAAGAAATGGAAGAAAGCACACCACGAAAGCTGATAGGCTAAGACTTGATGCTGTAGAGAATGTAGGAGCGCCTACTTCACAGCGCAGAAAGAGATAGTCTCCTGATCGATTTACTGGATACATGGCTCTTATGAGAAAATTTATTGTGACTGAACCATATTCCTTTCAGGAAACAATACAACAACCTACTTGGGTTGATGCAATGGTGGAGGAGTATGACTCCATTGTCAAAAATAGTGCATGGGAAATTGTCCTAAGACTAGTTGACAAATCAGTGGTAGGTTCGAGATGGATCTACAAGGTAAAGCAAGCTGTTGATGGGAGTGTGGAGAAATAAAAGGCCAGATTTGTGGCTCGGGGTTTCTCATTGATCGACGGGATAGATTATGATGAGACTTTTTCACCTGTCACAAGGTACTCTTCCATAAGGACCATCCTTGCACTCTCAGCGCAGATGGGTTGGCACATTCAACGGATGGATGTGAAAACTATGTTTCTCAATGGGATCATTTAGGAAGAGGTGTACATAGAGCAGCCTAAAGGTTTCGAGATCTTAAACAGTGATTCACATGTGTTCAGACTCAAAATAGCATTCTATGGGTTGAAGCAAGCACCCCATGGTTGGTACACTTAGATATACAGCTATTTCATCGGACTGGGCTTTACAAAAAGTGAAGCGGATGTAAACTTGTACCAGATTGTGGTTGAGTGTAAGCTATTTATCATTGTTATTTATGTTGATGATTTAATTTTGACTAGTGATGAGCAGCTGATACACTCATGCAAGGAGGACCTTGCAAGGGAGTTCGAAATGAAGGATATGGGCCTCCTTCATTATTTCCTTGGACTGGAAATATGGCATTGGGATGATGAGCTTTTTGTGTCTTAAGGCAAGTATGCAAAGGAGATACTGGGTAAGTTTAACATGGAGAGCTGCAAACCCATGGATACGTCTCTTCCAGGAAAGTAGAGGAAAGAGGATGCTACTTCTTGGGAGGTAGTGGATGCTATTGTCTATCGACAGTTAGTGGGTTCGCTAATGTATCTAGTGAACACAAGACTGGACATTTGCTATGCGGTTAACCAGATGATTCAAGCTATGGTTTAGCCTACCAAGCTCTTTTGGAAGGCGGGGAACCATGTCCTGAGATACCTAAGGGGCACATCAGAGTATGGTCTATGGTACAGAAGAACGGATGGAGTGAAGCTTCATGGCTTCACAGATGTGGATTGGGCTGGCAGTCCATTTGACAGAAAGAGCACATCAGGGGGGATCGTTAGTATTGGGTCTACAGTTGTGTCTTGGTACATCAGGAAGTAGAGATCCATGGCACGTAGTTCAGCAGAAGTGGAATACATGGCAGCAAGTCAAGTTGCATGTGAGGCTATCTAGATGAGAAATATCTTGGTTGGTTTTTTTGGTTCTCAGATGGATCTGACAGTGATTCATTGTGATAATCAGAGTTTCATTAAACTCTCAATTAATCCTATGTTTCATGATAGGTCCACACATATAGATATATGGTACCATCATCTCAGAGATTGTGTGCAGAGGAGAATTATGTTGCTTCAGTACATTCCCACGGAAGATCAGGATGTAGATATTCTGAAGAAGGTGCTCACCAGGAGAAAATTTGAATACCATAGAGATAGGATTGGGGTGAATGATAATCCCTTTCTTGTTGAGAGGGAGAGTTTAGATTCAACAAGAAAAAAAATTGGCACCCATGATCCTAGTGAAAATTAAGCACCTACACTAGGGTGGGGCCCACAGGCCATTTTTAGGTGCATGTCTATTTTTATTATCCCTTAATTTAGATGGACATTAAATTGTAATCTATTCTCAATGTGGACTTGAAAATAGTTAACTAAAGTGGAAAATCAGTTAGCTAAGTGAATTTCGACTTAGAGATTGGTTGGTGGGACATGCAGAGAGATTCTAGTTGTAGCTGAGTGACTCCAGTTGTAACAGAGTTGGAAGTGCAGTGGTGCATGAGTTTGTGCAAGTTGTAAATAGTTTAACTCAGTTAAGTGAGTTAAACTCAGTTGTGCTAGTTGTAACTGAAGATACACTATTGAGAGTGTTAGCACCCAATCTGAACCTCAGGCTGAAAAAGGCAAATCAGGGTAACAACTAAACCACGCTCAGCCTTGTAGCTAGCCCTACAAGGACAGGAGAGGGATCTCTCCGCAGAATAGATATTCGATAAAGCAATAATGAAACTGGTTTAGGCTAGGTATATATATGGAAAAAGAGTTTTAATAAATGACTGAAATTTTCAGGGATGTATGGGGCAAAAGGACAGCCTGAGCTGAGGAATTAAATCAAGGACATAGGATATTTCATGGGGCAAGGCAGGCAGGAGGTTTAGCAATCAAATTGAAATAAGGTGAAACAGAAAGACTGTTGAAGAGCTGAAAAGGGCATAATACATGGATCCTTTTCAAACAGAAGAAAACACACTGAGTATGAATGAGTCCCCAAGGCAGAGCATATAAGATGGATTCTACCTTTCTAACTTGGAAACATTCAACTGGAAATGTTTATAAATTAATGATGAAACATAACAATGTACATATGAAACACAGAAGAGAGACATTTGCTAAAACTCATACCACATGAATCCCACAAATCAGAGCTGCATCAATTCATTCATTCCTTGCCAAACTGTACAAAGGAGCACAAATCTCACTGCCACACTGTTCCCCTACTTCCGATTTTTCAGGCCTCAGATTCTCTAGCCCTTTACAAATGATTGGAATTTTCAATAAATAGACAGATTTGCAGGAATACAAATCGGTGGGAAGAGGGGAAATCACAACTGAAGATGGGAGGCCAAAAGCCAACGGTCTCTCAGCAAAGGGAGAGCTGCGTTACATCCGGTCAGTGAGAAGGTGAAACATTGTAACGCAGGTCTCTTTGAATTGTAACTGAAGCCAAAATAGGCAATCCGATCCTATTTTTTCCTGCTGTTGTAGATGCCTTTATTTTATTTTGAGCTCTCGGCCTTTGACTGATTCCTTTGCTTTCCATTATTTCTTTATTCTCTGGCCTTTTTAATAGACCGCTGATAAAATGAATTTATGCCTTTCATGAAGGGAAAAATGTAATTTAAATGGGAAAGGGAAGGGAAATGGGGCGGAAATCACGTAAATCGCAATCGAAATCGGGCGGCAGGCGGAGTGATATATATATAAAACAAACCTTTCCGATTCGATGGGAGGAACCCTTTGTATATAATCGAATTAACCAAAGTTTCAAAGGGCAGGGCCTTTTATTTATGAACGGGCGGTAGTATCATGGTGGGCCCAAAAGTTTCAATCGCAATCGCAACACCGGAGGGGAGCAGAGTGCAATACGAATGGAAAATGCCGATTGCGATGGCCCGATCAACTATGGACCATCCGATTGGCAGAGAAAATCAACGGTGGAGAGATCAATTGGGGGCTATGCAATCGGAGGATCAGGGAAGGGACTTGCGGTTGAGAGATTTGGAAGGAGGGGATGCGATTGATTGTGGGCCGTCCGATCGGCGGGAAAGATCGACGGTTGCGACATCAATCGGAGGCGGAATTTAAATGGTGCGATTGGGATGTTCCGTTTGGCGGAGGACCGTCGGATTGGATGGTGGAATCAACAGCTAAGGGATAATCGGGAGCGATTAATCAGAGGGGCGGATCGGGAGTTGGAAGGGGAACTTGCGATTGATCGGGTCGGAGGATAGTGCGATTGAGCAATCGGAAGGAGATGCGATTGGAAAGTTCCGATTAACGGAGGACCGTTGGATTGAACGAGGAAATCAACAGTGGAGGGGTGATCGGGAGTTGGCGATCGGGAGATTGGAGATATGTTTGCGATTGGGGTAATCGAAACATATTGCGATTGTGGTGATCGGGAGGCACACATTGCATATTGCGATTGCGATTAAAGAGCGGCGGGGTTTATAATATATATGACATAAAATTTATTTCTAAAGTTTACGGGGTGAAAAGGGGAAGTGGTTAAGGGGCGGGGCTTTATAATATGAAGTTCTTTATTATAAAGTCCTAGGGGTCATGGAGGGGAAGTGGTTTTATAATCAAATCGCATATGTATTAAACAATTTATAATGCGATTTTGTAATCGGAAAGGGGTAAAAAGGGGTTTTTTAAAGGGGTATAAAACTTTAATAGAACAAAGTTTAAAGGAAAAATGGGAAATAGGGGGTATAGGGAATTTTACTTCACTTAAGCATAAAATTCAATCCAGAAGTCAGTTTCGAGAGTGTAGTATACCATTGGAAAGCTCTTTCCGGGCTCTTTCTGATGGATCTGCTTTGAAGATGATCTGGTGCTGAACATGCTGTGAAAAACTTCTCTGAAGGGCAGGGTGAAGATTTTTTCGGAGATGACAGCTTCTGAATTGTGACTGAAAGGCAAATCATTATGTTTTCACCTCAAAACATGGTTTTGAGGTGAAACTTACATCAAGCTAAATAAATGTCTTCTTTGATCGCCCTGGTGCTGTGAATTTGAATTTATTGACTTCCTCGTGACCTTGCTGACATTATTGACATTTGACCCATTAACTTGACCATGGTGAGACCCTAGAAACTAATGAGACCCATCCTGTGACCTATTGGTATAGTTTTGAGAATGAAAGAGACTAATGTTTGAAGACCATAGGGAGGAAAATCAGCAAGTATCATCATGAGGGAAAATTGATAAAAATTACTACCATCAATGAATCCATGACCTAGCGGAATGGTGAAATTTTATTCGGTATGAGACACCTAATATGCAAATGCAAAAGAGTAGTTTTGATCACTGATGGCAGTATGACTAGACTGACACTAACATTGGCTCCAATGGGGATGGCAGCTCCTTGGAGGTGCCAAGAACACCGTAGACCAAGTAGCCTTATCCATTGGGCATGGAGTCAAAAATACTGAAAGACTGACAAAATGCAGACTGACACTGACTCAAGCCTAAGACTGAAAAACTGAAATAAAACCAGACCATACACAAGTCATCCAAGTCTTATAGCCTTCACCTCGGGCCCCAAACTTCAATGATTGTGTACTCTGCACTCTGATAAACATAACATGGTATATACAATGGTGATGACATAGATTCTGATCCTTTGCTTTCAACAATGGTAGTGCTTCAAAAGCCTACCATTCACTGCTCCTCCTGGGCAATCTTGGCCATCCATTTCTAAAAGCAAGAAGGCATTTTGTCCTCTGTATGCTGAGATCCTGTATGGTCCTTTCCACAGATTGTCAAACTTACCATGCTTCCCTTTGTCTTCATTTCTGGCATCCCATTTCAACACTATATCATCCAGCTGAAACTTCTCTGCTTTTGTCTTCCTGTCATAGATCTTTTTAATTTTCTCCTGCAACTGAATAGCATTCTGTGACACTTCCTCTCTCGTTTGCTGAAGGTGGATCATTTGATTGATCCTTCGATGATTGTCATTGTCCTCGCTGTCAACTTCTTGCAATAATTTCATAACTGGGACTATAAGGGATGTAGGAAAGACAGCGTTAGTACCATAAACCAGCTCAAATGGTGACATACCTATTGATCTTTTACTGCTAACTCTGTCTGCCCACAGTGCGTTGATGAGCTTCCGGTGCCAATTTCTTTTGTTTGCCTCCAACATTTTCTTAATTATATTCACCAATGATTTGTTAGATGACTCCGCCAGGCCGTTTCCTTGTGGATAATACGCGGTCAAATGGCCCAGCGCGATGTTGTATTTGTCACAAAAGTCGATCATTTTCTTGGATCTGAACGCTGCTGCATTGTCTGTTACGATTTTACAGGGGCAGCCAAAACGAGATATAATATTCGATTCCAGGAATTGAATGATTACCGTGTCTATTGCTTGCCTAGCTGGGATGGCCTCGATCCATTTCGTAAAGTAATCTGTCCCTATCAATATCCATCGGTGTTGAGCTGAGGATGCGGGATGAATTTCTCCAATGAAATCGAGCCCCCACTGCTGAAAGGGTGCGTTCACTGAAACTGGTTTTAAAGGGAGTGGGAGAAATTTTTTCTTCCCTTGAAAGATTTGGCATTCATGACATTTCATCACTGTCTTATATAAATCCGAAAATAATGTAGGCCAATAATATCCTGCTCTCAATATCTTGTTAGATGTATTTTTCCAAAACAAGTGACTGCCGCAGTCGCCTTTATGAAACTCGTGCATTACCTTTTGCGCTTCTTCTTCAGCCAAACAATTGAGCAGAACGCCACCCGGATCTTTCCAATATAGAGCGCTGTCTAAAATGCAGTATTTTGCAGATTTCAGCTTCAGAGATCTACCTTTGCTCTTGGACATGCCCGTAGGAGGTGACAAATGCTGAAGGACATAGACGGTATCTGAATACCATGGGGACTGTAGAAAAATATCTGCAATTGGAACTAGTAAACCTTCGTCTTCCTCTTCTGCCACTGTTGTTATAAGGTTTATATCTAAGGCGTACAGATTTGATTGGGCCATCAATTTCGTCAAGCCTTGTCCTTTGATAAACTTCGTGGGCTTGATCTCCAGATCGTACTCCAACATAGAAGCTATCCATTTGCCTCTACGACCTTCTGGATCAGTTTGCGTTAACACATCCTTCACCGCGGTGTTAGGGACATATGCTATAGTATGTGAATGTAGGATGTAGACCCTGAAATCCTTCAGTGCCTTGATGAGAGCCAATGCCTGTTTTTTGATAATATTGTATTTCAAAGCAGCGTCTCTAATAGTCCTACTAAAGAAGGCAATTGGCTTTTCTATCTCGTCTCTCTTTTGCATTAAAACAGCGGCCAAGGTGTGCTCAGATGCAAACGAAAATATTATAAAGTCTTGAGTGTAGTCGGGACTGATCAAAACTGGGGCATTGGACAAAGCAAAATTTACCAGATTGAATGATTTGATGGCCTCCTCGCTCCATTTAACAATGTTGTCTTTTTTTAGCATATTAGTCATTTCCCTCAAATGTTTAGCCAGATTGGGTATAAATCGACGTAAGAAGTTCATCTTACCATTGAATGCTTGGATCTCCTTTTTGTTTCGTGGCAGGTCTATGAGCTGAATTGCCTCCACTCTGGCTGGATCGATGCGAATACCATCTTTGGAGATGATATGCCCCAGCAGCTTGCCTTCATCCATGGCAAAAAGACACTTCTTTGGATTGAGAGAAATCCCAAAATTTCTGCATCGCTGAAAAACAACTCTCAAATGGTGCAAATGCTCGTCATCTGATCCTGAAAACACTGTCAAATCATCCAAATAAACAACCAGAAAGACATATTTTTCATTGGCAAAAGCGATGTCCATTGCACGCTGGAAAGTAGCTCCTGCATTCTTCAGTCCAAAAGGCATTTTGGCATACTGGAAGGTTCCCCAGGGTGTTGTGAATGCAGTTTTATCTTGGTCCTTCTCATGCACCAAGATTTGGTTGTACCCTGAGTAGCCATCGAGTAGTGACATCCTGGATGCTCCAACTACTCTCTGCAGAATATGGTCCATTTTCGGAAGTGGATAATTATCCTTCAAGGAGGCCTTATTCAAGTTCTGAAAATCTATACACAATCTTATCTCTCCAGTCTTTTTACGTACTAGGACCAAATTCGAAATCCAGTCAGAGAATCTAATGGGGACTATGATACCAGCTTTGTACAATCTGTTTTCCTCCTTTTCAATTGATGGCAACAGCTTTGGGTTGATTCTTCTCAGCTTCTGTCTGAAAGGCTTTTGATCCGGCTTGATAGGAATAGTATGCTGGATTATGTTCTTATCATACACCTTCAAGTCTGAATAATCCCATGCAAATACATCAGAGAATTCAGAAAGAAACTCCACATACTTCTCCTTCACTTCAGGGGACAATGTCTTTGACAATTTGACAAACTTGGGCTGGTCAGCTGTTCCGATATTCACATCTTCAACTCCTTTCTCTGTGGGCACCAAGCTTGGCTTCTTTGCAACATCATCCTGATCAAACAGCTCCTCTAGAGGTATGAGACCTCTAGGAATTACGTTATCTTTCAGCTGCAATATGTCCATCTGTTTTGCTTCCATTTCTTGATCATCAACTACATACTCATCTTCTATGGGAGTGTCCTTGAACTTTCCGTCACCCTGCAAAAATGCATTTATCTCATTATCATCCCAAAATACTTGCCAATACCTTAAATTGTCTGGAACAACAGGCCTATGTTTTACATGGATCTAAAATTTGTTGTTGGAGTTCATCGGAACCTTCAAGTTACTTGTAGTAGTGGCAAGGGAATCAGCAATAAGATTCTGCATCCTGGGCACTGCTGTCAAAGTGTACTCTAGGAATGTCTTCAAAATGTCCAAAACTGCATATCTATATGCCCTTAGTCTCGGATGTTTAGCTTGGTATTCTCCTTTCACTTGCTTGATTATTAACTCAGAGTCACCGTACACAGAAATACTTTTCGCCTTCAACTTCTTCAAGATTTTGAGGCCTGCAATCAGAGCTTCATACTCCGCCTCATTGTTGGAGCAGTCAAAAGCCAACTTATATGCACATACTCTAACATTACTAGGGACTTTTTCAGGCTGGAAAACAGGGCTCCGAATCCATATTCCAATACCTGCTCCATCCTTACCAACCGCTCCATCAAAGTCCATACCCCAGAGGCCTTCTTCTTCTTTTTGTAGATGCTGAAATTTAGTTTCTTCTTTCTTTTCACCTTGGCTGATTTCTGGCTGTTCACTATCTTTCTTCTGCTGGTAGGTAGGAGGCTCAGAAGTACTTGCTGCTTTGTCCTTTTCCTGTTTGAGGACCTCTCTGAAATTTTCTGAAATCTCGGGTATCTCCTCCACTTGTACTAACTGAACATCCTCATCATTCAGACCACCATCTGAATATAAGACGAAAAACTCTAAATCTGTGTGAACCGCATTGATGGGATGGTTTGCTGGCTTGTCTTTGCTAGTAATCATATATTTCATTTTCTTTTCCCTGTATAACTTTCTCAACTGGCCAAATACAGGGATTGTGGCATAGGAGAAATCAAGTTGTATGGTCCCCTTAAGTTTTGCACCCCAAGACCTAGATAGAAGCATTCCAAACCATGGTGGGACATCAGCAACAACTACATCCATCAAGACATTTTTGGCTGGGATTTGATCTAAAGACACTACTAAATCTTTGATGAGACCGATACAATGGACCCTACTTGAGTCGAAAGAATACAAATCATGGTACTTTCTAGTAACATCAAGGCCTAACTTCTCCATGACAGCTTTGGGCATCAAATTATGCGAGGCCCCGGAGTCCAACATGGCATTATGCAAGATAAAATCATGCAACCTAAGACTTAAGTAAAAAGGGGGAACTTCATTTTCTTCAGACTCTTGTGTGGCTAGACCAAAAATAAGTTCAGGGTAGTCATCTTCCACATTAACCATATCAGAAAGAGGGTCAATTTGCAAGACTTTAGACACCTGACTTTTATATATGCTATTCTTCACTAACTCAGTTAGGGGCACAGACACTTTCAACTTGGAAATTTCACTTTCTAAATTAAAGGAGGGGGCCTTTTCTACCTCTTTGACTCGAGGGTCCTTCTTCTCTGTTTTCTCCTTCGCTATGCTTTGCTGGCTTTTTTCATTTGCTGTGTTAGTAACTGCGGGTGCTTTGTTGGATGAAGTATTGACCGGCTCTATCCCTTTCTTCTGTGCCTCATCTTTCATCCGGAGTTCCTTTCTCCTCTGAATGGGACTGATTGTGACGTTTCTGTTCCTTAGAGAATACTGCCTTTGCTGGGCTGACAGCGCGTTCATATAGCCTCTCTGGTAGTCATCGGATTCTTCTTCTAACACCACGTCGTTTGCCAAAATGAAATCTTCGTCCCCTTGAATGTCTGGAGTCGCCACTATGTATTCTTCATCTTCTGTAAGGAAAATGGGTGCGCCATCAGCTGTGAAAAAATGATTGGTTTCAAACAGAGGACCATCGTCATCTGAGTCAGTCCCTTGCACGTAGTTCTGCTGCAAAGGCGTTTTAATCTGCTGCTGTGGTGCCGCTTGGTCCTGCGCTCTCTGTTCTCTCTGTCTAATCCTGAATTGCGGCTTCTGTTGTCCTCTAAAATTTGGATTTCTCATTTGGGTTTCGGGTCTGTCGAAAATCATCAATCGCTCAACCATCTTTTCCATTGTACGAATTAGAGTGTCCATCTTGCTGTCCGAAGTGGAGGCTTCCTCTTTCACCACGACTTTCTTTTCAGGTCTGGCTCGAGCTCTTCTAGCCAGCAGATTAGCTTCAACGCTTACTGCTATCTTTTTCATTTCTTCAAGTGACGGTGGATCTCTTTCACGCAGCTGATATGCCATATCGGCATGAAAACCATCCGGAAACTTCAACATAGCTGAATCCACGGGAGGTTTGAGGTTAGCTGGAATAGCATTGTATGCAACATTGAATATTAAACAATAGTCTTGCACCGTTTCTCCCACATTTATTTTCATATTCTCATATTCAGACAGAATTTGGTGTGGGTTCCTTTTCACTTCCCACCGGTCTAAGAACTGTGTGTGTAACTCTTGCAAAGTGTGAATAGAGCCTACTGGTAAGGCTCTGAACCACTTTCTCACTTCACCTCCGAAGCTTTGAACAAACAACCTGGTGGCTACATTCTCTTCTTCCACTTCATGCAAGTCAAAAAATTCATTCATATTGTCAACATGCTGCTGGGCTGTAATGCCCTGAGTGGCATCAAAGATAGTAATTTTACTCTGATAGTCAGCAGGCATATCATTGAGAACCTGAGGTAACACCAAGGGTGCATAGCGGGCAGCCATGACTCTGGGTGGGTTTATAACGAGATTTGCAGAATTTGGGGGAGGTGTTGTTGGATTAGGAGGAGGTAATGTTGCTCCTGATGTTTCTGAAGCCTCAGGAATATAAGTTGCAGTGATGGACTGAGGAGAATTCAAAATGTAGTCATCAATGGAGGAATTCGCTCTTTGAACTTCAATATCCACAAGGAATTCTAAATCTAAAACTGTGTCTTCGAGTGCAGTTTCAGACTTACTTCCAAAAAAAGAGAGCTCAAAACTCTCGTCAAAAGAAAGCTCTTCTACAAAGAACCACTCACTGGGCCAAGTATGGGACCTGGAAATAGGTGTAGGACTTAGTGATTCCTCTTGTCTTCTGACTATTCTTGGGATAAGATTTGGATTTTCAAACATAGGGGGAGGATTTGGATCCGGATTAGCCCTTGTATATCTTCTTGAAGCCAGTGTGGTCGACTTACTACTGTACAAAATTTATATCAGCCTAGAAAACTCTGAAATATCATCATCAAGACTTTGCAAGAAAAAATATTACTGGGGTGATCAATCTTCTTATGCAAAAATTTTGTAACAGTTCCCCAGTATGGTCGCCAGAGATGTTAGCACCCAATCTGAACCTCAGGCTGAAAAAGGCAAATCAGGGTAACAACTAAACCACGCTCAGCCTTGTAGCTATCCCTACAAGGACAGGAGAGGGCTCTCTCCGCAGAATAGATATTCGATAAAGCAATAATGAAACTGGTTTAGGCTAGGTATATATATGGAAAAATAGTTTTAATAAATGACTGAAATTTTCAGGGATGTATGGGGCAAAAGGACAGCCCGAGCTAAGGAACTAAATCAACGACACAGGATATTTCATGGGGCAAGGCAGGCAGGAGGTTTAGCAATAAAATTGAAATAAGGTGAAATGGAAAGACTATTGAGGAGCTAAAAAGGGCATAATACATGGATCCTTTTCAAACAGAAGAAAACACACTGAGTATGAATGAGTCCCTAAGGCAGAGCATATAAGATGGATTCTACCTTTCTAACTTGGAAACATTCAACTGGAAATGTTTATAAATTAATGATGAAACATAACAATGTACATATGAAACACAGAAGAGAGACATTTGCTAAAACTCATACCACATGAATCCCACAAATCAGAGCTGCATCACTTCATTAATTCCTTGCCAAACTGTACAAAGGAGCACAAAGCTCACTGCCACACTGTTCCCCTACTTCTGAGTTTTCAGGCCTCAGATTCTCCAGCCCTTTACAAATGATTGGAATTTTCAATAAATAGACAGATTTGCAGGAATACAAATCGGTGGGAAGAGGGGAAATCAGAACTGAAGATGGGAGGCCAAAAGCCAACGGTCTCTCAGCAAAGGGAGAGTTGTGTTACATCCGGTCAGTGAGAAGGCGAAACATTGTAACGCAGGTCTCTTTGAATTGTAACTGAAGCCAAAATAGGCAATCCGATCCTATTTTTTCCTGCTGTTGTAGATGCCTTTATTTTATTTTGAGCTCTCGGCCTTTGACTGATTCCTTTGCTTTCCATTATTTCTTTATTCTTTGGCCTTTTTAATAGAACGCTGATAAAATGAATTTATGCCTTTCATGAAGGGAAAACTGTAATTTAAATGGGAAAGGGAAGAGAAATGGGGCGGAAATCACGTAAATCGCAATTGAAATCGGGCAGCAGGCGGAGTGATATATATATAAAACAAACCTTTCCGATGCGATGGGAGGAACCCTTTGTATATAATCGAATTAACCAAAGTTTCAAAGGGCAGGGCCTTTTATTTATGAACGGGCGGCAGTATCATGGTGGGCCCAAAAGTTTCAATCGCAATCGCAACACCAGAGGGGAGCAGAGTGCAATACGAATGGAAAACGCCGATTGCGATGGCCAGATCAACTGTGGACCATCCGATCGGCAGGGAAAATCAACGATGGAGAGATCAATTGGGGGCTATGCAATCGGAGGATCAGGGAAGGGACTTGCGGTTGAGAGATTTGGAAGGAGGGGATGCGATTGATTGTGGGCCGTCCGATCGGCGGGAAAGATCGACGGTTGCGACATCAATCGGGGGCTTCAATCGGAGGCGGGATTTAAATGGTGTGATTGGGATGTTCCGTTTGGCGGAGGACCGTCAGATTGGATGGTGGAATCGACGACTAAGGGATAATTGGAAGCGATTAATCGGAGGGGCGGATCGGGAGTCAGAAGGGGAACTTGCTATTGATCGGGTCGGAGGATAGTGCGATTGAGAAATCAGAAGGAGATGCGATTGGAGAGTTCCGATTAACAGAGGACCGTTGGATTGAATGAGGAAATCAACGGTGGAGGGGTGATCGGGAGTTGGCGATCGAGAGATCGGAGATATGTTTGCGATTGGGGTAATAGAAACATATTGCAATTGTGGTGATCGGGAGGCACACATTGCATATTGTGATTGCGATTAAAGAGCGGTGAGGTTTATAATATATATGACATGAAATTTATTTCTAAAGTTTACGGGGTGAAAAGGGGAAGTGGTTAAGGGGCGGGGATTTTTAATATGAAGTTATTTATTATAAAGTCCTAGGGGTCATGGAGGGGAAGTGGTTTTATGATCAAATCACATATGTATTAAACAATTTATAATGCGATTTTGTAATCAGAAAGGGGTAAAAAGGGGTTTTTTAAAGGGGTATAAAACTTTAATAGAACAAAGTTTAAAGGAAAAATGGGAAATAGGGGTTATAGGGAATTTTACTTCACTTAAGCATAAAATTCAATCCAGAAGTCAGTTTCGAGAGTGTATTATACCGTTGGAAAGCTCTTTCCAGGCTCTTTCTGATGGATCTACTTTGAAGATGATCTGGTGCTGAACATGCTGTGAAAAACTTCTCTGAAGGGCAGGGTGAAGATTTTGTCGGAGATGACAGCGTCTGAATTGTGACTGAAAGGCAAAGCATTATGTTTTCACCTCAAAACATGGTTTTGAGGTGAAACTTACATCAAGCTGAATAAATGTCTTCTTTGATCGCCCTGGTGTTGTGACTTTGAATTTATTGACTTCCTCGTGACCTTGCTGACATTATTGACATTTGACCCATTAACTTGACCATGGTGAGACCCTAGAAACTAATGAGACCCATCCTGTGACCTACTGGTATAGTTTTGAGAATGAAAGAGACTAATGTCTGAAGACCATAGAAAGGAAAATCAGAAAGTATCATCATGAGGGAAAACTGATAAAAATTACTACCATCAATGAATCCATGACCTAGCGGAATGGTGAAATTTTATTCGGTATGAGACACCTAATATGAAAATGCAAAAGAGTAGTTTTGATCACTGATGGCAGTATGACTAGACTGACACTAACAGAGAGATCAAGTGAATTAATTATTAATTAATTCGCATGTAGTGATCTCACATGCAACTAAATATTTATTAATATTAACTGCATGCATGTCAGATCCAGTGGATACCCAATTGAGTTCTAGGTGAAAAGGAAGAAAACTATCATTTGTGACATTATCCGCTTGCACACATTCAAACACACACACATTGGATGAGCCCATGATACTTGCACAGTCAAGGCAAGTAGGATTGCATCAATCCAGGGATTGCACAATGAAGGCATGTTGTCTGGAGGCAGTAAATTGGCTAAGGGATTTGCCAATTTTTGTAAGACAGTGTGAGAAAATTAGCAGATGTACTGAGAGATCTTGTGAGAATATTTTTGTGTGTAATTTTTTCCTGATCCATGATATAATATACAATAGAAGATAGTGGGGTTTTTAGTTGTAAGCTTTCCTTGGGAAATTACCTGTGTTGTGTGTGACTGATCTTTCTTCATGCTTATGTAGTTGGCGATTGTGTTTTTAATTCCGCAAATATTTGTAGAAGCAATTCAGTATTTAACTTTAGCATATTGTTAGATGAGGTGAATCCAAGATATATATGCATATTGTATAATTTCTACAAAAATAACCATAAATAATAGTTATTACTACTAGGTTATCTTGGGTATGTCAAGACCATATTAGGCTTGTTAGAAATTGTTGTTTGACACATTCAGACAAGTTATATAAATTAAAAAGTTTTAAATTCATAAGATTCATCACAACAAGCATTCAATTTAACTCTCTCTACTCCAAACTTTTTTATTCTAAAAGTTGAACCTTAAACTCCTATTACTTTTATGATAATTCTACTTCTAATGAACCCATTTAGTTCGAGTGTTGAACCTTATCTCTATTACAACTATATGCCACACCCAACTCCTTAATACCATATTAGGGATATGGGGCATAATTAAACCAGACCTTCAAGATACATTATGAATAGGGGGTTGTCCAAAAAATCCTCCCTCTTCTATCACCTAAAATCACAGTTCTAATACTACCATCTTTAACTCATCGAGATTTTTCTAACCATATCTCATCGAGATTTTTCCAACCATATAAATTTCACCTCATTATGAGCTTTAGACACAAAGTTATGCCCCTTTGAAGGGCCACTTCAATATCATCCTTAAAGTGATGTGGTTTTCACATGACAATCATCAACCACATGTCTCCTTGCATGGGTCCATGTCGATTTCCCATTTGTTATATCATAGCCTTTCCATATTAGTGATTTCATAATGGTTCAATTGCCAAATTCCTTGATGCCTCAATATGCCAACATACTGGTATAGTCGTAGCATTGATATGCCAATAGGCTCTAGTTATCAATATGTTGATACAAATTTTATCCTTTGGTATTCCAATAGGCCTATGGATATCTTGGCATGCCACCTCATAAATATGCTACCTAATCATGGTATGCCATGTGGAAAAGACTGATGTGTCTAACACATGGCCTAATTGACATGTATCTAAGGATATTGTTAGTTTCTAGGATGTAGCCCTCCCTAACTCTTAATATGTTGATATTCCAATGTAAAAGCTCAACATGCCGTGTCAATAACAGATAACCAATCATGCCTTGACATATGGTATATTCTTATGTAACCCTTGCCACGTGGAAATGTTGACGTGTGCCACATATCACTCATCATCTTTCAATTGGCATGTAAAAAATGTTGTTTCCAAGTGACACGTGTAATTTCCATGTCATGAAATCATGACATCATCCTAACACCATTCCTCCTTTATCCCGAGTGTCTGATGCCCTAGTTTCTCCAATGTGCAAAGTCTCAATATTATCACTTGACGTGCCTAGTTAACAAAAATAATGCCATCAACTAAAAACTTGTCTATTAGAGTTGCAATATATTGGGACTTTTCTTGTAATTCTAAGCTCTTCCAGGGGTCGAAAGGCTAGTGCCATTCAAAGCCCAAATTCCTTGAACACTTAAGCTCATCACCCTTAGAATTTCCACCAATTAATAGTTCTTTGAAGGACTCTTCTACACTAAACATAAGATGTTTTGAGAAGACTTTGACTTCTTAAATCCCTCTTTATCATCGAGGATCCTAATCTTTCTTCAAGCTCCCATTATTAATAGGACCTTCCCATTCTAAAAAAAAACATAGGGCTCCTTTGGCCTATTCAGGATATCCTAAGCTTACTCATTCAAACTCATAGGGAATAGGTATTTAAGAAAAATGCAGCCACAAACGGGACTATAAATTTAGCAATAATGTCCCTTTTGAAGACATACGATACATCACAAACATTCATAAATGATTAGAAAAGGCATATAAACATTGCACACACAACACAACACAACTAAGATTGACCTCTTAATTCTTAAACATATAGCTCATATCATTTTTATTTAACATAGATGAAAGGCTCCCATTGCACATAACATTTCATATTCATAAAGAAATGTGTTTCAAAAATCAATAAAACATTGCTAATTCCTTTGTACATTTATCGTGCATATTCATTCCAACCATACAAAAACTCTAGACCTATCAATGCACACATACACAATAAATCCAACATAATAGTTAAACATTAAGTATTGAATGTCTTTTATAGTTCATATAAAATGAAGAAATATAATTATATGTTCCTCTTAAAATTGCTAGAAACTGAAGAAGGGACTGCCACTCTCCACCTGACCATAGGCATAACTACACTACAAATTTCTTGCAGCTAGCCACCCCAAGCTAGATCCAATGTCTGAAGGATGCTTCACTCAGGGTATTACACCTAATGGGTTAATTCAAGGGATAGAGGGAGAAGGCTAATATCCTTCAATGGATGGTAAATAGGGATGCCACTTTTGAAGCATTAAGTTTGGGTTGAATACACAGTAAAATATGTCCACTGAGGGTTGGAACAACATAAAGGGAGATCTCTTCACCACTTCATATGGTTCCCTTGGTGATCCTCTCTCTTTCTAATGCTTCGTGTGCACAAACACAACCAAAATAACATATTTCTTCTTGGTCTACCCGACTCAAGTGTAGGGCTCTCTCTGTGGTTTCTTCAGTTAACGCACAAGCCTAGAATCTATGATCCAACTTCCAATCACAGATTTAAAAATTCATAAGTTCACAATGGTTTTAGGTTCACACACATAGTTCAAGTCTCTTTTTTTACTCTATCTCCAATCGTTACATCTTGTTGTGTTATTCAACAACCCCCATTATTTTAGCTTAGTTACCTTAGAAAATAATGGGGACCCTTTTTTTAAAATTTAGAGTTAAAAAAATAATACCCTTAGAGTGATTCATTTAGATAGAAATAGGAATCAAAGAGCGATATGAATATGGGAAAACTAGCTTTGTTGTGCTAGCTCCCTCATCAGTAATAAATAAATGTGTTTAAGATTGTCTCAAATTAGCCAATTGTGTGAGGGTTTATGTGTCAAGTTTTGTGTTTTTTAATGAGAAATTCAAGATTTAATTATCTATTATGGAAAATAAATTGTAGAGAAATAAGACACATCAAACACATTACACAATAGTCGATAACGGAGTTCACCCCTCCTGGGCTACATCTCCATGGACCTGCTTCAACTGGCTAGGCCCTCTTTGGATTAATGGTCAATTCTCTGATTAAATGCACCTATAGTGCTCCAATGTCTTTGAAACCTACTCCATTATATTCATAAGACCCAATAACCTCAAAATAGACTCTTCAATCTCTAAAAATGGTCTTCAGCTGATTTAGGCATGACCTCCTCTCCTAGTGGCCCTGGGCTTATTTAATCTTCAAAGTGGAAACAACACTTTCAGAAGTGCTCCAATGCCTTTACAACCTACAAAATCATGCCCAAAGCATCAAAATCATCTAATAATGAATCTTCTTGAGCCAAAATTATGTTGGGTGTGGAGCCTGATTATCTTCTTTATTTAGATGTATCACATCGTTGGACCCCTATTCTTAACGGGGAAGAAATGCCACCCATCGTTTAAACACTGCTTGGGGGGCCCGGGGGGGTGCGACTGCGAATTTATGGAACCCCCCCTGGCGGGGGGTTTCGGGCGCAACATCCCCGAAGCTTAAAACAGATGTAAAATTGCCTTGTAAAATATTGTAATTTCTAGTCAATCTGTGCCGTTCATTAGGCGGATGATCTGACGATAGAAGTTATGTTTAATTTAGGGTTTTTTTTCCCTGGAAGGAAACCCCTCTGTTTTATGAGGGTATTTTACTGCGGTTGTGTATTGTATGAGTATTATGAGCGAGAAACAAAAAGGGGGATTGTGAGAGAGAACAAAGGATATTCAAGCGGATCTGTTGTAGGTTGTGTCTCTTCATTTTGCTGGATAATATAAAGGAAGGACTGGTTGTTCGGGGTGGACGTAGACCAAATTAGGTGAACCACGTATATCTGTATCTCTCTTATTTTATATGTTTTCTATTTTTGTGTTTCTGCGTATATATATATTTTTTTTTACAAAGTCGATTGTTATATTATATTCGAAAAAAAGAAGGATAGATTTCCTTATTACATTCCAATGGTTCTAAGGATAGCCAAGGAAGGATGCAAAAAAAAAATACCGAGCCTCCATTGTGTCAAATGTTCACACTATACTACATTACAGATTCAAGATATATTTTGACAAACTCTGAAAGCATGAGAGCAAATTTAAAAGACATGAGCAAAAGAGAAAGACGAGGAATGAGGATTAGTCAATGTTGATCGGTCGTCCAGTTGATGCATCAGTGTTGTCATCAGGACTGACATTTCTTACATTGTTTGAGCTGGAGCTAGGAGCTGAGCGTTCGTCTAACATGTGTTTCAGAATCTAGAGAGATTATTCCATGTTAGCACATCGATTTGTGGTTTCCAGGAGCTGCTTCTGATTGGACCGAGCCTTGTTGCTGAGGGAAGGCTGTATCTAGTTGATGTTTTTCTTCCATGATCTTCAGCTATCGTCGAATCTGAGCCATTTTTGTTTGCAGATCTACACAGTGAAAATAATTTTTTCTTCTCATGGTGTTAGCAATTAACTGGGAAGGGGCTCGCATAACAAAAGGAGGAGGTGAAGCTGAGCTGGGATAGTTCACAAGGGGGTTGAAGTTGAAGGCAGGCAGAGCAACAAGAGTAGAAGTCTGGTAGAGGGCTTTGGACTGCAATGGAGTGGATTATGGAGTCAAGAGGCAGGGAACATGGGGAAAAAAGACAGGGTGTTCTCGCAGCCACTCAGGAGGAGGAAAGGCCTATATCTTAGCCGAGGCAAATTGGAGAAATCACAAAGGAAGAGGTGGAATGACATACAACATCCTCACTCTAAGATATCCCTTAGGGCTGTTGATCTCTGGACATTGCCCCTCATCTGTTGTGTTGCTATCTTCTGTACTGTTGCTTTTGACACTGCCACTGTCACTGCTACATCTGTACCATAGCTCCCTCTAAACACTAATTCTATCCATTCCAACTACTGGAAGGGATTCTTAATCATCCCCATCTTCTCTCTGAAATAGAAAAACTTTCTCTTTCCTAGAGATTCTATGAGGAAGAGGTGGAATGACATACGACATAGCACTATGAGAATATGGTAGAAAGAGAGATCCTTCATTTCTTTGATCAGAATACGACATCTGTTGATGAGCCTGCAGAGAGCTATGTTGGAGGTTTGATTATCGTTTACCATCATACTAATGACAATGGTAGAGTCTCCAAATACGATAGTGTTAGATAGATTGAGGCTCTTTATCTTTTGTAGTCCTTTGAGCAGAGCGTAGGCCTTGTATTTGTTGTTTGACAAAGAGCCGAGTCCCGATTCAAAAGAGGTCATAACATTTTCGTGCTCATCCTTTATGAGACCTCCTACCCCAGTAATGCATGGGTTGGCCTTTGATGCTCCATGAAAGAAAAATGCAGGTCTATTGCGTTCCTCCATCCATTCAATGAATTCTTTTTCCTTGAGCCTTATCTTCCATTGCTCTTTCTGAAGGGTTTGCTTGATTGGAGTGTTGCTATATCCAGGATTGTCGAGAGCTCTCCCCAAAAATATTCTTTCTTCAGCTTGAAGGTCAGTGAATTTGAAATGGTTTTTGTTTTTGGATAAGATTGACCCCACCGTGAGGCTCCAGGTCTTGCTTTGAGAGATACTTGGGCAGGGTTTTTGATTCTAGAAAATCATCTTAATTCTCACCAGCCAAATACTCCAGAGAAGAAAATATGGGAGGGTGTCCTAGACCCTTTTGGAAATGTTTTTGCTCTTTTTTCCCCAGGGAAATCCTTTTTTCCAATTGATTATCAACTCTGAGATTGAATTGATGGTTAAAATATCGATTAGAGAGAAATTTGTGAGGTCACTCCAAAACTGTTTGGCAAAAGCACACCTCACAAAGAGATGGAGTGCAGTCTCTTCATCTTTTTGACAGAGGAAGCATCTGGAGGGACCATATATACCTATTTTTTAAAAGTTATCAGAGGTCAGAATTTTTTCTTTAAGCAGAATCCAGATGAAATTTTTTATCTTAGGAAGGGCTTCTGATTTCCAAATGAGCTTCCAAATGCGCCATAGAGGAGAGGGAAATTGTTCTTTAAGAAGGGATCGGTAAGCCACTTTTATTGAGTATGTCGAGCCTGAAGGATCCCACCGAAAACTATCATGGTTGCCTTTAACCAGTGGAGCTACTTGATGTAGCATTGCTTTTAGATTTGCTAGTTCAACCTCAAGATGAGGGGTAGGAATAGGGAAGACCCACCCATTCCATGCATTGGAGTGCTCGTCCCACTTAGAAATATGATCCATGGTGTTTATGTCTTGACTCTTGAGAAAGTATTGGATACAATGGATGTTCTGGCTGTCAGTAAGGGGAGACTATCCCATGATTTTATCCTCCCAGATGTTAATTTTGCTTCCTCCTTGAGGAACTTTAGAAATATTTCTGTTGATAAATGGAATAGTTTTTTGCATTGAGACCAAATTATGGAACAAGTTTTGGTTGGGATAGCCTATTCAAGAAGATTATGTCTGGAATTGGTGAGATATTTTGTCACCAGAACTTGCTTCCACCAAGATTGTTGTCTGGTGATGAAGCGCCACACAATCCCCCCCCCCAAAGGCATTGTTAAGAAGGTTTGGAATGCGAATACCAAGTCCACCATGATCATAATTTTGGGTGATCTACCTCCATTTAATTAGATGGAATTTATTCTTTTCATTTTTCCCTCCTTGCCATAAGAAATTCCTTAAAAAAACTTCTATTTTTTTATGAATGCTAGAAGGAGGGTGAAGCAAGGAGAAGTGATACAGTGGCAAGGCAGTGAGAACAGATTTTAAGAGGACTGTGCGTCCAACGAAATTAAGTCAGGAAGATCCCCATTGTTGCATTCCCTTTTTCAATTTATCGATGGTGACGTTCCAAACCTCAACCTTTAGGGGTCTAGAACTGACTGGCATCCCAAGGTAATTAAAGTGGGTTCAATTTATGTTGTAGGAGACTCCAAAAATTTGAGCAATTATGTGCATGGTGCTTTTTATAGCATTCCACCCATACATGCAAATTTTATGATAGTTAATCAATCATCCTGAAAAAAGATAAAATTATCAAGAATAGTTTTGAATCTCTGAGAGATAATGCAAGTAGCTCCACCCATCAAAAGGGTGTCATCAACAAATTGAGAGTGGTTCATATTCTTAACTCCGTTGTTGAAATTGATTCCAGTGATGAGACCAACTCTGCGCTTATGATCTAGGGCTCTGCTAAAAGACTCTGCCATGAGGATGAAAAGGAAAGGAGGAAGTGGGCAGCCTTGCCTAAGACCTCGGGTAGATTGAAAGAATTTCCCTGGCCTTCCATTGACTAAGGGAGAGATCCAAGTGTTGGAGATGCAAGCATTGATGAGATATATGAAGTCATTTTCAAATCCCATAATTTGGAGGAAAGAAAGAAGAAATGAATGTCTTACTCTATCAAAATCCTTAGCAAGGTCAAGTTTCAAGATAAATCCTTTCTCAGATCTCATTATACTCGAGTGAATGGCTTCATGAACCAAAAGGATAGAGTCAGAAATTTGTCTTTGAGAAATGAAGCCCCATTGATTTTTAGATATGAGCTTAGGGAGGTGTGGCTTAAGATGGGTTGTGAGGATTTTATTTATGATTTTACAATGGGAATTGCAGAGGGAAATGGGTCTAAATCTGGAGAAAGAGGAGGGACAATTCTCTTTGGGTATAAGGGTGAAGAAGGTGGAGTTGGTAAAGCCATCGATATTATTCTTTCCTTGAACCCATTGAATCATTTTGGTAAGGTAATTTTTGATGACTTCCCAAAAGGTCTGGAAGAAACTAATGGAGAAGTCATCCGGTCTCGGAGGCTTGTCTAGATGCAAGGAACAAATAGCTTTGATAATTTTGGTCTCCTCAATATTTTTTGTGAGGGAATTATTAATCTCATCCGTAATTAGCTTGGGCATGTAATTCAGGAGATCAGAATAATCCTTCGGAGCTGTTGTTCCAGAGAGAAAATTTTTATAATGGTTGTAAGTTCCAGCCTTGATACCTTCCTGATATCCGTGAACTTCCCCTTCATCATCAGTAATGACTGAGATGTTATTCCTTGTCTTTCTTACCATGGCTTTTTTATGAAATAAGGAGGTGTTTTTATCACCAGCCTCAAGCCAAAGGTTCCTTGATTTAAGCCTCCATTTCTCCTCCTCGTTTCTGTTAGCTTTATATAAGCTCCAGCATTTCTGTTAGCTTTATATAAGCTCCAGTGTAGACATTTATCCCCCTCCTAATTTTCTTGGTTTACTCCATAAGTGTCAATGTTGATATGAAATTCTTTTAGCTTCCTTTTGATTTCATTTCTGGCTTTGTCAGGTTCCTTGTATTGAATTTTAGCCCAGTCTTTAAGTGCCATACGAACTTGATTTAGCTTTGATTCCCAGAATCTGTACATGGGGGAGCCCTCAACGTGTTTCTTCCAAGAGTGAAGCACGAGCTGTCTGACTTTAGGGTAGTTATTCCAAAGAGGATTGTATCTGAAAGGGAGAGGTCCCACGGAGGACTGATCTCCTAGGGAGAGGGTAACGGGGGTAATGGTCAAAGGAAAAGAAATAAAGGATACTAGAAGAGGCAACAGAGAAATGAGATATTAGGGGGACAACCACAATAAAGTGGTCAAGCCTCTCCATAATGTTCCCATCTCCAATTATTCGATTGCTCCATGTGAATTTTCAATTTTTGGGAACGATGTTGACCAAGTCATGGTCTTGGATTATAGATTCAAGCTGGTCCCTTGAGGGATCATTGTTAAAGTTGCCTCCTCTTTTTTCATTGGCGTGCAGGATCAATTTGAGGTATCCTCCAATGATGATATGTTTATTACCTTCACTGTCTACATCTTCTTTCATGGTGCTCCAACAGAGTTCTTTATCCTTGTAATGATTTGACCCATATATATTGTACACAGTGATCACAATTTTCTCTTGAGTGCTCTGAAGATTGACTTTGATCCAGTTTTGGGTCTTGACAGCTGCGATATGTCACCAAGAATTTTGGTTCCATATGGTGGCTAATCCTCCGGAGGCACCTTTGGATTCCATCACAATGCCCATGTAATTCTTCACCTTGTTTATAATATTTTCCATGTCTCTTTCTCCTTGCTTTGTTTCTTGAAGGAGAATGATGTCAGTTTTTTCTTGATTGAGAAGGTCTCTTAGAGCTGAGTTTTTTGAGGGTTGCCTAGTCCCCTACAATTCCAAGAGAGATCTTTCATCATTTTAGGAATGCAGGTTGAGGACCTGTCTTCCTTCCTAATTCATTCTAGCTTGTTTCTCTGCTGATTTTCTCTTTGCATATTTTATTTGTTCCATTTGCTATGAAATATATAATTTCTAATAATTAGTATCAGATCCGAAGGTATATTTGGCTTATAAACTCACAGGAAAGAAGGGTTCCTAGTTTGAGTGGGAGCAATGATGGAAGATGGTAATTTTAGGATCGAGAAATTTAACGGCCAAAACAACCCGCTTTGGAAGATGCAGATGGAATATTATCTGTATCAGAAAGGTCTGTACCTACCATTGAGTGGAAAAAAAAGAAGACGACAAGTATGATAGATGCAGAATGGGAGTTTCTCTATAGAAACACACTTGGAAAAATACAGTTGTGCCTCGCGACATAGGTAGCCTTCAATATTTCGAAGGAAACAACAATAGAGGGTTTAATTAAGGCATTGGAGAAACTATATGAAAAACCCTCGACCTCAAATAACTTATTTCTTATGAAATGTTTATTTTATATTAATATGTCGGAAGGTGGATCTTTTTCTGGCCATTTAAATTATTTTAATATGGTTACCAGTCAATTAAGTTTTGTAGGGGTAAAATTTGATGATGAAGTTATGGCTCTGTTATTTCTGTGCTCATTGCCAGAAAGTTGGAATGGTTTAGTTATGGCCATTAGCAACTCCGTCTCTAGATCTATTACTTTAGTTTGATGATATTGTTGGTGCTATCCTTAGCGAGGAAATGCAATTGAAAAGTTCCAGTGAGACATCGAGTAATGCTTTGAGTGCAAAGACTAGGGGAAGAAAAATGGAAAGATGAAAGAGCTCAAGATATCGTAGTAAATCAAGGAAAGGCAGATCCAAGTCCATATTGGGGATAGTGTGCTGGAAATGCGGAAATAAAGGACACCTAAAGAAAGACTGTAAATATCAGAAGGGAAAAGAAGGAGACACACAAAAATAAAACAATCATGAAGCAAATGTGACAGGTGATGTGTTACAAGATGCTTTGATTATTTCTTTGTAAAATGTTACTGATTCCTGGGTGGTATATTCAGTGGCCTCATTCCATGCCACACCTGATAAGGAACATTTTCATGACTATGTTCAAGGAGATTTTGGACAGGTTCGTTTGGGTGATGATAAACCCTGTAAAATCGTTGGAATGGGTAAATTTCTTGTAAAACAATAGAATGGAAACCAATGTTTATTAAAGGAGGTAAGGCATGTTCCATATCTGAAGAAAAATCTGATTTCAATAGGGCAGTTAGGTGATGAAGGTTGTGTGACAACTTTCACAGATAAAACTTGGAAGGCCACTAAAGGAGCCTTGGTAATAGAAAAAGTCGAAAAGGTTTATGCAATGGTATTTCTAACTTTGTTAATGCTTTAACTTCCAAAGGAGCAGATGTAGCATTATGGAATCATATGCTCAGACGCATGAGTGAGAAGGGGATGAAGATTATTCACTCAAGAAATTTGTTGTCGGGTTTGAATAATATTGATTTGGATTTATGTGAGAATTGTATTTAGTGAAAACAGAACAGAGACAGATTTCTTAGAGTTGGGAAATAAAAGAAGAGCAAAAAATTATAGCTTGTACATACAGATGTATGGGGACCTGCTCAGGTATCATCTCTCATTGGCTCTTGTTATTATGTTAATTTTATTGATGATGCAACTAGAAAAACTTGGATTTATTGTATTCAGAATAAATTTGATGTATTTGATACTTTCAAGAAACAGAAATCTTTGGTTGAGATTGAGACATGAAAGAATTTTAAGTGTCTGAGATCAGACAATGGAGGTGAATGTTGCAGCAAAGAGTTTGATAGGTATTTTTTAGAGCATGGAATTCACAGAGAGAAGACAATTCCAAGAACACCACAAGAAAATGGTGTGTTAGAAAGGATGAACAGAACAATCATGGAGCATGCAAGGTGCATGAGATTGCATGCAATATTGCCTTTACAATTTTGGGCAGATTTTGTAGATATTGTTGTTCATCTAATAAACAGAGGGCCTCCAAGTTCCTTGGATGGTGGTATTCCAGAGGAGGCATGGATAGGTAAAAAGGGAAACTACTCTTTTTTAAAGCCTTTTGGTTGTGAGGCCTTTGTCCATATTAATAAAGAAAATAGAACAAAGCTTGAGGCAAAATCAAAGAAATGTACTTTTATTGGATATGGTGTTAATGATTTTGGTTATTGCTTATATGATTATGAAAATCACAAAATCACTAGGAGAATAGATGCAATATTCAATGAAAATATATTGTATAAGAATCAGTTGCAGGAAAAGAAACAGGAAAAAGAAAAAAAAGAATACACAATTGTTGATGAGATCACAGAAAAAGTAAAGGTGCCTGAAAATAATAATAATCAACAACCACAACAATAACAACCACCACAACAGTAACAAGCACCTCAAACACCTGAAAGTGGTGTCAGAAGATCTACTAGGATAAGTAGACCCCCTGAATGATACTCTCTTTCATTATATTATTTATTGTTGACTGATTATGGTGAAGTCGAATGTTATGAAGAAGCAATGCAAGTGGAAACCAGGAAGAAGTGGGAGCTATGCATGAAAGAAGAGATGGAATCCTTAATACATAACCAGAATTGGGACTTAGTCAGGTTGCCTGTAGGTAAAACAACATTGCAAAATAAATGGGTTTACAGGCTTAAGGAAGAATATGGAAGAAAACAGAGGTACACAGCTAGACTTGTGGTGAAGGGGTTTGCACAGAAGAAAGGTATTGATTTTGATGAAATATTTTCTCCTGTTGTTTAGATGACTTCAATCAAAATGATTTTAAGTCTTGTAGCAGTAGAAGATTTGCATCTTCAACAGTTAGATGTAAAGACAACATTTCTCCATGGAGATTTGGAGGAAGGGATCCATATGCAACAACCACAAGGATATGAGGTCAAAGGAAAATAAAAATGAGCGTGCAAGTTAAATAAGAGCTTGTATGGCTTAAAACATGCTCAAAGGCAGTGGTATCTAAAATTTTACAGGTTTATGTTTGAACAAGGTTATACTAGATGTCACTATGATAATTGTGTTTATCTGAAAAACCAAAATGATGGGAGCTATATTATATTGTTATTGTATGTAGATGACATGCTTGTTGTAGGGTCCAACATGTAGGAAATAAATGTGCTCAAAAGAAAATTGGCAAATTCATTTGCAATGAAGGATTTGGGAGCTGCAAAACAAATCCTTGGTATGAGAATAACTAGAGACAGGAAAAATCGCAAATTAAAATTGTCTTAGAATGAGTACATACAAAAGGTGTTGAAAAGATTTAATATGCAGAATGAAAAACTAGTTAGTACACCTTTGGCTAGCCATTTCAAACTTAGTAAGGAGATGTGCCCCAATACCCAAGAATAAATGGATTATATGTCTAAAGTTTTATATGTATCAGTATTTGGAAGCTTAATGTATGAAATGGTCTCCACAAGGCATGATATTTCACATGCAGTGGGAGTTGTAAGCAGGTACATGAACAATCTAGGAAAATAACATTGGATGGCAGTGAAATGGATTCTCAGATATTTGAGAGGTACCAAAAATCAAGCATTAAGCTTTGGTGGTTCAAACATTGCTCTACAGGGATATGTTGATGCAGATATGGCAGGTGATAGAGATAACAGGAGGAGCACTACAAGGTATGTATTTACTGTAGGTGGAACAATTGTCAGTTGGGTTTCAAAAATCCAACGTGTTGTTTCACTTTCAACAACAGAAGTAGGGTATGTTATTGCTACAGAGGCTAGTAAAGAAATGATTTGGTTACAAAGGTTTATGGATGAATTGGGTTAGAAGCATGATATGGGCATGTTATACAGTGACAGCTAAAGTGGCATTCATCTTGCAAAGAACTCAAAATTTCATTCTAGGACTAAACACATACATCTCAAGTACCATTTCATATGGCCAGTGTTGGAAGATGGACAGTTGAAGTTGGAAAAGATACACACTAGCCAAAATCCTGCAGATATGCTAACAAAAGTTGTAACTAGGGAGAAACTGCGATTATGCTCAGTTTCAATTGGTCTTCAAGTGTGATGATGAAGATGATAAACAACCAGGTCCAAAGTGGAGTAACTGTCCAGAAAATGAAGCAGCAAATGAGTTGCTACAATCAATATTGAAGTGGTATATTGTTGGGTGTGGAGCTTGATTATCTTCTTGATTTAGATGTATCACAACGTTGGACCCATGTTCTTAATGGGGCGACAATGACGCCCATCATTTAAAGTTTCCTGGCATGTCCAGGGGGGGAAGCTATGACTTTATGGAACCCTCCCCCCCTTGGTAGGGGGTTTCGGGGGCAGTGCCCCCGAAGCTAAAAACAAATGTAAAATTGCCTTGTAAAATTTTGTAATTTCTAGTCAATCTAGGCCATTCATTAGGCAAATGATCTGACAGTAGAAGTTATGTTTAATTTAGGGTTTATTGCCCTAGAAGGAAACCCCTCCATTTTATGAGGGTATTTTATTGCAGATGTGTATTGTATGAGTATTGTGAGCGAGAAACAGAAAGGGGGATTGTGAGAGAGAAAAGAGGATATTACAACGGATCTATTGTGGGTTGTGTCTCTTCATTTTGTTGGATAATATAAAATAAGGATTGGTTGTTCAGGGTGGACGTAGCCCAAATTGGGTGAACCATGTATATCTATGCATGTCTTGTTTTATATGTTTTCTGTGTTTGTGTTTCTGCATATTTTGTTTGTTCCATTGCTCTGAAATATATAATTTTCTAACAAATTGGTCAAAATATGCAAAAGTTATGCTTCCTTCAATTTTTCCCTAGGAATCTCCTCCAAAACTGGAAAAACTCCAGTTAATGCAACTAATTTTAGGAGTCCCACCTCAAATGGCGGACCCCGCCAACTTCGCCACCATTATAAAATAGGATTAATTAATTTAAGTGCAGTTTAACTGTGACTTAACGTGCTAATGGCGCAATTATGAAATCCCACTAAACAAAGGATTAGTGCATTTTAATCATTTGCTTAAGGGTTAATAAAACCCATTTAAGCGCTTTAAATTCACATTAACATGGAGTGCTCTGCTCCTGGTTTTGGGCCATGGTCCCATGGAAACTGTCAGTTGGCCCCTTTAAACTCCGACGAAATCCATTTTAAAACTTAAATAGTTGTTGTTGCCCTTAGATGTTAAGTCTGAACATGATGGTCTATTGGTAAATGGTTGCGCTTGTGCGGGGGAGGTCGCAGGGTCGAGCCTCGACCTCTGCTCTTCCGTTGGTTTAATATTTTTCTCCACAAACATTAATATCCAACCTTTTAACTCGACCTTTGACAATTAATTTCAGACTTTGGATATATTTGAAATTTAGGACCATTGTATATAAAATGCGGACTTTGGACCTTTGACCATATAATAAATGATTTTGACCTGCACCATATTAATTCGATCATGGCATAATGCAATTCAGCCTTAATCTTGGTCCACAAGAGGGGGCACATGGTGGCACCTGGCTGCACCACATGTCAACCTCTGGTTGGACTATCCCCAGCCTTTAAAAAAATTCAAATTCGACCTTAGGAGACAACCATTAAAAAAATTTTACCTTAAAACTCTCTGATGAATCCTGGAGTGACACTTGTCACAATTTCATTGGGAAAAATAGAGGAAAACCAAAATTTTTAGCCTTTGACTTTGTTTGACCCTTTTTTTTTAAATTCGCATGTTTGACATGGTGATCATCGAGCTCTAACTTCCTCATACTGACTCCGTTTTGAGTGAAACGAATTGCGTCAGATTCCTGGTGACGGTCCCAATCCTGTAATTCTATTTTGATGTGATTCTAAGCAATTTTTTGCCCTTAATCCAGATTTCGATCAAAGAGGGAAAAAACCTTCAATCTTGTCCTTAAAAGCACTCAAGCGGAGAAATATCGCAATACCAAAAATGTAACACATATGACTCCTAAAAAGTCACTTAAAACATATTTTGATGCAATATATAAACAAAAGTGCTTTTATAAATGGAAAAGGCATTTTCCAAATGAATTTTATAAGGGAAAGCTTGTGGGACCTGCTTCTGCCATGTAGGCTATCGCAAATCACATTTCGCATTTCACAACTCTACCTCGATGGTCTTATTGTCACCCTCCATGTTTTCCAAATGTGATATACTCCATCGCATCGCATTTTCACAAACATAATCATTCTTCCCCCTCAACCTTATTCATTGATGCGATATAGTCTATTGCAAATCACAAATCACACTTTCACAACACAAACACTTTTTCCCTCCATCTATTTTCTTCGATATTGTGATTGTGATATCGCAATCAGAAAATCTAAGCCGATCGGTATTTTACAAAGATTCACACAAGAGAAGCACTGTGACGCGACATATCTAGTTTTAAATGCTAAAATGATTACATGGGCACATCAACCCATATCAACCGTTAATGCCATAACTTAACGGTTTCGTAACCCATGCCTCCAAAATGATTTGACTGTAAGAAATACTAAATTCATATATTAGTAGCATGCTAAGTTTCATTCGTTTAATTGTTTCCATTACTACGGTACTTGTGCATTTGTAAAATCAAAGTTCCCTATTTCCGCTTATCATTTCTTATTTGTTCGTAGGTGAGCCCAAATAAACAGAATTATTTGGAGATGTCTAAAGCTCTCAAGAAAGCTAAGAACCCGATGGCCCCTAAAAATCCTGCACCTGCTACAACCGGGAGAACAGAGATGCTTCCTCTGTTTACAGAGACAACATGCAGACCTCAAAGTGGATCCTCCTCATGGGAATCCATGTCCAAACTATTCAAGGACGAGAAACCTTACAGGCTTCAGAGGAAGGTTACTGCTGATGCTTATGATTCCTGAGAAGCCACTACAGAAGAAGTGGCTAATTCTTTCCTACATCGAATTGTTGCGCGACCTAAAATCTTAATATATATAGATATGATAAGATGGATAATTGATAATCTCAACAACAAGAAAAATATTCTAACCAACAGAGGAACGATGATAGGTTCCTTCAAAGTTGAATACTAGAAGTTGATGTACCACATCCCAGACCCTGAAAAGGTCTATGAAAAGGAATTTATGGCGCAGTTCACCAACTAAAACGAGCTCAAATCAAATCCAATCAAGAAATGGAGAAGCAACCCCAATAAACGCAAGAATGATGACAAGGGTATGTATTCTACTGACTCCCTTGCAAGTCCCTACTATTATGTTTTTGTGATTTCGAGGCTCTTTGATTAGCTTGACACTGCAAAATTTTTAGTAGAATGGGTTACCCTCATGGAAGAAGTTGCGGACTCTTATGTTATGGATTGGGAAAACATTCTCACTAATAATATTGCTACTCAAATTTTGGAATATAGGAAAAATCTTTTTATTTCCTCCAAAAATTCCCCCCCATTTTATATGAGTACTTATATCATGGAAGTTTTGTGTTTCACTTCAGATTTTCCAGCCATGGGTTGGAAATGGACTACCTAGGACCCTCTACCCATTCATGCATTTCATAGCAAGTAATGGGAGTCAAAATTTGAGAACCATTTTTATAAAATATGCCATGGAGTCATTCTTCCTTTGTTTCAAGCCGTCTTTAGTGAGAAATCCCCCAGATTGTCAAAAGAGGGTCAAGTTGATTTTTCCTCCATTGGAAAATGGTTTGGAGAAGAGTTGTTCACCTATGTCAGAGTATTTTGGAGCCTATCTCGACCACATGTTTTAACCTTGTATGCTCTTGATAAGCTTATCACGAGAGAAGTAGCATATTAAACTGTTGGAAATGGACTAACCAGGTTTCTAAAGGAAGCTAAGAAAGAATCGTGGCCTTCCTTTCCAATTAATTGTGGTGTTTATGTTCTGGAAAATTACAAGCATGCATTTTTAGAGATCATCCAAATTGAATGTTTAAAATTGTTTACAATTTCAAACAAAGAATATGACCCAATTAAAGTTTCCAATAATTTTACTACCCAAGTTAAAATTAGGCCTTTTTTGCATGACGATGATGAGTTCGATGACTTATTCGAGTCAGTCAATAATTACTCTGCAATTCAGAAGTTGGCAACCCTACACCTCCATCCACGGAAATTACCAAAGTTTAAACAATACAGGAACAAGAGATTGGAAGCAATTCCATTGAAAATGTTGGAAATCTCACAACCCTTAACACAGAATGAAAAGGAAAATGAACCGACACCTAAGGATACTGAAGTCCTTAGTAAAACTGACCAATATAAATCTGTCGAGGTTCAAACTAGGGATTTATATTTCCAAATTAATCTGAGTGATTTTTGGAAGGAGTTTAACCTAAAACTCCAGGGATACCAATGAGTTATAATTATTGATCAACAACAGGTTGTGCATACACCTAAAACTAAAAGTCAGGACTTGTTCACTACTGGGCCCTCTGACAAATTAGTAAGCACTAAGCAAGTGGAATTCATCCTGGCCTTCCCCACTACTGAAATTGTACTTAACATTGAGGAAATCCATCCTTTGTACATTTTCTACAGTCCTAAACATAAAGAAGTTATGAGTAGACTGAAGAAAAGAAGGAGATCAGAGAAATCTCAACCCCTTATCCAAGGGGATGTGTCAATGGAATTTCTCTAGAAAAACTCAGAGGCAGATCCTTCACGGGATCTAACTCGCCTAACTCAGTTTGCATGAGCTTATGCCTCTGCAACTATTAATAAAGCTTCTGAGGTTCAACAGTTGATAAAAGAATCATCCAATTAGAACTTGATCTATAGGCAGAGAAACAAAATGTCAACCAACAGCTATAGGTACAGGTCACGCAGCTCCAGGAGAGCATGGACCAAATTAATATTCAGCACCAAAATGAAATTAGTTCAAAGGACACTCAAATTCATCAATTGTAGTTTTATGTACAGAAATTAAAGGATAGTCCAAAGATTGATGAATTTATAAAATATGCCTTGGAACTAAATACTTTACTGGCACAACAAAAAGTCATTTTTTGTCAAAAATTATCAAATATTATTGAATTATGTGAGCAAAGCGATTCACTGATGAATCGAATTTCAACCCAGAGGATTAGTTTTGATGAGATTGATGATAAGGTTTCATAGTATGTCACATGGCAGGATTTTGCTGATGGCTGAAAGGCCAACCTACCCAGGATTGAAGACTCAAGAAAGGAAATATTGTTTACTGATTGGGACATATAGTTGAAACATGTTGAAAGATCCATTTGCAGAGCAAACACTGTGGCTACTAACATTGTAAAAACTGTTAGTCAAAATCTCATCGCTGCAAACCTTATTGATAGATGTCCTCCTGGTGCACTTCCTATTGTGAAAGACTTGGTAAGACAATGGCAAGAAGTTTTAAAGGTAAAAGAGGAAAACATCATAAAGTTGGAAAAAATATATTGGGATAAGTATTGGAGATACTTAGTAAATCCACATAGTCAATGGCTTATGTTGCGTTGTCTTACAGATACATCCTCCTACATGCTTCCTCCACTTTCTGATGTTTTTCACTAGACAACTGTGCATCAGGCCTGGTCAACCTCCAGAGGTTAAGCCTATGCTTATCATCCTTCAGTTGAAGGAACGAATGGTTGATGAGACAACAAAACAATCATCAAGCAAGTCACCCCTTTAAATTATGTTTCTGTTTAATTTTTACTTAGTTTAAGGAGGTTTGTTTTAAACCTCCTCAAATTTTATTGTAATAACTATTTTAAGACTTTTTGTTTTTATATATATACCCCTTCATGTCTTTGAATAAGGGGTCTTGAAATTTTGAAAGGAAGACTTTACGAATGTTTGATTTTTGTACTCTTGAATTTTTCTGAATAGAAAGGGTTGGACCAAGTACTTTTTCTCAAATGAGAAGAGTGAACATATACATGTAACTTTTATCCTATGTGTTATATTTTTGCTTCAAAAGAGAAATGGTTATTTATCTTGTTATGTTTGTTTCATGTATCTATTTGAATACAATTTGGCATTAACTCAATTTTGAACATGTTAGATTGTTATCTCTTGAAACATATTCAATACCGGCATTTAATAGTTGTGATATAAGCTTTATCCAATTTATTTAATTAAATCAATTACTTCAAATAGTTTTGATATCTCTAAGTGTTTGTATGATCTTCATTTGCATCCACTTAAAGATCATTTTTATAAATCACACAAAGAAAATGGACATATATCAAGTTACATACATTTATAAATCCATCCATTCACCCAATTATATTCCATTGGGAAACTGGTCCCATAAATCCAGTTGGAGCCACCATTACAAATGGAAAAGGGACGATTTTTAAGTCCCTGAACAAGTGGCTCCCCTGATGTTGTTGCATCGATTTTCAGGGCCTCAACACATCCTCAAAACTCCACCCAAAATGACTAACACAAAACTAGCATATTTTCTTCCCAATGTGATGCTTCATGCAAGAGAAGTTTAGGGTCCCCTTCTCAGGTTGTGGAGCCAACTAGGGTTCTACTATGAGGGACATATCCCATGATTGGGAAGCTCTTATACCTCTTCTCCCATCCTCTCATAATTTCTTGGGAAGTTGGAAGTTCAACGAGAACATCAAGGGTTAAAACATTAAATTGAACGGAGATAGAAAACTTCCCAAACTCCCTTACATGTTTCTTAAGCAAGATATGTTTCCAAACATCCATATTCATATAGTATTGTTCTTCTTCTTTAATTTTAAAAATTTATCATTAAATCAAAATATATACATCAAACATACTTGGAAATATATCCATGTCGGCTAGTGTTATCGCCATCTAATTACATTATAAAACTTGGGGACTAGAAAAAGGAATGTTATAGGATGAGAGTAATATTGGATTCTTATATTATATCCTTATCCTTTTTTCCTTTAATCATAAGTCAGAGTATTATTTTGGAATCCCCAAACACCATTAGGAAAGTGGGATGAAATTATCTAACTAGAGAGATGCCTTTAATTAGGGCATATGCTTCAACTACATTATTAGATCACTCCTCAAGTTTCCATAAGTATTTTCCTTCAATTTTTCCTCTAAGGAAAAAGATAGCCCCTCCCCGCCCCCCCCAACGACCTGCCTCCCTTGGGATACCTTTCAAGGCTCCATAAAAAAATAGAACAAATGAATATTGTGAAATCCACCTGTTATGAAACTCCTCCTAGTCTAATTGAGGCTTCCAACATGATTTTGAAGAATATTTGTAATTAATCATTCCCATGGAGGAATTTATCTCGATGGTAGTAGTACACCATGCTTTCTCCACAACATATAATCAAGAATTTTCTTTACATGGAATGGTGTGGAAAAAATACTCTCATAGAGAATTAGGTTTTCTTAGCTCAATAGTCATGGAGTAAGACTCTATATTTTTAAAATGGCTTTTTTTTTAGGCAACCCAATCCTCGAGGGTAAAAAATTTGGAATAGTCATCTATACGTATTTAAAATTTGTCTTGTTTTCAAAAGAAATACATAAAATGTGTGCTAGTTTGTGAACATATCCCTCCATGATAGAGACCTAATAATGCAAGACTCAATATCTTTGAAGAAAATCCCCATACTTTATTAGCATAAGAGAATTTAAATATGAGTTGGTTTGTGGTTTCTTTTAAGGAAAGGCAAATATTACATCTAAAATGTCCCAAAATACCTCTTCATACTAATATATATGTTGTTAGAGTATTCTCTTGAGTTAAAGTCTAATAAAAGAAGTTTCTTTTTGGGGGAGCATTATTGTTCCATATTCATTTCTAAATCATATATTTAGTTGGGGTATTCCATTGTTCCAATTTCCAAGCATATTTTTGCTTAATCATGTATACTCTTAACACACAACAATGCTTTTATTTCCTATGAAAAGCCTCTGAAGTGAACCCTACTAATTAAGATTCTAGAGAGGAGATCAGAAGGCCTAGAGGATGTGTATGGTCCAAAGTTTCAACTGATTAATAGTCCATCCAAGTCCCATAATGAAATGTATTTAAGAGTATAGTTTCTAGAGTTGCAAATCCATTGTCTTAGAGTGACTAAATAAGTGTTTCAATTAATAGAGGATGACCTTTGATGTTGTTATAATGCAGAGGACTACTTGCAGTTCTTTCCCAATTAGTGATCTTACTCTCTCTTGCATGGTAAAATCAAGGAATTTTTTCCTCGGTTCTCAAAATTACTTCTTTAATAAATATTTTTTCCACCATTCATATTTATCAGTGATTATCCAACATAGATTCCCTCCCCCATCGCTATATTGACTAAATGAGGGTCTCTAATTCCAAGGCCATCTAAGGAGTATGCAACTCAAACTATATCCCAACTTACAAGATCGGAATTTTTTGGTGGAATATTTCCTCCCTTCCCACATAAATATTTGGAGCTCTTTTAGGATTTGATTTTTAACATTGGAGGGAACCAAAAGGGAAGAAAATTGAAATATGGGAATGACACCAATCTTCCAACCACAGTTAACCATTGACATCCCCATAAATTAATTTTATTTTTTATTATGGATGCAACCAAATGCTAATGAGAGGAAGAGAGGGAGATAAGACTAATAGGTGTTTCGAGATAAGTAAAATAAACCCATTCTTATGAGGAGGAGAAAGAGAAAGTTCTTGTTATATTACTTAGATCCTATATTCTAACATTCCACCCATATAACTTGGATTTTTTAATATTAATCATCCCTCCTTAATCTCTAAGGAAATAATCTAATACATAATTGAATTTGGAGGCCATGATCATTGAAGCTCTGCTCAAAATAATAGTGTCATCTAAAAATTGATATTTATTTACTCCCTTGACTCCACAAACAATTTTATTTCCTGGAATTTGATCTTTAATTGTTTCTTTCTCCAATTTCCTACTTAAAGAGTCAGTGATTATAATCTAAAGAATATGAGAGAGGTGGAATCATTTCCTTAGGCCTCTTTTAGTTTTGAAGAAGGAGGAAGTTATAGCATTGATCAAATTACATATCATTGGGGTTCCAATGCAAGATAAATTGATGTTAATAAAGGATTGATAGAATATAAATGAGGTTAATAAAGGATTGATAGAATCAGAATCAAAATGAGGCATGGTGGAACTTATTGTTCCCATCTTCCCAACCTCGTCAGGATGAACACTTTCAATTGTTTTGGTGAACCATTTTTGGGGACCTTTATGAGATGTTCAATTTTCTCTATTGATTGATATGTCGTTGAATCAAGAATTATCCTTCCAATCCTCTTATCGCATCACTCAAAGAGCCTTCCTAATCTAAAAGAGTGGTTAGAAATTCATCAAGGAGAGACGATGCTTTAGAAGGAGATTCCATATATTAATCCAAGATATGAATTCACTTTTCAAGATGTGGAATCTTGTTACCAAATTCATGATAGTTTTTTTCATGATTGAATATATTCAAATGATTAAGACAATGCTCAACAGTGTTGTCAATCTTGGAAGGTTTAAGAAAAATAACATATCTAGACAATATAAACTTCGTATTTACCTCATCATAAAGACGATATGCTTTGGTGGTATATGAATACCCCAAGAATATGCATTTCCAACTCCTTGCATCAATATTGCTTCTTTTTTCCTTAGGAATCCAGGCATAGTAAGTGGAACAAAAGATCCTAAGATGCCTTATGAAAGGAATGTGGCCATATCACATTTCACAAGGAGTATTATTTATAATATAATGAGATGGACATTTTATTTTGACCTATGCTACACGTAGAATTGCATCAACCCAAAACATCAACTTCAAATTTTTGAAAAACATCATTGAGCGAGCCATATTTAAGATAGTCTTGTTCATTATTTCAGCTACACCATTTTGTTGAGGATTGTATGGAAAAATGGTTTGACGTTGAATCCCATATTGGAAAATATAGTTTTAAAATTCATTAGAAGTATATTATTTTCCATTATCAGTATGAAGGGATACAATATGTGATTATGCATCAATTTTCAATCCATGCATGAAACTTTTTTAAAGTTTCAAAAGCTTATGATTTAATTTTCAACAAGTATACACAACACATCCTTGTGTAATCATCAATAAAAGTCGTCATATATCTATTTATATTTGTAGAAGGAGAATGCATAGGGCCACAAAAATCATAATGAATTGGTAAAAATTTTCCAAGTGCTCTAGAAGTAGAATCATTAAATGGTTGTTTACTATGTTTTGTTAAGATACAAGCATCACATTGCTTTAGTTTCCTTGGAATAGTTGGCAAACAAGAAACAACATTATTTTTCAATAAATGAAGACGATCATAATTATGATATCCAAATCTTGCATGTCATAGAAGAATGTATAGTAATATACCTTTATTATACTTAGAAATGCATGTAGATTTTTTAGAACAAGATGTTCCTTGCAACTTTAATAGTCATTCCTCCTCTACTCTAGTCATGACATGTATGTTGTCAATTTTTTTCCTTATCTCTACTTTCCCATCAAGCATGTGAATAGAGTGGACTTGTTGACGAATGTGAACAAGGGATAAGAAGTTTACTCGTAGTTATGGAAGGTAGAGTACACCGTGTAGAAGGAAACCAAGAAGTACAGGTTGTTTAAGCCTAATGGTGCCAAATCTAGATGACTTGAGAATTGACTTACCTACAAAGTACAAGGCTCCATCTATATTTTCATTGTTGTTTTCAAAGAAGTATTTCCGAAATTTCATATGGTAGGTTGCACCTATATTAAGAAGCCATGCATTTTTTGCTGAAGCAAATGAAGTATGAAACAAATCTTCATTTACTCTAATATTAAAACGTGAAACAATGTTATGAGAAAATTTAGGTGCTTTACCTTTTGCTCGATAATACTTTACCTTTGTATTGTTTTTGGTCTCAATTCATTCCCTGTTAGGGGATTCTACATGTGGATGCATCATGTCCATCCTATTAGAGAAAATGTAGTGGAGATCTGATCTTTCTCCTTGATGGTGTTTACCCCCCTTCCTTTGTAATTATTCCTTCCACGTGCTCTTTTGTTGCCTATTTTTTTAGGAGAATCACATGATTGATTATTCTCTTTCTGAGCAAGGAAAAATACTTCCTTAGGGTACTAAGATGTTTTATTCCTCTTCCTAAAATATTTCGCTCATTCCACAAACTTTTCCCCTAGGGTGTCAAAAATAATGGCCTTGAGTTACAAACTAGATTGTATGAATTACAAGTAGTGAGAGTATTTAGGATAGAGGGCCTTAACAAAGGTTGTGAGAGGAATTCCAATTTTAAATACAGTGGAATATACATCATGCATGATGCATATAATATCTGAAGCTAGTGCCAAGGGGTTGTTGTCTTTCAACTCAAGGTTGAATATTTTGACCATTAATTGGAAAAATTCTAAGTCTAAGTGTGTCATATAAATCTTTCATATTTTTCAGTGCACCATAAAAACTTGTAACTAAAACTATATGTTGGAGCAGGGTCCCCTAACCACAATTTTGGTACAATTTTGTAATATTTTTTAATAGTTTAGTCTAGCATAGGGGATTTGGGGCGGATCAAAGCCCCCAATGAATTATAATGGGTCAAAGTGTAGACCAAGGGTCTGCAAACCATAGTTTGCGGACCATAGAGTAGCGCAGGCTAATATAATATAAATAGTTGGATAAATCGAGTATGGAGGTAGAATTTTAATTTTGGATTAAGTCTGGATACGAACTTGGATCTGTTGTGTGGATTTTCTGGGTAAGGTATCCTGTTGGCTGTGTGCTCGGAGACCCTAATTCCTTCTATGTGCGGACCCCGCTGGCTATGTGCGCAGGCTGGTAAAGAGTCTATAAGAAGGATCTGAGTATTAATGAGTGAGAAGACCATTTTTGTTGATATCTGAGTATCTCTGTGTTATGACTATTGGCTGCGCTATATGTTATTTTTGATATTATGTTTTTTTATTGAACACTGATGATTAGTTGATGCACACGTGGATGCGATGCTTTAAAAAGGTAATGAATGCTTAGATCTGGTTGTGTTTTGTCCTATTGCATCTGATTATTTTTTAACTTATGGTTTATGAGATTCGCTTGAGTTATTTTCTCAATATATTGTTAAGGTTTTCTGGGTCAGGGCTTCTCCAGCACAGTCCTATTAGATCTTAAGGGGCCCACTTTAATTAACTTTATCTCTCTCAAGGTGCGAAAACCTGGTTCCTGCACCCTCCCATACTACTTCGAGTGAGACCTTAACCTACACAAGCGGGCCATTGCTGAAAGGGCTAGTAGTACAGGGGTTTGTTGGTAAACCTTAAATCTGAACCTGGGTCAAGACCCCTCAAGCCAACAAATGGTTCCATTGCCAGGACTGGGAGCATTTTGAGAGAGAGATCGAGTTATGCCACGGGGTCATTAGTAGCCTTTGAAGCCAAAACTTGAGGACTGGTTTGAAAATAAAATTAAGGAATTTGTCCTAAAAGAAAATCGGAGTAAGAAGCTATTTTCCGAAGAGTGAAAGAATAAGTACATTTTTACAGAAATACATGAAATCTTCTTCGTAAACTGTTGTCCTCCTGTATTCTACAATTTCACTAGGTTTATATGGATTTTCTACAATCCGCTGAAGATAACATTCATTGACTATCAGCTATCTTCGGAAATCTCACTACCTTCATTATCTTCATGAAACCTTTTTCACTACACCTCATTATGCCTTCTCAAAATTACCTTCCTGCTCTAAAAACTCATATCTCGGCTTAATTCTCTCATCCTCACCATTTTCCCTACCAAAATCCTCATTTCCACATCTTCCCCACTTTCATTCCTGAAAAACCCCATCAACCCTCACACCTTCCACACTTTCCCTCATTTCATTAAAACAATGTAAAAACTCCTTTTTACATTGTTTTTAATCAAAAAATATATGTCATTCGGGACCCTTCTTTATATATATTAAAACTATATTTTAATAAAATAAAATCTGACTCTTTGTGTTTTAAAATAAACCCCGCCCCTTTATAAATATTTGAGCCCTGCCTTAAAGGTTTTTAGCCCCCCCACACTTTGTTAAAATCCCCATATAACCTTTCCCCCTCTCCTTATAAAATAGTACCTCCGCTTGTTTTATTAACCCCCAAGCCCCAATTTTCACCAAACCCTACACTAAAATAAAACCCTGCCACCTATCTGCCTGAACCCCACTCCCTTTGACTTGTCCGTCGCTCCTTTCACCCCAACTATTGTTGATCTATATCCCCCAAGATCCAATGGATCCCATTGCATATCGCACCGTTCTTAACATGGGGGTTAAACAACCCAAAAACTTGCGAAATAAGCGGTTTCACCGCTCATGCCCTCCGCCACATGTCACCCGCTAAATGGAATCGCACCCTTCCGTCCAAAATCGTTTACCACTCCTCATCCCATGCGAAAACCACTTTTCCTCCTTCGTGCCATAAATCAAAACCACTGCTCGATTTGAATATTCCAAATCCTTGTGGCTTTGCGATGAAGCCTTGCAGCCCTCATGAAACCTCTGCAACCGCTCCTAACATCCGAAAACCTCAAATAAACGCAGAAAAGACACCAACACAGGTTTTTAAATTAATTTGTTGTTTGTATTGTGCAGGTATCATGGAGGAAATGCATAAATGGCGTTTTGAGGTCCTAAAATGTTTCAGATAAACTCCCTAGGTGGCGATCCAGTAAGTCTGTCCTTCAAAGGACTAGGAGCACCAGATCAACGAATAATATTGATGGATGATAACCATCGATGCACACTTAAACGCACCAAAGCAGCCTGAAATATTTTAATCACACAGAGATGTAGGTGAAAGGAAAAACACAGTCAAAGGACCATGTCAGTGAAGGATAATACATAGATTAGAAGGTTTAATCCAAGTTTAAAGCATAAACGAAGGCTTAAAAGATTAATCAGAGGATTAAAAGAGTTAAAAGAAGAGATAGTATAGGCTCCTTTGGAACCTATGAGTTCATTGATAGTTAGGAGGTGGATTTTATGGAGTTACATTTATAGCATTATTAAATTATCTCCTGAATTCTGTTATTACATTTGGAGGAGCTTTATATCTTTTACATTAGATCATTATATTTAAATTAAATAAAAAAATAACAAAAAAAATAATATCAAGCTTAATTAAATTTAAAATGACATATACCATATATTCAATATTAGCTAAATTAAAATTAAAGACACACATTAAAATAAATTCAAGTAATAATTAATAAGCATATAAAAAACTTAATATTTACAATAATATATATCTCTCCTTATAGATATCACATTAAAAAGAAAAATGGCATATATATATATATATATATATATATATATATATAGAGAGAGAGAGAGATAGAGAGAGAGAGAGAGAGTATTTCTATATGTAGAGATGAAATTTATATAAATAAAAAAATATTATTAAGAATTAGGATATATCTATTTTAATTTTGGATCTAATAAGTATTAAGAAGAATCAAATTTATTGATGTTTAAATATTTTTTTTGAGTAACTTAAAAGATTTAATTTGGTAGCATGCTTTATAAATTTAGAGTTAAAATAGATCTATGTAGATTTTATTTAGTATGAAATCTATTAGGAAGATTTGATTTAGAAGAAAATTATTATTCCTACATGGCAAGTATATGGTTTTTTTTAAAGAGTGAGGATAGATATGATGTGAGTACAATATGTACAACTCTATATATAACTTATTCCAAGATTTGAAAGATTTTTAAATTAAAATGGAAAATTTGAAAAAATTATATTTAAAGTTCAAATATGAAATCATTAAAATTTTTAATTTTTAAAATAATTATTTTTAATACAAAATTAATTTAAAATTCATATTAAATTAATATTTAATGTTTATAAATTTATTAAATTAAAAAGCAATCATTATAATAAATATAAGATTTTATTATATCACTTATAAAATTCAGATCAACTCTAGAAATAGAATTCATGTTCACAAATTAAATTAAATTTATTATACTATAATCTTTATTAACATTTAATAATATATAAAATTAGAATTATATACATTTATTAACATTTAATAATATATACAATTAGAATTGTATATATTTTTTTTTTTGAAGCATCAATAATTAAACCGCCTTCTAAAATTACAATAACATTATTATGATTTTTTTCTTTTAGTTGAATACTTAGGTTTAGATTTTTTATATGCAATTCACTCAAAATATTTCAAAATTTCATATAAAAAATGTACAAAGTGGTTATTTATATTATATAATTGTTATTTATATAATAAATTATATTTATGTATTACTCAGAAATATTTGTTTTTAATATTTTAAAATTGGTTATTTATATATTTATTATATAAATTTTAACAATAAAACTAAAATCAAACACTTCTAAAACATATATTTTTAAAAATAAATAACATATTTTAAATTAAATTATATATATATATATATATATATATATATATATATATATATATATAGATACAGTGGGGCAGACAGATGTAGCTATGAGCAATCGCTGGTGTGAAAAAGATGAGAGAATTTTCCGGTTAGGCAGACAGACACACTGCCATTTAATCCTGGTACTAGCCTGCCTGATTGGGTCTGGCTCTCCGGTGGAGATGCCTCGGGGAGGTCTGCCTCGTTTTAGCATATCAGGCCCCTCAGAGGTCTTGAGTCCATTTAATTTTAGGATTCCGCCTGCAAATTTGTTCAAGATGGGTTCGTGGTCAATCAACTGGTGAAAACAACGGTCCTGCGATGGTGATGAACGGTGGTGACCCGCCAAAACAATCATAACCGGACGTGAAAGGTAGAGAGAATGCCCTACGGGGTGGGACGGACAGATGCCCGCCGCGGCAGCTCCCCAACTTGGCCCATACAGGGTTCGATGAGCTCTCAGGCTGGGGTGCTGGAGTCACCATCGTTTAGCATCCGCGATGCCTTTTCTACTAGTTGACGACTTAACAACTTACCTCCTGAGGGCTGGGTGGTGCGTGAATCCAAAACCAGTGACCTAACTTGAGGGCATCGCGGATGCTAAACGATGGTGACCTCCTGAGGGGCATCTCCTACTGGAGAGCTGACCTAACTTGTATGGGGTTGAAAGTTGTGATTGCCTATGAAGTGGGCATCTTGCTCCGGTCTCACTGTAGGGGTATTCTCTCTATCTTCTTTCTTCATTACCCTAAAGTTGTGATTGCCTATGAAGTGGGCATCTTGCTCCGGTCTCACTATATATATATATATATATATATATATATATATATAGGCATCTTGCTCCGGTCTCACTATATATATATAACAAATTGAGATAGAGAAATATAAATATATATATTATAAATATATAAATATAATATTATTTTTACATTTTTATACATAAAAATAATTATCAATTTAAATATAAGTAATTAAAATTATTATTTTAATAATATAATTTAAAAAAATCTAAAATCAAAACTAATTTTAATAATCTAATTTAAACATCTTAGCGTACTTACTTTGTAATATAAAGAATATTTAGAATACACATTATTATTTCATTCTTAATGTACCTTATTTTTAATAATATAAGATGTAACTTTATAGAATTTCATATCTTAATTATTCTTTAAAATTTAAATATTTATAAAAATCATAATAAACTTAGTATTTCCATTTTCACTCTAATTCAAGGTATTTTGAAGAAGGTTGGTTTATATAATAGTCTTTTTTTTAATATTTCAAGATTATAGGTATCATAATTATCATTTCTATTATCTTTATATATAAGGATATTAAATTTTCTATTTTTAACTCAAATGATATATCAATAACATATGTTTATTTTAACTTCAAATCCATTAAACATTAAAAAGATAAAAAAAATGTAAGAAGCAAATTTTTTCTTAAATTTTCACTTTAAAACAATTCTTTTCTTTTTCTTTTAGACTTTTAATAAATTTAGAGGTATATGAATGTAAAATGTAATGTCGAAAGAATAATTGAGTTTTACAGTTTTATGTAAATTAAATTGTCATATATATATGCTATGGGTTGAGTACTATAGCTAAAGGTAAATAATGTAAATGTTTTACGATGAAGTTATTAATAAAATGGATGTCTAGTTGTTGCATTAAGGGGAGTGTAAATGATGGAGAGATATGACTACATGAGAGAGGGAAAAGAGGGGCTAAGGGGACTCAAAGGTGACATACAAATATTATCATATTTAATTATAATCTAGAGTCCTTACCTTGGCTTATGTAAGATGCATATCAACCATGAAATAGATGAAAAAGTAGCTGGGTGGAATTTCTTGAGTTCCAAGTGAAAAGTTAAAAACATGCATGCTTAATCCTTGCATTTGAGAAGTCGGGAAACATTCTCTCCATCATTCCTCTATTCATACTTTCCATGATTCTAGTGTTGTTCAATCTAAAGGGGGAAGGAATCTAAGCTATAACAAAGGGTTGAGGATATCCTATGTGTGATATGTTGTGAAATTACCCATTGGGAATCCCTATAGATCTTAGGATTGAAATTTCCTAGCCAATTCATACTAAAGCCCAAGAAAGAGGTGTATTGATAGTTGGAGGGACTACATTGTAGAGAAGGGGAAAGAGATTTAATCAGTTGGGATAGTTTTGTGAGTGGAAATATTGCGAATTTAGTGGGTATTTGGACTAAAAAGGGGAATTCTATCTAGACTTGGGAGCTCATTAGTCCTCATGGATTCATAACCCGCCTTGGGGGTGGCTTGCTATAGAAAGAACTAGTGTAACAAATCCTATAGCTTGGAGGAATGTCACACAACTATGATCAATAAATGTAATATTTATTTAAAAATAAGTGTTACGATATACGTTTTTGATATGGTTTTCCTGATGTGTATTTATATGTTTACTTGTATGCTTGAGGAATAATTTTACATAAACATTTTTTATGTTTATAAGAGTTTTGCATGAACTTGCATGTCATGCTACATGTTAATTTTCATTATATAATAGGACATAATATTACTTAGTATCAATGTTGTGCTTATCATGGTGAGAAAATTAGTGAATTTTTCCAGTTCTCCACAATCTAAGTAGGCACAGGGGTAGTTAAGTACATTATAGAGTGGTATGAAAGCCAAATGTATTAGAAATAAGGTCATATGCGTTAGAAATTAGAGTGGAGTGTGAAAAAATTGTAAAGGCATAATTTGACCACGCCTACAAATTATTTGACAAAATTTCTTGTGTGAAAGTTGGTGGTTTTCTTGGAAATTTAATAAAATTGAGCTTTAGGGGTAAAAATCCCAAAAATTTACTTTGATTACGTAATGTACAAAGGATTGAAATTTGGTCAAAATGTGAAATACTAGAGTCGACCATGGAGGGATTTAAGGAATTTGTGGAAATTACCGATGCAGACGAATCTGCATTTTAACATAATATGCGGACCTGTGGGTTATGGGCCCACATAAAGTTGGAAACATGCAACAACAGATCGCATAAATACAATTATAAATAGATCGCAGATTCCAATCCTTAACTCATCACAAATCGAAACTTTTAGGATATCACATGCCAGAAAATATAACAAATAACTTTAACATCAAACATATAATTCTACCGATGTGAAATTGCGATGACGATGTCACATCGCAACATCACAACTTCCACGGCTTATCACAAATCGAACTCCTGCAAGCTTAAGTCTACACCGATGACTGTTAAACCATAATTCATGCGACGTGCGATATTTGCATGGAGCCCGTCGACACGTGCTCCTCTTCATTGCATCGCAAGTTATATCGTTTAACTTGCGACATCCTAAAACATAATATAATAGTACTTTCATATTGCGATGTGCACTCATCCATCCATCTCTCGCCGTTCTTCTATGTTGTGATCTTCACCATCTGTTCATCCTTCACTCTGATACCTGTTGATGGAATTCATGTTTCAATAAATCCCTCTTTGCCATACTTTACCTACGCGCGAAGTTCATATTACTCTTACTCACACAACTTATCAATTAATAGAAAGAACACACATATATATTGAGAAATCAAAATAAAATAACACAAATACTACAAGATCTGGATTATTCCTGGATACTTAAAAACACAAAATTTCCATTATTTCCCTAGCTCGAATACATTCTAAGGCCACTACGGCCTAAATAACACTTTCGCCCTAAGGCTACATTTTTTTCTCTCCATCATAAAATATAGACTCACATTATAAATAAATTACAAGGCGATTGGATCATCTCATATCCACGAGTTTCTCCCACAATTGCTCAACTAACCCCTCAAATCTCTCTGTTTAATTACATGGAAGATAATTAAAGAAAATCAAATATTCTAGAGGCATATTGATTCCCATCATTTTAGATTTGTTTCATGGAAATTAGCCCCCATTTACAAACGGTTTTCCATGTTTCACCTTCCACAACGTTGAATTTCAGTTTTGATAAGGCTGGTCCAATGCTCCTGCATCAATTCCCCAAAATTTTGAGCAATAAATATTGAAATTTTCTAAAAAAGAGTCAAAAGGGGTAGTGGCAGAAATTAACATATTTTAGGGTTTAATTTGACCCACTATGAAAATTATAGAATCCATGGTCACTCACATAGATGATAATTTTTGAAAAAAATGAAATTATTGATAATTTGGAATTTTGGGAATTTTGTATGGGTGATGACATAGAAGCCATGTGTTAGGCAACATGGAGGTAGGGTGATGTGGAGGCATAAGACCATGTAGGAACCAGGGTATTTAGTGGAAATGCCCCACTATCTAGGTACCATGATAACAGAAGTGGTTATGGGACAAAATGCAAGTGGTTTTGGGATTATTGGTCCCCCACTAAAACTTTTGGTGGTATGTAGTTATATGCCCATGGGAGAAATTAATTTTTCCTCTCCTTATCAACCTATAATCAATTTCCACCATTGATCTTGGATAAATGGTGGTAAATATGCATGCCAAGGGAATAAAGACAAATGGGACCTCCACCAACCACATTGGCTAATTTGGAGGTCACGGGTGGAGTAGGGTGTAGAGTTGGAGGGGTTAGTAATGTGACATGGTGCCAAGGTAGATGAGTCATTTACAAGCTAATGGAGGTAGCATTATGAATGTTCCTTGGGGGCTCGTAACCAATGAATGAGTTCCATGTGGCATTAGGATGTGTAGCATATTGCAAGCCATGGAGGAAAATTATTAAGTGAACAAGTTAATGGCATATAATTTATGCACACCATTGATATTTGATTATTAATAATGAAAGTGTGCACTAGCTAGGGGGTGTCAAAGGTGGGAGGCCTCTCATCATTATTTCCAATGTGGGGGTGCTAAGTGGAGGTATGTCAAAGGAATTGGGACCTTTATCCCATCGATGGTATAGAGGATCCTAAGTGGACTATTAAGTATAGGTAAGGGCCCAAAATTAAAGAAAATAATTAAATAAAAGGAAAATAATACAAAAGAAGAAAGGTTAAAGCTAGAGGCATGTCAAGGAAGGTCTAGGGTGCCAACACTAATGACATGGCTACATTAAAGGGTGCCAAGTAGAAACCAATACCACATCACTAGCAATGTTCCATGATATGTCAACATGTTACCACATCAAAAAAATGATGTCATAGGTTTAATAAGAAAAAAATACTAGAGAATAATAGGAGTAGATAAAATCCAAATTAAATTAAATATTGAGATTCATTCCATTGTGTTAAGAATCATAAAAGGTCTATTAAATTTAGTTAGCACATTCTTCTCTAATTTTCCAGAAATGAAATATTAAGGGTTTTGGATGTATACTAGATATTTTATTATTGATCCATGATCTTTACTTTGATGACTTTAAAATGAATTGCATAAAGAGCAGAAAATAACCATAAGTGAAACACACATGATGAATAAACACATAAATAAATGACAAAATGGAAAAATGCACCAGAACTTGATAACTGATTTCACCCACAACATGTGAGCTATGACTCCGAGCTCCACTTAGCTTCATAGCTGCTTCATTAGCTTCTCTTCAATAAATATGTTTTTTGTTGATACAAGGACTAAAATCTCACCCATGTGGCAATGTCTCTCCTACAAAGAGACTTTCTCCTTTGACAATACAAAAGGAATAAATTCTCACAAAAACGCGGCTTAAATTGTTCTCCCTTTCTTCAATTTAAAGGGGTTTAACTCTTACATGAAGTGGCATAGCCTGGAATCTCACATAAAGTGGAAAATTTTATCTTTGAATTTTATGCCCATACTCAAGCATATCTGCAATTACGTTTTCCTTCTCTTACATATCTCAAAAGGGGGAAATCAACAAAAAATGAGATTTACATTGGTTTACATGCCAAAATGATCCATCAGATGCTCAAAATGCATCAAACACAACACCAACAGATCTGGTTTGACATTTTACAACTTTTGACTGTAAACACAACTGGCTTCTAAAAAGTGCATCTTTGTCTCAAAATTTGTGCTAAGCATTATTGACACATGCAGGATTTTATTATGAGTCCTCACATTCGTTGCTTAGATCCAAATTTCATTTGCACTGTTGGAATCATCTAAAAAAATCTTAATCATGAAGAATGACTATAAACTTCATATGGTTTCCTCACCTTCACCTTTAGATCCCGTCTAAGAATCTCTATGTTAAAAACTATAGCACAACATCATAATATTCCCTATAATCTTTGTAAAGCCTCGAAATTTGTTCCAGAATAACATAGGTCCCTTCCCCTTGCTATGTTGAATGGGTTCATTGATATAAGTTTTTGGTGGCATACATACCAAGGCTCACTGTTGAGCGCATTGGTTAACATGCTAAACATAGTGGGTTGGCTAGGGGGGGGGTCTAGGGGGTCCAGCTTGTGGGCCTCCCTTTTTGGCTTGAATATAATACATATGGTTTGACTATTTGTTACATATGTGGATACATATATATTTTTGGTCATATATATTGGCTCATCCATTGGATTATAACCGTTTGACCCAACCTCATGGTTCATTGTGTGTTGACTTGTATATGCATAGATGGGCGGTTGTGTGGCCCAACCAATTTTTAGCCACATGTCTCATATGAAATGGCCAATTAGGTGTTATCATATGGTGGTACTGAATTGGTCTAGATGCTTCCAATAGGATGCCACATGAAGGGTGCATAGGGTGCCATATGGATTTTTTTAGGGTGTCATGTGGGACTACTCGTGCCCCTTTTTCTTCACTATTAAACTGAAATTTGGAAGGTCATATCTTCCTCATATAGAGGCATTTTGATGTGGCATTCATGTCATTGGAAACATATCGTCGAGCTCTACTACTTGGTGTCATTTTTTTCTAAGATTTGAGGACTGCAAATTTTGAGCCTTTTTGGATCCTCCTGGATCAATCCTTACAATTGAAGGACTTTTGGACCCAGAAAGTTACATACATAAATAATATGTGTCTTATATTATTTACAATAAAACATATACCCTTTTTTATCCAACAAAAATCCCAAAATATGACTATGTTGCATACTTAAGTGATTTTATACATTCATCAATTTTACAAAAAAAATCATCCATTTGTGGGGGCTTTGAAAGCAACGTGTGATTTATAATGGCGACCACACTCAACTACTTAAAAAGGCTACCCATCTATTACCTAACCATGCTAATGGGCTCTCTTCATGTATTTGTCTTTCTTCTTGTGAAGCTTCCTAGAGGGTTATAATGTGCTCCAATTTCTCATCTGTTAGTTATTACACAAGGGTTGTTTTTTTCACAAGTGCTTTCATAAGTTACTTCTATTCCTTTTTTGGACACATCTCTAGATGTAGCTTCCAACAGGTACCTCTTTTATTGCCACCCTTGTTGCAATGTTTGCAATGTTTTTTCTTCACCCAAGCTTTCTTTCACTTATTTTTCTCTACTTGTGAAGGGTATTCATGTCTTGGCTTCTTCCTGATTGACACGAATTTCATTTAATGGTTGTTTTTAGTGTTGCACTAGTGAGGAGAATTATCATTAGCTCATAATATTTAATGCTCACCTCCCTTTGGAGATGAATTGCAATCACAATCATTGGAATGGTGTGATGTGTTTCATCCTGCACTAATTCAGACTCATTGTTTGAAGACTCTCTTTATTTTGTGGCTTTGGTGTTTCTTTCATTGATGGTATTGGAACATTCTCAAACTTCCTCTATGAAAAAGCCTAATCCTGCGTATCAATGTAGTTATACCACTTCTATGGGATTCAAAATGCCTTTACCATTGGCTCCATGGCCTTTTCATTCATATCCCATTCTCTTTAACAACTTCAAGCCAATTCCTTCAGTTTTTTTTTCAAATGCACCAAAATCATCATCATAATGGGTAGAACATGAAATTAAATAATAATTGAATTTTTTTACCTTAGTTTATGATTTTGGATCCGGTGAGTATGGATTTTTTGAGCATTCATTACGCTGCAACTTTACCAAGGCCTCTTCTTTGGCTTGTAACTGAAGTTGCAATATTTTATTTTCCTCTTTTTCTTCTTTTAACAGTACCCCTAACTCAATTACGTGTTATGTATCTTACATATTCGCAATTACGTGTTTTGTCTCTTGAATTCTTTGGTTTATTTCCTTGATTTCTTGGAGCCATGCATTCTTTAGTTCTTTTCCCATCTTTCATATACCGAAAATTGTGATCTTCATCTCATTTCCTGAATCATAACCCAAGTCTTGTTGCACTATGACAATTTTCTGCTTCCCTTTGCTACCAAATTTTCTGCTTCCTTTCCTTTTCTTTGTTGTCATTTTCTTCTTTGTATGGTTGTCTTGATCATGATTTCATCTATTTTCAAGATGAATTTATTTCACACATAATTCTTCTAGATTAGCAAGATCAAAAATTAAAAATGAGTGATGAAGGTAACTGTGTAAAGCACCAACATATTTCATCAAATGTTCTAGTGAGTCTAAAGGAACATTCAATGCAAATGCCTACTTCCCAAACTCTATTGTGAAACTTTGCACACTCTAAACTCTACCCTTTCTCAAATGTTGCCATTCCATCATGGATTTTTTCCTATAACCCAATGGGTAAAATTTCACTCTTAATGCAAATGTAAATTCAGACCATGATGAAAGGATTTTACCATTGTGTTTTCTACCTTTGTAAAGCTTTCTCTCCACAATATAATGGCTATTCCTTCTAGCTGAAGAGAATCTAAATAGATCTTAACCTCATCCTATTTTATTCGTTGTACTTTTGGTAATAGACTTCAATCAATATAATCCAATTATTTAACTTTTCTATATTAGCCTCTATATTAAACACATGAAAATCAAAGTTTACATCTAACTTTAAAAATAAAATTTTAAAAACATCTTTCTGATGATGATTTGAATGATGTGAAGGAGAGGAAGAACAAGAAGAAATTGAACTTGAAGATTGAGATGAAGGCTTAGGAGGGTCTCCTTGAAATCCCTAGCTCACTGAAGCATTATCCTCTACTTTGGATTTCTTCTTTTCCTTTTTTCCACTCTCTTCTAATAATCTACAAACATTTTTTCTACCATATGTGGCATTCTATACAAATCCTTGTGGATAACCTCTTTGTTCTTTGCACGAACGTCTTCATTCTCCATTTTATTCTTCAAGTTGCATATCCAATCTCACGATTGAAAATATTAAGTTTCCCTTCACCCTCTTTGAACTCATAATTCACATCAAAGAATACCGCTCCCATACCAACTTCATTTGGGATCTTTAATTCGACGGCCTAAAAATGAATTTCATAAAGAGCAGGAAATAAAAATAAGTGCAAGACACATGAAGAAATGAAAATATGGAAAAATTCTCTAGAACATGATAACAAAGTTCACCCACAATGTGTGAGCTACATCTTAGGGCTTTACTCAAGTGCATAGTTTTTTCATCAACTATTCTTAAATAATACTCTTCTTTGTTGATATAAGGAATGAACTCTCACTCATGTGGCAATGTATCTTCTACAAAGAGATGTTCTCCTTTTATAATACAAAATGAATGAATTCTCACAAACAAGTGGCATAAACTATTCTTCCTTTCTTCAAGTTAAAGGGGCTAGACTCTCACATAAAGTGGCATAGGTTGGAATTTCACATAAATTGGAAAAAATCCTCTTTTAATATGCTACCTAGACTTAAGCATATATGCAATTACATGTTCTCCCTCTTACATATCTCAAAAGGGGAAAATCAATAATAAATGAGACTTACATTGGTTTCCATGTCAAAATGCCCCGACATATGTGTTGAGGAGGTAAATCCCCTCTGCGGACAAAGGCGATCCCACTAGCCCAGATCGGGTCTAGCAACAATCAAGTCACGTAATGACGTTGGTTCCTAGTTACAAAAAGACAAAGATCACGATGAGTAGCCTACCTCAAATCCCACGTAGTTTTCGCCGGAGAAAAGATGATGCTTCCTGTCCCTCGCTTGACAGATCACAATCCTTCCGTTCGACACGTCCGGACACCTGTACACATGTAAAGAAACGACGACATACAACGTAACATCTAAATCATGTAACTATATATTAGTCAGAGAGGATATAATTCATTGCATTACATAAAGAAATGAACACATGAATGGAACCAAAATCAGAGTCACTTATATTATAAATGACAAAAGGGAGATTACAACCAAATGCTCTGATGCTATGATCTTCCTTAGGCGAGGCTTCTAGCGGAGCGTGTCTCAACAAAGCCTGTCAGGAATCTGGACGAAGCTCTCTCTCTTACGAGGCTCTCTTCAGCTCAGCTCTCAATAGTTTCCCAACTATAGTTTCCTTCCTACAAGTTCAGCTAGCTTGCTAATGGAGAGGGCAAGCTTTTATAGATGGAGGAAAGGAAGTTGGGATCCATATAATCATGGGATATGCCCTATCTCTTAGGAAAGTTCCATGAGAGGTGGAAAAACACTTCCTATACATGGAGATCCGGAGCCAAACCACTCAACTCCTTTTGATGATTCATTCTGGAGTTTGTTAGAATCAAACTTCCGCCATATTTAAAAAAAAAAACATCCCTTAATAAGCTTGGCGCGAGTGAAACATAGGGACAGAGCACCAATTGGTGCACCCTCTAGTGTGGATTTCCCCCATTGGCGCGAGGGATGAACTGGCTAGTTGCGCCAAGGCTAAAACATCTGTTTTTAGGGTTTTTAAGAGGAAATGTTCTTCAGGAGAATTTTTGTCCTTATGCAGGAGGATGCCATGAAGGTGTTTTCAGGAAATTTTACTATTCACAGGTCACAAGAATAGTCCTCCAATATACGGGATGAGGGATTGTAGGGACGGTGAAAAAATGCTGTGTAACAGATGCCCCCTAAAGCATGAGGTCCGAGAGAGAGGGAGGGGTGAAATGCTTTATGAGAACATGCCCAACTGAAAACAATGTCGTCAGAAGACTTGGAAATACAAATACAACTGATATATCTGATATATGATATGTGGTATGGGTGCAACCATCCATAATAGAGTGTACAAAAACTAGGATCCAAGGTATGGACGCACCATCCAGTAAATAAGGACCAACAAGTTGACTCAGGTATGGTCATAGCCATCCAATCAAATGAGTCATGTAATAAATCATAATAATCCACAAAGAACCCGCAGCCTAGATGTTCATCACACAAAATCCAGGGTCTTGCACTCCATCTCGACCCGAACAGTGTACAAGTTCGAGCATGCGAATATGTGAGCTGAAGTCAAACATGCAGGAACATCGCATAATTACCAGCCAATAATGAAAGCTATTAACAGATGCGAGAGGAAACACCAATAATGACGATGGATCTCAAGGTAAAAGAGGTACAATCTACGGAATGTGAACAGTGAGCTAGCGTCGAACACCCGCAGAATCATCCGATCGAAGGCCAATAAGGAAAACCTTGCGTCAAATGTGAAGAACTTTCCATTGAGGCATGCAGGCTCTAAGGCACCTGAAGGGAGTCTCTAGATCAGCCTCCTGGATAATGAGCTGAAGTCGACAGGAAGTGACCTTGATCGAAGGTAGGCCATAGTGTTTCCCACATCATCGACATGAGATAGAGGAACATGATGTTTGTGAATCAAGACTGATAGAGAATCAGAGGGAGGTTGAAAAATGCAGAGGCAAACTTCTCTTGAACATATCGGCGACACGACAGTGGATTTGGAAGTATTTGACATCAAGGGATCTGTTGGGTATACGACCAAAGTCCCACATTGACTAGAAGTGGGGAGGATCATGGGTATATAAGGATGGAAAAATATCTCCATTGGTATGAGGCCTGTTGGGGTAAAGCCCATAAGCAAAGCCATGAGGGCTTAGGCCCAAAGTGGACAATATCATACCATTGTGGAGATATGTGGTGTCCAAAATCCTTACAAGTGGTATTGGAGCCATGCCCCGAAGTTAGCGAAGTGGATGAATCCTCGAATGCCGAACGAAGGTGGTGGGCCCCGGTAATATCACGATGGGATCCATGGATGAGCTCGGTTAGACAAGCGGTATGCTCCAGATTCTTCATGGATGTGTCCTGGTCCCAACACGGTGAAGAGGAGTTGACCTGGGATAGAGCAAGCTCTCGAGGCAGGTGGTGCTCCATGTAAGGCGCGTGCTTCCAACGCATTGGAGTGGAGAATCCTGGTTGGTAGAGAGTGGACGGATGGATAATCGTTTGAGGGGAGGCTCGATGGTCCTTTGTTCGAGGGGAGGATTGTTGGGTATACGACCAAAGTCCCACATTGACTAGAAGTGGGGAGGATCATGGGTATATAAGGATGGAAAAATATCTCCATTGGTATGAGGCCTTTTGGGGTAAAGCCCATAAGCAAAGCCACGAGGGCTTAGGCCCAAAGTGGACAATATCATACCATTGTGGAGATATGTGGTGTCCAGAATCCTTACAGGATATGAGGTCATGATGACATGGAAAAGAGCAGATGAGCTGTCAAAAGAGATTACCCAAACCCACGGAGGTAAGCAGATAACGAGATGAAATGTCCCCAACCCGACACAAATGCAGACAAGTGCCATGTTCAAGAGTGACATACTGCCGACACGATGGTGATACTGGTTCCATTTTCCCCCACCATTTCTAGCGAGTACCTCTTTATTTTTACACAATCTTGAAGAGGATACCATATGCTTGTCATATAAGTTTTTCCTTCAGACAAATCCAACCTAGTACATTTAATGAGCCCTAGGAAGGAGGAACTCAAGTAACGTCATAACGATGGAGTCCGATGTCATCAGTTTTTAACGAGTCTGACAAAGGAAGAACTCGACATATTTTCATGTTTAGAGAGTTCGAAAAGACAGTGGAAAAGAAAACTCCAGCAGTCGCTTTTCGTAGATAGTCCCTCAGATTTGAATAGGTAGAAAAATATGTCTGAGAGAACCTCCTAGTCACGATAGGCTAGAGTATTAATTTTTCGTAAATAATCTATCCCAGCCCGAAAAAGGGGTAAACGTATACTGGGTAGATATCATTTCGCAGCCAATTTAACGAGCTCAAAATGACAAGTGACTCGGCGATATTTTCAGTTTTAGGGAGTCAGAAAAGAGCTGAAAGGTGACTCCACTTGGAGGAATGAGTGGTATAAAGGGTAGAAACTGGTTCCGGTAATGGTAGAACTACTCAAAACAAGTAAAGGTTAAGATGCTGGCTAATAAGACCACTCATTGCAGCGGTTCCTCAGGAATGTGTAAAACAATCAAGTGAGGGCATACGATCGGCCAAGCAGATAGTGACGATGGAGTGAGAAAACCAATGCTCATCTGGCAAAAACAGGCTGATAAAATGGCAATCAAAAAAGGTAAAATGTGAATGGTTTCATTTTTACACAAGCTTGAAATCAGAAAACTCTGCTTGAAGTCGGTTTCATTTTTACGCAAGCTTGAAACAAAGATAAAATATGCTTGAAACCGGTTTCATTTTTACACAAACTTGAAACGGAAACAAACTATGCTAGGAAAAAGTAAGCATGCCACCAGCATGGTGAATCAATTTGAGGTACATGCCCCCCAAGCTTCAGTCCATAGGAAATGGAGTGAAGGTTCAAAAATGAGATCAAGAGAAATACTCGATTGGGATTTTACGAGATCTTACAAAGACTCGAATTGAACGGGAACGTGTTTCATTATTTTAATGAGGTTGAAACATTAAAAGAACTATCCTCAGGACACCTTGTTTCATGGTTTAAGGAGCTTGGTTCAAGATAAGGAACTCTGCTCCGACAACCTTGTTTCATTTTTTAAGAAGCTTGACACAAGAAAACGAACTCTGCTCCGACGAGCTTGTTTCATTTTTTAAGGAGCTTGACACAAGAAAATGAACTCTGCACCGACAACCTTTTTTCATTTTTTAAGGAGCTTGACACAAGAAAACGAACTCTGCTCCGAAGACCTTGTTTCATTTTTTAAGGAGCTTGACACAAGAAAACAAACTCTGCTCCAGAAACTTCATCATAATGAATAAGAAGTCATAGCTTCCAAGGGTTGCTCGTCTGATGGAAGGAAAACATCTTGGAAGTCTGGACCTAGTGCCCCCAACACACGATGTACAACGGCACTATCGCTGAATACGGGCATAGGACAGGTAGCCACATAATTGACATGCGGCGGGGATGACACAACCAGCAGATAAAGATCTAGCAGGGATGATGGTGTGCTAGCTTCCATAGTAGGACCAAAGAACGTAAGCTGATCGATGGTCATGATCTGACCTTGGTGCGGAAAACACATCACACGAAAGAGGGAGGAGACAAGCGCTCCCATGGCATAAGTGTAATCGCGGCCCAATAGTAAATTAAAGTCCAAGGGGCCAAGAATAAACATCACATCCATATGGAAAGTTTTCCCTCCCAAAGTAACAGGCAACTTCGGAAGGATCCCTAGTGGTTGACTAGTTCCTCTGTTAAACGCCAACAGATTCTGCGTAACAGACACAAGCGGCGGTGAACTGAAAGCTTGCCAAGTAGTTGAGGATAAAATAATAACAGACACGCCTTCATCTATAATGGTGCTGGGTATGACCAGATGGGAGGCCTTTACAGTGATCTCAAAGGGCACATAAGAAGGAAGGTGATAACCTGCGAATCGACCCCAATCAAAGGAAGCGACCAAAATACTTAGAGGGGCTACCATCGAACCAAGATGGTCTTCCCCTGGTGTTACGGGAGAAGAAGGAGCATACTCTACGACCTCCATTACGGAGGTGGGAGGGGTATCCTCCAGGACCTCTATCACGGGAGGCAAAGGATCAGCTTCTTGAGGTATAGGGACAGGATAATCTTTCTCCAAGTCCGAGGAATATGAAGAAACAAGAAGAACATGTGAGATATGAGAGCCACTCTCAATGGAAAAAACCTGGTGCACCGCAGATGGGGCCAGCTCAACTAATCCCACGACCAATGGTTGGTCAGGGATGGATTCATGATGGTGAATTTCCAGGGGAGCGAGATCAAGCAAGGATGACTCTTGACTGATCATTGAATCAACTGGTGAAGGAATCAAAGAAAGCTGTTTGTAACCAACCAGAAGGCACGGTGCAAAAACAGTCGAGTTGTCCAAAACTCTCTTGGCTTCATCCATATACGAACAAAGGTGAATGGCATGATGCCCTTCACACAACTTACAAGGATTGGTGAGCTTACCCTAAATCTTAGAAGCTTTACTAGCACTAGCTAAAGACGTGCCCCCAACCTGACTCCTGGAAGCCAAAGGCAACGAAGGACAACCATTGGACCATACTTTGAGCACCTTGGGAATGCCATGGAAATCTCAAAGAAGATGGTTTCCCTGGCACAAAATGCAAGGGAACTTAACTTTCCACGTAGGGTTGGAAGGTTCATCGAGAGCAGGTGTTTTAGAAGCAACAACTGCAGAATTAGCCTCTTGCTTATTTGACTTCTTCTTCTTAGTCTTCTTCTTCTTCTTCTTAGCCACTTGGGTACTAGAATCCAAACTTTCACTAGGCGAAGTAGAAGATGAGGAAGAAGAAACAGGTGAAGAACGGGAGAGGTCCACCTTCGAATCAACATGGTGTTGCACAGGCGGAGGAGTGGATGGTATGGTAGCCGGAACACTTGAGACCACAGAGGTTGAAAACAACCAAACAGGCAACCCAACAGTTAACCCAGGGAGGGATAATGTGGCCATATAAGGAGCACCAATATTTCCTAAAGTAGGAAAAGGACTAGGACTCCCTTCAGAGGGGAATCCTTGATTGGAAAACTCTGGAAAAGTTGTCATCGGAAACGACCTTGAAATAAAACACTAAGGACAAAAATTCTAACCAGGAATATTTCGTGGGAAATTAATTTTTAAGACACTGAAACCAGACTCTGTTGTTTCATATTTTAAGAGTCGAGAAACAAGAAAAAGGTGACTCTATCGCTTTCAGGTTGGACACGAGATTGAAAGGACAAGAGCTGTTGGAAATGTTGTCATTGATGGAAAAGGAGATGGCAAAGGAGGAGCACCTGAAACATCAGAGGCAGTAGAGGCAGATGAAACAGAGGAATTGAAGCAGAAGCAACAGAGGAATTAGAGACAGAGCAGTGAAGTTGAAAGGGCCTGAAGGAGTTTGATTGAACATGTTATGAAGAGTGGAATGCTGGGAGGTATTAAACATTTGATTGTGGAAAGGCCATCCCATTGAAGATCAGGCCAGAGACGGAGATTCTATAAGTAAATTCATCTTTATGAAAGAATTTTCTTTGAAATTGGATGTGAGATGTGCCCTGTTTGCTTTAGTTCTATAAAAATATACTTGGTTCAACAAGTACATACTATGCTCTGGGATGAGGCTCTATACATAGGAGAGGAATTGATATTAAATAATATCGATATTGTATCTGTTGATTGAATCGGTTAGAAGAAAGAAGTGAGGGTTTGAGCCTCCTGTAGGTTGGTGCTTACAGAAAATCAGTGGTGAGAGGGAGTTGGAGCTTGCCTTTACATCACAACAATAATAATATGTGGTTTTCTCCCTTTATGGGTTTCCACGTATATCTGTTGTCTATGTGTGTGATGTCCATGTGTTGATATGGTTATTCAGTGTGCTTAATACTTACTGCTCTTGTCATAATTCTGTTGTTACATTATCTTAACATTTCTGCACACATAAGTTTGTTTCCATATAAAATTGATCATGAAGATAAACTGTAAATAAGTTTAATTGAAAGGTTTTAAAAATTCTTGAAGGTGTTAAACTGATTCACCCCCCCCCCCTTCTCAGTTTAACTAAGGTTTTAACAAGAGCTCGATGATCTTTTCAGTTAAAAGAGTCAGTAAAGCTCAAAGTGACTGCCCTGGTAATATAGGTAAATGGGTGTCCCAAATATCCTTGAAATGCCATATACACCTTGGTAAAAATGAAAGAGAAATCAACCAAGGTCTTAACGTACGTGTAGGTAATCTCCTCGAATGTTGTGTTCGGTGTATCACGGGTAAGAGGCGGTAGACTCGGCTTCCTATGGATAAAGGATTTGCAACCTAATGGGGTCTCCCTTTATATATGCGACGGTACGGGGAGCACAAGTCCGTACTAGTGCTGTCTAAAGCCAGATGGTGAATGACAACTACTAGGTTTAATGACGTCGGAACACGTCACTACCTTAGACTACTAGATGTTCCGTTAATGTTTTAATGCTGCCTTAGGTTAATTCAGTAAATTTTAAAGTTGATTTTCAATTTACGTTTCAATTTCAAGGCCCCATCGAATGTCAGATCTCACAAAACCTCTAAATGCAAACTACATGCCACAAAATGTCATTTTGTTCAATTAAGATCTATCTACGGGAGAGTTGAGAGCTTTCAAATGACAACAAAATGAACACACAAAAAAATCTACTACTGTTTCCAATGCAACCTAATGAAAATTAGAAAATTTCTCTCTAGAGTTATATAACACTAGTAATGCGAAAAAGTTCTCAATTTTCACTATGCGAATAGAATGCACAAGTTTTTGTTTTTGCATTTTTCAATATTTCAGAGAAAATGATATTTCAGAGAAAATGCACCAAACGAATGAAAAATGGATGAAGACACCAATTCGAGAATGACCGAAAGAGAGTTGAAGACAAATCAATTTTACTCAACTCCAACAAGTGCAATCAAGACCCAAAACTGGTGACGAAATCTCTCAAAGCAGAGAAGAATCTCTAAAAAGACCCAAGCAAGCCGTGTAATCTAGTCTTGGAGAAACACAAAGCGAAATCGAACGAAAGAGAAGGCAATCACTCAATAAATGAAATGATTCAATGGGACTATACAAGACTAATGTAGAGAAGAAAAAACAAAATTGGTCAGGCAAGAAAGTACCCAAAACTCCCATGGGAGGCTCAGCACACTGAAGCACCTAGAAGCCCTAGGGATAGAATGCAAAACTGATAGTAAAGGGAAAACAACCAGAGAACAAGGGCCAAACACAGTAAAAAATGACTTCAAGGCACTCAATCAATAAGAAAAATGACACCAGGACCAAAAATCAAGCTCAGAGAGCCCAAAAGCAAGCGAACCCTAACACCAAGCAGAGTTGGCGTGCCTGTTTGGCTGTAATCTGCGCCAAAAAGGCATTGGCGCGGGGGCCTAGCTAGAAACAAGCGCCAGCTGGCGCGAATGTCAGGAGAAAAACTGCGCCAATCAATTTTACCCTAGAAAAATGATGAAAATGGACAAACAGAGACTGGATCTAATCATCTGGGGGCTGAACAGGGGTTTAACACCAAGGAAGGTGAACCAGAAATGCAGACTAATCAAACAAAAAGCCAAACAAAAACCAATGGAGGAAGGAAAAACTCCCACTGATCCCCAGCGGAGTCGCCAAATTTTTGAGGAGGTAAATCCCCTCTGCGGATAGAGGCGATCCCACTAGCCCAGATCAGGTTTAGCAACAATCAAGTCACGCAATGATGTTGGTTCCTAGTTACAAAAAGACAAAGATCGCAATGAGTAGCCTACCTCAAATCCCACACAGTTGTCGTCGGAGAAAAGATGATGCTTCCCATCCCTCGCTCGAAAGATCACAATCCTTCTGTTCGACACGTCCAGACACCTGTACACATGCAGGGAAACGACGACATACAACGTAACATCTAAAGCATGTAACTATATATCAGTCAGAGAGGATATAATTCATTGCATTACATAAAGAAATGAACACATGAATGGAACCAAAATCAGAGTCGCTTATATTATAAATGACAAAATAGAGATTACAACCAAATGCTCTGACGCTATGATCTTCCTTAGGCGGGGCTTGCAGCGGAGCGTGTCTCAACAAAGCCTGTCGGGAATCTGGACGAAGCTCTCTCTCTTACGAGGCTCTCTTCGGCTCAGCTCTCAATAGTTGCCCAGCTATAGTTTCCTTCCTACAAGTTCAACTAGCTTTCTAATGGAGAGGGCAAGCTTTTATAGATGGAGGAAAGGAAGTTGGGATCCCTATAATCATGGGATAGGCCTTATCTCTAGGAAGGTTCCATGAGAGGTGGAAAACCACATCTTATACATGGAGATCCGGAGCCAAACCACTCAACTCCTTTTGATGATTCATTTTGGAGTTTGTGAGAATCAAACTTCTGCCATTTATTTTTAAAAAACATCCCTTAATAATCTTGGCGCGAGTGAAACACAGGGATAGAGCGCCAGTTGGCGCGCCCTCTAGTGTGGATTTCCCCCATTGGCGCGAGGGATGAAATGGCTAGTCGCGTGAAGGCTAAAACATCTATTTTCAGAGGAAATTTTCTTCAGGAGAATGTTTGTCCTTATGCAGGAGGATGCCATGAAGGTGTTTTCAGGACATTTTACTGTTCATAGGTCACGGGAATAGTCCTCCAATATACGAGACGAGGGATTGCAGGGACGGTGACAAAATGCTGTGTAACAATATGAACAAAATGCATCAAACATAGCATTGATAGGATTGTCTCATCATTCTGGAACTTTTGACTATAAACATGACCAACTCTTGAAAAGTGCATCTCTATTTCAAAATTCATGCTAAGTGGTAATGACACATGTGGGCTTTTACTATGAACCCTTAGATCTGCTACTCAGAAATAATGAAGAATGACTATAAACGTCATATGGTTCCATCACCTTCACCTCTAGATCCCCTCTAAGAATATCTATGTTGAAAATTGTGCCACCACATTCGAATATTTCTTGCAATATTTGTAGATCCTCAAAGTTCAATCCCAAATTGGGCATGGGACCCTCCCCCCACTGTGTTGAATGGATGAATTTATATAAGTTTTCAATGGTGGACATGCCAAGGCCCACCATTGAGTGAATTATATTACATGTTAAACATACACCATATTTTAGGGTGGAGGTCCTAGGGTCAAGCCCATGGGCCTCCCCTTTTGTCTTGAATGCATTACATATGGCTTGAATGAAATACATATGGCTTGAATATTTTTTACATATGTGGTGACATATATATGTTTGGTCATATATGTTGGCTCATCCATTTTATTATAACTGATTGACCCGAACTTGTGGTGTGTTGTGTGTTCGCTTGTATATGTATGAAAAGGCAGTTGCATGAGCCAAGCACTTTTATCCACATGCCTCATATGAAATCGCCAATCAGATTATACCACGTGGAAGCCTTGAATGGGTCCAGATGCTACCAATAGGATGCCACATGGTGGGTGCACATTGTGCCAAATGGCACTACTAGTGCCCCTTTTTTTTTCACTATTACAATGAACTTCAGAAGTTCATATATTCCTCAAATGAAGGATTTTTAAGGTGTTGATTGTACCATTGGAAAGATCTGGCAGAGCTCTACAACATGGTGCCATTTTTTCTGACATTTTAGGACTTCAAATTTTGAGCCTTTTTGGATTCTCCTAGATCAATTATAGTGATTCATTTCTTTTTACGCTTTTTATTATTATGGTAAGTTATATTTTATGGTAATTTAATGCTATGATTTATAAACTAGTATGTGGGAGAAGTTTTCAAACTAAGGAATCAATGAAAATTACACTAATTTTTTTTAAATAATAAAATATGTTCCATCTTAAACAACACATAATTAAATTAAATAAATAATAAACAAAAAAAGATACATAGTGGGCCTAATATTTAAGAGCATGTGTTTCCTCCTAAGAGGTCAGAGGTTCAAAACCAGAGGGGGGTAGAGTATGTATACCTTCATAGAATTAACAGTCAAATCACTGTGCGGAGGTGGGTCCCTTGTTCCACAAACAAGGGGGTCGCATACACGAATTTTCTTGTTCCACAAACAAGTGGTTATCATGCGGGAGAGAAAAGCAGACTTTAAATTGTAGAAAAAGGAAAAAAAGTTCATTTAAAAAGAAGAAAAGCCTAGGCTAGTGGGTTGGAAGAACCATGAAAGGCTAGACGTCGATAAGGAAAATTATGTTGAGGAAATAATTTATAATATACATTATTTGGAATTACAAGAGGTTGTTTATTCCAGGAAAGTACATATCAGCTCGGGGGGAACAAGATGATTTAGTTCAAGGATGGGAGGAAAGTGTTTTCCCAAGTAATTTTGCTGGTTGGGAGGAAAGTGTTTCCCCAAGTGATTTTCCCACACAACAATCAATTAAGAAGACTTTAAATTATAGAAAAAGGAAAAAAAGTTAAATTAAAAAGAAGAAAAGCCTAGGCTAAGGTGTTGGAAGAACCATGAAAGGCTAGACGTCGATAAGGAAAATTATGTTGGGGAAATAATCTATAAAATACATTATTTGGAATTACAAGAGGTTTTTTATTCCAGGAAATTACATCTAAGCTCAGGGGGAACGGGATGATTCAGTTCAAGGATGGGAGGAAAGTGTTTTCCCAAGTGATTTTTCCGATTGGGAGGAAAGTGTTTTCCCAAGTGATTTTTCCACACAACAATCGGTTAGAAATTTCCTTTATTCTTGAAGTAAAAATTTTATGTTTATGAAATATAAAGAGTAAATGAAGGTCTGGATTTTTATTTATTATTGTTAATATAGATTTGGCGTGTGTGGTAGTTAAATGAATATGCGTAATGGATGAAATAATAAGATTATTGTTCGTATAGTTTTCGTGTGCATATGTCTTTAAAATAAATTGTGTAATGGATGAAATGATGATAGAAGAATATGTGGATGCAATATGTAAGTTCGTGTTACTATGAGCCTACTTATACATAGTTGACAAATAAATCTTTAAGCGAGTAGATACACTACATGAAAGAATGGAAATATTAGAATAGTTGTAGTTTGGATGAATTACATGTTTACATTCTGGAAAATTATTCACTGACAATGTGTTACATATAAATAACCCTAGTATATTCTCATACACTCAAATATATTGAAGGGACTATGCATATCGTAGATAACATGAACTGAGAGAATCATTCTCAAGAAAGGAAAGGTATAACATGACAATTAACAGTTTTGATAAGACATTGGTGTTCATTATTTTGGCAGTTGTAGATCAGGGGTAGTATTTTGAGTTGATAAGGACAATGTTAATTTATTATTGTTGATAAACCTGAGAGGAAAGGGTATCAGGACCCAAATTGAAGACAATGAAGGATTTTTAATGTAAATCCCAACCCAATATTTTCCTTGCGAGACTCTATGCTCATTTGATGAGGGGGTGCTTGGTTTTTAAGGTCAAGTCCCAAAATTATAAGTTGCCCTAAGACAACAGTTTATACTGAAAATTATAGTTATCTTCGTGAATAGTAGGTAATAACTGAGGGTGAAACCTTAAATATTATAAAAAAATGACACTTATGCACTACCTAAGATATAATTAGAAGAAGGAAAACAAATATAGTCGAGTCAATCTACTATAAAGTTTTTTTTTTAAGTCATATTAGCCACCATGTGAAATCAACAAATGCCCAAAGAAAACCTTGAAGATATGTATTAAGAATGAATTCATAAGATTTAGATGGCAAGAGCTACTGCGAGACGTTGACCGTATTTATCCACTAATAAGAAAATAGTTCAGAAACTATGATATATAGTATTTATTCTTTAATTAGTGAGTAGGAGAAAGAATTACAAAACTATTTAGAATTACATATATGTTTAACAACAACTTGAAATTGGTATAAGAAAGGACAAGCTGACTGTATTTCTTTTAATAAGCTAATGCTACTCTTTGACTGGAAAATATGTTACATATAAACCATATGCAGAGAAAGGCATAACCTATTATATCCCAATAAAAAATGAGGAGAAGTATACGTCAAGAATTATGGGCGGTAAGTAAACTATCAAAATTACGTAAGAATTAACATTAAATCTATATAACTCCATGAGGATACATAGAACCATGAAAAATACCATGCCAATAAACAATAATTTCCAGAAGTTCAACAAGAATAAGTAGGAAACACAAGGACTATATATATATATATGTATGTATGTATGTATGTATATTCTTTGGAAATAAGTTAAGTACGATACAACAGATAAATAAAACCTTTCTAGTCTAGGAATTATAATCTCTCTCAGAAAATCAGAACAAACAAAAAGTAGAAAATAAACAAGAAGAAACTACATAGTATCGCTCAGTAGGGCTGCGATGGGTATGTATATTAGATATCGTGGTCATTCAAGGAATTAAAATCTCCTTCCACAATACTCAATGCAACATACAGGCTTAAATTGCGGTCGCAAGCCCCTCAAAAGTTTCTCATCCTCCACTCAATGTAAAAATACATAGAAAAACCATTATAAAAATAGAAGAAGAAATATTTTGTAGACTGGATAACCCCAACTAAAGGTTGGTTTCCACCATATCAAATGAAACCTTGCTCATTACCGAATAAGAACCCCTCTAGGGGGTATTCATAGATCACCAACCTAGAGAAGGGAAAAGCACATTAGTCATTGTCAAAAAAATTGATTACAGTCAGCTAGGAGATACCAAGTGCGCAACATGCATATATAAAAAAGGAATGAAAGACAATAATGAAATTATCTAGGGAAAAAGGAAAATATGAAAATAAACCATGAAGAAATAAAAATAACGAAAATCCTTGGTGTTGGGAAGAAGGAAGATTATACCTGGGTAAGTCAAGCGCTGGGTTTTTCTTTTCTGCTCTTGTAGGCAGGAGTGGAACAAGCGTTAAAAACCCCAAAAAGGGAAAGAATAAGTTTGAGATATAATGCAACAAATACATGAAAGTGAAGCTAAGGTTAAGGCAGATATTCAACTGGAAATTGTTGGAGATAATTCCAACTGGTACAGCGACAGCCGAATTCCTCTTTCACACACCTACAATAGCCCCATTTGACTTTGCACTACCGCAACCTTCTATATTTTTTTGTTTGAAACTACGTTGGGCCACGCAAACTCCACGGCATAAACTCCAACCAATCAAACGCTTATCGCTCTATCTCCTGTCCCAGTCAGTCAGCACGATTTTCCATGCGATAAGCCCTTCGCAAACTCCTCCCCGTTTGTTTTTCATACAGTTTGATGATGACATCACCTGGCACATCTTCTCATGCGATAAGATCATCACATCATTCCAACATATATTTGTAATGTTTTTTTTCAAATACCGCAACATGTTTTTTTTATTTCGTATAGTTTTGGACTTAGGATTATGATTTTTTTATTATTATGTTTTTAATGTTTTGAAACATTTGGGCTACGGCCATACATATATACATATATACATATATACATATACATATACATATACATATACATATACATATACATATACATATACATATACATATACATATACATATATATATTGTAATAGAAAATGTAATAGAGATTTTTTTTTAGCGTAACAGAGCAAATGAGCTCAATAGTGTAGCAGAGTGATAGAGAGTGCAGAGGGTGTGTGCGAAATAGTGCAGTAGAGAACAATACAGTAGTTTAACACTGTAGAAAATTGTAATAGTTTTTTTTGGTTAAATGAAAACAGAACAAAAGTTCCTCAGTTCAAGAAAATCCGACATGGCATCAGAGCTAGTCCAGGCTCTTAGCAGTTGTTGAAGAAGTTGAAGGAAAAAGAAGAAGATTTTTGAAGCATTTATCCAGCAAGGTGAAGGTTCAGCAAGTCAGGTATTTACAAAACAGAGTTACTATTTTTTTTTAAAGATTACAGTCCAAAGAGCTGTAAAAGGAAGTTTTTAGAGACATAGGATAACTCTACAGTAGTGAGAAAGTTTGTTTTAAATACACAGTCAAGTTTTAGCATAGTTAGCAATGGCAGGAACTAGCACAAGCACAAGTATGGGAAATACTCAACTCCCAAAATTCAACGGGAAAAACTATGAATATTGGGCAATCACAATGAGAGCTCTATTTGCATTTCAAGATTTATGGGAGCTAGTTGAAGATGGATTTGAAGAACCATCAGATGAACAAGCATTTAATGCCTTAACACACTCAGAAAAATATTTACTGAAGAGTAATAAGAAGAAGGACTCAAAAGCCCTTTATTATCTATATCAAGCAGTGCATGAAAGTATATTTCCAAGAATTGCAGCAGCAAAGAAGTCTAAAGAGGCATGGGATACCCTCCAGACAGCCTATCAATGCATGTAGAAATTAAAGAAAACAAAGCTTCAATTAATGAGAAGAGAGTTTGAAGTTATTTGCATGAACGAGTCTGATAGATTAGACTCATTCTTTAATCAGTTGATTGGGTTGGTTACCCAAATAAGATCTCATGGAGAGATAGTTGAAGAAAGAAGAACAGTGGAGAAAATATTAAGAATTTTACCCTCAAGATTTAATTTAATAGTCACTACTACTGAAGAGATAAAGGATCTCTCAAGGTTTACCATTGATGAGCTTCATGCATCTTTGATAACACATGAAAAAAGGTTGAACGGAAAAAAAAACTCATCCTTAGAGCATGATTTCAAGACCAAAATTTCCTTTGGAAGAGGAAGAGGTCAAGGCAGATCAAACTACTGAGGAAGAGGTAGAGGCAGAAGCTATAATAGAGGAGGAATAAGCAACCCTGCAAATACAAGTGGAAGGGGCAGCAACCAAAATCATAATCAGAGTCAAGGCAACAACCAACAAGGAGCACAAAATCAAGCACCTGGACAAAGGTATGATAAATCCCAAGTCCAATGTCATTCCTGTAAGAAGTATGGGCACTATGCCATTGAATGTAGAAAGAAACAGAGTGACATGGGTAATAGACCCAGTGCTAACTTTACTAAAGAAACTCAGAGTCAAGAAAATTTGCTTTTAACATGTAATATGGCTGAAGAGAAGAATGAAGATATATGGATTCTAGATTCAGGATGTAGCAACCATATGACTGGAAACATCTCTATGTTTTCCATGTTGGGTGAAAATGTGAAGTCTAAAGTAACATTGGGGACAGATAGTAAAGTCTTTTTCATGGGAAAAGGCAGAGTGAGTGTTTTAACAAGAAAATGAGAAAGGAAATCCATATCTGATGTATACTATGTACCTGGTATGAAGTGTAACCTTTTGAGCATTGGACAACTCATTCAAAAAGGATACAATATGTTTTTGAAGATGATGTGTGTACCACCATGGATAAACCACCAATCAATCAACATATTGCACAAGTGAAGATCACAAGTAACATAATGTTTCCTCTCAAAATGAGAGAAGATTTGAAGAAAGGAGTTGCAATGGCAACTGTGACACAAGAGACATTCCAAAAGGAAGGCAAGGATTAAAACTGGCTATGGCACTTGAGATTTGTACATCTCAACTTTGGAGGCCTAAATTTATTACATAGAAAGGGAATGGTAAAGAGATTACCATTGATTGAAAAACTAGACAGCCTTTGTGAAGGCTGCATCTTGGGCAAACAACACAGAGAAAGATTTCCATCAGGAAAGAGCATAAGGGAAAAAGAACCCTTAGAGATAGTCCATTCAGATTTGTGTGGACCAATGCAAACACCATATATAGGAGGCAACCACTATATGTTAACTTTTATTGATGATTACACAAGAAAAACATGGGTGTATTTCCTGAAGATGAAGATTGAAGTATTTGAGAAGTTCTGCCACTTTAAAGCTCTTGTTGAAAATCAAAGTGGGCAACACATAAAAGTTTTTAGGACTGATAGAGGAGGAGAATATATCTCCAAATATTTTCTACGTTTTTGTAGAGAAAATGGAATTCACAAGCAATTTACAGCAAGGTATACACCACAGAAAAATGGAGTTGTTGAAAGGAAAAACATAACCATCATGGATATTGTAAGAAGCATGTTGAAGGCAAAACATTTTCCGAATTAATATTGGGCTGAAGTTGTACATTGTGAAACATATGTTTTGAATAGATGCCCAACAAAGAGTGTCATGAACAAAGTTACAGAAGAAGCATGGAGTGGCATAAAACAATTTGTCACCCACATGAGATTATTCGGTTGTGTGGCTTATGCACAATTCTGGATCAGATGAGAAATAAGTTGGGCAATAAGGGGGAGAAGTGCATATTTTTTGAATAAAGTGAAGAATCAAAGGCATACAAATTGTATAACCCATCCACCAAGAAGTTTATTGTAAGTAGATATGTATATTTCATTGAAGAAGAAGCTTAGGAAGGAAGCATTGAGAAAACAATGAATGTAAAAACTTGTTTGTCTCAAGAAGATGATGAGGAATAAATGACAGAAATAAATCCCTCATTGACAACACCTCCTCCACCAACACAAGCACAACAAGGGACACCACAAGCTAGCATAAGAACACCCTTGAGAAGTGATGAAAATTCTTCTATAAGCACAACATAAGGAGTAGATTTGAGTGCTTCTACAAGCACACGTTCAACAAGTGGAAGAAGAACAAGATTTAGAAGTCTGAATGAAATTTATGAACAAGAGACAAACAATGCAGGTATAAACTCTTTATTTTCTTTGTATTTTAGTGTTGATGATCCTATTCATTTTGAAGAAGCTATAAAATATAGCAAATGGATAGATGCCATGGATGAAGAAATAAATTCAATAACAAAGAACAAAACATGGGAATTGGTTGATCTTCCAAAAGGAAAGGAATTGATTGGAGTAAAATGGGTTTACAAGACCAAAAGCAATGCTGAAGGTAAGATTGAAAGGCACAAGGCCAAACTTGTTGTAAAAGGCTACAAGCAGCAACAAGGAAGAGATTGTGAAGAAACATTTGCACCGGTTGCAAGAATGGAAACAATAATAGCAGTGTTGTCTATTGCAGCACAACATAAGTGGAAAGTTTATCAAATGGATGTGAAATCAACATTCCTAAATGGAGTATTAATGGAAGAGGTATATGTTGAACAACCTCTGGGATATGAAAAAGAAGGCCAAGAGCACAAGGTATGCAAATTGAAGAAGGCTATGTATGGGTTGAAACAAGCACCAAGAGCATGGTACAGTAGGATAGACTCTTATCTACTGGACAATGGGTTTGAGAAATGTGAAGGAGAACCCACATTGTACATCAAAGAAAAGGATGGTAAGATATTGATTGTTGTTTTATATGTTGATGATGTGATCTTTATAGGTAATGATGCTTACCTTATTGAAAATTTTAAAACAATCATGAAAGAAGAATTTGAGATGACTGATATGGGATTGCTGAGATATTCTTAGGAATAGAAGTAGAGAAAAATGAAAATAAAATGTGTATTTCTTAAGCTAAATATGTAAAAGAAATTTTGGAAATATTTAACATGTAGGATTGCAAGGCTGAAATTACTCCTACAGTGATGGGGTTGAAGTTAAGAAAAGAAGACAACAACAAGGATTTTGATCCAAGTTTGTACAAAAGCATAGTTGGCAGGCTTATGTATTTGACTGCAACTAGGCCAGATATTATGCATGCTCTGAGTTTAATTTCCAGATTTATGGAAAGGCCAAAGGAGGTACATTGGAAAGCAGCAAAGAGAATTCTAAGGTATGTGAAAGGAATGAAGGGGTATGGTATTTTATACACCTCTTCAAAAAAATTTGAGTTAATTGGATATACTGACAGTGATTGGGCTGGAAGTATAGATGACAGAAAAAGTACCTCTGGTTATATTTTTCATTTGGGATCAAGAGCCATTTCACGGGCTTCCAAGAAACATCCGATTGTGGCTTTATCAATAGCAGAGGCAGAGTATGTGGCAGCTACAACAACAGCATGTCAGGCAGTATGGATGAGAAGAATGTTGGGAGATTTGTGCCATGAGCAGGTAAAAGGTACAACAATTTATTGTGATAATAGCTCAGCAATAGCATTATCAAAGAACTCAGTGTTTCACAAAATAAAAAAGCACATAGATTCTAAATATCATTTTATTAGAGAATTGGTGAACAATGGAGAATTTGTTTTAAAACACTGTAGAACAGAAGCGCAGTTTGCAGATATTTTGACAAAACCATTGGGGCAAAAAAGTTTTAATTTTCTTAGAAAATGTCTGGGAATGCATGACAAAAGCAGTTGTGAATAAGGGGGAGTGTTGAAGATAATCCAACTGGTACATTGGCAGCAGCGACGGCTGAATTCCTCTTTCACACACCTGCAACAACTGCATTTGACTTTGCAATACCGAAACCTTCTATGTTTTTTGTTTGAAACTACGTTGGGCCCCACAAAATCCATGACATACCCTCCAACCAATCAAACACTTATCGCACTATCTCCTGTCCCAGCCAACCGACGCGATTTTCCATGCGATAAGCCATTGAAAAACTCCTCCCCATTCATTTTTCACACAATTTGATGATGACGTCACCAGGCACATCTTCTCATGTGATAAACTCATCGCATCATTCCAACATATATTTGTAATTCTTTTTTTTAAATGCCGCGACATGTTTTTTTTATTTCATATAGTTTTGGACTTAGGATTATGCTTTTTATATTATTATGTTTTTAATGTTTTAAAACATTTGGGCTACGACCATATATATATATATATTGTAATAGACAATGTAATCCGATAGACTAATGTAATGAAAACAGAACAACAATTCTTCAGTTCAAGAAAATCCGATAGAAATTTCCACAGTCAGAATTTCCACCAAAAACGCCAGAAAACTTCTCTCGATATGGGTTACCTAGAGACCAATGATCCATTTTCCTCTGGTTAACCAAATGAAAGAAAAAGATCAAGATTTTTTTTAAGTGAAAATAAATCCTGAGAAAAAAAAAATATAACACTCCACCGATAAGGGAAGAGATAAAGAAAGCCAGAATCCCACCTAAGGGAGGTGAAATCGAGATAAATTTTCTTGAAAAGGTCGGCTCCACTGTTGGTGTATTCCTAAACTTGCAACAGAAGACATGATATTAGACATACATTAATAGTATGAGGAATAATAAGAATAAATAATAAGAAGAAAAAAAAACATAGGGTCAAGTGTAATCTCACACAACTCCACTGTCTTACCACAAGGTTGTGTGTTGCCATGAATTCATCTAGGTTCTAGTAGGAGGGAGAGAAACTCACCCAAGAGCGTGCCGAAAGACACCTACAGTAGTGTCACATGTCAAATAAGAAGGAGAAGGACACCTAGGAAGGATTAGGGTTACGAGTACACATATACATAGTTATATCTAAGTGAAATAATATTGGTCGTCCACATAGTCACAATACACTAACGAAATTGCAACCATGTGAAGTGGTGAGGGAGCTCACATGGGAAGGTAAGGTGGCCTAACTTGGTTGGGTGTTCAATCCAAAAAATTATATGTAGAGATCATTCAAAAGGCATCGACCTTGTAGAATTTTTACATGTGTATAAGTCTTTTGACTAAGTGTGAAAATCATATAAGTAGCTTGGAGATAGGAGAAAACCATATATTGTTGTGTCAATTAAATCAATATGGCCACAATAGGTTTTACCAATTTGGCTAGTCATCCCCACTATAGACCGCACGTCATTGTTGAACATATATTATATCTCCACTTACAAGGTAGAACAAGAGGGGTCTCAATATTTAAACTATTGAAAAATATATAGTCTGTTTAGAAATAGGATAGTAGGTGACCACACAACCAATGACCCTTATATATTAGAAGCTTATAAATAAAAATTGAAGCTTAACGACCAAAGGAAAAAATAAATATAGGGTTCATTCATAGTCTGGGTTACTTGACGAAGAATTTAAGAAGTTCTAGATCACAACCAGGGTGTATGGCATGTTGATAAGTAACTTATCTTTATATTAAAAAAAAACCCTACCTAGACACATGAAAATCAATAAAGGTGATGGGCTACTGATCCAAACAATTAGCAGTGAGCTTGACGCGGAGTTGGGTCTCTTATTCTACAAACAAGGGAGTCTCATACACCAATTTTCTTGTTCCACAAACAAGGGAGTCTCATGTGGGAGAGAAAAGAAGGCTTTAAAATATAGAAAAAGGAAAAAATTAAAATTAAAATGAAGAAAAGCCTAGGCTAATGGGTTGGAAGAACCATGAAAGGCTAGACGTCAATAAGGAAAATTATGTTGGGGGAATAATATATAAAATAAATTATTTGGAATTACAAGAGGTTGTTTATTCTAGGAAATTACATCTCAGCTCAGGAGTAACTGGATGATTTAGTTCAAGGTTGGGAGGAAAGTGTTTTCCCAAGTGATTTTTCCACACAACAATCAGTTAGAAATTTCCTTTATTCTTGAAGTAAAACTTTTATATTTATGAAATATAAAGAGTAAATGAAGGTCTGGAGTTTTATTTGTTATTGTTAATATAGTTTTGGGGTGTGTGCATAGTTAAATGAATATGCGTAATGGATGAAATAATAGTGATTATTGTTCGTATAGTTTTCGTGTGCATATGTATTTAAAATAAATTGTGTAATGGATGAAATGATGATAGAAGAATATGTGGATGCAATATGTAAGTTCGTGTTACCGTGAGCCTAATTATACATAGTTGAAAAATAAATATTTAAGTGAGTAGATCCACTACATGAAAGAATGGAAATATTAGAATAGTTGCAGTTTGGATGAATAGATCACCCTAGTATATGCTAAGACACTAAGATCTATTTAAGAGACTATGAATATCGTAGATAACATGAAATAAGAGAAAATCATTCTCAAGAAAGGAAAGGTATAACATGACAATTGACAGTTTTGATTGGGCATTGGTGTTCATTATTTCGGCAGCTGTAGATCGTGGGTAGTATTTTGAGCTGGTCAGGACAACGTTAATTTCTTATTGTTGATAAACCTGAGAGGAAAGGGGACCAATACCAAAATTTAAGACAATGAAGGAGTTTTACTGTAAATCCCAACCCAATAGTTTCCTTGCGAGACCCTATGCTCGTTTGATGAGGTGGTGCATGGTTTTTAAGGTCAAGTCCCAAAATTACAAGTTACCCTACGACAACCGTTTATACTGAAAATTATAGTTATCCTCATGAACAGTAGGTAGCAACTAAGGGTAAACCTTAAATATTATAAAAATATGACACTTATGCACTACCATATAATTAGAATACAGAAACAAATATAGTCGAGTCAAGCTACTATAGAGTTTTTTTTTTTAAGTCGAATTAGCCACCATGTGAAATCAACAGACACCCAAAGAAAACCTTGAAGATCTGTATTAAGAATTAATTCATAAGATTTAGAGGCAAGGGTTGCTGCCAGACATTAATCGTATTTATCCACTAATAAGAAATTAGTTCAGAAACTACGATATAGTATTTCTTTTTTAATCAGTGAGTAAGAGAAAGAAATTACAAAACCATTTAGAATTACATATATGATTAAAAAAAACATGAAATTGGTAGAAGCAAGGACAAGCTGACTGTATTTCATTTTAATAAGCTAATGTTACTCTTTGACTGGAGAATATGTTACATATAAACCATACGCAGAGAAAGGCATAACCTATTATATCCAAATAAAAAATGAGGAGAAGTATACATGAAGAATTATGGGCAGTAAGGAAACTACAAAATTATGTAAGAATTAACATTAAATCGCAATAACTCGATGAGGATACAAGGAACCATGAAAATTACCATGCCAATAAACAATAATTTCCAGAAGTTCAGTAGAATGAGTAGAAACACAAGGAAAATTGATATATATATATATATATATATATATATATATATATATTCCTTGGAAATAAGTTAAATACAATAATTAAAAGCTCCTTCTGGACTACTAAACACAACATACAAACCTAAATTGTGGTCGCAAGACCCTCAAAATTTTCTCATCCTCCACTCAATGTAACAATACACAGAAAAACCATTATGAAAATAGAAGAAGAAATATTTTGTAGAATGGATAACCCCAAATAAAGTTTGGTTTCCACCCTATAAAATGATACCTTTCTCATTACCAAATAAGAACCCCTCTAGGGTGCATGCATAGATCACCATCCTAGAGAGGGGAAAAGTACATTAGTCATTGTCAAAATAATTGATTGCAGTCAGCTAGGAGATACCAAGTGTGCAACTGTCATACCTGAAAAGGGAATGAAAGAAAATAAGGAAATTATTTAGGGAACGAGACAAATATGAAAATAAACCATGAAGAAAGAAAAATAATGAAAATCCTTGGTGTTAGGAAGAAGGAAGATTATACTTGGGTAAGTCGAGCGCTGGGTTTTTATTTTCTGCTCCTGTAGGCAAGAGTGGAATGAGCGTTAAAGCACCAAAAAAGGGAAAGAAGAATTTCTGAGATATAATGCAACAAATTAATGAAATTTAACCTAAGGTTAAGGCATATATTCAACTAGAAATTTCTGCAACCTGAAATTCCACCAAGAACGCCAGAAAACTTCTCTCGATATGAGCTACCTAGAGATCAATGATCTATTTTCCTCTGGTTAACCGAATGAAGGAAAAATATCAAGATTTGTTTTAACTGAAAATAAAACCTGAGAAAAAAAATTATAACACTCCACCGATAGGGGAAGAGATAAAGAAAGCCAGAATCCCACTTGAGGAAGGTGAACTGGAGATAAATTTTCTTGACAAGGTCAGCTCCACTGTTGGCGTATTATTAAAATTGCAACATAATACATGATATTAGCTAGACATTAACATTATGAGGAATAATAAGAATAAATAAGAAGAAGAAAAAACACATAGGGTCGAAGTGTGATTTCACACAACTCCAACCTCTTACTAGGAGGTTGTGTGTTGCCATGCCTTTGTTGGAAATTAATTCCAACTACATGAAGAGCCGAAGGACAGAATGCAGCAGCGTTTTTTTTGTTTGTTTCTTGCACCCCACCATGAAATGAATTCCTAGTTAATATTCCTGCAAATCCAGATTTGTGTTTATGGCCGTAGGCCAGTCTTGCTTTGCAAAGTCATGGTCCTTCAAACCACTCCATCCCACCTTTAAACCTTCACCTAGCCACATTAAAACCCAATCCACCAACTAGTTTGACTTACCGCCATTTAGTTTAGTTTGAATGCATCCACGTTATGTTTGTGGAGCCCATGACTCCATGTCATAAACCGCATAGCCAATCAATGCTCGTTTGCGTTGTTTTGAGCCTATGCCACCACACCCTTTAACCATGCGATAAGCTGCCCCCACCACTGCCGAGTCACCAACCCGTGGACCAATCCAGTGCGTATCGCACGAAACCAAGCTGACGTCACCAGAGCCTAAATTGGATGCAGTAAAGTTTATGAATAGTTTTGAATTGAATTTGGAGTTCGCCAACGTGTCAAGCTCCAACCAATCAAAGCGCTATCACATGATACCAATGCACAATCAACATGCCCATGAATGGATGTGATAAGAAAATTAAGATGGGTTTATATTTTGTTTTCAAATCCGCGAAATGCGTTGTATAAGGTTTCAAACCTTAGGTTAAAAGTTTAATGTTTTATATAGTTTTCATATGCGCGCGATGTATTTTTTTTATTAAGACTTTAGGTTATAAATATATGTTTTATATAATATATATTGTAAATATAAAATATTTACTATATATATATATATAAACATTATAATAGACAGAAATGTAGTATGGACTGAGTGTATTGTAAATTTTTGCCCAAAGGTAGAAAAGAAAACCATAGAGACAGAGAACAAAATTTTTGAAGAATTCTGAATGTAATCCAGAACACAGAAGTTCTGAATAAATCCTCAGTTTGTAATATTGTTTTGATTGAATGAAAAGAGTGTTTGCCTCACATCTCTGTCCACAATTTTTAATCTTTGTGTTTAGTTGAGGAATTTTGTTTCCTATGTGTGTTAGGAATTATTCAGAAATTCCAACATGGTATCAGAGCTAGTCTGGGCTCTTTGCATTTTCCAAAGAAGCTGAAGAAAGAAGAAGGAGTTGTTGAAGTTTTCTCCAGCAGTGTGAAGGCTCAAAAAAATAATGTATTTACCAAAACAGAGTTTTGTGTTTGTCTTTAAAGAGTGCAGTCCAGAGAAGTCTTTAAAATACAAAGTTTATCTCTCAGTAGTGAGAAGGTTGTTTAAAAGAAACAGAGTCAAAGTTTTTAAGCATAGTTTAGTAAGCTAGCAATGGCAGGAGCTAGCACAAGAACGAGTATGGGAAATACTCAACTCCCACAGTTCAATGGGAAGAACTATGACTATTAGGAAATCACAATGAGAGCCCTGTTTGCCTCTCAAGATTTATGGGAGCTAGTTGAAGAAGGTTTAGAAGAACCAGCAGATGAACAAGCATATAATGCCTTAACACAGGCAGAGAAGGATTTGCTGAAGCGTAATAGGAATAAGGACTCAAAAGCTCTCTTCTATCTCTATCAGGCAGTAAATGAAAGTATATTTCCAAGAATTGCAACAACAAAGAGGTCCAAGGATGCATGGGATACCCTCCAGACAGCCTACCAAGGTATGGAGAAGGTAAACAATTAATGAGAAGATATTTTGAAGTTATTTGCATGAAAGATTATGATACAATAGACTCATTCTTCACATTGTTTATTGGGTTGGTTTTTAAAATGAGATCTCATGGAGAGATAGTAGAAGAGAAAATAATAGTGGAGAAAGTATTGAGGAGCTTAACGTCAAGATTTGATGTGATAGTCACAACCATTGAAGAGACAAATGATCTCTCAAAGTTTACAGTTGATGAGCTTCATGCATCATTGATGACACATGAACAAAGATTGGGCAAAACAACAAACTCATATTTGGAACATGCCTTCAAGACCCAAATGTCTTTTGGAAGAGGAAGAGGTCAAGGCAGAGGAAAAGGAAGAGGCAGAAGCCAAAACAGAGGAAGAAACAACCTTGCAAATACAAGTGGAAGGGGAAGCAACCAAATTCAGAATCAAAGACAAGACAACAACCAACAAGGTGGAAAAAATCATGCACATGGACAAAGGTATGATAAATCCAAAGTGCAATGTCATTACTGTAAGAATTATGGGCAATATGCCAATGAATGTAGGAATACACAAAGTGACATGGGTAGTAGACCCAGTGTTAATTTTACTAAAGAAAATCTCAGTCAAGAAAATTTGTTTTTAGCATATAATATGGCTGAAGAAAAGAATGAAGATACATGGTTTCCAGATTCAGGATGTAACAACCATATGACTGGAAACATTTCTATGTTTTCCATGACTGATGAAAATGTAAAGTCTCAAGTAAATTTGGGGACAGACAGTAAGGTCTCTATCATGGGTAAAGGCAGAGTAAGTGTTTTGACAAAGAAAGGAGAAAAGAAATCCATATCGGATGTATACTATGTGCCTGGTATGAAGTGTAACCTTTTGAGCATTGGACAACTCATTCAAAAAGGCTACAATGTTTTCTTTGAAGATGATGTATGCACCATCATGGATAAAACACCAAGCAATAAATGCATTGCACAAGTGAATATGACAAGAAACATAATGTTTCCTCTCAAAATGAGAGTAGATTTGAAGAAAGGAGTTGCAATGGCAGAAATGACACAAGAGACATTCCAAAGAGAAGAAAAAGATGAAAAATGTCTATGGCACTTGAGATTTGGACATCTCAACTTTGGAGGTCTGAATTTTTTGCATAGAAAAGGGATGGTAAAGGGATTACCATTGATTGAAAATCCAGACAGCCTATGTGAAGGCTGCATCTTGGGCAAACAACAAAGAGAAAGCTTTCCATTAGGAAACAACATAAGGGCAAAGGCACCGTTAGAAATAGTCCATTCTGATTTGTGTGGACCAATGAAAACACCATCATTAGCAGGCAACCACTATATGCTAATATTTATTGATGATTACACAAGAAAAACATGGGTTTATTTCTTGAAGTTGAAGAGTGAAGTGTTTGAGATATTTTGCTACTTTAAAGCTCTTGTAGAGAATCAAAGTGGGCAGCATATTAAGGTCTTAAGAATAGACAGAGGAGGAGAATATATCTCCAAATAATTTATGTGTTTTTGCAGATAAAATGGGATTCATAAACAATTTACAACAAGGTATACACCACAACAAAATGGAGTTGCTGAAAGGAAAAAAATAACCATCATGGATATGGTAAGAAGTATGCTGAAGGAAAAACATTTTCCAAATGAATATTGGGATGAAGCTGTACATTGTACAACATATGTGTTGAATAGATGCCCAACAAAGAGTGTTATGAACAGAGTTCCGGAAGAAGCATGGAGTGGCATAAAACAATTTGTCATCCACATGAGAGTTTTTGGTTGTGTGGCTTATGCACACATTCTTGATCAACTAAGGAAGAAGTTGGATAGTAAGAGGGAGAAGTGCATATTTTTTGGATATAGTGAAGAATTCAAAGCATACAGAATGTATAAACTATCCACCAAGAAGTTTATGATAAGCAGAGATGTACAATTTATTGAGGAAGAAGCTTGGGATGGAAGCATTGAGAAAACAATGAATGTAAAAACCTGTTTGTCTCATGATGATGATGAGGAAGAAATGGCTGAAAGACATTCCTCATTAGCAGCAGCACCTCCACCAACACAAGGACAACAAGGGACACCAGAAGCAGGTATGAGAACACCCTTGATAAGTGGTGACAGTGCTTCTCCAAGCACATCACAAGGGGCAGATTTGAGTGCTTCTACAAGCACAAGTTCAACAAGTGAAAGAGGAACTAGATTCAGAAGTCTGAATGAAATTTATGAGAAAGAGGCAGGAAATGAAGGTATGAACTCTTTATTTTCATTTTATTGTCATGTAGAAGATCCTATTAATTTTTAAGAAGCAGTAAAAGATAAGAAATGGATATATCAATGCAACGTAAGATTTATTTTTGAGATTTTGATTGTTCCATAAGCACCATGCCATTGATAACTTTATCTACCAATATAGATCTATTTTTTTCATATATCCAATTTGCCTTGTGTAGGTGTTCCACGTATCAGGGATCTACTTGCCTACATTTTCCTAAACTTCCACATTAGAAAGAAATATTCTCTCAACATTTGCTTCGTGTTCAACATTATTAATTTCTCTTTGAATATTAGGACACTCTTTCATAGGGTGTTTTCCAAAAATTCACAAACAAAATGCTCTATCTTCTGTTGAGCTCATGGATGAGGAGGTTGTCAAATTCCATGTCTACATATTTTTCTTGAGGGAAAATTTACTTGTAACATTATGGAGCGGGGAAGGGAAAAATACTAAAGGAAAACAAGTGAGGGATCAACCAAGATCAAAGACATCAACTTCTAGATTATGGAGGGTTCCAAAAATGCCAAAATCCATTGGGGGGAGAAGATGAAATACAGTAGAAGTCAACAAAATATGATTTTGGAACCAAAGAGAGGACTAAAACTAAGAGGACGCTTGGAGAGAGGAGTAGGTTGATAATTAAAACGACCCACCTATTAACCAAAGCAACTTGAAAAATGAGCAAGAGGGGAACCAACTCTGAATTACAAACAAACTTAGGATTCATAGCTATATAATAAACCATAAGTGAGGCTAGCCAAAATGAAACTGATGACAAGAAAATGGAGCACTTAGAGAGTAAGATCCTAGGAAAAGCTTAAAGGAGAGAAACTTTCTTTGCTATTAAAAAAACATAAACCTAGGAAATACAATGATGCTAAATAATATAGGAATGAAAATACCAAACAGATATATAATCAGTTACCAACACTGCCTCCAAATTGCAACCTTCCCAAACAATATCCATATCCATTGGCATGATTGTAGAGTCACCACACATATTATAAGCATGATTACCATTCATTGTGTATGAGACTATCAAACCATAAACACTAATCAACCTTGGGGTTGTCAATGTCATAAAACTATTTTCATACACCCTATGTCAAGCTCACTGCTAATTGTTTGGATCAGTAATCCATCACCTGTATTGATTCTCATTTGTCTAGGTAGCTATTTTTTATAAAGATAAGTTACTTTATCAACATTCCATACACCCTAGTAGTGATCTAGAACTTCTAAAATTATTCATCAACTAATGAAGACTATGAATGAACCCTATATTCAATTGTTCCTTTGGCTGTTAAGTTTCGATTTTTATTTATAAGCTTATAATATATAAGGGTCATTGGTTGTGTGGTCACCTACTATCCTATTTCTAAAAAGACTATATATATATTGGTCAATACTTTAAATATTCAGACCCATCTGGATCTGCCTTGTAAGTGGAGTTATAAAATAGGTTCAATAATGACGCGTGGTCTATTGTAGGGATGACTAGCTAAATTGGTAAAACATATTGTGGCCATATTGATTTAATTGACACAAAAATTATATGGTTTTCACCTATCTCCAAGTTATTGATATAATTTCTGCACTCAATCCAAATACTTTACACATGTAAAATTTTTATAAGGCCGATTCCTTTTGAATGATCTCAAGTTAGGCCACCCTACCTGGCCGCATGAGCTCCCTCACCACTTCACATGGTTTCAGTTTAGTTAGTGCATTGTGACTACGTGGACGACCAATATTATTTCACTTAGATCCAACAATGTATATGTGTACTCATAACACTAATCCTTCCTAGGTGTCCTGCTTCTCATTTGACCTGTGGCACTACTGGAGGTGTATTTTGGTGCGCTCTTGCACAAGTTTCTCTCCCTCCTGCTAGCACTTAGACGAAGTCTGTTGGAATTTCAGAATAATTCCTAGAACACGGAGGAAACAAAATTCCTCAATTAAACACAGAGATTACAAATTGTGGACAAAGATGTGAGGCAAACACTCTTTTCATTCATTCAAAACAAGATTAAGAGCTGAGGATTTCTTTAGAACTTCTGTGTTATGGATTACATTCATAATTCTTCAAAATTTTTGTTCTCTATCTCTCTGGTTTTCTTTTCTGCCTTCGGGAAAAAAATTACGATACACTCAGTCTATACTACATTGTTGTCTATTATAATGTTTATATATATCTATATATATATATATATATATATATATATATATATATATATATATATATATATATATATATATATATATATATATATAACATATATTTATATAAAACATATATTTATAACCTAAAGTCTTAACAAAAAAAATACATTGCACGCATATGAGAACTATATAAAACATTAAACTTTTAACCTAAGGTTTGAAACCTTATACAACGCTTTTCGTAGATTTGAAAAAAATATATAATCCCGTCTTAATTTTCTTATCACATCCATTTATGGGCCTGCTGACTGTGCATTGGGATTGTGCGATAGCGCTCTGAGCTTGACACGTTGGCAGACTCCAAATTCAATTAAAAAATATTCATAAAATTTATCGCATCCAATTTAGGCCCTGGTGACATCAGCCCGGTTTTGTGCGATACACACAGGATTGGTCTACGGGTTGGTGAATCGGCAGTGGTGGGGGAAAATTATCGCATGGTTAAAGAGTGTGGTAACGTTGGCTCAAAACAACATGAACGAGCGTTCCTTGGGTACGTGGTTTATGACGTGGATGCATTCAAATTAAACGAAATGGCAGCAAGTCAAAATGGTTGGTGGATTGGATTTTAATGCGGGAAGGTGAAGGTTTAAAGGCGGGATGGCGTGGTTTGAAGAACCACAGCTTTTCACATCAAGACTAGCCTACGGCCAAAAACAAAAATCTGGATTTGTAGGAATATTAAACAGGAATTCATTTCGTGGTGGCGTGCAAGAAACAAACAAAAAAAACACTGCCACATTATGTCCTTTGGCTCTGCCTGTAGTTGGAATTAATTTCCAACACTCCCCCTTAATTGTGACTGCTGCATTCTTCCATACCCAGACATTTTATTAGGTAGTTAAAACTTTTATACCCCAATGGTTTTGTAAATATATCAGCAAACTGCTCCTCTGTTCTGCAATGTTGCAAAAAAATTTCTCCATTTCTCACTAACTCTCTGATGTAGTGATACTTGGCATCAATATGCTTCTCTCTCTTATGAAACACTTAATTCTTGGATAGAGCTATAGCTGAGCTATTATCACAATAAACTGTTGTGCCTTTTACCTATTCATGACACAAACTTCTCAACATTCTCCTCATCCATATTGCTTGACATGTTGCTGCTGTAGCTGCCACATACTCTGCCTCTATTGTAGATAAAGCCACAATTGGTTGCTTCTTAGAAGCCCATGAAATGGCTCTTGGTCCCATATGAAAAAAATATCCAGAGGTGCTTTTCCTATCATCTATACTTCCAGCACAATCACTGTTAGTATATCCAATCAATTCAAAATTTTCTGAAGTGTTGTGTAAAATTCCATACCTCTTTGTTCCTTTCACATACCTTAGAATTATTTTGTTGCTTGCCAATGTGCCTCCTTTGGCCTTTCCATAAATATGGAAATTAAACTCACAACATGCATAATATCAGACCTAGTTGCAGTCAAATACATGAGGCTGCAACTATGCTCTTATATAAACTTGTATCAAAATCCTTGCTGTTTTCTTCTTTGCTTAACTTTAATCCCATCATTGTAGGATTAATTGCTGCCTTGCAATCCTCCATGTTAAATCTTTCTAAAACTTCCTTAACATAATTTTCTTGAGAAATAAAAACTTTATTTTCATTTTTCTCTACATCTATTCCTAAGAAGTATCTCAGCAATCCCATGTCAGTCATTTCAAATTCATCCTTCATGACTGTTTTAAAATTCTCAATGAGGTAAGCATCATTACCTGTGAATATAACATCATCAACATAAAAAACAACAATCAAAATCTTACCATCCTTTTCTTTGATGTATAGTGTGGGTTCTCCTTCACATTTTTGAAACCCATTTTCCAATAGATAGACATCTATCCTACTGTACCATACTCTTGGTGCTTGTTTCAACCCATACATAGCTTTCTTCAATATGCATACCTTGTGCTCTTGGCCTTATTTCTCATATCCCAGAGGTTGTTCAACATATACCTCTTCCATCAATACTCCATTTAGGAATACTTATTTCACGTCCATTTGGTAAACTTTCCACTTATGTTGTGCTGCTATGGACATCATTGCTCTTACTGTTACCATTTTTTCAACTAGTGCGAAAGTTTCCTCATAGTCTCTTCCTTGTTGCTGCTTATAGCCTTTGACAACAAGTCTGACCTTATTCCTTTCAATCTTACCTTCAGCATTGCTTTTGGTTTTGTAAACCCATTTCAATCCAATTACTTCTTTTCCTTTTGGGAGATCAACCAATTCCCATGTCTTATTTTTCTCTATGGAATTTATCTCTTCATCCATCGCCCCTTCTTATGCTTATTACATATTGAATTAGAAATTATTTAGTTAAGTTTTATATTTGTAATATTCATTTCCTTTAAATTCAATAATTCATCTTCTAAAATTGACTGTAGTTGAAATCCATATATTTTGGACTTGCTTCCAAGTTTTACAAACCCAGATTGATAATAAAATACTTGTGTTAGTTTACCCAATAAACAGACCCAGAATTTTTGGCGTCTTTTCCGAGGAAGCATATTTCAATGTAGTCAAATAGGAAGATTAAAAAAAAAGCATCAAAAACAACAAAAAAGTAGCTTTTATTTTAAGTTATGTTTCTTTATGCAGAGAGATAGAGATCATAAAGGTAGATTCATTAAACAAAAACCCCCAACAATCCAATCATCCATAGGGGCAGGACCATCAGGACTAACAACACTAGTTGCTGGGAGACCTACTCTAGAGGAGTTGGAGGAAAAAAAAAGATCAAGACAAAGATTAACTCTAATTGAAATACATACCTTGTTGGCCTTAGAGGTAAAAAGAAATCAATCACCAAAAGAAACTCCTTTCCTAGGAAAAAAAAAAGGAAACAAGAAAAACAATTGTTGAGCAATTAGAACAACCTGTCCTTGAACAAATTAAGATAGTTTAGTAAACACCAAATCAACCTCATATTGAAACATTACAAATTTATGAACAGGAAATGACTGAAGAAGGAGAAGGATATAATATGCCACCTATGACTCCTAAATAGAGAATTGAATATGAGAGACAACAGAGAGAATGGAAAAGAAAAAGAGAGGAAGAGAGGAGATTAGAAACAGAGAGAAAGAGAGAGGAATACTGAATAATATAAGCACAAAAAAGGAGAGAAGAAGAAGAAAAACGAGAACAAGACAAAAAAAGACAACAATATATCGACCAAGATAATTATCAGGAAGCTACCTTTGGCTTCCCAATATTAGAAATGAGAGCAATACTAGGAGAAGAAGTGAAAATGAAAAACATTCCACCTTCTGTATTGCCCAAATTTTATGGAATGTCAATAGAAGGACCTGATTCATTTATGTTTGAATTTGATGTAGAACTTATGGATACACAGATGACACACATAGGCTTCGTCTCTGTTGAGATTGAACAAGATGATGATCTTAGTGAAAAGAGTCACCTTCACTAAGTGGGCCCGCAGGCTATTTTTGGTGCAAAGTCTATTTTTAGACATGTCGATCACATTCTATGAGTTGCAAGATGTTATTTGTGGATGGTTGGTCAAGTTGGAAAAATAGATGGACTGCTATTTTTAGAAATATTGGGCAGAATCTATTTTTAGATTTCCAGTCTAAAAATAGATATGTTGAATATTATTAGCTCTTAATAATATTTGGACTCTAAACATTATCTTATTCTCTTGGAGCACTTCAGTTAAGTGCACAGATGTGGCACAACAGCTGACAAAAGGAATTACGCTATTCCTAAGGGTTTACTGGAGCTAATGCATGAGGACTTGATTAGAACTCATGTGTGAGTTTGGTGGAGTTATAGAAGTAGTTGGTGGAGTTGTATTTAGTTTAACTCAGTTAGACTCAGTTGAGCTAGTTGTATCTAGTCTAACTGATTGATACATTAGTGAGAGTGGTGTCAATTAATTAGTTCATTAATTCACTAAATAAGAACTCATTAATCCACTGAAGAATACATCAGTTAACTACAGCGCATGGCAGTTTCAGTGGAGACCAGTGGAGAGGTAGGTGAAAGAGCAAGTGTGACAATCAGTTGTGACTAAGTGATGCATTGATTGCATCCAACACTCAGTGGAGATGCCAATGAGGTTACGCTGATGCAAGCTTTGTAGGTTTTAACCACAGACAAAATTATCTACACGAATCTTATAACGAGAAAATAAACAATAGCGAGAGCATAAAACATAAAAACGGATAAACGGAGAGATTTTTTCCCCTGGATCCCAAATCGGGACGACCAGCTTGATTTTTCATTATTTTCCTTTTATTGTTACAACACATATATATACATGCCGAAGCATACATAATCCCCAATCCATTAACCCTGGATTAGAACATAACTGTAGTTCCCTTGACCGGATCTTCAAAATACCAGGGGCCGAAAACCATAATACCCCAAAACCATGTGCAAAATCATGCACAAAACATGGGTGGGTCCACCTATGAGTGGGTCCGCACACCAAAACAATTTTCGTCGGGGCGCTGCCCCGGACCCCAACAGTGGGGGCTGCCTCCTCCCTTGTGACCCCCCCTGCTACGCCCAGCACAACGTACAGCGTGTGGGGCTATTCGTGGAAATAATATAACACATACCCAACATTCTCCCACTTGTTGTTTTCTTTCCACAGGGGGCCACAGGAGAGCTTAGTCATTGGGCCAATTCTTCAACACCCATTGTTTCTCTACACCAAGAGAACTTCTGAGTGCTCACAGACTTCATCAATGCATCTGCAACATTCTTCAAAGTGTCCACCTTTACCCTCAACACCCTTTTAGCCTCAACCATATCTCTAACAAAGTGATATTGAACATCAATGTGCTTTGTCTTTGAATGGTAAGAAGGGTTCTTAGCCAAGAAAATTACACTTTGGCTATCACAGTCTATCCTTATAGCTTGTTGTACCAACCCCATGCCAGACACAATCTCTGCCCAAAGCGCTTCCTTGCTTGCATGAGTGGCTGCTATGTATTCTGCCTCTGTAGTTGAAAGAGCCACTACAGACTGTCTTTTACTCATCCAACTGACTGTGCCTCCAAATAGGTTAAACACATACCCACTTGTAGATCTTCTTTGGTCCAGATCTCTAGCCTAGTTTGCATCAACAAAACCATGAATGTCCAAAATTCTTTCCAATCCTGGTCTTCCCTGGTAGCACAAGCCATAATCACTAGTGCCACGTAAATATCTGAAAACCCGCTTCACTGCTGTCCAATGCTCTTTCCCTGGGTTTGACATAAAATTGCTCAATACTCCCACTGCATGTGCAATGTCTGGTCTAGTGCAATGTACGGTCTAGTATAGACCATTGCATACATCGAGACTACCCAGCACTTGCATATGGAACACGAGACATATCCTCCTCTTCTTCTTGTGTCTTGGACAACCCATTGAAACGACTTTACACCTACGGGGAATAGGAACATTCACTTAGGTTTACTATCCTGCCTCTTCAGACTCTCTGCCAATATAGTCTCGACATACTTCTCGGTTTAACCGAGCTTCCTATTAGATCTCTCTTAATTTCCATGCCCAAAATATAGTTTGCGCTTCCAAGATCCTTCATGTACAATTTGGAAGCTTGATTGGGTCTTCTGATCTTGGATAATTTCTTTGTCATTTCCAATCAACAACATATCATCCACATACAAGACCAAATAAATAACATGGTCACCAATTAATTTAAAATAAACATAGTGATCCTCCTTGCTTTTGGTGAAGCCAAGTCCTCGTATATAGGTATCAAATTTTTGATACCACATCCCTGGTGACTGTTTTAACCCATAAAAAGACTTCTTTAACCTACATACCAGCTCTTTCTTCCCCTTCACCATAAATCCTTTAGGTTGTTTCATGTAGATCTCCTCTTCTAGATCCTCGTGAAGAAATGTTGTCTTCACATCCATCTATTCTACCTCAAAATCAAATGCAGCAACAACAGATAAAATTAATTAATAGAAGTAACTTTGACAGTAGGAGAAAAAATATCACCAAAATCAATTCTCGGCACTTGGGAATAACCTTTTGCTACCAACCAAGTTTTGTATTTCTCCACCTTGCCTTCTACATTCATCTTCTTCTTAAACACCCATTTTCTCCTGATGGGCTTCCTTCCAGCTGACAACTCCACCAAATCCCATGCCTAATTTTTATGCAAGGATGCCATTTCATCAACCATGGCCTCCTTCCAGAGTTTTCCATCCTCGGAATCTACTCCCTCCCTTAACGATTACGGTTTCATCATCGATTTATAGTGCTGCACAAAAACCTGAGCAGAAGCGGATGGACTACACCTTTGTAGTTGCCTTCTTTCTTGGTGATCTTCTCAAAATTTGGAGTTTGTGGCTCTTCCTCTTGAATCTTAGCCTGCTGTTGATGCGATTCATACTCCTTTAGCTCAAACTCTCTATCTTCTCGGAGTTCCTTTGGTATGATTTTCATGTTTAACAACATTTTTCACCTCTCTATACACCACATCTCAGTTGTACACAACCTTCCTTGTTTCTGGGTTCCAAAGCTTGTAACCCCTTAAACCATCCTTATACCCAATAAAGATGCACCTTTCAGATTTATTATCCAACTTGATCCTTTTCTCCTTTGGAACATGTACATATGCATCACATCCAAATACCTTTAGATGTGAAAGATATGGTTTCTTACCAGTCCATACCTCATGTGAGTCTTATCCTCCAACACCGATGAAGGTGATCTTTTAACCAGATAGCATGCAGTCTCCACTGCCTCTACCTAGAATTCTTGTCCTAACCCGGTACCATTAAGCATGCTTCTTGCCTTTTCCATAAACGTTCTGTTCATTCTTTCTACAACTACAACTCCGTTTTGCTGAAGTGTGTATGGAGTAGTCTTATATTGTTCTATACCACACTTCTTCCAGAACTCTTCAAATTCCTTCTTGTAGAACTCCCCACCATTATTTGTCCTCAGCGACTTTATCTTCTTCTACGTACGGTTTTCCACCGAGCCTTAAATTATTTAAATGTTGTCAAAGACTTGATTTCTTCCTCAAAGAAATATATCCATGTATTCCTTTAGAAGTCATGTATGAATGAAACATAATTACAGAATTTCCTAGGATGGAACTGACACAGGTCCAAGCACATCACTATGCACAAGTTCTAATATCTTGTTCACCCTCTTAGCACCATAAGGAAAAATCACCCGATTCTGCTTCCCATATACAAAATGTTCACAAAAATCGAAATCTAGAGAGCAATTAGACATACCTTCTACCATACCATTTCTATGTAGTATCCGAAGGCCCTTCTCTCCAATATGTCCAAGCCTTTGATGCCATAGCATGGTCTTTTCTCTAGAGACAGCTAGGCTTTCTGCTCCACTTTCAGGAACCACATAACTATTACACCCATCAATAACAATGCTACCTTGTAGCTTGTACAGAGTTCCAGTCCGAACTCCCCGCATTAATACTAGTGCTCCCCGAACCATCTTGCAGGAATCTTTCTCGAACACTGTTTTTACACCTGCATCATCCATCTTGCTTACAGAAATCAGATTTCTGGCCAATGCAGGAATATGCAAAACACTAGGAAGTGTTCTAATCCTTCCACCTTGCAGCTTCAGCTTGACCTTTCCACGTCCGATGATTCTGGCCCTCCTATCATCCCCTAGGAAGACATCACCACCATCATATTTCTCATACTCGCAGAACCACTCCCTATGGGGAGTGAAGCGAAAGGATGCACCTGAGTCAATCAACCATGACTCATGATCTACATGTGTATTTGAAGAAGAAGCCAAATACACATCCCCACCTTCATCCGAGGTGGTTTTTGCCTCTGCAGAAGGAGCATCATCAGATCCCTTTCCTTTCTCGGGAGCTTTAGATCTGCAGTCCTTTTTGTAGTGCCCTTCCTTTCCGCATTTCCAGCACACCTTTACAAACTTTCCAGGAGATTTAGATCTCCCTCTAGATTGGATCTCCCACTCGAAACCTTATTCTTGTTTCTATTTTGGGACCTTCCTCGTACAGATAAGGCATCTCCATTCTGGCCCTCCATATTTCTCCGTCTCATTTCCTCTGACAGCAAGGCTGAGACAATGTCATCAAAATTCAAGGTAGTTATATTGCTACCTATTGCAATAACCAAAATATCCCACGAGTCTGGTAGAGAACACAACAAACTGATGCACTTATCTTCATCTGATATTTTAATATCAACAGATGACAGCTGACTTACCACAGTATTGAAGGCGTTCAGATGCTCTGTCACCGAGTCTCCATCCTTCATCCTCAGGTTATACAACTTTTTCCGCAGGAACAATGTATTCACCAGAGACTTAGATTGGTACAAAGTCCCAAGTTTTTCCCACAAATTATTTGTCGTAGCTTCCCCAGATACATTCAACAATACTGAATCTGAGACACGCAGCTGTATTGTGCTCTTAGCCTTCCGATCCATTTTCTTCCAATCTTCATCTGACATTGCCGTTGGTTTAGTACCTGGATATACCGCGATCCACTGATATTTACCCACTAGCAGATCCTCCATCTTGAGCTTCCACAACTTAAAACTCTGACCATTAAATTTCTCGATCTCTATCTTTCCGCCGCGGCTCGCCATCTTCTTTCACCGCAAGAATCGATCCCGCAGATCTCCCACTGAACATGGTCTACCTCAGGCCCAAGAAAAAAAACCCTCAGCAGCAAAGGCGTCCCCTTGAAGCTGGAATTTCTCTGATACCAAATGTAGGTTTTAACCCTGAACAGAAATTATCTACACGAATCTTATAACAGAAAATAAACAATAGCGAGAGCATAAAACATAAAACAGATAAACATAGAGATTTTCCCCTGGATCCCAAATCGGGACGACCAGCTTGATTTTTCATTATATTCCTTTTAGTGTTACAACACATATATATACATGCCGAAGCATACATAAACTCCAATCCATTAACCCTGGATTAGAACATAACCGTAGTTCCCTTGACCGGATCTACAAAATACCAGGGGCCTAAGACCATCGTACCCAAAAACCATGTGAAAAATCATGCACAAAACATGGGTGGGTCCGCCTATGAGTGGGTCCGCACACCAAAACAATTTTTGCCGGGGCATTGCCCCGGACCCCAACAGTGGGGGCTGCCTCCTCCCTTGTGACCCCCCTACTGCGCCCGGCGCAACGTAAAACGTGTGGGGCTTGTCGTGGATAGAATATAACACATACCCAATAATATTGGTGAATACGGGTTCATTTATAACCATTCTTCAGTAGGGGATTGCGTAGTAGAGGCAGGCTAGCAGGTGGCAGAGATCGGTGCATGGATTTGCAAGATCGAGCCTGATTAGTGTGTAGCGATTGTATTGTATTGAGAGCTTGATATGATCAGATTTGTATGAGGATTGTTACATGATCTCTATGACATATATTATATATATATAGTTGGGGTTTTTAGCTTCAGGCTTTCCCGTTAAACAGTTGTGTTAATGTGTGTGAATTTTTATTGTTTCATGTGTGCATTGCAATTGATTTAATTTCCGCCTGTGATGATCAATGGTGGAATAGATTATGTATTTTGCATGAAGTTAAAATAGTGTGTGATCAGGAGAATCTTGGATATATAACACATAAGTTATATAATTTCTACAGTCTCTTTCCTACTACTTTGAAAGCAGCAACATTAAAATGGTTTATGGGTTTAGGAGAACATACCATTGCTTCTTGGGATGATATGAAGAAATTTTTTCTTAAAAAGTATCAAGCCTATTGCAGGTCTAGAGACTCAAAAGAAGATATTTTTAGAATGAAAAAACAAGAAGATGAAATTTTGGAGGAGTATTTAGAAATATTTCTTTACAATCTGCAAAAATCCAAACAACATTATCTGAATCCCGATACCATCCGCACAATTTTTCTTAAGGGTATCAGAGATGAATACTTAAATATTCTAAATGTGATGGGAAAAGGAGATATCTCAAACCTACCATTTGATGAGATTGCTGAACTTTGTCAAAAATATTCTAGGGGAAGAGAAAAAAATGGAAAAAGAGATATTACATCAAGAGCTTCCAAATCTGCAGCAAGTGCAATAACAAGAGAAGAAATAGGAAGTTTACTAGAAAAATTTATAACAGATCTCTTAAGCAATTTGGGAACACAAGTAGATGTCTTAAAAGAAAATAAGAAGAAAGAACAAGATCAAATATTAGAAATATTTTTTCCAAAGTGTAGGCAGAAAAATCCACTTAGAGAATTTCCTTTGCAAGGTATACAAGTATGTGGACTTTGTACAGAGAATCATGCAATTGAAAACTGTCAAAAATTGAAAGAGATGCAAATGGAATAAGTAAAATGGATAGATTCTATCTACTATATTGCACCAAGGAGACCTTACCAACTAGGGATGCCTCAACAATTCCCTCAACGAAACCCCTAGAACTATCATTATCCTCCTTAGAATTCATGGAACACTCCAATTCCATGGCAGGCCTGGCCTCCGCAACAATATCAAAATCAACCTGCACAAGGTTGGATAGGATATAGTTATGGAAACCAACCACCTCAACAAATGTATCCTCAACAATATTAATATCAACAGTCATACCAACAACCATACCCTCAACAACCATTCCAATACCAACAATTCCAGCAACAACCTCAACCAATGCCATTTCCACCACCAAATCCTGCACCAATGCTAACTCAACCTCAGTAGCTTCAGCTGCCTTCTAACCAACCACCTCCTAGACCAACTCAACTTCCATCTCATCCAGTAGCTAATCCAAGTAACAAAGTGGATAAACCAGCATACAATGTGGAAGAAGCAACATACTTTTCTACATACTCTATTATTCCCATACAAGGTGTCCACTTAAGGTCTGGGAAAGTGTTACATAAATATTCTCCACCAATTATAGAAGAAACAACTTAACAAGGAGAACAAACTCAAAAACCTCATCCAGAAAATCAAATTCAAAAAGGGAAATCTATTATGACTCAAACACCACCCTATCGAGAGAGGTTAGTACAACAGAGAACTCCAATGTCTCTGCCTGAATTTGATCTTTTGGATGAATTGAAGAATGATTATGTCAAAATTCCTTTTTTACAGGAAATAAAAGATATTCCAATTTATGCAAAAACAATAAAGGAGTTATGCATCAAGAAAAATGGCAGAAGAAAAAGAGATCCACCCACAATCCAGGTCATTGGCAGACTAGCTAGTCTCATGTCTATAAAAACAACAACTGAAAAATATCTTGACCCTGGGATCTCTATGGTTACCATCTCGATCAATAGTTTTTGAGTTCGAAACACTTTAATAGATTTGGGAGCAGCAATAAATGTTATGATGACAGAAACTATGAAACATTTGAATTTTAACAATATTAGACCTACTACTACAATTTTAGAACTTTCAGATAGATCTAAAGTTGTACCATAAGGGATATTAAAAGATATAATTGTTTCACTGGATTCATGGGAGTATCTTGTAGACTTTCTCATTTTACAACCAAAAACAAATTTAGGAGGCCATCCTTTAATTCTAGGTAGACCATGGTTAGCCACAACATATGCCTTCATTGGATGAAGATTAGGAAGTATGATTATTGCACATGGGGATGAAAGGAAACATGTTACACTCTATCCTCTAGCACAATCTCTTTATTTATTATCATGGCTTGATGAACATCAACAACAAGAAACTCAATCTATTCTCAGTATTAATCAAGTCTATAATTTTAGAGAAGAGGAAGAAAATGAGGATCTATTAGACCTCTTTATCTCAGAACCTGATGTTTTAGAGCAACTTAGAATAACGCAATATGAAGCTGCAAGTCATCTTTTAAATCAGTGTTTTCAGCAAAATTGTACTATTCAATCACTACAAAATTCATTTGAAAGATTTTTACTATTAACTCAATTGCCAATTCACAAAGTAAAATAATCAAAATCAATCCTGGAAGGAATTTGAATATTGGTAATAATTTAGAATCATCACAAGAACAAGAGGTAATAGCACTGTTACATAAATACTCAAAAGCTTTTGCCTCGGATTACCCAGATATGTAGGGAATTCATCCAAAGACATGTACTCACCACATTTACACTGATGATAGTATCAAACCAGTAAGACAACCACAAAGAAGAATGAATCCCATGATGAAGGAAATGGTGAAAGAGAAATTGCAGAAATTGTTACAAGTTGGATTCATCTATCCTATTTCTGATAGTCAATGGGTTTCTCCCTTAGCTGTGGTGCCTAAGAAAAATGGAAAGTGGATAATAATTTGTAGACTACACAGAGCTCAATAAAGCCACGTTAAAAGGTCATTTCCATTTACCATTTATTGATCAAGTACTAGATTCATTAGCTGGGAAGAAATTATTTTCTTTTCTTGATGGATTTAGTGGATACAATCAGATTAAGATAACATTGGAAGACCGGGATAAAAAAAAATTTACTTTTCCATGGGGAACATATGCATATAATGTTTTTCCCTTTGGGTTATGTAATGCACCTGCTACTTTTCAGAGAGCAGTCATTTCAATCTTTGATGATCTAATCCATGAATGTGTAGAGGTCTACATGGATGATTTCACTGTATATGGCAGAACATTTAATGATTGTTTGAAAATTATTGAAATTTTTTTGAAAATATGCATAGAGGCACATCTATCTCTCAGTACTCAATTTTTTTTTATGATGTTAACTAAGGGGATAATGTTGGGACATCATATTTCATCTTTAGGAATTAAGGTGGACCCAACAAAAATATAATTCATTGTGAATTTAATGCCACCCACAACATAAAAGGAAGTAAGAATTTTCTTGCGATATGCGGGCTATTGTAGTAGATTCATTGAAAATTTCAGTAAAATAGCTCTACCTCTATTCAAGTTACTTCAAAAAGATGTTGAATTCCAATGGAAAAATAATTGTCAAAATCCGTTTGAAATATTAACAGAAAAATTATCAGTTGCACCCATTCTTCAAGGACCAAATTGGTCATTGCCATTTCATATATCTACTGATGCATTTGATATTGCTATAGGAGTGTTAACACTGGAAAATCGTACAACAGAATATGACATTAATTAATGTCAAGCCAAAGGATTTACAGGGCTGGAAGACATTACAGGATCCGGAAAGTATTTAAAAATCTTAAAGGTTGGAAGAAAATCAAATTTGAACTAGTCTTAAATGTTGATTGCGCGCATTATCCTTCGAGAAGAGCGCCTTATGCGCGCCTTTTGGCCCGATAAGCACGCATTCCTGAGAGTGGTGAAATGTCACTATCTGGGACCACATAAACTAAAGGACAAGTTACTCCTTACTTGAAGTCGCCTAAGGACAACCACCAACGCCTCCTTAGACACTATGTGAGCATACAATGGAATATTTGGAGCACACAAAGGAATCATACCTCTCCCTTGGGTCACCATCCATAATGTACCAAGGGAGGGAAGGAGGATTTGAAATCCTCTATATAAAGTCACCATGAGATGAAGAATGGGTGATCACATTATTATGCTGGCCATAATTTCCCAAGCAGTACCAGCAGTGTGTGACCCAGAACTGAAGACAGAGGGGACTCACTTGTTGGCCACCCAACATGCTCAGTCCACATAGTAGAGAGAGAGGGAGACTGCACCGAGGAAAGATTGGGATAAACACATCCTTGCATCGGGACCTAGAACCATTGTCTAGGGGTGTTATGAAGGTAAATCCTCTCTGCGGACAGAGATGATCTCTCTAGCCCTAGAGTGGGTCTAGTAACAATGGGACAAGCTAGAGTGTAGGTTCCTAATTAATTAATGAAATAGACGAGGTAGATAAAACTACCTGGAGTCCAACGCAGTTTTCGTGGCTGTTGTAGTGGTAGCCTCTCGATTCCTGTCTCGGCGGGTCATAATCCTTCCACAAAAATGCTTGGATACCTGCACGAAGATCAAAAAACAAGAGAAACATACGAGAAAACAATATCATTCATAACTACTAACCAGTCAAGGAGGGTTAAGCATATTGCATCAAATAAAACACGTCAATGCAAAATGGGAACCAGACAATAGTCATGCATATGTATTAATAGAAGAAAGAGTTACAACCGAGCCTTGACGTCACAGTCTCCTTCAACAGGGTTCAGTCGAAGCACGTCTTGATGAATGTCAGGGTAATTAGGATGGGATGAAGACACAAGCCTAAGCTCTCTCAATAAGGGGTCTCTTCCGTTCTATCTTTTCTAGCAAGGTGAATAGAAATATCTTCAGCGTTTCCGCTATAATATGTTCAGTTCAGCTAGCACATCAATGGAAGATGGTTGTGTTTATAGAGGGAGAGGAGGAGGTTGGGATCCCTACTATAGTGGAAGGGAGGCCTTATCCCTTGGGAGTTTTCCCCAAAATTTGGAAACAAGAGGCCAAAGGAGGAAGGTCGTGGTTATTCAGTCGAACCACTCCCTATGACTCGCCCATGAGTTGTTATGATGGAAACTTCGCGTCTATTTTTAAAAAACTTTCGATAAACATATTAGCATGGGCAGCTAACTGAGATAGAGCACCAGTTGGTGTGGGGTCCAATGTTAATCTTCCTCATTTGCACGAGGGCATAATAGGCTACCTGAACTAAGGAAAAAACAGGTGTTTATGGTGGTCTGTTCAGGAAATTGTCAATAGAAGGAATGTTATACTCATGGCAAGGGATGCAATGATGGTCTTTGCAAGGCATGACACTTTATTTTGGTCACATAAATTAGCCTCCAATGTGTGGGATCGAAATTTCAGGGACAGTGAAAAAATGTTGTGTAACAGATGGCCCCTAAAGCATGAGGTCCAAGAGAGAGGAAGGGGTGAAATGCTTTACGAGAATGCATTCGAACCAAACACCGTCATTGGAAGATCTGCAATTACAAATAAAATGATATCTCTGAGACATGAACATTTGGAATGGGCACAACCATCCATAATAGAGTACATATAAACTGGGATCTGAGGTATGGACGCAACCATCCAATAGTAAGGATCAATAAATAGACTCAGGTATGGTCGCAGCCATCCAATCAAAAGAGTCATGTAATAAAGCCATGATAAGCCACAGTATCCCACAACCTGGATCTTATTAGACAAAACCCAGGGTCTTTCACTCCATCTCGACCCAAATAAGTACAAATTCAAGCATGTGAATATGTAAGCTGAAGTCGAACTTGCAAGAAAATCACCTGATTACCAGTGATCCAGGTGGATATTGGCGGCCACCCACCTATTCCATTTGGACCTGCACCATCAATTCTTACAGCTTTTCACATTCAACACAACTTACTATTTTTAGCAGGTTTTTGGGTCTTGCAGAAAGGTCACATCCGGCCAAGTTCATTGCCTTGTGGGAGCCTGATCGTGTTAGTACAGAAGAAGGATGGGACTTGGAGACTCTGTATTGACTATCGGGTGTTGAACAAGATCACTGTCTGGAATAGGTACCTGATCCCATGGATTGATGACCTTCTAGACCAACTCAAAGGGGTGAAATATTTCAGCAAGATCGATTTGAAGTCTGGGTATCACCAGGTACCCATCGAACCCTACGATATGTGGAAGATTTCCTTCAAAGCCAAGGAGGGCCTTTTCGAATGGTTGGTCATGCCTTTCGGGTTGAAAAATTCTCCCGCACCCTTCATGAGGTTGATGGATGACATCTTGAGGCCATTCACAAACTCATTTGTGGTAGTGTACTTGGATGACATTTTGATCTTCAGCCAGACTTGGGAAGAGCACCTCCACCACATCCGACAAGTCCTCCAAACACTACGGCAACACAAGTTGTGTGCCGATTTGGAGAAGTGCACTTTTGGTATGACCTAGGTTCAATATCTGGGATACATTATTGATGAAATGGGGGTGCATGTGGATCCAACCAAGATCCAAGTCATTCGAGACTGGCCAGCCCCAACCACTATAATAGAGCTTCACAACTTTCTAGGTCTTGCTAATTTCTACTGTAGGTTCGTGTTGGGATTCTCTCATATCACTTAGCCCTTGAGTCAAGTCACCAAGGGAGTAGTGAGAGAAATTTGTTTTTGGTTGGAATCTCAACAAAAGGCATTCATAGAATTGAAACATCACCTCTGTTCTTCCCCCGTGCTCACATTACCAGACTTGCAACAACCATTTGAGATTGAGATAGATGCCTCTGACTATGCTATTGGGGTAGTTCTTACTCAACAGGGGCATCCAGTGGCATATCACAGTGAGACATTGTCCGACACAGTTTGCAAGTATCCCACTTATGAAAAATAAATGTATTCCATTGTGTAGGCTTGTCAGCAATGGAAGCATTACATTTTGGGGAAGGAAACAATCATCCACACAGACCACTGACCCCTGCGGTTCATATAGACACAAGGGAATTTGTAGAACGATTGCCATCAAAAGTGGTCCACATATTTGCAACAATTTCATTTGAACATCAATTACAAGAAGGGTAGCACCAATAATGTTGCAGACTGCCTCATCCGACCACCGATCGTGGCACTAACCACCATTCTCAACTCTTGTGGGCATGAGGCTTCTGATTGGTATGCAAGTTCCAAATTTTCACCTCCAAGATGCACTGTTATGTCACCTAGGACACCTTTGTGTTCCTTCAAGTGAGCGTGAAAATATGATATGGGAAGCACACTATAGTCGAGTCGCTGGGCATTTCGGGGTCGAGAAAACAATGGCAGTACTGCATAAGTATTTCTATTGGTTGAACCTTCGATAGGATGTTGCGAAGTACATCAGATCATGTTTAGTCAATTTAATGTTTCTAAATTGATAGCATAAATTATCAACCAGAGCTAGTAAACTAATGAGGTGTACTTGCACTATATGTGCCTAAATATCCTTTTTCTTATTTCATTGTTTTCAGTATTTTATTGATGTTTTTGGGTTTTGTTATGTTTGAGTTTTAGTATGCTACTCTATGCTTAGATATGAAGTTAAATCTATGTCAAAAAGAAAAGAAAAGGAAACCTTAGATTTAAAATAGAGTTTAGTTGCAAATTTTGTCCCTAATTAGAAAAAAAAAATAGAGTATCCTAATCCATGGATGTTATAGCTTGCAAATGAACATTTAGGAAAATTAAAGGTAACTCAAAACACTACAATTCAATCTGATCCATTTAGTTAGAGGTTTGTTGGAATAGTTTGTGAAAGAGATTAAACTCCAATGTGATGAGGATCTTCCTAAAACAAACAACAACTTAGAACATTATAGTGAAATCTTATTCATATGATAGAGGTGTTTTGGAATAGGTTGAGAAAAAGATTGCTATAATGTAATAAGGATCTCCTATGGAATATTTGAAACAACTTATGACATTACAACTAGATCTCGTTCATCAGTTAGAGATTTATTAGAAGAGTTTATTGAAGGAGATTAGACATAATGTGATAAGGATCTTCTAAACAACAATCAAGAAGTAACCCACAGTATTACAACTAAGTCTTTTTCGTGATTTAGAGATTTATTGGAACAACTTGAGAAGAAGACTATTTGTAATAATGTGAGGATATTCTATCTAATTGCAGAACATGAAATGATAATAACTCAACATAGTACAACCAAATATCATTCATATAGTAGTGATATATTGGAAAAGCTTGAGAAAAAGAATGGTTGTAGGATAATGAGGACCTTCTTAATCTAGATGACAAAAACTAAAGTGCTAGTAACTCGGAATATTACAATTAAATCCATTCATTTAATAGAGATATATTGGAAAAGCTTGAGAAAAGACTAATTGTAATATCATGAGGATCTTTTATCTAAGAAAATGACATGAAACATGATGCTAAAACCAGAAAGCAGTTTAAGTAAAGAAATTTAACAAAACAGAATTGAAAACTACTTATCTAGAAAACATGTAAGGCTTCCTTGAATAGCAGGGCCCCCCTGCTATCAATTTAGCATTAATTCTTCAACTCCTCAAGGTTGTATTCAGAACATCATCAAAGTTTACTCCTATTATAAAAATGCTTCGAAAACAGAGTATCACAGAAATGATAAAATATGTATCCAACTTGTTCCTCTCAGATTTACCGAGCTGAATTTATATGCAATTACATAACTAATATTGAATAATAGTAGGTCCAAGTGTAGTTTTAAAGTTAAAATCAAAATAGAACTCTTTTAGGATTCTTGATTCTTGTAGAAGACAACTTGCTTGACTTTTTCTTTGACCACGTACATAGGCACATCTAGATTTCGATCAAGTCTTTGTGGAAGGGAAAAAATGATGTAGGAAAGATTTGGAATCTTCCTATGTGTGCCTTTCCTCCAGATGACACCTGTAACATATGTAAACACCAAAACAACTACAGAACACTGAACTAGCTACAAAATGACTGCATTCTATAGCTAAAACTGTTCAAAAACCATTAAGACAGCAAAATCACAAAAGTACAATAATTTAATCATTGTATGTAACCTTTAAGTAATCTTAGTCATTCTCATTGAGTTTTAGGTTTATGAAAGGATAAAGGAATGATGAAATGAAGTAAATTTTGGCAAAAGAGAAGACAATTTCAGGGCTTAACAGATCCTACATTGCTTGTGCCATTTCCAAACCAACCATCAAGAAGCAAGGCCTCTATACTCTGCTACCTACCCCTAGTTGATCCTGGGAATCCATATCCATGGATTACATGTCAGGCCTTCCTTATACTAAGCATGGAAATGAATGTGTTTTTGTGGTCGTCGACATATTCTCGAAGATGGCCATTATGGCGGCCTACAAGAAGAACATCGCAACAGAAGCCACTGCTAAACTCTTCTTTGAACGAGTTTGGGTGCACTTTGGGATCCCACATTCTATCATATCAGATCGCGACAGCAGGTTCCTCAGCACATTTTGGTCCAGCCTATGGTCAATGTTGGACACCAAGCTCACCAAGTCCACAACTTTCCATCCCCAAACTGATGGCCAGACAAAGGTTTTCAATAGAATGATTGTACACATTCTGTGCATGTACAATTCAAAGCATCCACACACATGGGATGAGAGCCTCCCCTATTTAAAAAATAGTTATAATCGGTCTCTCCATAGCCCAACCGGCCACAACCCCTTTTAGGTGGGCTTGGGATTCCAACCACTATGTCGCATTGACATAGCCATGCCATTTGCAGTTACTCAGGCTGATTCGGCTCATGTCCAGTTTGAAGCTGACAAAGCGAACAACTTCATCGAGTGCATTCAGCACATCCGCCAACAAGTTCATGACATATTGGACAGAGCCAATGCTAAGTACAAGCAATGAAACGATCAACATCGGGTACCACACAACTTCTAGGTGGGTGACAAAGTGTGGCTACATTTGCAGAAAGAGCGCCTCAGTGGACCCCACTGCAAGCTTCACCCACTCCGATATGGGTCATACACCATCACCAAGGCGATAGGGAACAATGCCTTTGAGCTCAGTATTCCACCATTCCTTGGTCTACACCCAGTATTCAATGTGGACCGCCTTCGTCCCTACTTCCTACCTCTACTAGACACCTCTGAAATTGCAGAACAACTCACAACAACAGAGTTAAACCCAGACTGCATGGAATAGGCCACCACAGATTGTATCATGGACATGAAAATCAAGAACACTCGCCAATAGAAGATCCAATTCTATCGGGTTTTCAAATCTGTCCAGCTCCTGCACCAAGGCAAGTGGTTCACCATGGACCAAGTTCAGCAGAAGTTTCCACATCTCATGGAGGAACTCAACGCAATGGGGACCATTGCTTCCTAAGGGGGGAGGAATGATCCAAGTGGATATTGGTGGCCACCCACCTATTCCACTTGGGGCCCCACCATTGTCTCTTTCAGTTTTTTAGTTCGGCACAACTTACTATTTTTGATAGTTTTTTGGGTCTTGAACTTCCAGAGCCGTTCGGATAGATATTTCTAACGAGCTATTGAGCGCGTTAAACGAGGATTGTATGCCAAAGTTATGTCCCCAGGAATGAAACACCAATTCACCCAAACGGGGCCCATAGTTTTGGCACTTCATCTCCTAGGGTTAGGGTTTTGGATGTTTATGGTTTTCCATTGTTTCTAAATAATAAATAGGCCTTTGAGCCTCATTGTAACTTAGTCCAGAGGCCTGCAGCCACCACATCGCTTCTCGGAGATAAGCTACCAGCGCCCTAGCTAGTTTATTTCTATTATGTCTATAAGAAAATCACATTTCTTTGATATTAATTAAATGAAGTGTTATTTCCACTGCATATTTGTATTTATGGTTACATGTGTATTCTGTTATTTCTTGCTCCTCTTGATGTAGCTGATGTATTATTGGGCCAACCATACTTGTGGAGGCGACATGCTGTGTATGAGTCTAGGCATCATGCTGTTATTATTACTTTGGGAAATAACTTGTACAGGATACCGAAGGTAGTACCGCCTCCTGTCATCTCTTTGACTCACATCGAAGTCCATTTTCTAGGCCTCACACTATTAGTATCACAGTTGGTCATAAGAATTACAGAGTATCTCTATCCTCGGATATTTATTTTTCATGGTTATGGGTGATCCAAATTTATGCAGGAATGCAACAGAATACACATGTAACCATAAATAAAAAGATGCAGCAGAAATAACACTTCATTTCATTAATATCAAAGAACTGAAATTTTCTTACAGATAGAATAGAAATAAACTAGCTAGGGCACTGGTAGCTTATCTTTGAGAAGAGATGTGACAGCTACCAGCCTCTGAAATGAGTTACAATGAGGCTTGAGGGCCTATTTATTATTTAGAAACAATGGAAAACCATAAACATCCAAAACCCTAACCCTAGGAGATGAAGCACCAAAACTATGGGCCCCGTTTGGGTAAATTGGTGTTTCAAATTCCCGGGGACGTAACTTTGGCATACGATCTCTGTTTGACGCTCTCAATAGCTCGTTAGAAATATCTATCCAAGGAGTAAAAAATTTTGTGCAAGAAAGTCAATTGCGGCCGCTCTCATTTTTCCCAAAAAACGTCGTTTAGGGCCTCAAAATGGTTCTAGAAGTTCAGGACTCGAAAAATGGTCAAAAATAGTAAGTTGTGCTGAAACTAAAAGACTGAAAGAGACAATGGTGGGGCCCCAAGTGGAATAGGTGGGTGGCCACCAATATCCACCTGGATCATTCCTCCCACCTTAGGAAGCAATGGTCCCCATTGCATTGAGTTCCTCCATGAGATGAGGAAACTTCTACTGAACTTGGTCCCTAGTGAACCACTTGCCTTGGTGCAGGAGTTGGCCAGCTTTGACAACCCGATATAGTTGGATCTTCTATTGGCAAGTGTTCTTGATTTTCATGCCCATGATACAATCTGTGGTGGCATGTTCCATACAGTCTAGGTTTAACTCTGTTGTTGTGAGCTTTTATGCAATGTCAGAGGTGTCCAATAGAGGTGGGAAGTAGGGACAAAGGTGGTCCAAATTGAATACTGGGTGCAAACCAAGGAATGGTGGAATACTGAGCTCGAAGGCATTGTTCCCTACCACCTTGGAGATGATGTAAGGCCCATATTAGAGCAGGTGAAGTTGATGTATTATTGGGCCAACCATACTTGTGGAGGCAACATGTTGTGTATGAGTCTAGACCTCGTGCTGTTATTATTACTTTTGGAAATAAATTTTACAGGATACCAGAGGTAGTACCGCCTCCTGTCGTCTCTTTTACTACTACAAAACAACGCAGTAAGATTGTTTCCCAAACTAGGAAATTTATTTTCCTTACAACTCGTTCATAGGGAAAGAAGAATATTGTGGCCACAACCTCGAAACAAGGCTCCCTTGCACAGCGGCAGCAGATGGACAAAGTCATGGAGGAATATAAGGACATTTTCTCCTCACTCACAGAGGTTCCTCTACACTGTCAGGACAAGCACTCCATTGATCTGACCTCTGACGCACCACCACCTAATGTTGCCATACCTCCTGCAACTACACATACAGAATCCACACATGTACTGTCTAAGGCTGATAAAGAAACAAAAATTACTAAATGCATCCAACATGTCCGCCCGCAGGTCCATGACATCTTCGACAAATCTAATACCCAGTTCAACAGAATTTGCTTCATCTCATGGAGGATATCAACGAAATGGGGACCATTGATTCCTAAGGAGGGAGGAATGATCCAGGTGGATATTAGTGGCCACCTACCTATTCCATTTGGATCTGCACCGTCAATTCTTGCAACTTTTCACATTCAGCACAACTTACTATTTTTAGCAGGTTTTTGGGCCCTGCGCTCCCGGAGCCGTTTTGGGGCCTTAATGATCTAGGTGGATATTGGTGGCCACCCACCTATTCCATTTGAATCCTCACCATCAGTTCTTTTAGCTTTTAAGTTGCAGCAAAAATTACTATTTTTAGCAGTTTTTCGGGTCCTGAACTTCTGGCGCTATTTTGAGGCCCTAAACGATGTTTTTTGGGAAAACCGCGAGCGGCCAAGCCAATTGAGCACGTCAAACGAATATCGTATACCAAAGTTACGTCCTCGGGAAGTTGAAATGCCAATTTACCCAAATGGGGGCCATAGTTTTAGCACTTCACCTCTTGGGGTTAGGGTTTTGGATGTTTAGGGTTTTCCATTGTTTCTAAATAATAAATAGGCCCTCAAGCCTCATTGTAACTCAGTTCAAAGGTCTGTAGCCACCACATCTCTTCTCAGAGATACGCTACCAACACCCTAGCTATTTTTATTTCCATTATGTCTGTAAGCATATTCTAGTCATTCTTGTATTAATAAAATGAATCATTATTTCCACTACATATTTGTGTTTATGGTTACATCTTTATTCTATTGCGTTCCTGCATAAATCCAGATCAACCAGCCAATGATGAAAGCTATTAACAGGTGCGAGAGAAACCACCAATAATGGAAATGGCTCTCAAGGTACAATAGGTACAATCCACAGAATGCGAATAGTGAGCTGGCGTCAAACACCCGCAGAATCACTCAATCGAAGGCCAATGATGTGGACCTATCGTCGAATGCGAAGAAATTGCCATTAAGGTATGCAGGCTCCAAGGTACCGGTAGGGAGTCTTTAGACCAATTTCATGGATAATGAGCTGAAGTTGACAGGAAGTGACTTAGTCGAAGGAGCGCCATAATGTTTCCCACATCATCAACACGAGACAAAGGAACATGATGATAGTGAATCAGGACCAACAGAGAATCAAAGGGAGGTTGAAAACTGCAGAGGCAAACTTCTCTTGAACATATCAGCAACATGACTCTGTATTTGGCAGTATCAAAGGGATCTGAGGTCATGGTGTCGTAGAAAAGAGCAGATGAGAGGTCAAAATATATTACCCAAACCCATGGAGGCAAAAAATGACGAAATGAGATGTCCCCAACCCGACATGAATGCAGACGAGTGTCATGTTCAAGAGTGACATATTGCTGACACAACTAAAAATTGGTTCAATTTCCCCCCACCATTTATGGCAATTACCCCAATTATTTTTGAAAATAAGCTTGAAGGGGATAACATATGCTTGCGCTATAAGTTTGTCCTTCGGACAAACCCAACCTAGTACATTTTACGAGCCATAGGAAGGAGGAACTCGAGTAATGTCATGGTGACGATTTTTGATGTCATCAGGGTTTAACGAGTCTGACAAAGGGAGAAATTGGCATCTTTTCATGTTTAGAGAGTTTGAAAAGAAGTAGAAAATAAAAATCCAGCATGTCCCTTTTCGTAAATAGTCTCTCAAATTTGAAAAGGTAGAAAAAAATATCTGAAAGAACCTCTTAGTTATGATAGGCTAAGGTATTCCTTTTTCGTAAATAATCTATCCCAGCCCGAAAAAGGGGTAAACGTATACTGGTTGGATAGCATTTCGCAGCCATTTAACGAGTTCAAAACAACAAGAGTCTCAACAATCTTTTCAGTTTTAGAGAGTCAGAAAAGAGCTGAAAGATGACTCTAGTAGTGAATTTTTTTGTGTTTTTACCAAGTCTGAAAAAGTATAAAATACAACTTGTGACTTCATCACTATCTCATTAAAGACCTGACGCTGCACAAGAAACAAACGTAAAACCCATTTCTCGAAATAACACAATGTAATAATCGAAAAACATGTCTTAAAACCTAATTAGGGTTCTGAAAAGTTATAAAATGCCAAAAATGGTAAAAAAACAATTACTTTTCACTTTTACCTCTTGTGGAGCACTAGTTACCCATTTTACATTGTGATTTTACGGCGACGATAACAGGAAATTTGGCAGACCAATCTCGAATGCGTTAGTTCCAGGTAAGATCCGACATCCTTCCCCATATTTTATGTCCTCTTTCATTACCTGCAACCTTCAGTTTGAATTTCTGAGGGGGTAATTGTGAAAACTAGGGCACGGCGGTAGGCACGAGTTTTGGGCACGTACTCGCGCCAACTGCCTGATTTTCTGAACTAGGGCGCGCCCATTGGCACGACTATTTCCAAAACAGTCATGCCAACCGCACAGACCTTTTAAAACTTACAATGCAAGTAAGAAAGCCTAAATTTCACAAATCTTAGATTTTGATTTGGCCAATAATGTCCATATGAACATGTTTGCAAGAAAAAAGTGGCAAAATGGTGATCAAGTGGAAGGAACGGGAACACAGTGAAGAGGATGAGCTTGCCATGAATAATGAGAGATGCATGGAAGCTCTTAGAGACTATGGACTGAAAAATTTCTACATGACACCGTGCCTTAGAGCTCAACTGGAGCTGCTGCAATACTTGATCAAAATTTGGGATGAGGATCAAGAAAAATTCATTCTTCGAGATTAGGAGCTCTAGATTGATGTTTCAAATGTCTATTTTATAACAGGACTATCGTGAAGGGGTGTAGCACCAATCTTGACCAGCACTTGGCCCACCATGGAGAGCATGGGCATGGTACTTGACAGAGTATGTCTAGGGGCACGGAAAGGATAATAAAGCGAGAAGGTGGACATCCAGACTATCCCGGATTTAGCATTGAAGGTAGTGCTACACATGATCACACGAGCTGCGGGATCACAAGCACCACACGAAGCAACAAAAACACAGCTACTCCTTGATGTAGACGGCTTGACACCGACCATCTACAACTGGGTAGAGGAAGTGACGATCAATATGAAACGTCAGCTGAAAAAAGTGCAAGAAGACCAAATTGAAGCAATTTGGTTATAAGTCTATCTTGGTATCATTCATCCTGGAACGACTACCAATATTCCAGTGTCAGGAGGTGATAGTCCCGACACCACCAGCACTGGAACCATGGATGGCTCGATGGGCAGCTCTGATGCCAAGGTTAGGGGGCAGTCAACAGATGTCCTGGAGACCGGAGTTATTTGATTGGCTCCGCCGACAGTTGATTGTCATGGAGGACTGGCCCTACTCTGACATAGATTTCACTGGTGATCCGGACCTCCCACTCCCAGAAGGAGAGGATTTGGATGAAGCACTTGGTAAGACTCATTTTTAATTTTCGTGAGTATTATGATTTTTTATTTTTCTTTTCTGGTATGTATGTTCTGACACTTAATCCATGCATTTGTTGATGTAGGCCCAAAGAGACCTACAGGGATGTCTCTGATAGTGAGGTGAATACCTCACGATTTTGATGTTGCCCCTCAAGGTGAGGAGGAGGAGATTGTGCACAGCTTGGAGGGAATCACCCATGGGGTTCCAGACTATGCGCGATTCGATGATGTTCCTCGTGCATATCAGAGACACACTGTAGTGGTGTCAAACCGAGTTCACCACTTGATGAGGCATCTTGTTCGGGCAGTGACATGCTTTCATGATCATCATGCCGATTAGACACCTAGGCTTTTATTTTTGCATATTTTTTAGAGACATGATGTCTTAGGATGTAATAGAAACACACATATTTTTCGAAACTTATGGTACACACTGATGCAAACATCTGATATATATATATATATATATATATATATATATATATATATATATATATATATACACACACACACACACACACACACTTATACACACACACACACACACATATATAGAAATATATACATCTATTTTCCTATTTGATATGAGTCTCTCATGTGATGATGATTTCAAAGATTATGCAAATGTCTATCCAATACAATGTCAGCCACTGTATCAGTTAAGGCATTCATTTTTCTAGAAATATGTTGATATGTGATATAATAAAAATGTCTTTCCAGCAAACGAACACGTAAATACAATCTTCAAATGTGAGGGTTTCTAACTGAATAATGCCCATTAAGTTGAAAAAAAACAAGCTGTGAGTCTAGATTTACAACCAATGCCACACTAATGCTGAGGGTAATTGCCTCAGTTAACAGTTCAATGAAAACAATATATTCAGTGAAATTGTTTGCAGTTCGTCCTAGACAAATACCTTGCAAGTCTATCAACTCACCAGCAGGATCATAAATCACCCAGGCTGCCGAAGACAAGTTCCGGGTACTGTGGGAAGCACCATCCGCGAAACCGACATATGGGGTAATAGACATCTGCACAATAAGCAATGACCCAATAAGCAGGAAAACACTCGCAAAACATACCAAGCCAAAAAATGTACAAAAATGAAAAGAGCACCTATTACACAAAATATGCACGAATGACTCATGCCTAATACTTCTTGAGATACAACCCATTTCTGGGCTGATCTAATGAATGAAATTCGTAATCAATGAGCTCATAGGCCCCATTCTTCAAAACGCATTTAACGATGTAAGGCCCATGCCACATGGGTTGAAATTTGCCTGCCCCTAGCTTATAATGAGCTTGGTCATATAGGAGGATGAGGTCTCCTTCTACAAAGGAGCGAGGGGAAACCGACTGGTAAAAATGAGCTTTGACTCGCTTCTTTTGTGCCTTGATGACCAAAGAAACAAAGTGACAAGTTTCATCCAGCCTTTCTAAGTAGAGAAGACGCTCTTCTTCAAGTGAAGTGTTGGGCAGTAATTCAACAACCAATTTGAGCGAAGGTATTTCACATTCAATCAAAAGGGTAGCTTCGAGACCGTAAACAAGTTGGAATGGAGTGAATTTGGTCGCATCCTTGACTGAGGTTCGATATGCCTAGAGAGCTAAAAATAACATGAGATTCCAATTGGATTTGTGGATCCCAATCGTACGTTGAAGCATGGTGACAAGAACTTTGTTCACAGCTTCAACCTGGAGATTGGCCTGAAGATAGTATGGTGTTGAGCTATCGTGACACAAGCCCAACCTGGAAGTCAACTCTGCCACCATATAATGTCGAAAATGGGAACCATGATCAGTAACGATGGCTTGAGGGACACCAAACCTAGAAATGATGTGATTGAATATGAACTGAGTTGTTGTCTTACTGTCGACGGCAAGTGTAGGCATTTCTTCAGCCCATTTTGTGAAGTAGTCAATGGCTACGATAATATAAGCATGCCCCCCGGCTGAGTGAGGGTTACACATCACAAAATAAATGCCCTAATTCGCAAAGGGACCAAAGGTAATGATATAGTGGAGATGTGCAGGCAGTGCGCGCATCTTGCGTTGATAGATTTGGCAATGATGACATTTACGGACAGAAAAAATGCAGTCCTTGAAGATAGAGGGCCAAAAATACCCAACACAAAGAATCTTCTGTGCAGTGGCATAACCAGACATGTGACCGCCACAGGTGCCACTGTGGCAATCATTCAGAACTTTCTCAGCCTCCTCGAGAGTCAAACATCGGCGAAGAATGGAATCTAATCCGATGCAGTAGAGCGTATCTCCGACAATATGATAAGGTTTCGATTAATGGTGGATGCATCAGCAAGCATCCTTCGTCAAATCAGATCTAAAAGTGGAATTCTGAAGATATACGATGATATCACCGTACCAAGGATCGACGGTGCTAATCAGAAAAAGCATATCTTCTGGAACGCATTCTTCAGAACCAGATGGAGCAGAGTCAGAGGGAAGGGAGCAGATCAAATCAAAAAATACTAATGACTTCTTTGACTTGGCAATAATAAATTCCAAATCAAAATCTTAGAGGATAAGAATCCACTTTGAGTATTTCCCCCCCAGCAATTGTCGAGACAATATGTAGGTCATGGGGTTGCATTCAGAAATCACAGTCACAGTATGCAACATAATATAATGATGAAAACGTTGAACCTATTGAATCGCAGATAATGCTAACTTCTTGACATGTGCATAGTGCGTTTTGGTATTGAGAAGGTTACGAGAGAGGTAGTAAATAACATGATCGTCACCGTGATCATCGTCTTGTACCAGAACCATGAAATCATGCTGAAAGCAGCAGCTAAATAGAGGGAAAAATCACGATGATAATTGGGCAGACATAACAGAGGAGTGTCGACAAGAAACATCTTTAGTGCATCAAAAGACTTCTGAGCAATCTCATCCCAAAGGAATGGGACGCCCTGCTTTAGTAATTGTGTGAATCCTTTAGCCATTTCAGCATAGTTAGGTATAAAATAGCGTAAAAAATTAGCCTTCCCCTATAGACTCTCTAAATGATGTAGTGAAGATGGAGAGGGGAGATTAATGATAGCCTCGACTTTGAGCGGATCAAGGCAAATCTCGTCTTTGGACACGATAAACCCTAAAATTCTACTGGAATCGATGCAGAAGACGCATTTGTGCGAATTTAGCCGGATTTTATAGCATCGACAATGAAGAAATATCTAACGAAGATTATCAGGATGGTCTTTATGCTTGGCTGAATGAGCCAAAAGGTCATCCAGATAAGGCTGAACGATGTGCTTAATATCGTGAAAAGCATATGATACCGCTCACTAAAATGTGGCCCCAACATTTTTCAAACTGAAAGTAAGTTTCTTATATGCGAAAGTACCCCAAGGACAGATGAAGGCAGTCTTATTTTGATCAGTCGGGAGAATGTTAATCTGGTTATAGCCAGAAAATCCGTCTATGAGGGAAAATATCTCACTCCCATCGCAGTCATCAATGATCTGATCAATAAAGGGAGTAGGATAATTATCCTTAGGATAGGCCCGATTGATGTCACGATAATCAACACAGACTTGAATGGTACCCTGTTTCTTATCTACAGGGACAATTTTGGACACCCATTTTGTCAAGGGAATCGGGTAGATGAAACTAGCATTGAGAAGTTTTTCATCTTCACTTTTAATGGCGGCATCCTTTCAAGGGTGCACAGGACGAAGGCACTAACGAATAGGTTTCGAACCAGGGTAGGTAGGAATCTCATGCACCACTATACTAGGAGCGATGCTAGGCATTTCTTCGTAGGACCATGCAAAGATGTCACGGAACTCACGGAAAAGGCTAGTATAAACCTCAACTTCATCGAAAGAACAGGTGATCCCAAGATGGATGTTCTAGACAATTCTCGGTTTGATAGAAATGTCAATAGGCATCATTTACGTTATATTACTCAAATCACCCTTTGTAAAGACTTCATGTGTCAGAATAGGTGTTTGAAGCATAGGAGAAGGAGCCTGAGATGTAAACCTCTCAAGAAATGTAGACATGGCCCCGAGGCTGGGCATGAACGAGGAACGATGATGAACATCGTCCCATGACAAATCCTTGAGAGACATATTTTCCATGATGGCTTCATCAAAAGGAAATATCTCTTTCAAGGGATCGGACAAATCTGAATCGCCGAGCCAAGGGGATTGAGAATAAGTGTCGAGAGACATGGTCAAAGGAGCATGATCCAAAGGCGGAGGATCTGAAGCTGCAAGAAGTTCATAATAGTCAATCTCAATTGGACTTAATGGCATCGAATCTCCAAAAGAATCGATCTGTTTCGGCGAAGGGATGATCCATGGGTCATCAAACCGAGAGATAATATTAATCTGAGCAGTGCTGGGTGGAGGAAGAGGAAAAATACCCATGAGGGCAGGATCTTTAAAAAGACCTGACCCTACGCTCTCCTAGGGAGTAGGAATCCAATCCACATACGGAACGTTGTTCTCGGAAGAAGAAGTGAAGAATGAAAATTGATCAATAGTAACAATATTTCCTTCATGTGGGAATTTTAGGACACGAAAGAGAGTGGATGGAATGCACATCATGGCGTGAGTCCAACTGCAACTGAGGAGACGATTGTAATTGAGCTTGGCGTCAACTACTTCTACCTCGACATTGAATGTCTTCCCTTTTAAAGTAATCGGTAAACTAGCAAGAACACCTAAAGGTTTTGATTCCCTTCCATCAAATGCTTCAAGGGCATTTGGTGATGAGTTCAAGGCCGGAGAACCAATGGCTTTCCAACAAGAAGATGACATGATGCATGTAGACGCACCTTCATCCATAACTGCTTGATGGAAATCAAGACTATTAATGAAAACTTGTATAATGAGCGCAATTTGATGTGGGAGTCGTGGAACTAAATTCTATAAATAGAAAGAAAGAAGGCTAGTATTAGCAGGATGAACCCCGCCAATCGCAGATAACAAAGCTTTCCATTGAGGCGGAAAACTTTGAAGTACTTCTAATGCATACATTGCAGATGGCGCCTGAGCCAAATCCTCAAAAATACTATAATGTTGAGTGGCACGGGCATTTGCATTGTAAGACGACTTGTGGAGTAAACCTTTAGAAGGTGGGCATACAACGGGCTCAGTACTAGGCCTTTCAATTTGAAGAGGGCCAGAAGTAGGTGGAGGAGGAGGACCATCAGCGATATCTTTTCCCATTTCTTAATGTGATTCTGTATAATCTTTCAATCGAGTAGCAATAGAAATGGATGCAAAATTGTTCATCATGAACACCTGAGAGCCAAATAGGGCAAAGGACTAAGTTTTCTCTACCATCTGGGTCTGCTGAGATGGAAAAGGTTCTTTAAGAATAGTCGTAGTTCCCTGGGTTCCTTTGAGAAATCAAGTGACTTCGACCCATCAAGGATAGTCCTTGGTGTAGTGATCTTCGTCACAGATCAAACAAGGGTACTTCGGATTGTGCTGTGAACCATCACCAACACGAGGTTTGGACGAATCTGGTTTCGGGGTATTGGATTTGGCCTTACCTTTACCCTTCTTTTTCCCCTTGGAATTTTTTTCCACCGGATTGGCCAGAACGACATTGAATTCTAAGGTTTTACCAGGATTCGAAGTGGGCTAAAAAGCAGCATCATTGGAAGGATTAGACTTTTGCTTCCCAGGATTTGAAGAAGAAGACTTCCGAGAAGTCTGAGACACTGAACCAATAATACTGTCGACGGATGGGGTCGCCAGTGCTTTAGAAGCTCCATGTTGAGGGGCATCAGGCAAGATATCATACAATGTGCCAGACTGAGAGTACACAATATCAAGGTACTGGGCACGAGCAATGGCCTGTTCCTCGGTTACACATGCTCCCATAGCTATGTTTTTCGCAATCTGATTGACAAAGGAGGTAGTGAACCAACCAGTCAGAAGCTAATCAGGAATATCAAACTTAATCAAGCGACGACGACGTATCCAATCATGAATATGATCCGAGATAGCTTGGTCTTGTTTCAAGGATGTGAGGAGGTGTGTCCCAGTCTCATAACGAGCCAGTAACTAAAAATGCGTAAGGAATGCCATGGCGAGATAGTTGAAGTCTTGAAAGATGCCATGAGATAGATCAATGTACCACTTTCTAGTGACACCAGTAAGAGACCGTTGGAAAAGATGGAGTCGGATGGAATCGTCGACCCAAGAGTTAGAGGAACACCACAAGTGGTAAGTTATAAAATGCGCTTGGGGGTCTTCTTCAGACTTTCCCTAAAACTTAGGACAATCGCCAGGAATATTAGTTGGAACTGGAGGCCAATACAGGTTATGAAGAATCAGATCATTCGTTAACTTTGACACATCAGGCAATTCCAACATAGCCAAAAATGGTAATTGAGGATTAAAAGGAATTGGAGGTCTCTAATAAGGACATGTGTTAACATTCCACCCAGTCTGCGAGAAATTCTCCCCCCATATGTTTTGTCCTGGAGGATTCTAACCATAGGTGTTATAAGCCTGATAATTCTGCTGATACTGGGGTTGAGGACCAGGATACTGATTCTGAGCATACCATTGAGATCCTTGCTGAGCAATGTATGGATTTTGTTGCGAAATGTAAGCATGGCATTGAGGTTGATTATACACCAACTGGGATTGATTTTGAGGGTAATAAGTGAAACCTTGGGGTGCACTATATACCGGTTGATATTGACCTTGAGGGTAATAAGCACCTTAGGGTTGAGCAGGTGGACCCTGTTGAGCAGGCTGCTGGACAGGTGGACCCTGCTAAGTCAGATAAACAGGTTGAACCGACTGTTGAGTAGGTTGAACAGGCTGCTGAACAGATTGGACTGGCTATTGAATAGGTTGAACCAGCTGCTGAGCTGGTGGAGCAACTTGAATTGACTGTTGGTGTTGGTCAGGCTGCCCTTGCAGATCAGGTTGGCCTGGATAATGAGGGCCACCGGGTTTTCCTTGTGGAAGAGGTTGGCCTGATGGTGGAGATGGACTATATTGTCCCTGATGACTAGGTTGACCCGGAGCAGGACCGTAGGGTTGTATTTGTTGCAAAAAGTTTTGGCCATACTGAACATACGTATATTGCTATTGTAAAATAGGTTGTCCCTGTGGTGGATACATTGGCCCTCTGGCAACATACGATGTTCCTAGTTGAGGCTAACTTGAAGGACCATAGGGTTTTCCTTGTTGGACCGAAGGTTGACCTTGCGGACCATAAGGTTTTCCCTGAGGACCAAAAAATTAACCCTGCTAAGCCAAAGTTTTCCCCTGTAAGGTTCGTCCTTGTAAGCCTGAGGGTTTTCCTTGTAACAAAGGTCCTTGATGAGTGACAGTATGATAAGGATTTTTCGGAGGCAAATAAACAGCCTGATTGGGATCAATAGGAAACGAATATACGGGGTTACCGACAACATCATAATGATGGGGAGGATTGATAGGAGCTTGGGGTGGCTGAGAACCCTGAGAGTTCTATTGCTGAATAGCCAACAAATACTCTTCAAAATTAAGGCCATGAGGAATAATAGGGACGGTTGAAGTCATACTAGAAGCTGATGGGGCCTCAAGAGAGTGAGCATCCAGAGAAGGAGAATATCATCGGTGAACTTCCAACATTTCCTCATCAAAAGTATAGGTATAAATAATAGGGGTAGTCATAGCCGCACCAACAGGTACGGTCTCTGTAGTGCGAGGTTGTGATTTGCTCGAAACCTGATTGACATGCCACGTGGGATTAAGAAAGATAGACCTGCGAATGTGAAAATATTCTGACGATTGAGTTGTAACAACCGGCATAGATGAAGCCACACAGATGGTAGGTTGGACTGGGACAGACGTAATAGTGATCGACAAACTCAGTGTCGAAGGTGACAGTCCCAACGAAGGGAGGGACGAACTCCTTGGGGGAGTTGATGTACTGGATTGTGCTATGGATGCAACACCAGAAATAATATGACTCAAAGTTTGATAACCGGGTGGAAGTGACACCGATTGAGGAGAAGATTGAACAGAAACATGCGGAAGATCTGAATCTGGGAAAATTTTATATTCCCTTGTAGAAACAGAAATTTCTTCACTTCCAACAGGACTCAAAGAATCCATATCTGACAAAGTTGTAAGATCGTCAAAGAGATGACGAGGAATCAGAGGTATAGCAATAACTATAAATTGTGATCCCAAAGTAAGAGGAGGGAATTATTCCTCGTCCCCAAAACCAGACCAAGCACCCAGAGGAGGCCAATTGAACTCAACTGACTCTTCAGGGGGAGATCGGGTAGTGAGAGGTAAGACAGTCGGGAGAATAGGCTACGAAAACTCGACAGACCTAGTGGATTGAGGGGTTTCGTAAGAAACGTCACGAAAGGAACTACCACTAGGAGGCAGTGAAGAAGACGAAAAAACTAGTGGTTCCGCCACTGTGACAATATTTCAAAACAGAAAGGAAAATGAGATAACCAAATGAAGGATTCAAGATCAAAGTCTAAGGAAAAACAAAAACAAGCCAAGTAACAAACTTTGAACGGGTATGTGATCATGGGTAATTAATTTTACAACATTGAAACCGGACTTTGTTGTTTCATGTTTTAAGAGTCGAGAAATAGACAAAATATGACTCTAGTTAATTTAAATTTAAAACGAGCATGAAAGGACAAGTGCTAGATGATATCTTCTCTTTTTAAGGAGTCACGAAAAGATCAAAATGACTACTCTGGTAATCTGAGAAAGAGGGTGTACGAAGTTTCCGTGAACTGCCATATACCTTGGTGATCAAATGAAAGAGAAATCCCTAAGGACTTAACGTACATGCAGGTAGTCTCCCCGAATGATATGTTCGGTGTATCACGGTTTCAAGGCGGCAGACTCGGCTTCCTATGGATAAAGGATTTGAACCTATAAGGGTATCCCTTTATGTACTTGACGGTACCGGGAGCACAAGTCCGTACTATCACTGTTGAAAGCCAGAAGGTGAACGACAACTACTAGGTTTTAAGACGCCGGAACACGTCTCTATCCTAGACCACTAAAATATTTGTGTTAGGTTCCAATTTTTCCTCAGGTTAATTCAATTGATTTTATAGTTGATCTTGAATTAGTGTTTCAATTTCAAGGTCTTACCGAATTTCGATCTCAAATTCCTAAATGCAGACCATATGCAAATGAACACCATTTTCCATTCAATTAACGCTAATTAAGAGAAGGATAGAGATCTTTCACACAATAGCAATCAATGAAATCACACGAAGAAATCCGCTAATGCATCTAATTCAATCAAGCGAAAAATGAAAAAAAAAATTCCTATTTTATCAAGCACTAGTTATGCAAAATAACTGTTCTTTTTCATGCAAACGAAAGAATGCAATTTGTTTTATTTTTTCAATGAAATGAAGCACACCATGCACCAATTACATGAAAAAACATAACAAACACTAGTTCAAGGATTGCAAATGTAAAGATCTAAACCGAATGATTCGATGAAAGCAACACAAACACAAAAATGCACTCAAACCAATGATGCACTCTTCCAAACAAAGAGAAAGCTTTCAAAACGATCCAAATGGGCAATGTGATCTATGCTCGGAGCGGCAAGAAGAAGAATAAAAAAAACTCGAAATGATCATTCAACCAAAACAAATTCTCAAAGGATCAAGAAAGACTTAAACACAATTGATCAAAGGATGAGACTGATAAGAATCAAAAGACTCGACTTCCAATCAGAAGGCTCAGTGAGAAAAGACACTTAGAAACCCTAAGGCCATAAAATGCACTGATAAGTAAATGGACAAACAACTAAGAAGAGTAAGCCTACGACAGTCCAAACAATCCAAAAAAATAAAAATAAAAATAAAAATCAGAAAACCAACCCAGAGGCAAGCACAACTGACCAAAAACTCAAAAGAGAAGTCAAACCAAACCCTACAGGATTCGGCGCAACTGTAAGGCATTAATATGTGCCAAACAAGGGCTGGCACTACTACAACACAAGCAACATGTGCCAATCGGCGCGACTGTTTAATAAAAAAGTGCACCAAGCCGGATATCTATGGGAGAATGGGAAAACCAATGAGTAGAGGTCAATATTGACACTCTGGAGCTGAACAAGGGGACTCTAAACAAGAAACAAGCCAGAAAATATAGAAAATCAAGCAAATGACCGAAGTTGACTTGACAAAGGAAAAACGAAAAACTCACACTGATCCCCAATGGAGTTGCCAATTTTTTATGAAGGTAAATCCTCTCTGCGGACAGAGATGATCCCTCTAGCCCTATAGTGGGTCTAGTAACAAAGGGACAAGACAGAGTGTAGGTTCCTAATTAATGAATGAAATAGATGAGGTAGATCAACCTACCTGGAGTCCAACGCTGTTGTCGTGGCTGTTATAGTGGTAGCCTCTCGATTCCTATCTCAGCTAGTCACAATACTTTTGCAGTAATGCTTGGATACCTACACGAAGATCAACGAACAAGAGCAGAATACGAAACAACAATCTCATTCATAACTACTAACCATTCAAGGAGGGTTAAGAATATTACATAAAATAAAACACATCAATGCAAAATGGGAACCATACAATAGTCATGCATATGTATTAATAGAAGAAAGAGTTACAACCGAGCCTTGACGTCACAGTATCCTTCAGTGGGGTTCAATAGAAGCATGTCTTGATGAATGTCATGGGAATTCGAACATGATGAAGACACAAGCCTAAGCTCTCTCAATAAGGGGTATCTTCCATTCTATCTTTTCTAGCAAATTGAATAGACATCTCTTCAACGTTTCTTCTATAATATGTTCAGTTCAACTAGCATACCAATGGAAGGTGGCTATATTTATAGAGGGAGAGGAGGAGCTTGGGATCCCTACTATAGTGGAAGGGAGGCCTTATCCCTTGGGAGGTTTCCCCAAAAGGTGGAAACAAGAGGCCAAAGGAGGAAGGTCGTGGTTATTCAGTCGAACCACTCCCTATGACTCTCCCACGAAGTTGTTATGATGGAAACTTCGCCTCTATTTTAAAAAACTTTCCATAAACAGATTAGCACGAGAAGCTAACTGAGACAGAGCGTCAACTGGCGTGGGGTACAGTGTTAATTTTCCTCATTTGCACAAGGGCATAATAGGCTACTAGCGCCAGGGAAAAAATAGGTGTTTATGGTGGTCTGTTCAGGAAATTTTCAACAAAAGGAATGTTATACTCATGGGAAGGGATGCAAATATGGTCTTTGCAAGTCATGCACTTTATTTTGGTCACAAAAATGAGCCTCCAATGTGGGGGATGGGGATTGCAGGGACAGTGACAAAATGTTGTGTAACAAGGGGCCCTTTGGTAAGAGGGTTAAGTATTTCTCTCCTTACTACCAGCGCTCAATAAGAGGGGCCTAGAGCCACCGTTTGCATTATTATGTCATTTGACTCGTTCAGAGCTTCTATTTATTTATGTTTAGTTTTAGTCTATTTTTTAGATTACATTTGCATGCTTTTTTCTTCCATATAGTATTCTTATTTACTCCACTTCTTTCTTCCTATTACCAATAGTTTAAAGGGGTAAATCACACCCCTTAAATTGGTGTGATTTCGTACATACGTGCACCAAACACACCACAACAGGACTGGTGACTCCACTAACATTTTATTACCAAGTTTATGTGGTTGTGCCTTCTTTTGTAGGAGACCTCTGTCTATGCTGTGGAGTGGAGTTGAAAGTCCTCTGATCTCTATTGTAGTCCCTAGATTTGCCTTGAGTGTCAGACTGAAGAAGAGCAGCTCCTAAAATTTTTACTTGCAAAAATTTGCGTGCATTTCTTTCTCATAGGCGCGCAGGGCACGTGTTCAGTGCTGACCCGTGCGCGGAAAGTGCACCTATCTCAGCCTTTTGCGTGAAATTTATAGAATGAGAAATTTCTCCCTAAATTCTATATTTTTCTGCTTGTAAGGTGCTTGGCAGCCCCTAATGCATCTACCAGCACTAGTTGTGGTACCCCGCAGCTTGTTAAAACTCACTTTTAGCTGCTTTTTGTAGGCTTAGAGTCAGTTTTACTTCAAGTTGATTTTTGAAAAATCTTCACATAGTTTAAGTAGGGGGAAAAGTAACTTGCATTCCGAAAATTTTATGTTTTTCAATTTTTGTGCTCACACCTAGATAACTAGTCCAAGCAAGTGGCCCATGACCACGCACACATAGCTAGTTTGCTTTGTTCTAGTGTAATTTTTTTTAGTTTAGTTCAATTTTTATTTATGGAGCTTCAAATCCACCTATCAGGCCACGAAAAAGAAAACCCGAGCGCGACAAAGACCCATTTCAGAGGGGGTTAGGCTTAGGCGCAGTGCGTGCATTTTTAGTTGGGGCTATCTGACCTGGCTGATACTCGGTACTGTTAGTAGACTACCAAGAAGCCCAAGACTCGAATGCTCACGTGGGAGGATGGTTCTTAGTGGCCAAAAAATAGGGCAACCTTTACCCTATAGGTGATGGTGCAGGCAAGCGCCAGACCCTCTACTCTTACCTTGGTGGATTCTCTTCGGCTGACTGGGGGTGTCGCCAACTCTTAAGGGATGTTGTGCCAACAATCGCAAGAAATATTCTCAAGGCCCAGTTACTTTTGAGTGTGTGAGGACGCATAGGTCTTCTAGGATTTTTAGTATCATATAAAAACAAACAAAAACCATTTTTTTTTATTGCTTTATCACATAGATTAATTTAAAGGGGAATCTATTTTATTTTTTGCTTTGTTTTATGTATGTGACAAGAAGTTTTCTTTGATCGTAGACTCTATCCTCTCAAAGTTTTCCAAAATCTGGGCGACACCTGATAGGTCCCAACAAAACCTTGTCGATCCAGGCATCTTTTGGACCTCCCCCAATTACTAGGAGGGGTTCCAGGTCTTTCGCCATTCGGGCGTCAAAGACAGAACGCTGCGACCATCACTGGCTCATCCTTTATTGGGGTAGTCATAGTTGGGAACCCTAGTCGGTCTCCCAACACCACATCACATACCACTCCTCCCCCAACCCCCAGGGGGAAGAGGAGTGCATCCCATATGGGAAGCCAACTGAATACACAAAAGGGTACGTTGTAGAATAACTCTCGTTCAAACCAGAAAGTTGTGTATTCACACATTGTAATGGCATCAACCTCTCAGTCACCTTTCTTAGCTTCGTTGAATCTACCCAATTTAACCAAGCTAACGAATGACCCCTTTGCGCACGATCCTACATGGCCTCTCATGTCCACGAAGCTCCCTTCAGATATACCAAAGTTCGAAGGCAAGCAAGAAGAAGACCTAGGTAATCATGTCATGACCTTTCACCTGTGGTGCTCATCGAATAGTATCATTGACGACACTATTCGATTGAGATTATTTCAACACACTCTCACAAGAGTAGCTGCGAAATGGTACGCGGAGAAACCCTCAGCTTCACATGGAACCTTTAGTGCCCTCGCTACCACATTCCTAACATATTTTCAGTTACCCATTCACCATGATTCTGAAATGGAATTACTAAATTGTTTTAGATGAACCCCTGCCATCCACATCTCAGACCATCTCCATGAATGGAGGCGGCGCTACAGTTTATGTAAATCTAAACTTGACGACTGGGTTATCTTAGATTTGTTCTTGAAAAATCTTACAACAGATATTTCAAAGGATGTGGCGCAGTAGAATCCCACATCCAAAGAGGACAATGGTTTCTTTACTATTTGAGGAAATACTTGTAAGGTTTGGAGTTCCGAGACAAATTGTTACAAACCAGGGAGAAAAATTCACTTCCAAGCTTGTAAGGTATCTTATGGAAAAGTACAAGATCAAACACAAAAAATCTACTGCTTACCATCCCCAAGAAAATGGACAAATGGAGTCGACTAAATTTTTTTTGGAGAATATCATGACAAAAACTGTGCAGATGAATAGAAAATACTAGTCAGAAAAGTTAAGATATCACGTGGAAGAGCACAATTGGATTCAATCCATACTAATTGGTATATGTTAAGGAAGTCCTATTACCCATAGAGTTTCATATACATACATATATACTTGTAGCATAATTTGGAATAGAACTATCTGACGCACAATAACAATGAGTGATTCAATTAAATGAGCTAGATGAAATAAGACAAGCAGTGGAGCATACATCTCTAGTGCAAGAGAAGAGAATAAAATGGCATGATCGATTCACCAATAATAATGTTTTTCGAAAGGTAGAATGGGCACTATTTTTTGACTCCAAGTTTAAATATTTGAAAGCAAAGTTTACAACTCATTGGATTGGGTCATATGAGATAGAAGAGATCTTTGACAATGGAGCAGTCAAAATAAAAACAATAGATGAAGCGTCATTTTCATTTTTAGTTAATGGACATAGGCTTAAAGTATACAATAAGCCTATCAATAAAGCTGATTTTATGAAAATAATTTCAACAGAAACTGATATGAAAATAATGGAACAACATAATATGGCTTCCTTACTTCCAGAAGAATATATATATATATATATATATATATATATATATATATATATATATATATATATATATATATTGGTTGTGAAAATCCAGGAAACTGGCACAATACAAACTCAAATTCATATCAGAAAACCAAATTGTTTGGCCAATATGAATTCTCTATTTTGTTTTTTTTTACTTCAACATGATTTTGCAGAATTAATCTTCTGAGACATGCAAGAATTGAGGACAAATATTAACATCATCAAGGGGGAAGTTCGTAATAAAACTATGCAAATAGTTTGAGCAGCTATATTGCAGAAGGAACCTGAAATACATGACAGAAGGGACTTGAGAAATCATTGAAAATATTATGTAGAAGGGACCTGAAACATCAAAAATATTTTGCCGAAGCGACCTGATACATCATTGAAAATATTATGCATAAGGGACCTGAATTACATGACAGAAGGGACCTGAGACATCATTGAAAATACTATGCAGAAGGGACCTGAAACATAAAAAATATTGTGCAGAAGGGACTTGAGACATCATTGAAAATATTATGCAGAAGGGACCTGAATTACATGAGAGAAGGAACCTGAAAAATTGTTGAAAATTACATATCAGAAGGGACCTAAAACGTTATTTATAATATCACTACAAAAGGGACCTGAACAACATCAACATTCAAGCTTGAAGTACATGTCATAAGGGACCTGAAACATCAATTACAAACCACAGAAGGGACTTCAAAAACATCAACATTCAAATATCCTGAATCAGTATCACATGTGAAAACATGAAAGCAGAAATAAGTCTCTACATCTCAATATATCTTGGAAGAACCATCATTATGATAATGAAGACATTGTCAACCATACCAGTATTTTGACCAGAGGACATCATTGAATAGTATTGACAATCAAGCTATTTACGAGAGTACAAGTACAGTAAGTAAAAACAAAAATTTGCTCTTAAAATCTCGATTTAAAAAAAAAAATTATAGAATTTTTTAAGACTAATTTAGCTTGATATGCATTCCATTACATTTTACCTATATCCTACACACATTTCAAAACACTACCTTCATTATCTTACCCACTATAATCATATTCATTATAATCCTATCCCTATTCATTACCCCTTTCCTATATTTTCCCTCATACATTAACCATCATTCCATATACCATCACCTTAGTCCTAATCATTTTTTTAAAAATTTGGATAAAAAATTAAAGGCTCAATATTCGAATTCTTGTTGACCTACAAAAACAACAAAGGTTAGTGTCATACTAGAAAAATTAATTTTAAAAATTACCATTCTAGGGTCACTTTAAAATTAAATTAAACAATAAAAATATTGAAACCTAAGATATAAAGCGCAATATGCAAATATATCATATGAAAAAAATCTAAGGTATGGAATGGGCACACAATGCAAATGACAAAACCTAAGTATGAAATTCAAAAACAATGCAATGAAGGACATGAATTATGATGCATGAAAACTAAGGTATGGACATGTAAAGAAATGAAAGAAGCTATTGGTGAAGAACAAAAAAGCAAAGAACATGGGATATGGTGGCAATACATATGCAGACACCATGGAGAAAGGACGTCATGCAAGTTAGAGAAACAAAGCCACGAGGGCATCTGAGTCAAGAGTCGGCATATGAGAAACGATCAACATATTTTCAAAGACACAATGTTGTGCCACAAATCAAACCATGTGCAACTACTGAGAGCCTCCTCCATTAAAACAAACAAACCTCTGTATTGCATTCTATTTCACCATCACGACCATTACCAGGCTCAGATAAAGGAAGTCGACGCTATGCAAACCATAGGCACGCGTTCAAACACCTTGTGAAGAATGAAACTGTTGAGAAAACGTAGAGGAGGCTGTGAAGAAAACAGAGAAACTTAAGCTGAAAAGAAATAGCAAGGAGGTGTGGAGAAATAAGAAGAGGGAACATTAATTTTAACGAATATTAGAGGCTGATATTTCTATCTCTTCTGTTCATCAAACACTCCAACAAACTATAGAAATATCGTGGAGAGAAAATGTAAGCACTGAGTCTAGATTTTCCTCATTGATGAACAAATCTTAGGAATAAATGAAACTTGGATTGTGTTGTTGAACATGAGTTAAAACTCTAAGTTATAAGCTCAAGTTTATGCCACCATTAAGCCCGACTCTACCACCTATTAAATCGTGAGAATCCTAAGATGTCAAACAAGAGTTTTAACATAAGTGATATTGTAAAAATGCATGAATACGAGGTTGAAATTAGAGAAATTTACGGGATTATTCCAAAACAAGTAAAACGAAATCGAATTCCTCCACACACATCCATGAAATTGTCACATATTTTAAAAACATAGTTTTACACAGTGGGTGAATTTTGAAAAGCACAGTGAGCCATTCGTTGTTGTTTTATACAAACAGTGAGCCTAGACTATTTTAGTTTGAATGCACAATGAGAATTTGTCTTTGTAGAAGAAGGATTAAGTATGAATTTGAAGATCAGAAGGACACTGTGGGATGATTTTTTTATAATTTTTACACAGTAAATTTCATCTTAGAGACAGAGAATTCTACACCAATACAGAGAAGATTTTTTAATTTTAATTTGATAAAACAAAGAATAGAAAATGAGAGATAGAGTAATAAAAAACAAATTTACAATGTTTTTATGATCTTTATATATAAAAATTTATTGTTTTTATCAGTTTTTGGAAGTAGTGGGCTCATTTTTGTAGAGGAACAGAGGTTGAAGAAGATTAATTTAATTTCTTTTTCAAGAGCATCGGAGAAGAGGCAAGCATTATCATCATGAATAAAATGCATGAATAAGTCTACAGAGATATATATGTGTGCAGAAATTTTTTATTTAAGATGAGAATGTTGACAATGCAAGGATAGATAAATTGGTCTTCAGAACATATGGCTACCAGTTTAGAACCTAATGATTTCCATATAGAGCATTGGGAAAAGGAGACCATAGAAAAACTATATCAGGCTGGACTAATAGGCTTCCTCCAAAAATTTAAGGGGCATAATGAAAGTATCACCAAGGTGTTCATAAAAAATTATGGACATGAACTTACCATGGTGGGGAACCTAGTTATTCCATTATGCCCAGAATTCATTTCTCAGGCTTTAGATCTTCCACTGTCAGGGGAACAATATCATAAGGGATTACACTTCAAAGATAAATGGTGTAATTTATTTTTGGAAAAGAATAGGAAGGGATAATTTGATAGGAAAAAGGGAATCCCGAGAGAGTGGTTTAATGAGCGATTGTTGTGTAACCAGCTCCAAAAATAGAAGAAAAGAGATATGAACGCTTTAGAAATAAGCCACTTCGAGGGGGAAACCTCCAATACATTACATAAATGAACAATTCTTGGATGATACAAATTAAAAAACCTCCTTCCTATATATAGGATTCCATCGGGCTACAATGTAATCCTAGCCAACCTAACAATAATAATTTAAGGGCACAATAATAACAATATGGGGGTTACAAGGGTACAATAATAACAATAAGGGGGTTACACTAACAACAATAAGGGATTATACTAGTAATATAGGGACCTAACATGCCCCTCTCCTTCAAAAAGTGTTGTCCTCAACGCTTGAGTAGCTCTGGGTGATTCTGTATAAAATTCTCATCCTCCCATGTAGAATCTTCAGTGGGTAAGTTCTTCCACTTGATGAGATACTCTGAAATCGATCGATTTCGTAGCTGTCGAGTTCTTGTTTCCGTGACCGCTTCAGGTTCCAATATGATTTTTCCTTCCTCATCAAGTTCGGCAATATTGTTTGAACTGGAATATTTTCACCTATAACCTTCTTTAAGCATGAAACATGGAAAACTAGATGCACTCGCAAAGAAGCAGGAAGATCCAATTTGTATTCCATAGTACCAATATTTTGCAACACCTTGTAATGACCATAGTACTTTGGAAATAATTTATTATCTTTCTTAGCTTGCTTGAGGGACATTTTTTTGTATGGTTGTAGCCGTAAAAATACCCAATCTCCTACATAAAAACTTCTCTCGCTGCAATGTTGATCTGCCTGTTGTTTCATTCGATTTTGTGCCAAATTCAGGTTATCCTTTAAGAGTTGGAGAACTTCTTGCTCGATGTCATGTGATCTTCGACCGCTTGAACCTTCGAATTTTCCCTTAAAGATGATGTAATTGATGGTGGATGATATCCATAAAGTGCCATAAATGGGGTCATTTTTGCTGCAGTATGGAAGGAAGTGTTATACCACCATTCAGTGAGAGGTAACCACTTGACCCATTGTGTTTGTTTATCAGATACAAAATAACGAAGATATCCTTCCAAACATTTATTTACTATCTCAGTTTGACCATCAGATTGAGGATGATAAGATGAGCTATGAGCTAATTGAGTACCCAAACAAGAAAATAACTCCGTCCAAAAATTTCCAGTAAAAATGGGATCTCTGTCATTCACAATAACCTTGGGCTTCCATGTAGCTTTTGAATTCTATCCATAAATGTAGTAGCAACTGTACTTGCTTTAAATGGATGAGATAATGCACAAAAGTGTGCATACTTGGTAAGTCTATCAACTACCACCATGATGACACTCTTTCCTTCGGACTTAGGTAAACCTGTGATAAAATCCATTGAAATCTCCTCCCAACGTTGACTTGGAATGGATAAGGTTGTAGAAGTCCTGGGGTCTTAATTGTTTCCACTTTATTTTGCTGGCAAACCAAACATTCCGCCACAAACATTCGAATATCAGATTTAAGGCCATCCCAAAAAAATTCTTTCTTCACCCTGTGGTAAGTTTTTAAAAATCCTGAGTGTCCTCCTAAAGGAGAAGTGTGCAATTCCAGAAGAATTTTTTGTTTTAGTTGGGAATTCTTACAAAGATATAAGCGATCTTTGTGCCATAAGGAATCATTTTTCCAACTAAATGTATTAGATGTACTAGGATCTTGCTGCAACTTTTGAATGAGTGTCCATACATCTTTGTCCTTCTTCCATTCATCTCTTGCTTGGGTAACCAATCTGGTTGGATAATAGAAATGGCACAAAGAAATGCTTCCACCTCTTCATTCTTTCTTGAGAGTGCATCTGCAACAACATTAAGCTTTCCTTTTTGTAGATTATTTCAAAGTCATAACCCAACATCTTTGTGACCCATTTTTGCTGCTCTTCTGAAGATAGTCTTTGTTCCAAAAAGTGTTTAAGATTATCATGATCAGTTTTTACCTTGAAGTGTCTTCCCATTAGGTAAGTTCGCCATTTCTTTAGTGCATGTAGTATTGCTAACATTTCCTTCTCATAAATAGGTTTCTGTAAATACTTTCCTTTGATTGGACGACTTCCAAAAGCAATGGGTCTTCCTTCCTGCATTAAAACTGCACCAATTCCATTTCCTGAGGCATCACATTCCACAATAAAGGTTTTTGTGAAGTCTGGTGTAGCTAAGACCGGTGCTGGGCACATTGCCTCTTTAAGACGTTCAAAGGCCTTAGTTGCTTCAGGAGTCCATGAAAATGCATCTTTCTTCAATAATGTTGTTAGAGGTGCTGCTATTCTCCCATAATTCTGAACAAACTTGCGATAATACCCTGTTAACCCGAGAAATCCTCGCAACTGCTTTATGGTTGTGGGGACTTTCCATTCCTTAATGGCTTTAATTTTGTTAGGGTCTACTTTAACACCCTTGTGAGATATAATATGACCTAGATATTCCACCTCTTGTACTCCAAAGAAACATTTGGATGCTTTTGCATATAATTGTTTCTCCTGCAATAGTTTGAGCACCCTGTCAACATGTTCAACATGATCCTTCCAAGACTTGCTATAGATTAGTATATCATCCAAAAATACTAGCACAAATTTTCTAAGGAAGGGTTTGAAAATGGAATTCATCAACCCTTGAAATGTAGAAGGTGCATTGGTAAGGCCAAAAGGCATGACCAAAAATTCATAATGACCCTCATGAGTTCAAAATGTTGTTTTGGAATATCTTCAGTCTTCATTCTAATTTGATGATATCCTGAACGAAGATCCAACTTGGTAAAATAAATTGCTCCATGTAATTCATCCAATAATTCATCAATCACAGGAATGGGAAATTTGTCTTTAATGGTGAGCTTATTGAGCTCCCTATAATCCGGACACATTCGCCATGATCCATCCTTCTTGTGTACCAATCCTACAGGAGCAGAGAAAGAACTTTGACTAGGTTGAATTATACCCGCCTCTAACATTTCTGCAATCATACGTTCAATTTCGCTCTTTTGGAAGTAAGGATATCTATAAGGCCTGATGTTTGGAGGAACACTTCCCGGAATCAAATGAATAGCATGATCATGATCACAAATAGGTGGGAGTCCTTTGGGAGTTTCAAACACCTTGGAATGATTGTCCAAGACTTGTTGGAGATCTGCCGAAATAGATGATTTTGATGTCGGAACGTCTAGTGAGCATAATTGTGCAATTACGACTCATTGTTCTTTCTTTAGAATCTTTGTCATGACATTAGAGCTTATTATCCTTCCCGGATTCCCTTCAATACCCCGTAATTCGACTTCCTTTCCTTCTGAAAAAAATTTCAAGAAAAGTTCTTGAAAATTAAAAGCTACCGTCCCCAAAGATTGTAACCATTGTACTCCTAGTACAACATCAACACCTCCCATAGGAATGGAAAGCATTGGACTAGTCAATACATATTCCCCCATGGTTAGCTTGATATTATGGCATTTTCCAGAGCAATTTATAGTTCCTCCTTTTGCAACCATCACTTGACATTCTGGTGCTGGGTATAGGAAACAATTTAATTCCTTGGCTACCTTATAATGAATAAAATTATGGGTGCTACCTGAATCAATCAACACTATTACCCTTTTCTTCTTTATATGTCCTTCTATCTTGAGAGTTTGAGGAGTGGTATTTCCTGCCAGTGCATTACACGATATGGTCGGATTCATTTCTTCCTCTTCTAGGGGTGGTTCCTGGTGTATATCCTCTTCTTGTTCATTTTCTTCTTCTTCTTCACAATCTATGTAAAATAATTTCTTCTCAGCACCCTTATGACCTTTAGTGTATTTGCTATCACAACTGTAGCAAAGCCCTTTTGCTCTTTTTTCTTCCAATTGTTGTGGTGTCAACCTTGTAGGTTGTGGAAATCTAGGCGTAGCAACACTTCCTTCTTTATAGAATTGAGTGGTAGGCTTCCTTGTCGCCATAATTTAACATTCAACTTTTCTTGCCAACCTGAATGCCTTCTCCAATGAATCAGGTTCCAAAACACGAACTTCATGTTGGATGTTATCCTTTAGAGTACCTAAGAAGAGATCAATCTTGTGTTCCTCTGGAATATTAGTTACCCTTATATTCAATTTTTGGAAGTCCTCAATGTGCTGCCCCACTAAACCCTTTTGTTTGAGATTTATCAATTGGCTAAAGAAGGTGTTGCTCTTTGTATCCTCATAATGTGCTATCATTTCCTCGTAAAAATTGACCAAGTGACAATTTTTTTACGGGAGCAAAGCCATTGATACCATACAAATGTATTTTGTTCTAAATGTAAAGTTGCAATGCGTACCTTTTGTGTGTTTTGCACGTTATGGAGATCAAAATATTGCTCCATGTGTAGTATCCATGTTACAGGATCCTTTCCATCAAACTTCCTCATATCCATCTTTGGAATATGGTGGTTCTTCCCGCCAACATTAGAGTTTATGAAATCACAATTAACATTTATTTTGTTCTCATCATGAGGTTCTTCTACTATCTTTTCACCATTGGGAAACCTTTCTTGTATCAACTTTGTCAAACCTTCCATGTCTGCTTTTGGAAAATTCTTCATGTTTTCCATTTTCTCATCGATCTTAGCTTCCATGTCATCATCCCCAAATTTCTGCCACTTCTCATACCATCCATCATGACTTCACTTTTCTTCAAGGCAATCCCATCTTCAGTTCCAACCATCATCTTAGCTTCCATGCACCTTTCTTCAATCAGGATCTTCACTTCGCCATTCATCTTAGCTTCCATGCCTTTCTTAAAACCATCCATTTTAGCTTCCATGCATTTCTTCAAAACTTCCATTTCATTTTTTGCTGCTCTTTGCGAGAGTGAAATTTGTTGCACTTGTTCTTGTAATTTTGATAGATCATGTTGCAATTGTTCATCTTCATGAGTCATGGTAGAGCCTTGAGGAAAAACAGCCGTTATTAATTCTTTTAGAAGCATCACATTTAAGTTAATATTGATACACACTTGCTTTGAGGAGCTCGATATTGAAATTGAATTATCTCTATAATTGACAATCTTAAATATCTAAAATTCAGCTCTGTAGTATCAATCTGAAGCGTCTTTCAAATGCCACAGGTATGATCTAATTTGGATTCCCCAAGACAAAGTTGTGTCCAATCTCCCACAATGACCTAATTCTGGACTGGTTCAGTAGAGCACACTTGTAGGACTTGCCACGTGTCACTGTTTCGTCCTTTTGTCAGAAATATATAGCCAAAACTTCTGATCTACATGTGCGACCCTTTTTAGCACTCAAATCCATTGAGAGAAAGTTGTACAGACTTTTCCCACGATCACCTCTTTGAGATGCAATTCGGAAGCACAAGCACTTTTCTACCTTCCATAGATCATATCTCCAAAAATAATATTGCAGACAAGCTCAGGAATGTTTGAAAAATTTCCTCCAGGATTTCAACCACTTTCTCAAATTTCAGATTCCGAACCTTCGTAGAAAAAAATTTATAGTAAAAATTCCACGATGACCTGTTTAGGAGCTTGAAAAAAGACCTAACTTCCACAGATGATATCTCCGAAAATATTGCGAACTAAGCTCTGAAATTTTTAGAAAATCTTCCTCAGGATTTCAGCTTCGCACCCTAAAAATTTCAGCTTCTGAAACTTCGTAGAAAAAAAGTTATAGCGAAAATGCCACGATGACCTGTTTGGAGCAGCGAAACCCTAGAATCCAAAGCTCTGATGCCAAATGTTGTGTAACCAGCTCCAAAAAGAGAAGAAAAGAGATATCAACGCCTTAGAAATGAGCCACTTCGAGGGGGAAACCTCCAATACATTACATAAATGAACAATTCTTGGATGATACAATTTACAAAACCTCCTTTTTATATATAGGAGTCCATGGGGCCATAATGTAATCCTAGTGGGCCACAATGTAATCCTAACCGACCTAACAATAATAATTTAAGGGCACAATAATAACAAAATGGGGGTTACAAGGGTACAATAATAACAATAAGGGGGTTACCCTAACAACAATAAGGGACTATACTAGTAATATAGGGACCTAACAACGATGGGAAAAATTGGTGTTAGTTATTAAGAGATTTTTCACATGTGACATCAGGCAAGTGTATCACCAGGGCGCAAGCGTATCACCAGGGAGGACCTTATCCTCCGGCTCAGGGGAATCAGTACGTAGAAAGAAAAACTGACTGAAGAACTCCTCTCTAACAGTCAAGTGCAAACCTAGGACTGCATTACGCTCAGTCCCTAGCACACAACCCACCTATGCAAAACAATGCACAAGTGAACTTTGTGCAACCATCCCAAAACCAACCACACCAATATAACTAGGAGAACTACCCTCCTAATGTGGTAAAGAAAAAATCCAAAAACAAGCCAAAAGGGAACCCTGGACAGGGGGCAGCAACCAGCAGCGCCCACCGCGATCCCAGGCTGGAGGTAACTCCAACCGGAATCGGAACCAGGAGGCAGGAAATGCCCAACGGTAGAGAAAAAGGCCACCTCTTCAAACAAACCATTCATGTTCGATATGTGGTGACTATGGTCACTATACTCACCACTATCCCGATATCCCAGAGCTAAAGAAGCTATAGAGTAACTGAGGACAAGGAGGATCTTCCCAACAAACAGCCGTGATGCAAGAAAATTTCCCTAACCAAGGGACAGTAAGCACTCACCAGCAAAATATAGACGATTCTGGGAAGAGCAGCCATGAAATCTACATGGCTGGAGAATAAATGTCTTTCCAAACACAGAATTGGAACTACGACACCCCACCAGACACCAATATGTCCGGGGCAAGTACCAATGCACCAACTGCACCTTTGGCCATTTCAAATATGCCCATAGAACCATTGCCAAAAATGTCAAAGGGACCTAACAGGCAAGTAGGAAACTACTCCAAAGCAACCCATAATTATAGCATCGTGGTTGATTTAGCGCAATCTCCTGCTGCTGTGTCAGCTTTGGAAGTTTTGTAGTCATGCCAAAGACAACGGAAAGCCCTACTTTCTGCATTAGGTGTTATCGACCTTGCCGATACAGGCCTGATGGATTTTGACTTAGAAAAATCCACCCCTGGCTTCCTTCCATGGTCGCCTTCCAGATACCAGTATCGATGCAGAATATCACTATCCATTGATGTGTCATAGATGAGGGTTCATCCACATGCATCATGTCCAAAAAATTTTGGTAGAAGTTAGGTTCTCCCGAACTAAAACACTCAGTCATCACGCTTCGAGCATACGACAGTTGTCCCTTGACTCCTATCGGCCTCTACCAAAATGTCCCGGTCTGTTTAGCCGGAAAGACGGTCCACATAGACATCAAAGTCTTGGATGCTCACTTGGATTACAATATAATCCTCAGACGGAGTTATATGTACACCATGTCTGCCATAGCATCCTCCATCTTCTGCATTATGATGTTCCCCCCACGAGGACTGCATCATTACAATAGACCAAATGACACACAACGAGAAGCGTCCCCTAACAAACACGGATGTAATTATACCATATGTATATGCAGTCTCGGATGGTCTTTCACAGTACCAAGAATATGGCCTCGGCTAGTTCAAACTGTCGTTTTTTCTAGGGTGATTCCTACGAGATCCTCCCATAATCCCTAAGGCATCGCCCGATGTCACAGGGGCTCTGGTGTGCATGATTTCCACATCAAGCACCAAAGCTAGTCAGGACATGGAAACAAGTAGTAACGACACGGAGGCATTGACCATGACAGCCTCTCTAGCCTACGCCGCCTCCCAAACCCCTTTCCTGTACCCCCCAGCAGGCTTCGTCTCCCAGCAGGTTTTGGAAACACTTGTATTACTGAACATATCGTTGGCGTTCCTAGTTTGGTACCTCATTCCACCTTTTGGAATAGGAGCCACCCATGTTACTGCCACAGGGTTGAAGCCCCTCATTCCCGAGGAGCCCTCACCCGTCCAAGAAACAGTTGAGACCACCCCTGCAAAGGAAGTTCCCATTTCAAAACCGAGGACTACGACTAAGAAAACCAAGAAGAGAGGAAAGAAAATGGTGACCCCCAGCATTAAATGGGAATCACTAGTCTGCGCCATATGTGACGTAATAGGTCATCCTACCCACATTTATCTAGAGTTGGATGAATTAAAACCACTCCTTGGATCTGAGACAGAAATCATGATGCCGTGTTCCTGAAAAAAGGAACCTACCACTAAGGGTAAAGACAAAGCGTTGCGGACCAATCACGCATGCGCTCTCTGCAGTAACTATGGGCACTATACCCACCATTGTCTAGAGATCCCATGATATAGAGATGCCTTACATGCCATCGAGTGATCCTATCAAGAGAATCCCTCCACCTAGGCATCCGGAAATGTACCTCACACCATCCTATACTTGCAAGAAGAATGAAGGGTTGTAGAAATACCCCTAGTTATTCCCATTATACGTTGCATGCTATGCGATGAACGTGGTCACTTCATCGAAGAATGCGCAGCCCTGGAGCTCATCCACAAATGGTATCTAATAGAAAGGGTTTACTACATTGGATTGCGGGTAGCGCAATTCACATGTCCATTATGCGCCGACAATCACCTGCTAGAGAGTTGTCACTATATACCTCGATTTCGGCTAGCCCTCGCTAGCCTTCGGTCGGCCATAGTCCGCCTTTCCCAAGAATATGACATGGATGTTGAGTCCACAGGCAGCTCCATGACCGAAGAGGATGTGATGAGCGGATCCATCATGTTCTTGACAGCTGAAGAAAAACCCACTAGGGAACCCTTAGTTACCCCCAACCACTCTCCATAGAGATGACCAGCATGTATGTTATGCAAAAAGATAGATAATGCAGTTGTCCATTGCCCCGATTTAGTAGCCTTCCAGCGTTGGTTCCCCATCATACCCCAAACTAAACTCAACAGAAGCTTCATATCAAGGATATTTTGCCTTATATGTCAGGGAAACCATTATGAGTGACATTGTACTAATGCCTCACAAATTATTCCCACCATCGACATGATTAATTCCATAGAGAAGAGACAGGATGAAGTCCAGGAATGGCATAAAAAGTACATCGTCAGGTCAATGTCCCCACCCCCACAATGGTGTATCAGGAAAGAGAAGACAACACACCAACAAAGCACAACCCTGACCAAGCCTAGGATAACATGCGGACTATGTGATCTACACAATCACCGAGTCAACCAATGTAGAGAACTAAAACCCTTTGCAAACAGTCTTCGCATAGTCTCTTCTCTCCCTCAGAAAATTCTCTCAAACCAAGAGAAGATCACGTGTACTTATTGCTGGATTTTTTCACACTTTCACCATACATTTAAGTGTGTACATCTCCCCAAGCTGAGAGTGGCACGAGCTGCGTTGAGTCTACACTCCACCAAAGAGGTAGACACACCTAAGCCAACAGCATGGAAATGGAAGCAAAAGACAACCTCTACTACACCAGACCCTTTCCAAGCATCCACATCAGGAACAATGAGTAGCGTAGAATCTCACACTATATACTTTATTGGCTCAGTGATACCATGCACCATCTGCACTGGCCAAAATATCACACCAGAGTCATGCCTGCTAATGGAAACATTCAAGAACCTCTATGGCAGGCACAATTTCCACCTATCGGAAATCGACCATCCTAGCGGGGAACCCAACCTTGTGCTCATACAAAATCCCATTATAGAGATTCATCCCCCACAAAGTGCCAATGATATGACACACCATATACGATTCATGTCATCATGCATCGGAACCATGACTCGAGCTGTCTGCTCATTTGGCATAGGTGTCGAGTCAGCTGCAACTACAAGAATATTTGTCCCTACGGTAGTGCAGACCCAATCTATCTGCACTCTATCGACCGCGTCTGGTTCCACCACATCCACAATGAAATCCTTCTCGTGTCTCTCAACTAGCTCCACCTGGATAACCCCCATTCAGCATAACCCTACACAGGAACAATCCCCCTTTGGGTCCTTGTTTCATTCGGATGACGATATCCTAGAGGCCATGATGGAGCTAGATTAGCCATGGGATGCAATGCATCATCATTCGCTTTTTCTCCCTAAGAAAATGTTCAATCCTAACAAGACAACTGCACAAGAGATCTACGCGATCGAATCAAAATATTTTCTTCCATCAAGAAACGTCGATTGGTTCAAAAACCCCATCCCAGCGCCCGATGCATTCGAGGAAGGAAATATGTCAAATATTTCGCCTACCATCAAGGTGAACATATCCCAAAATCTGAAAAAGGTTAAAGAAATATCACTAGGGGCAGCATGCTCTCCAGAAGAAATATCCTCTTACACCAAATTTTTACAAGATTATAGAGATATCTTCGCGTGGGACTACTCGGAAATGCCTGGGCTCAGTCCTACTATTGTAGAGCACCATATTTACACTTAGCCTGATGTAACTCCAGTACGCTAGAAACAACGTCAACTACACCCCTCTAAGGCAGAAGCAATAAAGCGAGAAATCGACAAGCATCACAAAGCCGGGTTTATCTACCCCATTGCCTATACATCTTGGGTTTCCAACCCTGATCCCATCAGGAAAAAACATCGCACGATACGCATTTGCATCGATTTTTGGGATTTGAACAAATCTTGTCCTAAATACAATTACCCCACTCCATTCATCGACCAAGTAATTGATGCTTGTGCAGGACATGAGGCTATATCCTTTATGGATGGATTCTCTGGGTACAATCAAATCCAAATTTTCCATACAGACCAGTACAAAATTGCGTTCACTACCTCCTGGGGCACATTCACATACAATGTAATTCCATTTGGCCTAAAAAACGCTGGAGCCACCTTCGAAAGGGTCATGAATTATATATTTCATGACTTGGCACACCTTATCCTCGCCTACTTGGACGACTTGACAATCCGCTCCAAGAAGCACTCAGACCATCTTGAGGATCTATGATTGGTATTCCAAAGATGTCATCAATACAACCTACACTTGAACCCCCTCAAGTGTGTCTTGTGCGTTAGCGTAGGAAGGCTCTTAGGTTTTATTGTGTCCTAGCAAGGGATTCGTGTGGACCCTCTCAAGGTCCAAACCATTAAAGAGGTACCTCCAACTCGAACCCTCAGACAACTTCAAAGCATGCAAGGGAAGGCCAATTTTCTGAAATTCTTTGTCCCAGATTATGCCACCTGTGCTCAAGGGTTCTTGTGCCTCCTTCACCAGGACATTCCCTTTAAATGGGATGACCATGCCCAAAAAGCATTTGATGCGCTGAAGGAGACGTTATCTTCAACACCACTCATTAGTCCTCCAGACTATGACAAGGATCATATCCTATATCTATCGGCTTCTAAATCCACATTGGAAAGAGTATTGAATTAGGAAGGCCTAGATGGGAAGAAGCACGTAATCTATTACGTCAGCAAAACCTTGTCAGGCCTAGCGTTGAGATATGAATCCAAAGAAAATACTTCCCTAGCATTAATCCATGTAGTCCAGAAACTTCGCCACTACATCATCTTAAAAACCACAACGGTTATCACAGATATTAATCCCATCAAAAAACTTCTCACGTGCTGCCTAATGAACCACAAGTACGCCCGATGGATATTAATTCTCCAAGAATACAACTTACATTTTCGCTCCCCAAAAAGCAAAAAGGCACTTGCATTAGTAGAGTTCATTACGGACCTCCCAAGAAATTCCAAGGGATCACCAGTAGATTATTCGCTACCAGATGAACACCTTTTCCTTGTAGCAACTGACGACCCTTAGTACGGAGACATCCTCCTATTTCTGCGAACCCAAAATTTCAGACCTCATCTCACGCAAGATGACCCTCGGCGCATACGCCAGCAGGCCCCTTGATATCTCCTTCTGGGAGAAGTCTTATACTTGCGAGGCATCGACACCATTTTACGTTGATGCCTTACTCACAACCAAGCGGAACAAGCCCTCAATGACTGCCACAGAGGTGCTTGCGGCGAACATCTATCAGGAATGGCTAACGCCCAAAATGTCCTACGGGTAGGATATTTTTGGCCCTCCCTGTTTCGCGACTGCATCACAACAGTCAAAATATGTGAACGATGCCAATGCTTCACTCATAAGGCAAGAGCACCGCCCGCTTCTCTGCACCCCGTCATAGTAGTCGGTCCCTTCTGTAAATGGGGGATTGACTTCATGACTTGTAACCCCACCTCATCAGGAAACCATAAATACATCATTGTGGCTGTTGATTATTTCACCAAGTGGGTTGAGGCCATTCCCACATACGACAACACAGTAGAAACTGCCACCCGATTTCTGTTTAACCACGCGATCGCCTGGTTCAGCGTACCCAAAGAGTGAGTCTCCGACCATAGGAAACACTTTGAGAATGAAGTTTTCGAGGAGCTATCTCACCACCTCAGATTCACCCACGAATTCGCTTCACCATACTACCCCCAGTCTAATGGGCAGGTAGAAGCTATTAACAAAGTACTCAAAACTATGTTACAATGCATGGTGAATAACCATAAAACCAACTGGCACCATATGATTTTTTCCGCCCTATGGGCATACCACACGACAGTAAAGACATCCACTAGTTTCAATCCTTTCCACTTAGTATACGGGGTCTAAGCCGTGTTTCCCATAGAATGCGAGATCCCAAATTTGCATGCCACCATCGAAATCCTCAATGACACCTAGCCTCTAGAGAAGTGCCTAGTACAACTAGAGCTTGTCGACAAAAATCGACGTCACTCACTGCAACACAACGAGGCCCACAAGAAAAGGGTAAAAGCATCATTCGACCACCACATCACCCCTCGCTCATTCACCGAAGGAGAATTATTCCTCTGCTATGACGTCGCAAAAGAGGCCTTAGGGCCAGGAAAATTTGAAACCTTGTGGAAAGGACCCTACATCATCAAACATTGCCTCCGACAGGGGGCATACATCTTGACAGAACCAGACGGGACTTGCCTCAATAACCCCGTCAAAGACCTTTACCTCAAGAAATTATACCCATAAGGGCCAAGACGGCCCTTCCCATAGAGTAAAAGTACACGTAAACCTAACCACTCAAAATTTTTGACCCAAAGACTTATTTAAAAGTGCTCAAAGTATCACCATGGATGACCAAAATGAACCCTATTTCAGATTTGCTAATGGAGCATCAAGATGTTCTCAAAATTTAACCGCAGCTACCTAGTTCATTTACCACCATGACCGATCGCCACTCTGTTCATACAAGGTGTGCATCGGTTCAACAACAAACAATCAGGAAGAATATGACACCATCATCGGACTTATGTGCGATGCCCTCCATCAGGGCATATGCCATATGCATGTCTGCCTCGATTCCCAATTAGTATTATCACAGCTAAACCAAACATTTGAGACAAGAGATACACATATGTTTAGAAAATATGTGTGCCGAAATATTAAGCAGACAAATTGACTATATAACAATTACACATGTACCAAGGAGTCAAAACCAAGCAGTTGATCACATAGCTAACAATATCCTACACTGGAATTCATCTCTAATAAACCATCATGCATAAAAAAAAAAATCCATCAACATAACAAAATGCATAAACCGAAACAGGTGATACATCATGTAGAGCCACAAAAATATCTCTCATATATATATATATATATATATATATATATATCTATATATATATATCAAAATGTGTATATCTAAGTATAAAAAATAGTGTCGCTGGCCCAATTACCAACCCACAGATACAAAAGTCGTCAAAAATAAGGGAAGCATCCTCATAACGGGTGATTTCCCTATGTAAAAAACTACTCTATAAGGGTGCCCCCTCAAGAGGGGCACCTAGACCCACCACTGCTCCCGGTACCACCATCGGAGCTTCCGTCGCCTGCGATCACCACCCGATGTAGAGGGGGCCGATAATCCCTCTCGCGGGCCATCACTATCTCTAACCAGACCTCCTCGAAATCATCCATGAAACCTCGAGTAGGAATGCCCTGGGTCAAGCGGTCCACTCGACCCTGGAAATCCTCAAGAGCAGAAACCTGAGCTGTCAGTTCTACAATGTGAGCCTTTGCCGCATCAGCCCGAGCTCTCTCAGCCGCAACCTCGTCGGCAGCCGAGCTGCTATGCTCCCTCGAAGGGCGAGCACCACCAGAAGGACTACCAACACCACCACCTGGTCCACCTGCATCACCTCCTCCCTGACTACCTCGAGGTTGTTGCGGAGGATCGTGGCCCACCAGTCTAGCCACGGGGCAGCCCACCTTGCCAAAATCTGCACAGAAACCAAAATAATGTCAGTGTCACTAGAAAAACACATAAGTACATATATACCTAAAAAAGTGCAGAAAACATATAAAACATATCTGCAAGCCACCAAACATAACCAAAAGGGAGACCCATGTTTGGGTCGCCCTGGAAGTCCATTCTTGCATATGGGTATGGCAAGAACATTTGTGGGTTGGCCTAAAACCACGCCTCTATCGTCGCATTCCAATAATTCCCCACCATGCCCCCACCGGCTTGTGGCATCATCGGAGTGCACCCCCTCATACGGGGCTCCCGTGGCCCCCCAATAGGCACCGCCACTACCGGCCTTAGCAGCACCACCCTCTCATACATGATGCTGCACAAGATACTAGCGTACGCAAATGACTTAGATCCATGTTGGACCTTGTTCAACTATGACACCATCTCGTCAAAGCAGAAGCGGGAAAAGTCGAAAAAGTTCCCGGACCTCAGTCGGCGCAAAACCCCAACCTGCGGGCCAGACGCTTAGTGCGGAGAAAATGACCCTGCTAGTCATACGATCACTTCCATAGCACACCGCTCTGCCACATCAATAACTGCGGAAATGTTGATGCAACCCTCCGTAAGAGGCGCCCCACCACAATGCCACCTCCGGAATCTATCCAAGTCCACTCTCCCTGTAGGGAGTGAATACCTCAACGCCTCACCTTGAGGCAGTAACCCGGTCACAAAATATATATCTGTCTCAGGACAGATGATTAGGTTTGTACCATGCAACACGAACATGTTGCACCTCCTGCGCTAGTGCTGAATAATGCACCGCAGTAATCGGTCCTATGACCGAAGAAACTCATTCTCAGCAAACTTCAGAAGGCCCCATAGTGCCAACTAACGATGCGCCCTAGCATCAGCAGCTAAAGAAGTTGGGATCTCAGGCCAGTCACGCTCCCTCCACACTAATCTGTCATCAACATAGGTGTTAGTATGAATCCTTTGTCGAAGTGTACGAAAAAAGACCACTTTAGCTACGCATAACTAATAGCCCTAACATCAAATGTGGCTGCCAATATCTTCAGATTCGATTAGTTGATCGAGACAAGAGCTGCCAAAAACCGGATCTATGCATAGAAAGACATTGGCAAATAAAAAGAAGGGTTTGCTCCATATACCAATAGACAAGACAAAAACAATTTTTGAAAGAATTTTTATATTAATTGGGCACCTGGGAGGAAAACAAGAAGGCGTATCCAATTCTCCTCAGTGGGATGAGTTCTTGGAAGTCCTCAGCACTTCAGATCTAAGATTTCTCTCTCTTGTTGGTGTAGAAAACCCACACAAAGAATGGAACTCAAAGGGAGCTCACACAGCAAATGGTAGAAAAAAGGGACCAAGTGTATAGATCCGGAGTGATCTAATAGGCAACAAAAGGTGAAGAATGGTAGGAAAAACCCTCCTATTTATAACAAAATATTGGGTCATTCTAGATCTTGGTGCATGATTAAAATAACATTAACCAAATCTAGATCCACCTTTTATGGAATATTTTATTATATTTGTTGGAGGGAAAAGGTATTTGACTTGGGTCAAATCCCTTTATTTGTAAGAAATAAATAAATAAATGATTTATTTATCATTTTAAGGAAGTGGTTGGATGATAATCAAATAAATAATGATTTATTTAATTATTTATGGGTGATTTAGTCATATTTAACAAGGAATATTATTTAAATAAGATTTAAACAATTATTCCTAGAAAATAATAAGATAAATAAGGATTTATATAATTAATTTCTTTGTTTTGGGTTAAACATGACCAGGAATAGTAATTAAATTATTGTTTAATTAATTATTCCTTGAGGAAAATCAAACAAATATAGGTTTGTTTAATATTTCCTTTTGGGGTTTCCTGTTTAGACCATAAACAACCTAATAAATGTGTTTTATTAAGTTATTTTACATAGTGAAAGCAATTTTACTTAGGGTAAAATTGGTCTTGCATGGTGTACTTGGGTCCATCTAATGATAGTAGGTTAGATGACCAAAAAATGGTGTAACAGATTGCCCCCCAGCGTGCGAGTGTTAGGAGCAAATCGTATGACCGAAGTACGTTGTAAGAACTCAATCACCAGACATCAAAAGGGAAGTTAGAGAGAGAAATGTGAGGTAGACTAATGTGCTGAAGAACTAGACCCTGAGGAGACGAGACTTACAGGTGCAACAAGTCTCTTTTTATGAGAGGGTACCTGTGCTAAAGGCGGCGGGGGAGGCATACCTATGCCCGCCGAGACAAAGTACAAAAGAATAGTGTGTCCAGTAAATAAGGGACCGAACTATAAAGTACAGCCGGCATAAACATGAGCCAGATAAAAATACAATGAGGAATCCCACATACATGTTGTGCCTGGGACAACAGCCAGGACTTACACAATAATATCTGAGTACATGAGATACAAATACAACCCAAATTCCCCCTATAAGCGGGGAAGGGCTCACAAAATCTGACTGATACATGCAAATCAAAGAGGCGCTGCAAGCGGCTAAGGCCGACATCATCAAATATATGGAGCTGCATTGAAGTCTGCAATGAAGAGGTCATCCGGGCATGTGGGGGGCTACCTGCAGGGCCACCCCCTCATGAGGGATGAGACATCTCACACACACCCGGGAGTCACCAATAGCTGCTGCTGTATCACTGAACCATCAAGCATACGGATCTCGATCATGCTGAAAGGAGCTGGAGTGGAGAAACAATCAAGTCAAAGGGTAATGAGAGATCCCTTTGCCTGATCCGAGGCACCGAACAAGAGTGGAAGCTGGAACCAAGGTACACCGCCCTCTAGATCTGTCTTCTGGAATGGAGGAACTGATGTCGACAGAAGGAGGTCCGCCATAGGTGAGGCAATGAGAGATCCTCAACTAAGGCACGAGAGAAAATAGTAGAGCGACGAACAGACTAATACCAATGATGATGACGGAATGGAGGGGACTGAGTAGCGAATGGACGACTTCCCTTATTAGAGCATAAAGGGCATGAATGACATGGCAGCAATTGACACAATATCATAAGGGATAGGGGACAGTGGGACTGAAGGCCATAATGTGCGACACAAGAGAGAGACCAAGCAATGAAGGATGGAGGACTATAGCGGGGTACAAAGGGACTCGGGATAGACTCCATGAATGCGATGATGACTCAACTTGGATGCTCTAAACAAGGGCGACTCGATGGTGCCGCCACACAGTAAAGGTCCAACGGGGGACCATGAAAACATGAGTACAAGATGGGAACTCACGACAAACATCAACACGAGCATGGATAAGTATGGAGGCCAAATGGTGCCCCTAGTATGAGTGTTGCAAGTGAAGAAATTCGATTTTGAGGAGGGTTATGGTTGAGGGGCATAGGTGCCCCCAAGCATGGTGTGGTCATGCCAAAATGTATTTAGAAAAAGGGGAATCTAAACATAGTTTAATGATGTGGTGTGCCATTTGTTTTCGTTATGGTTATGCAGTTTGAGAAAGGAAATGGAGGATTACCAATCTCTTTTAGTACTGCATATATGAAGCAAATGGACTTTAAGTTGGCGGGTTGGCATACCTGGTGTCACTATCCCAAAGAGAGGATTTGGAGATAATGAACTGATGCTCGCCTAGAAAACCCATAGGTTGGTCAACAACAATGTCTAAGAGATTGGGTTGTTGAGGGAAGATGAGGGAACGATAAGGGGTATCATCCCTAGAGTGATCTGAAGTGATATGGGACTCTAGAGGTTCTTCTAAATGTGGAAGAATAATGGTACTAAAGTCAACACGACCAGATACACTAGGAGAGTTGTGGAGAATTGCTTCTCTTGGTCTCTCAAATGTGGGTGCCTCCTTACCCAAACATTGGGTTTCAATGTAATGGCCACACGGTGTATGTGGTGTGAACGCATGGGTTAGATGTAAGGGGGAATAGATAAATTCAGGGGTGGGGATTTTTTCCACAATGTCGTCATCGTGATAGAAGATGGGGTGACTGGTGGAAGAAAGACCACCTGACGTGGCGAAGTGAGCTGAATCATCATCATGAGAAGAGAGGTTCACATGCGTATCGTCACAAGGGGTGACAGAAGAGTCAGTAGATAAAGGATCTACCGATGTTGAGCCCAAGGTGATCGTTGAAGTAAGGTCAAGCGAAACAACAGGGGAGGGTTCAGAGGGAATGTTCCTTGAGGGTCTCATGGATGATGATAGGTAGAAAATGCTGGACGAAGGCTCCGTCATATCGACATCAGGAGGGGGGATGTCAATGGGAGTAGTCATGTCTGGTAGTTTTGCCAAAGAAAAATGCGCAAATATGGGAGAGGTGGACTCATTGTGCTTGGCCTCGAATTGGCGGACCGTGGCTAGAGAGGTGCGGAAGTCCGCGAGGCGGGGACAAAGGTGGGTGTAATGGCCATGGAGGTCACACAAAGCACGGGGGTGGTTGGTGTGAATAGTCTAGGGGTTCATGGCCGCGGTCGCGAAAGGAACAGAGGCTTCCGGGACCGGGGACTGAGGGAACGCGACATTCACCATGGGCTTGAGATGAAGCAATTCAGGACAGGTATGGGTGGCGTGACCAACAATATCACACAAATCACACTGGATGGTATGCTTTGGAGGCCGAGGAGGGGTAGGGTTTGTCGGGGCAGCCTTGTCCTTTGATGCCCCCTTGCAAGCTTTTCCCTTCTTACCCGAAGCGGTCGCAACAGGAGGTGGTTCCTGTTGAGGTGACTGAGGCACTGTTGCGGCGGGAGAAGTCCTGGGGGTCGGTTGAACCGGTGTCAAAGCAAGATAAGGTTTGGGTTGACCAGGCAAGGTTGGGGCTGGAGGATTAAGGTACCAGACGGGAATCCCAAGGGTCAGGTTAGGAAGAGAGAGGGTGGCCATGACCGGTACCGTGGACACTCTTGGTGGGGGAGCTAGGAACGGTATCTGACCGGAGGGGTAATGGCTAGGTGGGACGGCTCCTAAATGGCGAAGGCTTGGAGGAACCGTTCGAGGAGGGTAAATAGGCTCATGAATACCAGCTGCAGGTGAAGGGCTAGGAGCAGGTTGCAGAGAGTGCGGTTGCTGACTAGCCGAAGCAGGTTGCTTGAGAGCAGCCCGAGACGATTGCATCATGCAAACATTCGATGAGTTGGGGTCGTAGATAGGAGGAGGAAGACCAGGGAAGGTGCCAAGAAAAGAGGAGTCTTTGTAGACGCTGGGAGTGACACTGGTCAAGGAATCGACTGTTTGCTTATTGGCTACAGGAGAGATGGTCATCTTAGAGGAGGTCTGAGATTCTGGCTCATGATATGTCAACTGGTCATTGGTGACTATCTTTCCATTATGAGGGAAAGAAATCTTGCGGAAAACCGCAGATGGGACAGTAGACATGGCATAGGTGTAGCTCCGCCCTAAGAGAATTTTGTAATCTAGAGGGGCGTCGATGACTTCAACGTCAACGCAAACAGTCTTGCCCGCAAGAGTGATAGGACAATTACGGAATAGGCCAATGGGCTGGGAGGCGTGGCCATCCCACGCTCGAAGGGTGATCGTGGAAGGGGCCAACTCAGGAGAACCGAGTTGTTTCCAAACCGAAGCGGACATCACACAGGTGGATGCCCCCTCATCAATGATACACCGAGAGACGTTAGCATTCCAGATTTTGACTAGGATTTGGAAAGCGACGGAAGCAGGAAGAGGAGGATGTTCTGATTGATGGGCATAAAAAACAATCAATTGGTCAGCAGCAGGATCTACAGTGCCCAGGGCAGATAGTAGAGCCTTCTTTTGAGAAGGGCATGACTGGAGGAGTTCCAATGTAGAAATGGTAGTAGGAGACTGCGCCAAATCATCTACTATGCTATACGACTGAGCAGCTCGACCATAGGCAGCATTTCGGCGTAATGGTCCTTTAGGAATCTTGGTATGAACCTCAACGTTGGGTTGAGGGATAGGCAAGGGACCATTGGATGTCGAAAGAGACTCTGTAGAACCTGAAGAAGGTGACTCGGGGACAGACGGAGCGGGAGGCTTGGGGTACTGAGGGGCCCGAGTTTGAAGGTTAAGGTCGACGGTTGGAGGTGGAGCAGAGTTCATCATGAGGATCTGGTAATTGGAGGAACCAGAAGGGGAAGGTTGAGTGGCCACCTGTCTGTCAGGTGGTTGGGTAGCCATGAATCCCTACTGTGCATCCACCTGCTCTTGAGGGGGCGGTGACTGCTGTTGCAGGGGTTGAGAAGGCCAGGGAGGCGGAGGTGCTGATGCTGGAGGAGCTGGAGCACTAAATTGCGGATACGAATAATAAGGGGGTTGGGTAACAGTATGGTGACCAGGAGGTTGGGCCAAAAGAGGAGGCATGTTGTATCCTGGATACGTGCTACCAGGAGGGGAACAAGTGCGGGAGGTGCTGCCCCCTCCCCCAGGAAAACCATAACCCATGGGAGGTTGGGCATATGGATGAGAGAGAGCTCCAACGATACCGTCGGCGGCATGAGGTGCCCCCGGTGCATCGATACCACCAGGTCTGGGGAGATCAGGTAGAACGGTATAAACATAACCTGTCTGAGCGTAGATCAAGTCATATTTTAACGCCAGTTGGAGGGCGGCTTCTTCGGTTTGGGGAAAATGCGACGCAACATCTTTCCCGATAGGAGGCAATAGAGATCTAAGGAACCAGTCCATGTAGACACGGTCTTCGAAAGTAGGGGATTGACATAGGCTCTTTCATCTCCGCCATTCCTGGACATGATCGGATAGGCGGGTCGCAAATGATTGACAGAAAGAAGTCAAAAGTTCGATACCAGTGTTATAACGAAGGGGAAGCTGGAAGTAAGATAAAAAATCCTGGGCAAGAGTCGCAAAGGTGGTATGAGAAGAAGGGGGCTGATCAACATACCACTTAGAAGCCGCGCCTGTAAGCGTTCGTTGGAACAACCGAAGACGGACAGAGTCATCGGTAATGGAGGTATATGAACACCACATGTGGAAAGATCGGACATGATTTGAAGGATCTTCTCCAGCAAGGCCTTCAAACTTTGGGATGTCAGAAGGGAGCTTTGTCGGCATAGCGGGCCAACTAGCGTCATGGTGTATAGGGTCATTTTTCAACCGGTCCAAATCAGGAAGGCTGAGGCCTACCATGAAGGGGAGCAAGGGCGCAGCCGAGGTAGTTCCTATGGCGGTTCCGCTTGTAGCAGTCCCGGCATTAGGGCCGGGATTACCGCTAGCATTAGGCCCTGGACCAGACATAGTGAAGGTGACAGGGGGAGAACCGGAAGTAAAAGGAGAACCCAATGAATCAGAAGAGGAGTCAGAGTGCGGACTCGGAGGAGGACTAACTCAATGACGGCGGGAAGGAGTAGGTCGACCGAGCGGAAACTGAGGGTGAAGGCCAAGAAGTCTCCGGGATGTGCGCTTTGGGGGCGCAATGGTGACAACACAAACACGGCACGAGGGGAAGAAGAACGACCTACAAAGGCAGGGAGGTGCAGAATCAAGTGAATACAATGTCGAAACAAGGGCAGAAAGGTGCAGTGTCAATTGATTTTAAAGTCTTTGCCTGGCGGTGTAAACCAGGCTCTTCTTCGCTTAGGGTGAGTGTGTGGTGTGCGTTAATTTTAATTTTTAAACACTTTTCATTTTGAGAGCAAGAGAAAAAGTGTGCTGCGTAACTGAAAATAATGCTGCAAAAAACAGTATATAATGCTGAAATAACAGAACATTAACAACTACTAGTGCATCGATCCAACCCAAGAAGGCGGGTCTCTCAAAACTAATCTAAAAGAGGGAAAAAATATAGTCAAAACACACTAAAAAGAGGCCAATAGATCTAGGGTCGAAAGGGACAGGGATCTAAGGGAGCAATCTGCTGAAAAGAGGTGCAGATCACAGCCAAGAGGCAGAGGCAAGGTGGCTGGAAAAAAGGAGGAAATCAACAAAAAGCAGAAGAGGCAAGGAGGAGGCCCTAAAGGTAGATCCAAACAAATATTCAGGAGGTGATTTGAAAGGGAGAAGAGCTGATTAAAAGGGATCGGAAAAGGAGGTATCCGATCTAAAAAAGGGATGGTTGAAAACTCTGAAAAAATAGACACTTACAGCAGCTAAAACTCTTCCACAAAAAGTGGAGGGTACTGAAGCCCTAGGGGGCTAGATTCCCACTTATTTGAGTAAAACAGAGCAAGAATAGGTCTAAACGGGCGGAGACAGAGGCTGGAAAACCCTGACAGAAGTTTCAGAAAAACCCAGAAAATTTTCAGAAAAATTCCAGAAAAAAGTCCAGGTCGCAGTTTTTGGGCTGTTTTCTGCGACCTGAAGCTCCAGGACGCAGTTTTTGGGCCAAAAAGTGCGACCTGCACTTCCAGCACTCTCGACGGCAGATTTCAGAAAAAAAATGTCGTCTCAGCTGCGGCTGATGTCTGTCACCTGCGCAATAGGGCCAGAAACACACGGAAGTTAAAAATTTTAATGTTTTGAGGGTTTTAGAGAGTTTTAAAGGTGAAAGGCACCATAAAAATAGGAAAAATAAAAATCTGAAGAGAAACCCTAGGGTTTGAAGTAGCTGGATATGCAGGAATATGAAAAACGACAGCGGTCGTAATTGAAAACCCGTGTGGAGTCGCCAATTGTTAGTATGAATCCTTTGTCAAAGTGTACGAAAAAATACCACTTTAGCTACGCATAACTAATAGCCCTAACATCAAATATGGCTGCCAATATCTTCAGATCTGCAGTTAGTTGATCAAGACAAGAGCTGCAAAAACCAGATCTATGCATAGAAAGACATTAAGCAGTAAAAAGAAAGGTTTGCTCCATATATCCAATAGACAAGACAAGAACAATTTTTGAAAGAATTTTTTGTATTAAGGGCACCTGGGAGGAAAACAAGAAGATGTTTCCAATTCTCCTCAATGGGATGGGTTCTTGGAAGTCCTCAGCACTTCAGATCTAGCATTTCTCTCTCCTGTTGGTGTAGAAAACCCGGACAAAGATAGAACTCAAAGGGAGCTCACACAGCAAATAATGGAAAATATGACAATGATAATGGCTCAAAGTCAGACCAAGAGTATAGATCCAGAGTGATCTAATAGGCAACAAAAGGTGAAGAATGGTAGGAGAAACCCTCCTATTTATAACAAAATATTGAGTCATTCTAGATCTTGGTGCATGATTAAAATAACATTAACCAAATCTAGATCCACCTTTTATGGAATATTTTATTATATTTGTTGGAGGGAAAAGGTATTTGACTTGGGTCAAATCCCTTTATTTGTAAGTAATAAATAAATAAATGATTTATTCATCATTTTAAGGAAGTGGTTGGATGATAATCAAATAAATAATGATTTATTTAATTATTTATGGGTGATTTAGTCATATTTAACAAGGAATATTATTTAAATAAGATTTAAACAATTATTCCTAGAAAATAATAAAATAAATAAGGATTTATCTAATTAATTTCTTTGTTTTGGGTTAAACATGACCAGGAATAATAATTAAATTATTGTTTAATTAATTATTCCTTGAGGAAAATCAAGCAAATATAGGTTTGTTTAATATTTCCTTTTGGGGTTTCCTGTTTAGACCATAAACAACCTAATAAATGTGTTTTATTAAGTTATTTTACATAGTGAAAGCAATTTTACTTAGGGTAAAATTGGTCTTACATGGTGTACTTGGGTCCATCTAATGATAGAAGGTTAGATGACCAAAAAGTGGTGTAACAATAGGTACCCATTAGTGCAGAGAAAAAACACAAAAATAGGCAAAAACCAAATAATTTTGTCACCACGACCTTTGCATGCCTGTCCCTTAGACAAGCGCGCTTAGCACGCGCCTGTATTTTACATAGGCGCACCTAAGGCATGCTAAAATTAGGGAATATAGTGCCCTCGTGCGCATGTCCCTCAAATTTGCACACAAAGAAGGCACGCTTTTTCCCATATCGCTCGAGAAATCTAGGGCAAAAGTCACCTAGAATCCATACAAACCTAGTCTGTACGGACCCCAGCACCATTAAACTGTAAAAATTAAAATGCAGGACGTCATGGAAGTTACCTGGGCATAGTATTGCTAGTCCCTGGTACACGGGCTGACCGAAAAGGAAATAAATGCTACGCAAATGCCTCTGACCTCTCAAAACTCAGCAAGTACAAATGAATTGAAATAAGAAATATTAGCCTATTTATCGCCCTTTTCAAAAAATTCGGAGGACTATAACGAGAGATCAGAAGGTCCATTCTGCGAATCGTAAGTTGCACCATCATCGGTACTCCATGATGAACAGAAGCGATGCCACACATTCACATTCCAAAAAAAAAAAATTTTAGTGCCGGCTGGTATGCCCTCTCTCATCTTCCTTTTTAAAGCTCATGCCTTTCAATAAGATTTGATAAAGAAGATGCTTTCACTTGAGGTAGTTGCTTTCGTAGGAAAATCTTTCAAACCATTCACAGCACCAATTACTAAAAGTTCCAGAGCAGGTATCATTCTACCCCCAACATCATAGAGTCCAGAAAACTTTGCATATCCTGACATTATTTCTCCATCAGAAATAAACCATAGGGTCTTCATATCCGACCATGGTTATCATCACCTCACCCTGCACATGATAAACATCTGCATTGGTCGGTAGAGCCTCCCCTCCATAGCACTCGTCACTCATAGTAGACCATACATCATAAACATAAGTGATGCCATGGCCATACCACTTTAGTCCGGGAATCACCTCGTGCCCATACATCCATCATGCATAAGGTCAAGTTTACCATACAAACTAAAACCCCCTTCCTAGATGACCAGGTTGTATAAGCAGATAAAGCGCGCACCACTGCGCCTCGCATTTGGCCCACCATACCTCCACCAACATAATCCCATCTATGATATTTTTACATCCGCTTCATCAACCCCACACATGAGACCAACCAATGGGACCCCCACGCTCAAAAAAACATCTTCCTCACACCATCAGTGATCGAATACTTTCATGTTTTGGGGTACCCGTATCTGTGTTTTGTACAAACCAAACCCCATTATTTTATTCTTTTGGTAAGTGTACAAAGGCCACAATGGTGCACTTCATCCCCTCACCCTTGCATTTCATATTTTCTCCCATGGTAGCAGTCCTTGAACACCCTTGGTCAGAGTATTTCACCCCCACACAAACCATCATGACATTCATAGCCTGTCTACACCCGCCCTGGAAGTCCTACTGACTCCATGGATTTCCCCTTCATAAATAACTATGACTGCCGCGAAGCTACTTAATTATACTCTGACCTCGGGCCACTGAATCCACATCACCAGTTTCAGTCATCTCTCGCCAACATGCCTATGTTAAACCCACCACATCCAGGTCCCCGATCCCTCATATCGGTGACCCTCGATCAGTTGAGGCTTCCTTTTTGTCGACTTAAACACACATATTCCAAAAAGGATGTGGTACCTTGGATCACCCCTCTCCATGCAAAGGGGCATCCTTGGGTGGCACTGTGGGAGACATCATTGTCCACAGATGTCATCAATCCTCCTGAAATTTGACTACGACAAAAGCTTTCATGTCAAGATGGTATCGTACCTCACAACCATTGCACTTTGATCAGATTCGTCAAAGACCTGTGCCTCCATAAGTGTCTCTCTCAACAATGCTTACATAGGAAGGTCCCAGCCAACACCTATGCGTACATTGCGAAGTTATATTCCATACCAAGTTTATGCATATGGGTACCACATTCCACCAATAATCAAAGAAAAAACGCCCCTGAGGGCATCAGCAGTCGTCGTAAACAACTGTTAGCATCACTACCATAGTAGTGACACAGACAAGAATATATCTGTCAATTTGGTTTAACTGACCATAGCATCACGAGCATGGGACATGCTCGCCTTGTTGAAATTTTGTATATGTACTGTAAATTGTATTTGCTTGCAGGGATCCCTTAGACATGGTCATTCTTGGAAACGGTGTAGGGTGTTTTCAATCCCAAGGCTTCACATAGGTCTCTCTCTCTCTCTATGCACGATACAAAAAAGAAACTATAATGTATTTCGGCTATACAGTCTTTCCTAAACCTTACACATTAGGGGGAAACTATTAACACTGGAAAATCGTACAATAGAAGATGACATTAATTAATGTCAAGCCAAAGGATTTATAGGGATGGAAGACATTATAGGATCCATAAACTATTTAAAAATCTCAAAGGTTTGAAGAAAATCAAATTTGAACTAGTCTTAAATGTTGATTGTGCGCATTATCATTCGAGAAGAGTGCCTTATGCACGCCTTTTGGCCCGATAAGTGCGCATTCCTGAGAGTGGCGAAATTTCACTATCTAGGACCACATAAATCAAAGGACAAGTTACTCCTTACTTGAAGTCGCCTAAGGACAGCCACCAACGCCTCCTTAGACACTATGTGAGCACACAATAGAATATTTGGAGCACACAAAGGAATCATACCTCTCCCTTGGGTCACCATCAATAATGTACCAAGGGAGGGAAGGAGGATTTGAAATCCCCTATATAAATCCACCATGAGATTAAGAATGGGTGATCACATTGTTATGCTGGCTAGAATTTCCAAGCAATACCAGCAGTGTGTGACCCAAAGCTGAAGACAGAGAGGACTCACTTGTTTCCCACCCAACAAGCTCAGTCCACATAGTAGAGAGAGAGGGAGACTGCACCGAGGAAATCTTGGGATAAACACATCCTTGCATCGGGACCTAGAACCATTTTCTAGGGGACATTTGGCAAGAGGGTTAATTATTTCTCTCCTTACTACCAGTGTTCAATAAGAGGGGCCTAGAGCCACTGTTTTCATTATTATGTCATTTGACTCATTCAGAGCTTCTGTTTATTTATGTTTAGTTTTAGTTTAGTTTTTAGATTACATTTGCATACTTTTTGCTTCCATATAGTATGCTTATTTACTCCAATTCTTTCTGCCTGCTACCAATAGTTTAAAAGGGTAAACCACACCCCTTAAACTAGTGTGATTTCATACATATGTGCACCAAACACACCACAATAGGATTGGCAACTCCACTAATGTTTTATTACCAAGTTTATGTGGTTGTGCCTTGTTTTGTAGGAGACCTCTGTGTATGCTATGGAGTGGAGCTGAAATTCCTCTGACCTCTCTTATAGTCCCTAGGTTCACCTTGAGTGACAGACTGAAGAAGAGGAGCTCCTAAAATTTTTACTTGCAAGAATTTTCGCGCGTTTCTTCCTCACAGACGCGCAGGGAGCGCATTCAGTGTTGACCCGCGGGCAGAAAATGCACTTGTCTTAGCCTTTTGCGTGCAATTTACAGAATGAGAAATTTATCCCTAAATTCTGTATTTTTATTCTTGTAAGGTGCTTGTCAACCCCTAATGCATCTTCCAGCACTGGTTGTGGTACCCTGCAACTTGTTAAAACTCACTTTTAGCTGCTTTCTATAGGCTTAGTGTCAGTTTTACTTCATATTGATTTTTTCAAAATCTTCACATAGTTTAAGTAGGGGGAAAAGCAACTTGCATTCCGAAAAATTTATGTTTTACAAATTTTGGTACTCACACCTAAATAACTAGTCCAAGAAAGTGGCCCACGACCACACATGCATAGCTAGTTTTCTTTGTTCTAGTGCAAAAGTTTTTAGTTTAGTTCAATTTTTGCACTAGGAATTGCGGGACTAGGATTGAATTTTTTATAGAAGAGCAAGTAATCTCTGCTACCTTTTCACCCTCCGGTGATCCTGGGTAAGCATATGAATGCTCCATATTCACAATTCGCCATCGCCCTATAGTTAGTCACATAGACTAACTAGGAAAATTTGAAAGCGGTCCATTATCCGCACATGTTTTCCATTTGAGCCAGGAACAATAAAACATAGTTTAAATAGGGGATTTTGTAAAGGATCAATAATATCCACACGTTCAAACTATGTGCTTGTCCACTTTATGATCACACACACTCACCCACTAAGCGAAGCAAAGACACCTAAAACTAACTTAATCAAACTCACTAAATTCTCCCCACAAGGGCCACAAAATAATTTATAGCTTAAGTTAGGATCAAGGGGGTAGGAATCCAATAGGCCACCTTGATCATACTTCATATTGAAACATAGAAGTTATGTATTTAGGGAGATTCAAATCCACCTATCAGCCCACGGAAAAGAAAACTCGAGCGTGACATAGACCCCATTAGGGGAATTTTGAGGTCTAAAATGGGCCTCCTAAGAAAAATGTACAACAAAAATAAATTTTTTAAGAACCAACAGGATTCACTATGATGATGTCAACCATGGGGGATTATTCACCATTTTTTAAGTAAAAGGGTAAAAATATTAAAGAATAATAAAATAATAAAACCATTTTTTGAACTCGTATTTTAAACTTATCTCCCAAATTTTTTACTCAAATTTCGAGCAGGAGTACTCATTGGATGCAAAATCTAATTCCTCATCGAAGGAGTACCCATGTTGCATACTTTTGATGGACCCTGCTACATGAAAAATGAGAAATAAATAAATAAAATGTGATTGCAATCACATTTTCATGTATTTCTCATTTTTCATGTAGAAAGACCCATCAAAAGTATACAACATGGGCACTCCTTGGATGAGAAATTAAATTTTACATCCAATGAGTACTCCCACTTGAAATTTGAGTAAACACTTTGGGAGATAAGTTGAAAATATGAGTTCAAAAAGTAGTTTTTTCATTTTTCCCTCTAAAATTTGATGATGTAATCAAATATTATTTTATTATTTCCATTATTATTTTATAATTTCCTTAGGAGGCCTATTTTAGACCTCAAAATTCCCCTAATGGTTTCAGAGGGGGTTAGGCTTAGGCGCAGTGCGTGCAGTATCAGTTGGGGCTACCTGACCCGGCTGATACTCAATACTATTAATTGACTACCAAGAAGCCCAAGACTCGAACGCTCACGTGGAACGGTGGTTCTTAGTGGCCAAAAACTAGGGCAACCTTTACCCTATAGGTGATGGTGTAGGCAAGTGCCAGACCCTCTACCCTTACCTTGGTTGATTCTCTTCGGCTGACTGGGGGCGTCGCCAACTCTTACAGGACGTTGTGTCAGCACTTGCAAGAAATATTCTCGAGGCCCAGTTACTTTTGAGTGTGTGAGGATGCATAGGTCTTCTAGGATTTTGAGTATCATACGCAAACAAACAAAAACCATTTTTTTTATTACTTGATCACATAGATTAATTTAAAGGGAAATCTATTTTATGTTTCACTTTGTTTTATGTATGTGACAATAAGTTTTCTTTGATCATAGACTCTATCCTCTCAATTTTTTCCAAAATCTAGGCAACGCCTGACAGGTCCCAATGGAACCTCATCGATCCAGGTGTCTTTTGGACCTCCCCCCATTACTAGGAGGGGTTCCAGGTCATTCGCCATTCAGGCGTCAAAGACGAAACACTGCCACCATCATTGGCTCGTCCTTTATTGGGGCAGCCGTAGTTGGGAACCCTAGTCGGTCTCCCAACACCACACCACATACCACTCCTCCCACAACCCCTAGGGGGAAGAGGAGTGCATCCCATACGGGAAGCCAGCTGAATACACAACAGGGTACGTCGCAGACTAACCCTCATTCAAACTAGCATGTTGTGTCTTCACACATTGCAATGGAGTCAACCTCTCAGTCACCTTTCTTAGCTTCGTTGAATCTACCATATTTAACCAAGCTAACGAATGACTCCATAGCACACGATTCTACATGTCCTCTCATGCCCACAATGCTCCCTTCAGATATACCAAAGTTCGAAGGCAAGCAAGCGGACGACCCAGGTAATCATGTCATGACCTTTCACCTATGGTGCTCATCGAATAGTTTCATTGATGACACTATTTGATTGAGATTATTTCGACACACTCTCACAGGAGTAGCTATGAAATTTTACGTGGAGTAACTCTCAGCTTCACATGGAACCTTTAGCACCCTTGCTACTGTGTTCCTAACATATTTCCAGTTACCCATTCACCATGATTATGGAATGGAATTACTGACTCATTTTAGACAAACCCCTACCATCCACATCTCGGACCATATCCATGAATGGAGGCGGCGCCGCAGTTTATGTAAAGCTAAACTCGACGACCGTGTTCTATTAGATTTGTTCTCGAAAAATCATACGACAAATATTTCAAAGGATGTGGCGCAACAGAATCCCACATCCAAAGAGGACAGTGGTTTCTTTTCTATTTGAGGAAATAATTGTAAGGTTTGCAGTTCCGAGACAAATTGTTACAAACCAGGGAGCACAATTCACTCCCAATCTTGTAAGGTATCTTACGGAAAAGTACAAGATCAAACACAAAAAATATACTGCATGCCATCCCCAAGAAAATGGACAAGTGGAGTCGACTAATAAAGTTTTGGAGAATAACATGACAAAAACTGTGCAGATGAATAGAAAATACTGGTAAGAAAAGTTAAGAGATCACATGGAAGAACACAACTGGATTCATTCCATACTAATTGGTATATGGTAAGGAAGTCCTATTACCCATAGAATTTAAAATACATACATATAAACTTGCAGAAGAATTTGGAATGGAACTATCTGGAGCACAATAACAACGAGTGATTCAGTTAAATGAACTGGATGAAATAAGACATCAAGCAGTGGAGCATACATCTCTAGTGCAAGAGAAGAGAATAAAATGGCATGATCGATTCATCAATAATAATGTTTTTCAAAAGGTAGAATGGGCACTATTTTTTGACTCCAAGTTTAAATATTTGAAAGAAAATTTTACAATTCATTGGCTTGGGCCATATTGGATAGAAGAGATCTTTGACAATGGAGTATTCAAAATAAAAACAATAGACGAAGCATCATTTTCATTTTTATTTAATGGACATAGGCATAAAGTATACAATAAGCCTATCAATAAAGAAGATTTTATGAAAAGAATTTCAATAGAAACTGATATGGAAATAATATAACAACATAATATGGCTTCCTTACTTCTAGAAGAATAATATATATATCTAGAAGAGTTTGGTTGTGAAAATCCAGGAAACTGGCACAATACAAACTCGAATTCATATAGGAAAACCAACTTGTTTGGCCAATATGAATTCTCTATTTTGATTTGTTTTTACTTAAGTATGATTCTGCAGAATTAATCCTCCGAGACATGCAAGACTTGAGGACAAGTATTAACATCAGTAAGGGGGAAGTTCGTAATAAAACTATGCAAATAGTTTGAGCAACTGTATTGCAAAAGGAACCTGAATTACATGACAGAAGGGACTTGAGACATCATTGAAAATATTATGTAGAAGGGACCTAAAACATCAAAAATATTTTGAAAAAGGGACCTGATACATCATGGAAAATATTATGCAAAAGGGACCCAAAACATAAAAAATATTTTGTAGAAGGGACCTGAGACATTATTGAAAATATTATCCAGAAGGGACGTGAATTACATGACAGAAGAAACCTAAAAAATTGTTGAAAATTACATATCAGAAGGGACCTGAAACATTATTTATAATATCACTGCAAAAGGGACCTGAACAACATCAACATTCAAGCTTGAAGTACATGTCATTAGGGACTTGAAACATCATTTACAAACCACAGAAGGGACTTGAACAACATCAACATTCAAAGATCCTGAATTAGTATCAGATGTGAAAACATGAAAGCAGAAATAAGTCTCTACACTTCAATATATCCTGGAACCATCATTATGATAATGAAGACATTGTCAACCATCTACCAATATTTTGACTAGAGTACATCATTGAATATTATTGACAATCAAGCTATTTACAAGAGTACAAGTATAGTAAGTAAAAACAAAAAATTGCTCTTAAAATCTCGATTTTTAATTTTTTTTTATAGAAATTGTTAAGACTAATTTAGCTTGGTATGCATTTCATTACATTTTACCTATATCCTATATACATTTCAAAACACTATCTTCATTATCTTATCCACTATAATCATATTCATTATAATCCTATCCCTATTCATTACCCCTTTCCTATATTTACCCTCGTACATTAGCCATCATTCCATATACCATCACATTAATCCTAATCATTTTTAAAAAAAATTGGATAAAAAATTAAAGGCTCAACATTTGAATTCTTGTTGACCTACAAAAACAAAAAAGGTTAGTGTCATACTAGAAAATTTAATTTTAAAAATGACCATTCTAGGGTCATTTTAAAATTAAATTAAACAATAAAAAGATTGAAACCTAAGATATAAAGCGCAATATGCAAATATATCATATGAAAAAAAATCTAAGGTATGGAATGGGCGCACGATGCAAATGACAAAACCTAAGTATGAAATACAAAAAAATGCAACGAAGGACATGAATTATGATGCATGAAAGCTAAGGTATGGGCATGTAAAGAAATGAAGGTGGCTATGTGTGAAGAACGAAATAGAAAAGAGCGTGGGATATGAAGAGAAGACGTATGCAGACACCATGGAGAAAGGACGTCATGCAAGTCAGAAAAAAAAAGCCATGAAGGCATTTGAGTCAAGAGTCGGCATATGATAAATGATAAACATATTTTCAAAAACACAATGTTGAGCCACAAAACAAACCATGTGCAACTACTGAAAGCCTCTACCATTAAAAAAAATAGACCTCTGTATTTCATTCTCTTTCACCATCATGCCCATTACCAAGCTCAGATAAAGGAAGTTGACGCTATGCAAACCATAGGCATGCGTTCAAACACCTCGGGAAGAACGAAACTGTTGAGAAAACACAGAGGAGGCTGTGAAGAAAACGAAGAAACTTAAGCCAAGAAGGAATAGCATAAGAAATAGCAAGGAGGTGTGGAGATATAAGAATAGGGCACATTAATTTTAATGAATATTAGAGGCTGATATTTCTATCTCTTTTGTTCATCAAACGCTCCAACAAATTTCAGAAATCTTGTGGAGAGAACAAGTAAGCACTGACTCCAGATTTTCCTCATTGATGAACGAATCTTAGGAATAAATGAAACTTGGATTGTTTTTTTGAACACGAGTTAAAACTCGAAGTTATAAGCTCAAGTTTCTGCCACCGTTTAGCCCAACTCTACCACTTATTAAACCATGAGAATCCTGAGATGTCAAACAAGAGTTTTAACATAAGTGATATTGTGAAAACGCATGAATATGAGGTTGAACTTAGAGAAATTTACAGGATTATTCCAAAACAAGTAAAACTAAATCGAATTCCTCCACACACATTCATGAAATTGTTACATATTTTAAAAACATATTTTTACATAGTGGGTGAATTTTGAAAAGCACAGTGAGCCATTCGTTGTTGTTTTATACAAACAGTGAGCCTAAACTGTTTCAGTTTGAATGCACAATGATAATTTGTCTTTGTAGAAGAAGGATTAAGTATGAATTTGAAGAGCAAAAGGACACTGTGGGATGAATTTTTTATAATTTTTACATAGTAAATTTTATCTTAGAGACAGAGAATTCTACACCAATACAGAGGAGATTTTTTAATTTTAATTTGATAAAACAAAGAATAGAAAATGAGAGATAGAGTAATAAAAACATTTTTACAATGTTTTTATGATCTTATATATAAAATTTAGTGTTTTTATCAGATTTTGGAATTAGTGGGCTCATTTTTGTAGAAGAATAGAGGTTGAAGAAGATTAATTTCATTTCTTTTTGAAGAGCATCTGAGAAGAGGCAATCATTATCATCATGAATAAAATGCATGAATAAGTCTACAAAGATATATATGTGTGCATAAATTTTTTATTTAAGATGAGAATGTTGACAATGCAAGGATAGATAAATTGGTCTTCAGAACATATGGCTACCAGTTTAGAACCTAATGATTTCCATATAGAGCATTGGGAAAAGGAGACCATAGAAAAACTATATCAGGCTGGACTAATAGGCTTCCTCCAAAAATTTAAGGGGCATAATGAAAGTATCACCAAGGTGTTCATAAAAAATTATGGACATGAACTTACCATGGTGGGGAACCTAGTTATTCCATTATGCCCAGAATTCATTTCTCAGGCTTTAGATCTTCCACTGTCAGGGGAACAATATCATAAGGGCTTACACTTCAAAGATAAAGGGTGGAATTTATTTTTGGAAAAGAATAGGAAGTGATCATTTGATAGGAAAAAGGGAATCCCGAGGGAGTGGTTTAATGAGCCATGGGAAGAATTGGTGTTATTTATTAAGATATTTTTCACATGTGACATCAGGCACAATGTAGTGCATCTTTATCATATCAGATTACTCCAGCAAATAAAGAGGAGAATTGAAAGTCAATTTACCATACGTATTCTCCAAAAATTTGGTTAAAATGATAGAGAAGGTGAGGAATGAAACTAAAACCAAGGAAGCATAAATATACCACCAGGGACTCATCAAAATTCTTGTAGGATATCAAATGAAAACCAAGGTTGTAGTGTGGAAAGATTTTTTAGCTCAACATTATTTTGAGGAACAAATCATAGAGGAGAAGTTGAAACCTGTTCCTGAGATAAGAAGCATAATGAACTCACCTCTCTATCGTAGGACAAGGTCTAAGAAACAACAAGATACTATCATGGTTGAGAGAGAAGCATATTTTCTATCTATTCCTAGGAGACATGGGAGAAAAAGTCCAAGAGAAATAATTAGTAAAGAGAAAGACCCTGAAGTACAAATTGTTGAAACACCTCCCACAACAAAGCAAGTTGATGAAATCATTGAGAGATTGCAAAAATAAGCCTATGAAAATACATTGGAGAGAGATTCATACTTGAACAATGTTGAAGTAGAAGCCACCTCATTTTCCAAAGACATAAGAGAAGAAGAGAAAGAGATGCACCTTAACAAAATAAGAGTTAACAGATCAATTGGAGGTGAGAAGAATTTTAGAAAGGCATTTGAAGAAAGAAAAAAAGACATACAAGAAAAATAATGCAAAATTTATCAAGGAAAATGAAAAGTTGAATGAAAAAGTTGGAATACTAGAAACAAATAATACCCTTCTTTCCAAGCAAGCTTACATGTGGCTTAATGAGAAAAACACGTGGAAATACAAGTATGAGAGACAAAAGGCCATGGCTTCAATATACAAGGGAGAACAATATAAAGGGATTTATTGTCTTCTACAAGAAGCACAACAAGAGGCATTAGGATTAGGTAAAATTTCTACATCAGAGCTTAGAAGGTCTAAGAGAAAGAATCAAGCACGAGGACATGCTTTCAAATCAACAAGGGGGAGATGTTGGCCCTTGATTTTTATCCAATTTTGCTTAATTAAATACACTTATTTTCCATTATATCCATCCATATACCATCCATTACACCTTATTTTGACCAATTTATGCATATTCAGGTATATAATTTTTTTTTTCAATTTTTAGATGTTTTTACAAAAAATGGATTTTAAGTTTTTTTTAGATAGGACTAAAAATTCTTGTAATGGCTTCATTGAAGTCATACTTGCAGGACACCTGGGCACGAGTTGAGCACATATTTATAAATCTTGGGAACTAAGGATGGACGTGTACCTATTGGTTCAGTCAAACCGAGCTAAAACAGGCTTGGTCAAAGCTGGTCAAACATGACCTCTCATTTAGGAAATCCCTAGGAAATAGGCCAAATTTAGCATTTCGTGGGATTTTCAAGATTTTGAGTGATTGGATGGATGAGATCAACCAGATAGATAAGATAAGGATATACATGGCTGATAGAGACATTTTATTCAAGTTTGCTTCATACTGTTTTATTGAAGCCAAGAACATTGAAGGCATGAACATGTAGAATTTGTATGGTTTCACTTTGATATTTTTGAACTTTGTCAGTTAATTGAAGAGCCAGTTCTATATTATTTCTATTTTTCTATATGGTGAATTATTGATTCATTTTCAGTAGCTGAGAATTACTTTCAATGTGCAAGGCAAGGGTGGAGGGCCCCCACACCGAGCTAAGAGCACTTTCTGGTTAATTTAGTTGAATTTTCTTAAACTAGTTTTGTTTCATGTTTAAAGCAGTTAATTAGATGCATGATGATCAATTTTGTTTTCTAATGAATCTTAGTCTAAATTATAATCTTCATATGAAGGGTAAATCCAATGTTTAAGTTAAACTCTCCTTCTATTTGATCAAATAATAGAAACTAGAATTAATCTTCCTTGCTTTGTTTACAAGTTATTTTCTGAATTTATAGTTTTCATACAAAGGCATTAATGATGAATGAATTTAAAAAGAAGGAAAAAAAGGAAATCCTTAGTTAAGATCCTCTTCTATTATTCTTTTATGCATCTTAAATGTATTGTTCATTAGTGATTTCGATTTTTATTCATGCAGTAGTATTGTAGAGAAGGTCAACCTAGTTCTCCTAAGTTAGGAGCCTCTTCTTCTACTTATTACATATTGAATTAGAAATTATTAGGTTAAGTTTTATATTTGTAATATTCATTTCCTTTAAATTCAATAATTCATCTTCTAAAATTTACTGTAGTTGAAATCCATATATTTTGGACATTCTTCCAAGTTTTACAAACCCAGATTGATAATAAAATAATTGTGTTAGTTTACCCAGTAAACAGACCCAACAATGTGTTAATCAATAATCAAAGTTATTGTTCCACATGGGTACCTAACATCTCACCTCTTATAGGTGAGGGAATACCAATAATAACTCTATTAATTAACGAAATTCATTCTCGATTACTTACAGAAAATTTCTTTTAGAAAAGTTCTTCTATAGAGTTCTATTCACTCTGTTAGATGGCCTTCGTAATCATAGTGAGGCTCATAGGCCCCATTTTTGAATCCTTCGCTTTAATACCACTTGTAACATCCATCCATAGTCAAATAATAACATAATTTTTTTTTTATCACAAACTTAACTTATGCAAATCCACAGGAGCATTTAAGTCGGTATTGAAATCTATACATTCTAATTCATAATCAAAATTCGACATTGAAAACCACATTATTAATGCATCTATTATTACAATATTCAAGTATACATTCCACTAGTCTAAGCAGTAATATCAACAAGATATATATCACATACCCCATACTTACATTTACTGTACAAGTGCAACCCAAAATTTCCATATTCCAATGTTTATATCTATTAATTACACTTCAAAAATTATTCAATTGGTATTAACTATAGTTTCATGCGGAGTACCATTTTGTTTTCAACCTCGGAGCTCTCACACATTTAAATTCATTGATTCCTATATGAACATTATGGGTAAATTAAAACTGGATCTACTCACCTGGAAACTTGTTATTGACATTAAATGTAAATATTTGACAACAATCCTCTCGGAGGGTTTGAAAGTGATTAGATGTTGCATTAGTGATCTGACACTTGGTGGTTATCTCGACCGTGGTTATTTGATACATATGATGGCTTGGATTGCCTCGAGAGTGGTTAGGGTATTACCCCCACCCAAACCCTCGGCAGTGCAGTCATTCACTCCAATCTCTGCCACGATGGAGCTCTGCTTCCTTTCTAATTTCCGGCTCAGGTTCGACTCTCTGTCTCATCCAGAGACCCCCGAGGGTTCAGAAAATTAGTTAAGGTTAATATTATGTTGCGTCTTTCGAAAGCACTCAAATGAAAATCTCACAGGTTTGTCAACTCAAAGTTTAGAAGAAACAATGTGTTGGTAAGTTAACCATCCTCTAAGTATTTACATACCTCTTTCTCAATGAACTATTGCAAATTTGTTGAAACATTTTCCTTTGTATACATGTCCACAAGCTTGAAAATTCACCTAGATTTCTTTCTCCTTTGGGTAAATCATCTGTACCCTTAATCTTTTCATTCCTTTATTTTTTTGTTTCTATAGTTTGTTAATTATTTCTATGGTAATTCGTCGTGCAGGTAAAAATGGTTTCCCTGAGGCTTGCAAGCTGGGTTTTTGGCTTTCGCAGCAAGGGTTTAAATTTTCATACCTCTTCAGGTACTCCTCAGCTCAAATAATCTGCCTGCTATGAATGTGTTTTGCAGGAAGCATATATTTTTTATTTAAAAAGGGTTATTTTAATTTCAGTCATTTTGTTGTTTGGACCGAATAATAGAGTCTAGGGTTTTTTCTCCTGGGTTAACCCATTAGCCCTGAGCATTTACTTGTGTAGAACCCCTATTCTCTATATACAATGGAAGTCCTACTATGACTCTGGCTATTTATTTATGGTTCTGTCTTTGGTAATTGAATGCAAAGTGGGGTTAATTATTGTAGAGACCTACAGGATTGTCATGGTTTAACTGTTCAAGAAATGAAGCTCCTTCACCACTCCGGTGTATTTTTTCTGTTATACAACTATCTATATAAATTTCTGTAATTTTTGTACATGGACTTTTCTTTTTCAGGTTTCAGGATAACACATGTATGTGCATGTTAAGCTCAACTAAGGTTAATTTACAATTTTATCGTCATTTCCTTCTTTAGTTTGAACAATTCTCAAAATACATTGAATACTGTATTTATGTTGATGTATTAGACTCAATTTGGAAGAATTATTTATGGTTTAAGAGTAGTCAATATGCAATGCACCATGTGCGGATTTCCCACAATATTTGTGTTAAATTTATTATTTTTATCTGCAAATATAATATGAATATTCTCGAACGTCCTTGTTTGAGTCCACACCTTTGCCCCTGTCGTGCTCTTGTGTTCCTGTTCTTACATTTTATTTATCTATTCATGTATTAGTTTAGGCAAGCTATGTACAGTGTTTTTAGTAAAAAAATTGACAATATAATTTGGGTTGATTCCCTAACCCTACTTGAATGAGCCTCAGGGTTTTCACATTGTTTGTTGCTCCAAACTTAGATAGTCTGCTCGACTTGGGTCCCTTCCTAGGTTGGGCTAACAATTTGCAGGACTAATTTAGTTTTTCGTTGTTAGGACTTGAATTACAGATACAATACACCTTCTGTTACATTTCAAGTTTTTAGTATACAGACTACACTGATACTACAATTTTATATATCTGTTGTTGTAACCTTTGCCTTCACTGCATAACCAATCTCTTATTTTTACAAATTCCTCTACATATTCACAACTATATCTGATTCAAATCTATCATGGACTTGCATTAATATCACAAAAAATAGATTAAATTATGCAGTCAAGAATTTCAAGATTACATTGTTTACCAAAATAAACTGTAATCCAAAATACCTGTAGGATTCACATATTTTACTCTAATTGGTAAAAAATCTTGATTAGGAAAACTCAACAAAAGCCAACTAGTCAAACCATCAATCTACAAAATTTCACCTAATGTTATAAAAGTATGTAAGAGTAGAATACATATATGTTTCTATAATTCTTTCTAAAAGATCTCTCTTCCCAACATCGACATTGGTTGTGACGCCCATTCTCCCCCCTAAGCTCTTCTTCTCGAAACTGGAGTAATAAACTAGTTTTTGCATCAGGACGCCAAGTATAGCTTAGACATTCACCCTTCCAGGGTCATATTTATATATATCCACTAGTTTATTGCACCTAGCTCAGGAGTTTCCCTTGGAAGTGTCCTGCACAGCCTTCATGGCTCATTCATTTTCTCTTTTCACTTCCCCCTGATTCTTCCTCCAACCTCCTAGGCCTTCCTCGGAATCCATTTTTCAGTCAGGGATCGCATAACTGCTAGTAACTGTCTAGGAGGTTATTTAACTAATTTTAAAAGAAATAAAATCTGAAGTTCGTTGAATTACTGTAGTAAAAGTAAAATGACTATTTGCTTTTCACTAGGGGTGTTACAACTATATAGCTCTGGATTTAAGATGGATCTAGGCTAGAATATGTTCAATTATATATGTGTGATTAAAATAAAATAGACATTCCATAAGTGGAAAGATAACAACTTTTTTCCCAAACAAATAATCTAAATCTAACTAATAAAAAGTGGAATTAAGGCTTGAGTGGAAAGATAACAAATTTTTTTCCAAACAAATAATCTAAATCTAATTAATAAAAAAAAGGACATAAAGATGAGATTTAATTCAGTTAGAAATTACTATATTTATTTGAGAATTTACAATACAAATAATTTTTTTCTTACATATTTTTAGATTTAATATTTTTAACTTTTTAAATTCAAAATAAATTAGTAATAAATATTATTAATTTAAATATAATTAAATTAAATTAAAAAAATAATAATAAGAAATATTATTAATTTAAATATCATTAAATATAATCACGTATATGAAGGGTTTTGCAATGTGGATGGTGAATATCTTGATAATATGTACAATATTTTGAAGGGTCTAATTCTAAGTTATGAGAAAAAAGAATTAATAAAAAAGTTATTAATTACACCGCAGGTGTTCCTATGATGGGTTTGGTTGAGAAAATTTTACCAATAAGATCTGTGTATTTTTGTCCTCCTCCCTCCAAATGTTGGCATTATGTTGTATGTGTTGTCCTTGATGGCAACCCACTTGTAGCAAGTTATGTATGGCATGATGGTAACATAATAAGTACACAAGCCAGTTCAGTTGTGACAAAGAAAGAAATATAATTATGTGACAGAGGAATAATGAAGGTAAAGTTTGAGAAATATACACAGGTTTGATGAAGCCAAGTCGCGTACATACACAGATTTGATGAAGGGAAGCCACATATATGCAGGTTCAATGAAGCCAAGTCGTGTAGATACACAACTTTGATGAATCAAAGTAGTGTATATGTAGGTTCGATGAAGAGAAGTCGTGTACGTACGTGGGTATGATGATGCAAACTCATGCACTTGGTGGCATACTATTTTATGAATACTAAGGGTCTTTACCATGGTATTAGCCCACATTTTTTAGCATAGTAACGACTATTTGATCCTGTCAAAGATTACCACTGACACTAGTGTGGTTTTGGCTCATTGTATTGGTTAAGGCTCAAACTATATAAGGAGGTGAAGATCAAAGTGCTAAGTGTGCATGAGTAAGGGTTAATGAATGAATACTTCAATCTGAAGTATATTTTCATGATATGGGTTATAGATGATTGGTTGATTTGAAGTAAATATGCACCCGTGAATATAATGATGGATCATGATCATTAGACCTGAAACGAATATGCATTGCATGATATGTTTATGAGTTGATTAGATCTATGATTTCATGTATGTTTATTATCTTGAATGTCTTGATCTGAGTATGTCTTAAGTTTTGATGTGCATCACTGTTATAAGTTGAAAGTTGCAGATTTTTACGCGAGTTTGACACTGGAAAAGCACGTACACGTGCAAGTTCGACTCTGCAAAGTAGCAAATGTTTCTTGAAGTATGTTGAGATCTATATGTGGGTTTGGTTCTAAATAAGTTCGTATATACATGGAAAAGCCTTATGAAAAGTGCATACATAAAGGAATGGTTTCTGCTAAAAATATGTATGATCAATCTGATTAGTGTTGTTGTATTTATGTTGTTTGTCAATGATGTCTTCATGTTGATCTGGTTTTAGTAGCAGTGTCTAAAGTTGAATTGATTGAACATAAATTGGTTGGAGAATAACCTTGTTGCAGCTAACTATATGTGATTTCAGAGATCTGTAATCTTACAGAACACTTCAGTATGTCTGTGAGAAATTATGTGTTTTAATTCTGATTAACAATTTTTCAGAACTTGGGGTTGTTATCTGTAAGCGGGTTTCTGTTCAGAAAAGCGCATATACACGCGGGTTTCCCTAAGTAAATTAGTGTATATATTTTGTTTTTTGGATGATCAGGGCTGCAGTTGATTCATTATGTTGATGCAATATTTTATGTTCAGTTCCGGTTACAGTGATCTCACTGTTCTGTTTGATTTGAGTTAGTGATTGGTTAAGTGAATATTTGCTAACTAATTGTTTGGTACAATGATTGATTGGTTCAATGGTTATTTTCAGTGTTTGTTTTGGTACAGTGATCAATTTCAGTTTTTGAAGTTGAGCTTAAATGATGATAGTGGGTTCAGTATGAAAATTTATGAAATGTGGTCCATGGATGGTGTTGAGGGTTGGAGCCTTTAGTAATGGGGTCAAAGCTTCACAATAGTAGTAGTTGGTGTTCATATCAGAGGGTCGTAGCTCCATTCTAGTGGGTGTTGGTAAACAATATCAAGGGGTTGGAGCTCCCTTCTAGTGGGTGTTGGAGAATGAGTGAAGGTTTCAGCCTTCTGCAAGTGGGTGCCTACGTGGTGGTATGATTTTGCGCCAGTACAAGATTATAAGCAGTTTTATATATAATAAATATTGAAGACAAAGATGAAGAGTGGTGGTTTTCTCCCACATTGGGTTTCCACCTTAAATCTTGGTGTTCATGTGTGTTGCTTATGTGTGATGGTTTACTCTATTCTTACTGCACATATTTATTGCTTACTAAATGTTTGATGAATCCATGATGCGCTAGTCTAAGTCAAGTAATTTAAGATTTATATGAATTATAAGTTTACTAGGCATACGCTAGTTTCCTTAATAACAATCATGTACATATGCTAGTTGGCTTCAGCAAAGTCGCGTACAAAATTCAGAAAATAAAAAGAATAATTTGTGTGAGTTTTTAAATACTAATTCACCCCCCCCCCACCCCCCTCTCAGTAGTTTTCCCAAAAATTGGTATCAGAGCAGGTCCTTCTGAAGAGGCTTGATCTCTTGAAGGAGATTTGTCACAATGGGATGGAAGCAAAGGAAGAAGGAAAATTAGAAAATGTGTGCAGTAATAAATGAAGAAGATAAAATAGGTATTCATTTTTGTTCTTGTGATCCACTTCCTTTTTCATGCAATATTGACAATAGTGAATATGAAAGTGAAATTAATGTTATGGATCTAGAAGAAGAAGTTTCAAAGCTCAAAAATGAAATTGAATATCAACAAATTCTATTTAATGAAAGGGAATGTATCTACAAAGATGTGATTACTAGATTGAATAATTAGTTACAAGAAAGAAATTTAATTGAGCAGATGAATAAAGAAAAGATAGACCAATGTCAAAGAATGTAGGATGAAGTAACCAATAACAATGAAGGACTTGAAGCAGAAACAATTTCTCTCAAATAAAAAGTGTAAAAATCAAATAAGAAGAATGAAGAACTACTTCAAACATTTGAAGAACAAGAAAATGGGTTGAAAGAAGAAATTCTCAAATTACAAGAGCAAGTAGAAGAAGTTATGAAGAAGCAATACCAAGGAATGTAGGTTGAGGTAAAAAATTTAAAAGGTAAATTAGAAGAAAATGATAAACATTTCAGATTTCAAGATAATACTAATATTTTGGATAATATTCTTAGTAGTCAAAGGTATCCTTCTATTAAATTTGGTCTTGGATTTCAGGAAACTGTTAAAGGACAACCTAATTCACAAGCCAGTGTTAAAGATTCAAAGGATATTAATGCAAGACCTGAAGTGTTTAAAGAAACAAAAATTCAACCTGATAAACAACCAAGGATCATGAATCCTCAAAGGAAATCATTGAAACCTAACTATATAAGTATCAATCGATTATCTCCTCTGATCAATAATGTTGAATGCTTTATATGTCATAATTATGGACATGTTGTAGCCAATTGCAAAAGAAGATTGTTTCAGCTGCAGAAAAATAGACACTACAAATATAGACCATCAGCTCCCAGGTACTCAGATTTATTTAAGGGATATTGTTTTTCATGCAACAATTTTGGTCAGAAATATGTTGATTTCATGAGACAATCATATTATGATTCCTATGCTCCCTTTTCTGGTCACATAAGATGTTATGCTTGTAACAAGTTTGGGCATGTAGAAAAATATGGCAGGAACAGATCAATGAATCATTAAAGACAACATGGAAGACCGAATAAAGATGGATCCACCAACTTTCCTGGTAACAAGCGGAAAGAAGAAGAGATAAGATGTGATATTTCTCTCTGTGCATTTAAAAATGAGGATGAATGGGACATCAGAATTGGATGTTATCATCACATTACGGTGATAAGAGTAAGATGGAGTCTCTCAAGAGAAATCAAGATGGTAAGGTTATTCTTTCAAATGATGCTTCAGCAAAATTTTTGGGAAAAGGTAGAGCCAGAATTAACAAAAATAGAAAGGCAATTGATACTCTATTAGTTCAAGGTCTAAAATAAAACATATTGAGTGTATGCCAAATGGCAGATAAAGGAAATGTAATTGTGTTCACATCAACTAAATGAAAGGTCATGGATGAAGAAACTGGAAATTTCATAGCAAGGAGATACAAAAACACCTATAAATTATATGTGTTTAAAGATATGAACTCTTGCATATATAAGGAGGATTCATATTTAGACTGAAAGAAGACAATGCACATTGCATTCCATCATTCTTGAAAGGATATTGTTAACGGTGACTGCAATATATGAAGATTGGTTTGTTAATGTTAGTTTTTTTATATTTCTAACAATGCATCTAATGTGTCAACAGAAGACAGGTACAAAGTGTACAAGCTCAGATGAATTTTAAGCTGTGAAATTTTCAGTATTTCACATTCTATACGTTGGTTGGATGAACTATAGTTGTGTATATACATGATTTCCTTTGCAAAAAGTCATGTATGTTTTTATCTGATAGAAAATTAGTGGAACAAACTCAAGATCAGTCTCTAACATGATGCTGAGAGTTATGATTTTATTTTCTTCGTATGATGTTGATGGTTACAGTCTATTGATGTGGCATTGAGTTGTGATTTTGACATTGATGATTATATGATGCTTTGATGAATGAGTTGATGTGGTCAGACTTGATAGTGAACAGGTAGCACAAGTTCAAGGGGAGCATTAACCTTATTTCTAATGATGCATTGTTGGCATTATGTTTTATTATTATTTAATACTTGCGATGCTCATGTAGTAGTTCGAATGATGTTATACTATTTTCATGATACATATATTTCTTATGATGAGATTATGGATGAGCCCTCATCATATTTTATAGAAGATTATCTTTACCTGCACACATGATTTTGATGCATGAGTAATGATTCAGATATAAGGAAAGAACATGCAGATCTTGTTGTTGATGACTACTGTCGTGAATGATCCCTATTGTGCTTGATTCCTATACATGTTACATTGTGATTATGAAAATGGAATAAATCTAAAACATGAAGACCTTTGTGATAAGAAAACACAGGGATGATTAGTCGATACATATTTATTATTGATGAAGTGGTTATGGTATGATAATTCTTGTTTCATATTGGGGCAGGAATATGATGGTGTTGCAAGGATCATGAAGACATGGTTATTAATATGCTTATAATTGTTGGATAATACTTGGAGACATGGCTACATTATCTTATCTTACTGGTTGGTTCTCACATATGTTGCTGATGAATGTCAATGATGTTTACTCTTGATGCTTCACTTATCTATCTTATTTCATGATGATAGACTTGGTTCCCACATATGTTTCTTTGATGACATAGTTTGGGAATATTCCTATAGAGAAAAAAAATATACTTATGGTGCAGATCCTATTCTGTATATGATGGTTTCAGATGACTATCATGGTCTTGATCTCACTATTGAGGTCTTTTGGTCTTGGTTATAAATGTCATATCTGTCATTTGATGTAAAGGTCATGTAGAGACCTATGATCATTAGAATATTCAGTCATGTTGGTCTATTGAAGGTCAAGTCATTTATGTATGTAATCCCATGATGGGAAGATAATGTTATGTAACCCCACTTGGTTGGTTGATTGAGTCAAATATGTAACTATGAGTCCTTGGTGATAGGAAAGGTCATACTCAATTGAGTTATAGTTTCATGTACTTCATTGAAAACCTTTATGAATATTCCACATGTGCCTAGGGGGAATGTAGAAAAAATCTATAGTACTCATGTCTCTATAAGGAAAGAGAATCCTTGTTTCAACATTGGTTCTCCATTTTATTTTGATTTCAAAGGGGGAGAGTATATTTGTGTTTGAATAATTATTATATTGATGTGTCTAACATGTATATACAAGTTGTGGTGATCAAACACCAACGTGGTTGCCATCAATTCCAAAGGGGGGGATTTTTGGCATTATGATGTATGTGTTTTCTTGATGGAAACCCACTTGTAGCAAGTTATGTATGTGTTGACATGATGGTAACATGATAAGTACATAGGCAAATTCAGTTGTGACAAAGAAAGAAATACCAGTATGTGACAGAGGAATGATGAAGGTAAAGTTTAAGAAATATATGCAGGTTTGAATAATCCAAGTCATGTACATACGTGGGTTTGATGAAGGAAAATCACATATATGCAGGTTCAATGAAGCCAAGTCATGTACATACGTAGGTTTGATGAAGTGAAGTAGTGTATACATAGGTTTGGTGAAGAAAATTTGCATACGTACATGGGTATGATGACACAAAGTCGTGTACATGATGGCGCACTATTTTATGAATACCAAGGGTCTTTACCATGGTATTAGCCCACAATTTTGAGTGTAGTAACAACTATTTGATCTTGTCAAATATTACCACAGGCATTAGTGTGGTTTTGGTTCATGGTATTGGTTAAGGCTCAAACTATATAAAGAGGTGAAGATAATAGTGTTGTGCATGAGTAAGGGTTAATCAATGAATACTTCAATCTGAAGTATATTTGCATGATATGGGCTATAGATGATTGGTTGATCTCAAGTAAATATTCACCCATGAATATAATGAAGGATAAGGATCATTAGACCTTAATTGACTATGTATTGCATGATTTGTTTATGGGTTGATTAGATATGTGATTTGACGTCTGTTTATTATCTTGAATGTCGTGATCTGGGTATGTCTGAAGTTTTGATGCGTGGCACTATTATAAGTTGAAAGTTGTATATATGTACGCGAGTTTGACACTGAAAAAGCGCGTACACACACGGGTTCAACTCTGCAAGGTAGTGTATGTTTCCTGAAGTATGTTGATATCTATACGCAGGTTTGGTTATGGATAAGCGCGTATATAAGTAGAAAATCCTTATGAAAAGTGAGTACATAAAGGAAGGGTTTCTGCTGAAAATATGTCTGATCAATATGATCAATGCTACTGTATTTATGTTTTTTCTCTATGAATTCTTCATGTTGATATGGGTTTAGTAGCAGTGTTTGAAGTTAAATTTATTGAATGTCGATTGGTTGGAGAATAGCCTTGTTGCAGCTAACTATATGGGGTTTCAAAGTTATGTAATATGATATAATACTTCAGTATGTCTGTGAGAAATTATTTTTTTTTATTCTGATTAACAAATCTTCAAAACTTGGTAGGTTAAGATCTGTACGTAGGTTTCTATTTAGAAAAGTGTGTATACACGTGGGTTTCCTTATGTAAGGTAGTGTATATATTTTGTTTTATGGATGATCAAGGCTGCAGTTGGTTTGGTATGTTGATGCATTATTTTGGGTTCAGTTCTGGTTACATCTATCTCACTTTTTTGTTTGATTTGAGTTGGTGATTGGTTAAGTGACTGTTTGCTACAATTATTGTTTGGTACAGTGATTGATTGGTTCAGTGGTTATTTTCAGTGATTTGTTTGGTGCAGTGATCAGTTTCATTTTTTGAAATTGATCTTAAATGATGATAGTGGGTCCAGTATGGTCCACGGATGGTGTTGAGGATTGGAGCCTTCAGTAAGGAAGTCGAAGCTTCATACCAATAGTAGCTGGTGTTCAGATTAGGAGGTCATAGATCCCTTCCAGTGGGTGTTGGTAAATGAGATCAGGGGGTTGTAACTCCCTTCCAGTGGGTGTTGGAGAAAGGGTGAAGGTTGCAGCCTTCTGTAGGTGGGTGCATGCGTGCTGGTATGAGTTTACGCCAGTACAAGATTGGAAGAATTTTTCAATATAATAAATATTGAAGATAGAGACGACAACAATAGTGGTTTTCTACCACATTGGGTTTCCACCTTAAATATTGGTGTTCATGTGCGTTTCTTATGTGTGATGATTTACTTTGTTCTTACTGCACATATTTACTGCTTACTAAATTTCTGATGAATCCATAATGCACTTTTCTAAGTCAATTAATTGAATATTTATATGAATTATAAGTTTACTGGGCATACACTAGTTTCCTTAATAAAATTCACGTGCATACACTAGTTGGCTTCAGTAAACTCACGTACAAAATTTAGAAAGAAAAGAATATTTTTTGTGAGTTTTTAAATATTGATTCACGCGCCCACCACGCCCCCCCCCCCCCCCCCTTATAAAAATTCACGTGCATACACTAGTTGGCTTCAGTAAACTCACGTACAAAATTTAGAAAGAAAAGAATATTTTTTGTGAGTTTTTAAATATTGATTCACGCGCCACCACTAAGTATTTTTCCCAACACCAAATATATTAAATATAATCACGTATATGAAGGGTTTTGGAATGTAGATGGTGAATATCTTAAAAATATGTACAATATTTTGAAGGGTGTAATTCTAAGTTATGAGAAAATGGAATTAATAAAAAGATATTAATTACACTGAAGGTGTTCCTATGATGGGATTGGTTGAGAAATTTTCACCAATAAGATCTGTGTATATTCATCCTCCTCCCTCCAAATAAAAATTGACAAGTGGCACTGTAACCGTCATGGAGTTAGATAGGAAGTGTGTTGCCCTTTAAAGTTTTTTAACTCCCATCCTAAATGAAAAAAAAAATATTCTAATCTCTAAATTTTGAGATATTTTTATTTTCCATTGGTTTTTAAATTAATTTATCATAAAATTAAGTTTTATTCAGTTTTGAAAAATAAATATATAAAAATATAATTTATATTTTTATATTTAAATGTTTTAAGATCAAATTATAATAAAAAATTAAATATTTATTATACAAATTTTTAATATATATTATTAATATATAAGTATTTTAGACACATGATGCCCGACATGGAATTCGTTGGGAAGTGCAATGTAACACCCCGTTTTATTTTCATTATGTTTAATATACTTTTACAAATACATTTGAATTGTTAAGTGAAAGAGAATTAATGAATGTGGTTATTCTTTAATAAGACTTGAGTTTTATTTCATAAATAAAAAAATTGATAGTTAGCTTGAGTAATGGATTAACTAAATGGTAAAAGTATTCCAAGATTCCAGAGTAAAACAATATAGAGGCAGTTTCTGACATTAATTTTCCCAAAAGGATAAAAAGGAAATTCTGAAGTGGAAAAGGGGTTCTGTTTAGAAAGGGAATGAGGGTTAACAACAACATGTTGTGAAGAAGAGAGTTATCAAGAGCTGGGTACACTAGTGGAACTATGCAACCCTAAGGAAGTGTAGGTTGGACAGAGGTCCTGAGGCCTAGCTCCTGAAAATTTTCCTGATTTTAACTACTCTGGTTTGGAGCATGGGGGGAGAAGAGGATGTGATCACCTCTCTCATGGTTTGGAGGAACCATAAGTTTAATCAAGGTTACATAGATAAGTATCTGCATATTTTGTTAAATACTTACAAGTTAGAAGAAGTGTGAATCTTAGATTATTATTCTGTTAACTATTTATCTCTGTTTGGTATGAAAAATATGGCCTTAATATGTTTAAACAAGTAGAATACAGACTCTGGTAGTCGAAATAAATAGCCAAGAAAATTCTTGTCAGGGAGACTAATATTAAATAATATGTTGCTGGAAACCTTTACAAAAAAATTTAAGATCAGAAACTCAAAATAGAAATAAAAATATCATAAGAGTATACTATAGCCCCATACTGCAATTGATAATAAACCTTAGTACAGTAACCCAGAAATGAACATATAATTTTGAGGTTCTAGTTGTCACATAAATGGAAGCACAGAAAAACATACAACCTCGTAATACCAGAATGAAATGTGTTTATGTATACAAAAGAGGGATAAAACTGAGGAAAACAAGGCTCGGGGGTTTAGAGCCGAGCCCGTGGTGACAAGCAAGGTCATGGTCCCCTGGCCATTATGACCTCAGTCCCAAAAAGAAGGAAAAATCCATAGTAGAATTATATTATGTTTACAGTTGTAAAGGAAAATTTAAAAGAATTGCATATACATCATCATAAGTATAGATCCACGGAAAAAAAGAATATGCAATCTGTCTAAAATCCAAAAACTCTTAAATATGAACCCAAAATGTTTACAGGCTTGGGCCAAAGAATTGAACAAGTTTATACAATAGTATCAACATGTATAAAGAAATATTTCCACCGTGTCCTATGCATAGGAGTAAACCGAAAATATTATAAAAACCCCTCTGTTGAAATCATAGGGTTTCTCTACAAAAATATCCATATCATATATTGCATATACAACAGCCTAATTTTATACATGTTCGACAAGAGAGAACTACAACAATCCTCAAAACTGAATAGGGCGGACTCATTCATCAAAGTGAAAGGTTAAACAAAGAAGCCAAAATAGTAAACTCGCCATGAAATCTTGACCTAAACATAAAAGTCCCATCAAATTCCTTGCATGATAGAGAGGTATAGAGGCTTTTGTTACACCTATGCATGCAGATTGTTTAACCCTTCAGTAAACCAAGAATTGTAAACTGTAACATGAAATTACAGAGGATGTCTTATTGAAAGCATACCTAGGTTGATTGACCTTAAGCCTTGAGCCAAAGAGAAATAGAACCCCTCCTTGATTCCTATGCCGCCCACCCTGTGAATAAACAGGAAATAAATCGTAAGAGCTGTGGCATCCAAGGATTACAGACGCAAACATAAAGCATTAATAAAAAAATAAGAACTCAATGGAAAAAAATTTCGAATGCTACCTGTAGTTGTCAGGGTAGGAGTAAGACTCTTCCTCTCTTGAAAATACAAAGCAACGAAAAGATTTGGTGTTAGAACCAAGCTAGAAATTATATGGCCTCATTGTCCCTGAGCCGAAATAATTTAATGTTAATAATTTGACTAAATAATGAAACCCTCTCAGGAGTACAGCAAATGAAAAACCTCTTCAAGATTAACGATGTGGAGAAATAGTTAACATAACAAGTAAAACATGCCTGGTAGAGTTAAGTTATCCGGTGCAAGGGAAGGACCAGGAGGCTCTATGAAATAAGCAACCCCACCATCGAATAAATCCGCCGAACTCTGTGACCAAGCATGGACAAAACCTCTGCAAGATGGAAGAGCCCAGTTCGGTAAAGCCGAGGATCGTTACATGGAGGAAAGGAAGGCCATTACAATCGAGCGGAGGTGAGAAGTTGCAGAGCGATGGTGAGACCAACATTGCAGCAGAACAATGAATTAGAGTAACAAAACTCGGGGTAGGTTAGTTACCCTAACCATCCCCTCGAGGCTTACGATCGTTGAATCAGATGAGCTCCATATCAACGGTGGAAAATGGTGGCATTGAACTCAGTAACATATAGTTGTCAACCCGATTCCTCTTATCGAGGAGGCAACCCTTGTTTAATCCAAAACCATGATAAAACCATTTCATAAAACCTGTTGCGTACGAATATATCCTTATCGCAAAAATTATGGTAATTATATTGTTGAATAATATGATCGAATAGATAAGTTATAATGACAAACAATCCAAAGTACCAATTTAAATACATTATGTGTGTGAATTCAATCCTAATGCATGTTATCCATGTGCTAAGCACAAGGGTGAGAAATATAACTATGGTTTGGTTATAAATATTCAATGGGTTGTTTTATTTGTTTTATTGGTTTTATTTAAATTAACGGTGAATTGTAATCACAGTGTATGGTACGTAAAGTAAAAAAAATATATATGTGATTATTATAGTAGTGACAAGTGGTATCAGATCCAAGTTACACGTTGGGGCCAAATGGGCCATTAAGATAACCAGGTGTTTCAATTTCTTGTTTTGAAATATGCATAGTGATAGGAAGATTGATAGAATTTCTAATGAGGAGAGGATCTTGTCATCAAAAACCAAAGACTACTGGGGAAGCTCAACCTTCATCCAATATGGAGATTAACCCAGAAATGTGGGTACAATTGAGCATGGACCAACACCAGAAAACTAGTATATTGTTGGAAGAACAACAACGATAGAACAATAGATTGTTGGACACAGTGCAACAACTCCAGACAGAGATGATTCGGGTACGAAGCGATAATGAAATATTGATGAGGAAATAGGAAAGGATACTCAAGACTCTATCGGATAAGAAGAATCATCCTACTACATAACCTAGCCCAGAGTGAGAGGCCCATGAAGAAGGTGAGAAGCAACAAAAAATTCATGACAATCTGGAAGGAAGCCATACTCACCGAAGTAATAAGAGTAAGACTTACAATGAAGCTAAATCTGGGAATGTTTCATATCAGCAAGAGCTGAATAAGCAAAGAGTAGAATTACAAGGGGAATTCTGGAAAATTAAGCCTCCTGCATTCGATGGAGAGGCTGAAGAAGTGGCGGAAGCATGGATAATTAACATGAATAAACATTTTCAAGTGTATGAATATAACAATAAACTTAAAGCTCGCTTGGATATCTATCAATTGTGGGAAAAAGCTACATTATGGTGGGAAGAGGTGAAAAACATGCATGGAATTGAAGATTAGAATGTGACCTAGGATGAGTTCCAACAGTATTTCAAGGACAAGTATCTAACATAATGTTTTTATGATGAATAATCTTGAGAGTTTCATGATTTAAGGTTGGGTCAATTATCTATGAATGAGTTCATCTCTAAGTTTACTTCCCTATTAAGGCATGTACCATATTTAAGGGATGAGAAAGAAAAGGTACAATTATTTTTTAGTAGTTTGCATGCCCACATGAAGGAGAGAATTGAATTTGTAAATCCAAAGATGATGGATGAGGTAATTCAAAAAGCACGAATGTGCTATCAACAGTCCAAGGCAAAGGATGAAGTTGGAAAAAATTGGCCACCAAAGAAAGGACATAAAGGTTCCTCAAATTTTAAAAATAACAGATCTGGAAATTATAAAATTGTTGTAAGGATTTCAACAAACAGGAAATTTGGGAAAAATCAGCAAAGTTTCAAATAGGCAGCTAAAGAGCAGCCGGCTTAAGCATTCAGCGGACCAGACCTAGCACATTCCCATAAACCACCATTACAATGTTGGGGTTTTGTTTAGGCACATTAATTTAAGAATTTTCCTCATCATGGAAGGAATGAAGTGGTAGCCAACCTGCAAGAAGCATCTACAGTGGGGGATGTTTCTCGAAATATACCAAAGATCAATGTTGCATTAGAAGATAGACAAGCAGATTTTCAGCCAACTATGATAGAAATTTAAGGTAAGCTAAAATCCCAAACTGTTTCCATTTTGGTTGATCCTGGTTCCAGTTTAAGTGATATAAATCCCCGAGTAGTTGAAAATTGTAAGTTGCAAAGCCAAAAATTTAAAAGCCCATGGCTAGTACAGTTGGCTATAGGGGCAAGGAGACGAGTTAATGCCAAAGTCTCAAATTGTACTATGGATATAGCAGAGTAGCATAAAACAATTTAAATGAATATTCTACCTTTGGGCTCATACGATGTTTTGTTGGGAATGGATTGGTTAGAAAAACATTGGTCATTGGTGGACTACAGGGAAAAAGTTATCTGTTTTAAGGCAGAATATGGAACCCATCAATAATTGTAAGGAATTAATAATCCACTTCAATTACATCCTATTACAACATCCCAACTGGGTAAGTGAATTAGAAAGGGGTGTCAACTTTATGCAATCCAGGTGGGGTTTTCCAACTCCAAAGACAAGACCCCTATGATGGAAAATATACCAGTTTTCCAGGAGTTCAAGGAAGTGTTTCTTGAAAATATTCCAAGACTACCCCAGAAGTGAGATATTGATTTTATTATAGAATTAATACTCGGGGCAACCCCTGTGTCGTGAGAACCATATAGAATGAGTGTACCCAAATTGACAGAATTAAAAATGCGGATGCATGAACTGTTGGACAAAGGATACATTAGACCAAGTGTGTCTCCTTCCAGAGCACCAGTGTTGTTTGATAAGAACAAGGACGGTACGATGCAGATGTGCATGGATTACCGACAGCTTAATAAGATGACTGTTAAAAAAAATATCCATTGCCACGTATAGACAACCTTTATGATCAAGTGAAAGGAGCAACAATATTCTCCAATATTGACGTGAGATCTTGATATCATCAAATACGGATTAAGGAGGAGCACATATCCAAAATGGTGTTTCGTACTAGGTACATGAATTATGAATTTGTGGTATTACCATTTGAGTTAACCAATGCACCAACAACTTTTATGAGCCTGGTGCATGGTATCTTTCACTCGTTTTTGGATAGATTCATTTTAATATTCATTGATGATATACTAATCCATTCTAAGAATATTTAAGAACACAAAGAGCATTTACGCAACTTGGTGTTGAAGATGTTGCGGGAACACCAGTTCTATGCAAAATTTAGAAAATGTGACTTCTACAAGGAGAAAATCCAATATTTGGTTCATGTGATATCGGTTGAAGGAATTTCAGTAGACCTAGAAAAGGTAAAGACAATTATGGAGTGGAGAGTTCCTAGAAATGTAGCTAACATACGTTTGTTCATGGGCCTAGCTGGTTATTACCGTCGATTCATTTAAGGCTTCTCTAAGATAGCCTTTCCCATTACCTCCTTGCAGCGAATGGGCGAGTTTTTAAGTGGACTAAAGAATGCCACAACAGTTATGAGTGACTAAAATAACTATTTACCACTGCCCCTGTGTTGAAAGTGGCAGATCCATGTAAATAATTTGAAGTCTACACTAATGCTTGTAAGGAAGGAGTAGGAGCAGTATTGACCCAAGACAGAAAGTTTATCGCCTATGAATCTAGAAACTTAAAGGACTACGAGCATAGATACTCCACCTATGACTTAGAGTTAATAGTTTTTATGCATTCCCTTTGCGTTTGGAGGCATTAATTGCTGGGAAAAAGGTTTGTGCTAAGAACCAACCATAGCAGTTTGACTAGCTACTTTAAACAAGCTGATTTAAATGCTCGTCAAGCAAGATGAAATGTGTTTCTAAGAGAATTTGATTTTGAAATTCAACATGTAAAAGGTAAGGAAAACCGTGTTGCAGATCCCTTAAACAGAAAACTACATTGCATCTATGAAGTTTATTTTAATAAAATTGAATCTAAGTTCAAGGAGCAGATCATGGAGGCAACTGAGAGAGATCCCGAATATCAATTTTTATGATAGCAAGCAAAGGAGGCTAAAAAACAAGGAAAGCAATCATATTATGAAATTAATGATAAGAAGCTCTTGATATTTCAAAGAAATATATGTGTTCCAAATCAGATGAGCTTAAAGGAGTTGATTTTGGATGAATATCATCAGAGTCCCTATGCAGGACATCCCGGATATCAAAAGATGATGACAGCAATTATGAAAGACTATTTCTGGCCCAGGATGCGTAATAATATTGTTGAATACCTGAAAAAATGTCTCAAGTGTCAGCAATTCAAAGTGGAACACCGACGCCCAACGAGATTGCTTCAACCTATTCCTATACCGGAGTGGAAATGGGAAGTCATTTCACTTGATTTCATCACAATATTACCAAGGAGTAAAATACATAATGACTCAATTATGGTTTTGGTGGATAGGCTCAACAAAGTGGCTCATTTCATACTCATCCAGTCAACTTATAAGACCGTACAAATTGCTGATATATTCATGAGAGAAATATTTAGACTGCATGGTATTCTGAGAGTCGTCATCTCGGATCGTGATGTGAAGTTTACATCAACTTTCTGGAAGGCACTATTCACTGGCTTAAGGACATAAATCTAGTTTAGTACCACCTATCATCCTCAAATGGATGGATAGACGGAGAGGGTAAATTAGATATTAGAAGATATGATGTGTATGTACGTAATGCAACAACCCAAAAAGTGGGAAGAATATTTACATCTGGTTCAATTTTCTTATAATAAAAGATATCGAGAATCCGTCAAGGTGAGTACTTTTGAAGCATTGTACGAAAGACAATGTCGGGCCCCCATAAATTGGAGTAGTCCAGAAACCAAATTGATGCTTGGACCAGACATGTTAGAGGAGATGGAACGATAAGTAAGAAATATTAAACATAATTTAAAAGCAGCCCGAGATAGGAAAAAGGTGTACGCAAACCGAAAAAAGAACTTTTCAAGAATTTAAGGTAGGTGACCATGTATATGTGAGAATTAAACCCAAGAAAATCAATCTGAGGTGGAATACATGTGGAAAATTGGATCCCATGTACTGTGGACCATTCCAGATCTTGGAACGAATACGGTCGGTGGCTTATCAACTGGCCCTAGCCATTCATATATTGGTACATAATGTGTTCCATGTATCTCTATTAAATTGATACATACATGACCCCAAGCATGTGATACACTGGAAAACCATACATGTAAGTTGTGTTTACATTATAGTTACAAATAAGAATAGTAATTAATTAAATTAATTATAAAATATGATGTTTGCAGGTAGAAACGAACGACGATTTCTTGGTATAACCCCAACATATTCTCGATCAGAGAGAAATAATGCTTTGAAGGCGAGTTATCCCACAAGTTAAGGTGCAATGGAATCACTTTAGCCCAGAGGAGGCTACCTGGGAGGATGAAAAATTTATTCGAGAATCATATCCTGAAATGTTTTCTTTGATCAAGTAACACAGAGGATGGTGTTTACCTTTAGTGGGGGAAGATGTAACACCCCATTTTATTTTAATTATGTTTAACAAACTTTTACAAATACATTTGAAGTGTTAAGTGAAAGAGAATTAACGAATGTGGTTATTCGTTAATAAGACTTGAGCTTTATTTCATAAATAATAAAAATTGATAGTTATCTTGAGTAACAGATTAACTGAATGGTAAAAGTATTCCAAGATTGCAGAGTAAAAAATATAGAGGCAATTTATAGCAGTTAATTTTCCCAAAAGGATAAAAATGAAATCCTGAAGTGGAAAAGGGGTTCTATTCAGAAATGGAATGAGGGTTAACAACAACATGTTGTCAAGAAGAGATTTGTCTAGAGTTGGGCACACCAGTGGAACTCTAAGACCATAAGGAAGTGTATGCTGGATAGAGCTCCTGAGGCCTAACTCCTAACAATTTTCATGATTTAAACTACTCTGGTTTGGAGCATGGGGGGAGAAGAGGACGTGATCACCTGTCTCACGCTTGGGAGGAACCATCAGTTTAATCAAGGTTACATAGATAAGTATTAGCATATGTTGTTAAAGACTTAAATGTTAGAAGAAGTATGAATCTTAGATTATTATTCTGTTAACTGTTTATTTCTGTTTGGTATGAGAAATATGGCCCCAATATGTTTAAACAAGTAGAATACAGACTCTGGTAATCAAAACAAATAGCCAAGAAAATTCTTTTAAGGGAGACTAATATTAAATAATATGTTGTTGGAAACCCTTACAAAATGTTTTTAAATCAGAAACTCAGAATGGAAAATAAAAATATCATAAGAGTATACTATATCCCCATACTGAAATTGATAAACCCTATTACAGTAACCAAAAAATTAACATATAAGGTTGAGGTTGTGGTTGTCACATAAATGGAAGCACAAAAAAACATACAACCTGGTAATACCAGAATGAAATGCGTTTATGTATACAAAAGAGGGATATAACTAAGGAAAACGAGGCTCAGGGGTTTAGAGTCGAGCTCGTGGTGACAGGAAAGGTCATGGTCCCCTGGCCATTATGACCTCAGTCCCAGAAAGAAGGAAAATACCAGAGTAGAATTATATTATGTTTACAACTGCAAAGGAAAATTTAAAATAATTACATACACATCATCGTAAGTATAGATCCACGGACAACCAGAATATACAATCTTCCTAAAAGAAAAAAAACTCTTAAATATGAACCCAAAATTTTTACAAGCTTGGTCCAAAGAATCAAACAATTTTATACAATAGTATCAACATGTGTAAAGAAATATTTCCACCATGTCCTATGCATAGGAGAAAACTAAAAATATAATAAAAACCTCTCTGTTGAAAGCATAGGGTTTCGCTACAAAAATATCCATATCATATATCGTAAATATAATAGTATAATTTTATACATGTTAAACAAGAGAAAATTATAGTAGTCCTCAGAACTGAATAGGGCAAACTCAATCATGAAAGTGAAAGGTTAAACAAGGAAGCCATAATAGTAAACTCGCCATGAACTCTTCACCTAAACATAAAACACCCATCAAATTCCTTGCATGATAGAGAGGTACAGAGGCTGTTGTTACACCTGTGCATGTAGAGGGTTTAACCCCTTAGCAAACTAGGAATTGTAAACTGTAACATGAAATTACTGAGGATGTCATATTGAAAGCATAACTGGGTTGATTGACATGAAGCCTTGAGCCAAGGAGAAAGAGAACCCCTCCACGATTCCTGTGCTACCCAACCTATGAATAAACAGAAAATAAATCGTGAGAGTTGTGGCATCTAAGGATTACATACACGAACATAAAACTAATAAAAAAATAAAAAAAACTCAGTGAATTTTTTTTTTAATGCTACCTGTAGCGGTCAGGGTAGGAGCATGACTCTTCCTTTCTTGAAAATATAGAGCAATGAAAATATTTGGTGTCGGAACCAAGCCAGAAATTATACGGCCTCACTGTCCCTGAGCCGAAATAAGTTAATGTTAAGAATTTGACTGAATATTGAAACCCTCTCAGGAGTAATGTGAAGGAAAGACCCTCTTCAAGATTAATGATGTAGAGAAATATATAACAGAACAAGTAAAACATGCCTGGCAGAGTTAAGTTGTCCAGTGCAAGGGAAGGATCGGGAGGCTCTATAAAATGAGTAGCTCCACCATCGAATAAATCTGTCGAACTCTGTGACCAAGCATGGACAGAACCTATGCAAGATAGAAGAGCCTATTTCGGTGAAGCCGAGGACCGTTCCATAGAGGAAAGGAAGGCCATTACCACCGAGCGGATGTGAGAAGTTGCAGAACGATGACGAGACCAACCTTGCAGAAAAACAATGAATTAGAGTAACAAAGCTCGGGGTGGGTTAGTTACCCTAACCATCCCCTCGAGGCTTACGGCCATTGGATCAGATGAGTTCGAGATCAACGGTGGACAGGGGTGGCATTAAACTCAGTGACATACAACTGTCAACCTGATTCCTCTTATCGAGGAGGCAACCCTTGTTTAATCCAAACCCATGATAAAACCATTGCATACAACCTGATGCGTACGAATATAGCCTTATCGCAAAAATCATGGTAATTATAATGTTGAATCATATGAATTGAATAGATACGTTATAATGAAAAACAATCCAAAGTACCAAGCTAAATACATTATGTACGTGCATTCAATCATAATGCATGTTATCCACGTGTTGAGCACGAAGGTGAGAAATATAACTATGGTTTGGTTATAAATATTCAATGGGTTGTTTTATTTGTTTTATTGGTTTTATTTAAATTAAGAGTGAATTGTAATCAGAGTGTATGGTAAGTAAAGTACATTTTTTTATGTGATTAGTATAGTAGTGACATGTTATGTCATTTAAAGTTTTCTAAATCTCATCCTAAATGAAAAAAGAAAGATTCTAATCTCTAAATCTTGAGATATTTTTTTATTTTTCATTGGTTTCTAAGTTAATTTATTATAAAATTAAATTTTATTGGGTTTTAAAAAATAAATCTATAAAAATATTAGAATAACAATTTATTTATTTTTATATTTAAAAATTTTAAAGTAAATTTATAATAAATAATTTAATATTTATTATACAAAATTTTAATATATAAGTAATTTGTATTCTTTTATTATGATTATACAATATTATGACGTGGTAAAAGAGAAAATTAGAAATATTTAACTATGAAGAATGACCCAAAGATATGATGGAGCTTCAGCTAGAATGACACAAATATGTGATGGAGCTTTAGCTAGAGTATCAAGAAAATTTTAATTCTTATATATTGATGATGATGGTTACTGTCCGTTAAAACCAATGCGGTGTATCATACCTTATGAGAGGAGAAAGAATCTAAGTTTGATTCTTCATAATATTATTTCTATGGTCAAAGAAAAGGGAAATAAGTGCTCCAAGATCACTATAGGTGGGTTGGCTTAATAGGTCAAGAAACAATATGGAGTAATTTCACTTATGTGTCGTCTTCATTTTAATCAATATGATGGATTAGATGTGTTTGTAATCTATCAAATATTTGGCCAAAATCAATTCCATTGGTGTTTCTTACCCAAAAATGGAAAATTATGGGGACTTGGATGGTGATTTGAAGCATTCAAGGATTGATAGTTTTATTCGCAATCCCGAGCCTGAGATCACAGACAGTGTGTTTCAGATTTCATAGGCACAATTTAGAAATTGGTTAAGGAATTCAATATTGTTATATATATGTCTTTTGGATTAATCGCATTATTATTGTTTGGTTGATGTTTCGAACCTTCTAATGTGGTTTATCCTCAGGACAAGGTGAAAATCCTAATCGATCATCATGAATAAATAGTAAGGATGCAACTTTCCCCAGAAATAGCTGTTATTGAGTTAGTTAATTAGTTATTAAGGAAAATATTTAAAATTTTTATAATTATTAAAAAGGTTAAAATGAAATAATATAAGATTATTTAAAAAATATTTTAATTATTTAAAAAAAAGATTAATAAATGTTTTAATTATTTAAAATATTATAATAAATAATATAATTAATTTAAATATCACTAGCTTGGCTCTCTGCACAGACATTGGAATTACCTCCTGAAGTCTGGCTGGTCTGTAAATGATACACTCTTGCTCTTCAGGCCACCTGTGTTCGTCTTACAGACAAGGATGATGAATTAATCTGGGCTCCCTCCCAATGTGGCAAATTCATCCCTAAGATTGTATACACCTTGCTTTCTGCAGATTTGGAACCCCGTTCTAAGATTTGGTAATAGTCGCCCTTATGGAAACTGTTGTCTCCTCCTAAATCTAGACTCCTTATGTGGTGTATCCTTTCGAATTGCATTCCTACCATAGACAACCTCATTAGACGGGCATTTCAGGGACCCTCCTGATGTTGTTTCTTCCTTTCCCATGCGGAGAGTGTTGATCACCTCTTCCTGGATTTCCCGAACATTCAACATCACTAGCGCATCACCCTTGGTTCCATAGGTTTCTCTCTCAACTAGAAGGGCTCCTCGGTCAGTTCAACTTGAACCAATTGGTGGTGGGATGCTAGCCGCACAAAAGATTGCAACATCCCTCTTCTTATGGCTTGGGGGATATGGATTACTAGGAATAATTTCATCTTCCTGGATACACCCATTGATTGGGAATATTCCCACAGGAACATCATTTCCATTTTCCACCTCATTCTTCATGATAGTTTACCCGCTCCAGCTAGGATCATCTAGCCTGAGATCATTGATCGTACTTTCCCTTGGGCTTATTTTGATGGGGCTTCAAATATTAATGGATGTGGTGGGGGTGTTGTTTTACACTTGTCTGATTCTCATTACTTTCAACTCAATATGGGGCTTGGTCCGGGAACTAATAACGATGCCAAACTCAACAGCCTCTGTCTTCTTTTACTTTTCTCCCAGGAACATGGTTGCAACAGGATTCAGATCTTTGGGGATTCTCAAATTATTATAAATTGGTTCAACTCACAAGCACACTGTCACTCTTATACTCTTACTGCTATTCTGGATGAGGTTCTTATGTTAAAATCATTTTTTGATTTCATCGTTGTCACACATACTTACAGGTAGAGGAACCAAATGGCCGACCAACTATCCAAGGAGGCCTCGCAATTAGAGTGGGCTCATTGGCATATCTCGGAGCATGATGCGGAAAAGGAGTTTCATTACTACCATCGTCCTTTCATCAATGATTTAGGTTTACAGGATGTAATCCCACTTTGACTGCAATTTTGGACATTTTTCAGATTTTGGATCGGCGCTACCACAATCTCTTAAAACTGTGATATCTTACTTTTTTTTTGCGACAAATATATATCTATTTATATTTTATGTTTCTGTACATAACATTATAGATTATATGGACACTCAGTATGATACATGACAGATATTGGACTCCTTCGAAAGAATGTTTATTTATGATACACTTGCATATGTTGAATATGCTGCTAAATGCAATATGTAATTTTTCTTGACTTAATGAAAAATTACGAATTTTTCTGTGGAAAAAAATTAAATTTTAATTATTTAAAATATTATAATAAATATTATAGTTATGATAATAAGTATTGTTATTATTATTATTTTTTTTTTTGAATAAGACTAAATCTATTAAGAAAAAAAATATAGTACAATCAGAGCTTTTCCATCTGGGAAAGTATCGGAGCAGGGGAGCTGGAAATGATAGATTATCAACCTCGGTCCCAAATAGCAACCTAGAACAAGCAGAAGGTAACCAAGATAGCTAAAAAATAGAGAGCGGGCCAGAGGGATCTACCCAGAGTGGGTGGATACCTCCAAATGACATTTTTTCACTTTCTTCTTGTTGACTTTTATCCAGCCATTGTGGCTTGGCTGGACAGGAACCAATTGTAGACTATTATGTTATGAAGGAGTCTCCTTATATGAATCAGAGGAGGAGGGTGCATGCGTGCGTTTCTGCGAGATCTGAGGTGCCAAAGGATCCTCAGGGCGGATCAAGGGGATTCCTTCGTGTGCTCAGCATTTTCTTCATCTGCTTCTTTTTCCTCCTCATCCGAGCTGAAGGAGTCTATGTCATCCATGGGGGGTGGATCACATGGTTTCCAGCTCTTCGATTTGGATTTACCTTTTTTATTATTCTCTTTGTCGAGGAAGGTGGCGCATGAGTTTTGTAGATGTCCCATCTGATGGCAGTGACGACACTAGAAGGCAGTGTTCTCATAGTCTAAGGTCTGAGTCCAGTGGAAGTCCCCAATTTTGAGATTGATCTGATCAGGTAGCCCGTTGTTGATGTCTATTTTTGCACAAATTCTGGCAAAGGTGTATATTCCTTTCTCTCCTCTAGAGGTGTCCATGGCCAGGAAGTGGCCAAGATTATTCCCGATCCCCTAGAAGACTGTGAAGTGCCAGAGATGTGCGGGGAGGTTTGGAAGCCTGACCCAGATGGGGAGCTTGGTGATGACTGCTGTGGAAGGGTCGAAGTCTGGAAACCATGGAGTAAGGAAGAGCCCCGCTGATCCCCAGAACCAGGGGCCTTCCGTTAATGCTCTCGGATAGTCTTCATTGAAGGCAAAGGCCACAATGAAGAAGCCTTTCGAGCAAAAGAAAACCTTGCAGTTGTTGGTCCAGTTGGAATGGATCCATTGGTAGAGATCTACTATTCGAGGCCATAGTCCATTAAACCTGCAAATGATGGCTTTTTCTGCAAACGTCTGAAATTGATCCTCCAATGTTGGATGAGAGATTTCAATGGGGGGGGGGGTTTCCTCCCTTTTATCCACCAGGAAAGGCTTGGGAGCCTCAGCTGGTTGAGCGGTTCTCTTAGAGGGCACCGCATCCTTATAGGAGAAGGCAGGAGTCGAGGAGGTTTTCCCAGAGGCTCCTCCTCTCAAGCGTAGAGAGAGCATAACTGAAGCATATCTTTTGATATTGTAATAAGACAAAGGCATAGGGTCCTCAAGTTGTTTACCTTCGTAAATAAATCTCAGGAGATCTGAGGGGATCCCCAGTCTGAGTTCAAGATCTCACCGAATGTCCTGCACCAGATCCGTGGCTCACACCCAGAGCAGCTGTGTTCCGCCAGATAGAAGAGAGATCTGGATCTGATAAGCGGAGGATGAATAATTTGCAAGCCTCTATTCTTCACCTCGAATCTGCGTCTGAGCTATGCGTACTCCTTGTATTCTTAGATCCACATGGCTTTTGGAATTGAAATCTGCTGGATGAGGATAAAAGTCCTCTTGAATCAGTCTCCGTACCCATTTTCTCTGTTCATTCATGAGGCTGGGACTATATTTCAGCAGGGACGCAGCTGTAGTCGAGGCTGCTGGGAGGCTTGATCCGACGTATTTGTGCCGTCTGGCGTTGATGACTTCTCCTGTGCCTAATCGTTGGCAGAGGGAGACATCAGCGTGAGCGTTTGTCCCTGTAACAAGATTTGCATCGACACAAGCAGGATTAACCCCTCGACCTGCAATCTGGGCCAAATTTGTTGCTGAATGGATGATCCGATGCTGCGTTCTATATATTTTCGGAGAAGAAAGGCCATAGAGACCTGCGACTTTGAATCCCTCAGAGCCTGCTCGCCTTGCCATGGTGTCGGTGGTGGCATAGCCCAATAGGGAGAGGGAGCAATGGCGTCGGCGGAAGACATTTCGATTAGGTTTTTTGCAGAGCTCCGCTCGCAGATCCTATAATAAGTATTGTTATTATAATGAAAGGAAATAAATAAATAAAAGGAAATAAAAAAAAATTCCATAATCTAAGAAGAGTGAACTAAATATTAAAATAACATAATTAAGGGAAAAAGAGGGGAATAAGGGAAAAATAAAAGGAAATGAGAAAATTAATTAAAAAAAGCATTTAAAAAATTTTAGAAAGGAAAAAGTACAATACCAAGAAAACGCCTAAAGATCCTTCAAGAAAACAAGGAACACAATCAGGAGGGTAAGAATCATATCGAGAGAGTTGGAGTCCACCTCTTACTCAATTTCCATCCATCATCCTTGTCGAGATTCCTAGCATGTCTCTCAATCTCAATAGCCTGACGAATATTTCGATGGTAGAAGTGGTCGACCTTGGAAATCACCTTGGTGTCATCAATTCAAACATGGTGACACGATTTTTCTGCATGTTCAGCAAGAGCTGATGTGAGGGAGCGATTGTGCCTAATGTCAGCAACATGCTCCTAGATTCTATGCTTAATGGACCTCCACATTTCTCCAATATAGGGAATACTGCAAGAACAAGGAATCCTGTAAATTCCTTTCATATCTTAAGGGTCAATAGGCTCCTTGACAAATCCGAGAGAATTCCTAATAGTATGAAGAGGTTTGAACAATGAGGAGACATTATTCCTTGTAAGGACATGGGAAATTTTGTTCGTTGTCCCTTGGATAAATGGGAAATGAACCTTGGAAATAGGATACACCCTAGTAGATTTTCCTCTTAACCCTTTATATGCCTTTTGAAAGGTGTTAAGGCCCTGAGATCTACTATACCCATTATTTTCAAATACATAAAGGAGATGGGATTTCTCCGACTCCGGGTGGTTTTTGTCAGAGATTCTTAGAGCACAGGTAGCAAGAGTGCAAAGAACACCAAATTTTTTAGCAGGAAAATTATGGGAATCGAGATAAATATATTGTTCCATGTGAGTTTTCTTGCGGAAAAATTGGTGCAAAATAGAACCATCATCCATTATAGAGAGAAGGATGTCTAATAAAGGAATTCAACCATCCACTTCAACTCCCATCATGAATTTAATGGAATCTGACTTAGAGTTCAGGTGGAAAAGAAATAAATCTAATCTCTCATGACCATGAGGAAAAATGACACAAGTATCATCCATAAACCTCTTCCACTTTTTAGAGTGAAATTGAATTGAGGCTAAGGCCTTTGCTTCAAAATCTTCCATAAATAAGTTAGAAACTATATATAGGGAGAGAGGGGAATCCATAGCAACACCACATGTTTTCTCATAGAAATCACCTTGGAAACTAAAGAAATTCGAGGTGAGGCAGAGGCCAACTAATTTAGTAGTGTTCTGGTCCGAGATTCTATTAATGCAATCAATGGCCTCACAGATGGGGATTTTGGTAAATAATGGTACAACATAAAAAAATTACTAATAACTCCCCGGGTTCCAGCCTGATATCCTTCCATTCTTTGATAAAGGAAGCCGAGTACTTAACATAGGAATCGGTGAGACCCACTAGGGGCTTAAGCTTTTGGGCTAAGAATTTAGCAAGAATATAAGTGGGTCCACTTATTGTGTTAACAATAGGTCTTAAAGGGGCCCCAAATTTATGAATCTTAGGAAGACCATAAATCATGGGGGTAAGGGGGGTGCTCTCAATGAGATTTTGAGATAGAGGACTAAGGGATGGATCTAACTTAATGGTGAGGGTAACCTCCTTAGATATCAATTTAATGGGGTTCTTTTTAATCTTAATGTAACTACCACTATTCGAAATATGGTCAATCATCTTGCTGACAAAGTCGGATTTATCCAAAATGAATATAGCACCGCCTTTGTCAACCTTGAGGATAACAATGTCAGGGTTGTCCCTCACGGATTTAAGGGCGAGAAACTCGAGTTTGCTAAGGTTCCTTTTTGGAGGCTTAGCCTTCCTAAAAAAAATAACACAGTCTTGCCTAATAGTCTCCTTAACATTATCTGGAAGGTCCCTAATGCCATAATTGATGTTACAGATGATGTCATCTAAGGAAATCTTCTTCGGGGCAAGGGAAAAATTAAGCCCTTTATTAAGGAGACTGAAGATTGTCTACTTTAGAAGATAACTCCTATTCCAAAAAAAAATATGTCATTGCAGTCACCATAGGTGAGATGTGCTACCTGTTGGCCACCTGTCAAATTTGTCCTATCAAAAGGTGGCCAAAACATTTTTCAGTCTTCAAGAAACACTTTCATTGCCAAAATGTTATCTCTTGAAGCCTGTGGGAGATCTCATGCTCATGTTTGAAAATTTTTCACTACTGTTTCCCTCCAGAACTCAAAAATTCTGCTAAATTCATAAGAAGAAACTGTTGTAAAAACCACCATTCTTCCTCTCCCCCTCTTCCAAACTCACCTTCATTCGCTCCCCTTTTTCCCCATAAAAACCCCTTTTTTTTCATGATTTCTTTTCTCCCCCCTCTTGAAAATCACTTTTATAAAGTTAAAGACCCATTCTTTAGCTTTACCGAAACCCCCATTTCCATTGAAAACCATGAAACATTCATAAAAAATACAAGTCTTTACTATGGACTTAAGCCCCTTTGGGCTAAGTCCTAAACCACTTCCCCCACATGCCCTTTCCCCGGAACCAGGTGCTAGTCCCATTAGCGCTAATCGCATCGGAAATATCCAAATGCGCGAGACTTGTGCTCTATTCAAAAGTTCTGATTGCGATTGGATTTTTATGTGTTAAAACTCCCGATTATATTATTTTCATATAAACCATAAAACCCGCCTTGGCACTTAAAAACCTTATGAATTTTCTTCCCGATCACCCTTTTCCTTTGTAAAGTCTAAAAACTCACTTTTCCAAAGTTTTAAGTTAAAAACCCGAGTCACGTGTTTTAATATAAATGGGTTAATTAAAAAGACCGATGCACAATCGCATCGGCAAAATTCAAATGGGTTGATCGAGAAGACCCGCATCAAAGGTTCCGATGCGATTGGGTCTTATATCTATAGCCCACGGTCTTTTGTTTCCTTTGTAAAACCAAGCACAAAGGCCAAAAATTTTATCGCGTCAGAAAAAAGGTTTAATGGGTTGATTGAAGAGCCCCAGGTCCGAAGGCCCGACTCCAATAAACCCATATATACATAAGCCCGGGCCTATCGGAGATTTATATAAAATAGGCCCCGCAACCGGGCGCCTAATCGCATCGGAGTTTTTCTTTTGGTGCGGTTCCGATATTCGATACCGCCAATTGCGATTGACCGATCACACAATCGCTTCGGCCCTTCCTCCGATTGCGCAATCGCATCACCCTATTCCTGACCTCCAATTGCGACTTCCCTCCGATTCACTCCTCGCCGTTGATCTGATCCTCAGATCAAACGGCCATCGCTTAATCGCTCCTGCCCTTCGCCCAATTGCGCAAATCGCATCGCAACTTTTCCATCGCATCCACTTTTTTGTTCCGCCGATTGGCCTCTCCCCGATTGGCCCTCCACTGTTGATCTAATCTTAAGATCAACGGCCTGCGCTTAATTGCATCACATTATTTCAATCGCTGCGTTATATTGCCACCCCCGATTTCCGATCACCCGATTCATTCACTTACCGTTGATCTCGTTCTTAGATCAACGGCCATCGCTTAATCGCTTCCGCCCTCCCGATCGTGCAATTGCATCGGAGATGTTTCATCACACACCTTTTCTCCTCCCACCGATTGCAAACCCCCGATTAGATCTGGACCGTCCACGTGTCCAGATCCAACGGCTACGCTTCTTCCCCACCATCTGAAGCAGTTTAAACCTAAAAACGCAGGATTTATTTATAATTTTATGTTTTATGCAGGTTTCAAAAGGTCTCCGTCGTTATATTGAAGAAAGGCCAGGAGTTGGGAATGACGATTCCCATGCTTTCGGCCTATAAATAGAACCATTCGCAGGGCTCCATTCAAACGTTTTATCAATGTTCCATGGGCGTCGATACCATAAAGGCCTTGCGTGGCTCTGCACATCAACAAGACACTGTGTTCTTAAATCACAGTTAAAAGAGCATCAGTTCTTGCCAGAGCAGAAGATCGAAAACGCTGAACTAAAGTGAATAAACCTCTCTAGCTCCCAAAGGGCAACTGCAACCTCATGGTAATTAAAGAAGACTTAGTCATTGTTACAAACACGTGGTGTTTTGCCCAAAGACAGTCGAACAATTAATGTTACTCAAGGATCTTATCTCTAATTGTCGGCAAAACTATTTTAAAGGATTAAAGAACAGTCCAGAAGCAGATCTTTTCAATCATTAGGCCTCGAAAGAAACAAACAAAGTTATGAAGCAGAGTTATAAATGATTACATTCCCACCTTATGCCTTTCCTGGTTCCCAAAGGCTAGGAATTGCATTGATTACATAATTAATAATACTTGACCCCTGGGAAATCCTCCCACCTCTTCATTCTTTTATAAATACTTCTGTAGAAGAGGAGAAAATGTTGGTCTCTGGACATCTGAATGTATGTAATAGTTATTCTGAAGCTGTTGATGCCCTGTTTGCAATTCAAAGACATATAAGCTGATATGGGAAGTTCGAAGTTGTAGAGACCCACCGAGCTTGCTGATTGTAACTGGTTTGAACATCTAATACAAGCTGCTGATTCATGGGATCCTAATTTGTGTCAATGGTGATGTGTTTCCTCACTGTCAATTGTTATTTTGCTTAATGTTTCCACTTTGTTCACTTTCTCTGATAAAGAGCAGCAAACATAGAGCTAGGATTTACTTTCAACAGTACCCTACTCTTACTGAAATCTTTATTGTCTATTTTTTCTTCATTTGAACGTTCTCTTTGAAGAGTACATCAATGCAGGTCGGTTTAAAGGCACTTGCTTGATCTAAATTTCTCTTTATCACTGTTATCTATGTTTTCCTTATTGAATATGCTGAAAGCAGGGTATTTTAAAGGCACTTACCTGATCTTAAGCTTTTCAACTGTTTGTTAATGTTTTCTAACTGAAAGTACTTCAAAGCAGGCTAGTTTAAAGGTATTAACGTGATCTCAGAATACTTTATGTTTTTCTTATTGAATATGCTGAAAGCAAGGTAGTTTAAAGGCAATTACCTGATCTTAAGCTTTTCAACTGTTTTTTAATGTTTTCTAACTGAAAGTACTTCAAAGTAGGCTAGTTTAAAGGTATTAACCTGATCTCAGAATACTTTATGTTTTTCTTATTGAATATGCTGAAAGCAGGGTAGTTTAAAGGCACTTACCTGATCTTAAGCTTTTCAATTGTTATCTATGTTTTCCTGATTGAATATGTTGAAAGAAGGGTAGTTTAAAGGCACTTACCTGATCTTAAGCTTTTCAACTGTTTTTTAATGTTTTCTAACTGAAAGTACTTCAAAGCAGGCTAGTTTAAAGGTATTAACCTGATCTCAGAACACTCTCACGTTTTTCTTTAAGTACATGCTGAAATAAATATAGTTTAAAATAACTTATTTGATCTTAGGCTGTTTCACTATATTTTCATTTGTTTGTTCTTCATTTCTTATCTGTTTCATTCCATAAATTTTCCTTTAAGAGATCCTTTGACATAAGTGACTTGCCCCATGGATCCCGCTTGAACCTCGTTGTCCAATTAAAATACTCCTATGACTCCATAGCCCAATGGGTTAAAAATGTCTTTGCCTTTCTGTCAGCCAAACCATTCCTCCACTTGCAGACACCTTCACCCTTCATTTTGAAACTGCCTTCGCCTTCATCATGTCCTTGCCCAACCAAAATAAAAAAAACCCAAGCTCTTCATAACTAGCCTAATATCACAATTTCAACTATTAAAGATCACATCTTTAAACTCATTCATAGAGAGATCCCTCTCTGGATTCAGGAGGGCTAGATCCTAGAATCCCAAAGTTGGTTGAAATAATTGTTGCTTCTGCAGTTTTAGTCTTACCAATCTGCTAAAATTACAGATTCCTAACATTTCTGGCGACTTCCCTGGGGACTCAGTTGAATTTTCATCTTAGTTTCCTTTAAAAACTTCATAAAAACTTGTGAGTAAAAAGCAGCCTTTTTGAGCACTACTAAAGAATGGTAATCATGATAAAACTTATTTTGAATCAGTGACAAACTAGGTAAACCCTAGGATTCTCCTAAGACTTTATCCAACCTTGAAAAATCAGTTAGCTTAGCCATAAGAGTAAACTGTCTTTGTCTCATAACCGTAGCTAAGTTTTGAAATGGAGTTAGGATATTCTTAAAAACCAGACAACTGAAAAAATAACTCAGAAAACCTGAAAATTTTCAGATTGGTATTCGATAAACATGGTGGTGGACCATAAGACCTTTTACCGCTGAAAAGAGCTAAAAAATTCCACTTGGCGACTCCACAATCCTGAACTGACCTTAAGACTCCACTAGGAATAACCCTTATCATTGTAACACCTTTCAAACTCAGTCACAAGACTACAGGACTGAAATTTTTCCAAAATAGACTAGTTAACCTCTTAAAGATTGTCATACCTGGTTGAACTTATCTTGTTTATTTGGATCTGAAAAACACAGCATAGTGGCTTCTAGAAAGATTCACACTAGAGCCTATCCTGACCCTGATCCACCTAAGATAGTTGATAACCCAGAAAGTATCCTCAGGAAGTTTCCTAAGATTAATTTATCAATTGTTTTCAGATCACCCTTGAGAGCTAATTCAGTCCCTGAAAATATTTCAGCTCTACAACAATCTCAAGTTGACTTAGTAAATCCATTTAGAACTAGGTCTCTTGGTGATTTAGATCATTTAGATTCTGAGTCTTCACTATCATCCCCAGAAACAAGTGAACCTCTTGGTAGTAGAGAAACAACACCTCCTGATTTGCATTTTCTTCACAACTTAGGTGCCCCTCATCCAAGATCAACTCAGCAGTCTATTCCTGGTCCATCCACTTCTGCTCACCCTACATCCATTGTTCAAACCACCCCACTTCAGCCCACTACTCCCCTTGTAAATCCACCTCCACCTCCTGCCATGGCCGCATGGTATGCTCCCCTAGTCCTTCCTGTACCACTAGTCAATCTTCCACAGGACTATCAGTCCAAAATTCCATTATACGATGCTAACAATACTACAAATGCATCACAAAATGTGGATAAGATGAATGACTACTTTGACAAAAATGAAATTGATGATGATTCAATCAAACTTAGGCTATTTGCTCAGAGCTTAGGGGGAGAAGTGAGGAAATGGTTCAAAGGTTTAAACCCCCATAGTATCCGTGATCTACAAGCCTTCCATCAAACCTTCTTAAACAAATGGGAAGTAAAGAAAAACCCTCTTCAAGTCCTCTCTGACTATAAAAATCTCCATAGAGACAATGGGGAAAGTGTGCAAGCTTATTGCACTAAATTCAATAGCGTGTATAATGCACTTTCCCAAGAACTAAAACCTCCACAAGGCTCAGCTTTAAACAAGTTTCCTGAAGGGTTCGATCCTGAGATGGCCTATCAGCTGAGGGAGAGAGATTTTGCAACTCTTGAAGATATGCAAAAGGGTGCTCTTTCTGTGGAAGTCAACCTAATGGAGAAAAGAGCAAGAATGAAAACTAAAAAGAGAGTAGCCTTCAGAGAGGAAAATTTCCCTTCTACTTCCAACTCAAAGATGGAAAGAATGATGGAGGAGATGATGAAGAAAATGATCATCCTTGAGAGAGCACAAGCAAGTCAAAACCAAACTGCTCCTCAAAACAAAAACCAAAATCAGAATTTTAGAAGGAACCAACCTCCAAACAAACCTAGGGAAGATGATCAACAGATCACTCCTCCCTTTCATCAAAACTATATAAGTGAGGTTGAGGAAACAGAGGAGATAATAGAGGAAAATGATATCAACATGTTGGGAGTAGATAATGATGACTTTGAGATTCATTTTGATAGGGAACAAGGTTTTCATACCCTTTATGATGACAAAAAAGATGATAATGAAAGTTATTTTCAGGACATGGAAAACGTCATCATAGAGCCTCAAAAAGAATATGACCTTAGAAGCAAAACCAGTCAACAAACTCCCAACACCAAAACTTCCGACAAATCTTCACAAAACAACACTACAACCAAGCCTAAAATGGCCAAACAAAAGGATAAAACAATAGCTGTGAATTTTGATAGAGATAGAGAGAAAGGCACTCAAAACAAAGAAAAACAGAGTGCGGACATTAGTAGTACTACCGCTTCAGCTAGTACTCTTGTTAAGACCATTTTTTCAAAAACGAATAGAACAAATCAGCAAGCTGATGTGGCTGATAGACTGGCAGGTAGTAAGGTTGAGACAAGTTCATCAAAGAACCAGATTCTTTTCAGCCTAGAGCAGGAAATTTCAAAGATCAGAATCTCCGTTCCCCTGACTGAGTTAGCTGCCCAGAATGTATATAGGACCCAAATTTTGAAGGCTTTAAATATTGAGGATAATAATGACTCAGTCAATCTTAATGATGACCAGCCAGAGCTCATTTTTGGTCTTAGGATTGAAGGTATATATCAGGAGGGACTTGTACCTCCCTTTTATGTGAGTTTTAATGTTCATGACAAAATCTTGCATAATGCTATGCATGAATCGGGAGCCTCGCACAACCTTATGCCAAAGGTGATAATGGAAAGGCTAGGACTAGAAATAACCAGACCTTACAAGGATTTATATTCTTTTGATTCAAACAGAGTAAAGTGCCTTGGCCTAATCAAAGACCTTTGTGTGACTTTGACCCAAATCCCAGCCAAGTGCATGGTGATGGATGTTGTGGTGGCTGATGTGCCTCCTAAATATGACATGTTGTTGTCAAGATCCTGGGGTGCCAAGCTCCAAGGTACCATACAGATGGATGGGACATATGCCACTATCCCTATTTTTAGCCAGCTCAGAAGACTGTATAGAGAGTCCCACATGAATTTCATGGTTAGTAGTCCGGAAAATCCTGAAAATTCTCCCATTTATTCTATCCATACCAACCCAGATTCATTTATCTTTTACAATAATGAATCCACAAAACAGTCAGAGCCAGAACACAGTGACTCGGATAAACAGTTAGAGACCCCTAATCTAGAAATAAACGTAGTTATAGATGTGGAAGAAAACGAGAGAGAAACCTTGGAACAACATGTTGAAACAATGGACCAGAGTGAACAAAGCCAATATGGTAGACGACAGACTGCCCCTCTCGTTCAGCTCCATTACAAACCTGAGGAGGTGAAACAAATACAACTAAGTGCCGAGATTTCACAACAACCCATAAGCACGTTGGTTGAAGAAGACGAAACTGAAAATAGTCCTCTATGGAGTATGCATTTTGATGGGTCATGCACTAAGAGCAATGCTGGTGCAGGTGTCTGGATTACCAACACTAAAAACAACCACATAGAAAACATTTCCTGCAAATTAAACTTTCAGTGTTCCAATAACATAGCAGAATATGAATCCCTTCTCTTAGGCTTACATCTATTAAAAAAGTTAGGAGCCACAAGAATTAATGTGTATGGGGATTCAGAACTAGTCATCAAACAAGTCAATGGGGAATATAACGCAAATCATCCCAGACTTAGAGCTTATTGAAACGATGTCATGGACCTTTTAAAAACTTTTGAGGAGTCCAAACTGATGTTTGTTCCAAGGAAAAGCAATATTGTCGCACACAATTTAGCTTTTGCGGCTAGGACATGCTTAACGCCATTTGGAACCAAAGACTGTACAACTCAAATCAAGTTTAGACCAGTCGTGCCAGATAATGAAAAAAATTGGTAGGTCTTTGAGGGTGACAAGCAAATAGAGGATTTTCTGCTGGGCAGGAACGAATTTGAGTCATCTGATTCGGATTCTAAATCCGATGAAAATCGTCTAAACAAAAAGTCCCCTGAAAAAGAAAAATCATCTGGTCCCGTAGAAATCAACATGTTAAATAAAAAACTTGACACTCACACTGAAGAATACAAGGACACAGAAAACGAAGACATTGAGGTATTGCCGTCAAAGGATAAGAACATACCTATGGGACTAGCATCGTTAGAAGACCTCTTTGATTTTAACGATGTAGAAAAAAAGCCCACCGTAGAATACACAGAGTCTGAGGTCGAGGAATGCAACACAGGCACCGAGGATCAGCCAAAAATGATTAAATTAGCTAAGTCCTTGCCACCAGAAATAAAAAAGAAATACGTTGACCTGTTTAAAGAGTTTGTCGATGTGTTTTCCTGCAGCTATGAAGACTTGAAAGCCTACGATACAGAAATCATCTAGCACAAGATCCCTTTGAAAGAAAACCAGAAACCCTTTAAGCAAAAATTGCGTCGAATTATTCCAATACAACTGCCTCTAGTAGAAAAGGAAATCAAGAAAATGTATGAGGCAGGAATCATTGTACCTGTGAGGTTTTCAGATTGGGTTTCTAACCTTGTAGCCGTAAGGAAAAAGATAGGAGAAATCATATTGTGCATTGACTTCAGAAACCTTAACAGAGCCTCCCTAAAAGATAATTACCCTTTACCCAAAATGGAACACATCCTACAAAGGGTGGTTGGTTCGAAGAGGATTTCTCTGTTAGATGGATTTTCAGGGTATAAACAGGTTTTAGTACTCCTAGAAGACCAACTCAAGACAGCTTTCACCACTCCTTGGGGCACTTTCATGTATGTGAAAATGCCTTTTGGATTAATGAATGCTGGGGCCACTTTCCAAAGGGCCATGGACATTGCATTTTCAGAGGAGATAGGGAACTTCATTGTAATTTACCTTGATGACATAACAGTTTATTCCAAATCTGATGAAGAGCACCTAAAAAATTTAAGAAAGGTCCTTGAAAAATGCAGAAGGTTTGGGTTATATTTAAATCCCAAAAAGACAGTGTTTTGCCTTCAAGAAGGTAAACTCCTTGGCCATATCATATCAGAAGAAGGGATTAAAATAGATCCAAATAGAATTGAGGGAATACTACAGATTAGCCAACCAAGGAACATAAAATAATTGCAGTCCTTTATTGGAAAGATTAACTTCTTGAGGAGGTTTATTCCAAATTTAGCAGAACTCCTTAGAAACATGACTAATATGCTCAAGAAAGAAGTAGGAGTGAAGTGGACTGTAGAAACCAAAAAATCCTTCGAATTGGTAAAACATGCACTCACCCGGGCACCAGTCCTAATCAGCCTAGACTTTTCAAAAGAGTTCCTTATTTTCTCCTTTGCCTCAGAGCACACTGTGGCTGCAGTCTTGTTGCAGAAAAACCCAGAGGGATAGGAACAACCCATTGCTTTTTTCAGCAAGGCTTTAAGGGATGCACCCTTGAAATATAACATAATGGAAAAACAGGCCTATGCTTTGGTAAAGGCCTTAAAAGACTTCAGGGTGTATATTCTACATTCCCACATCATTGCCTATGTACCTAATATAGTGGTAAAATACATCTTGTCACAAGACCCAGATGGAAATAGAGGTAAATGGATTTCTGCTATATTAGAGTATGATTTGGAAATCAGACCAACCAAACTTATTAAAGGTCAGGGCTTAGCTCAACTAATGGCTGAATCTAATCTACAAGCCCTTGACATTAACATGGTAGATGCCTTGGATGAATAGGAATAATTACCTGCTCCCACTATCGAAGAGAAGTTTCAAAACTCACCCTGGTACATTGATATCTTATATGTGCTTGCAAATCTTAATGCTCCTCCTGATTTATCAAAAACAAAGGCAAGATTTTTAAAATTGAAAACTAGGAACTATTGCATTTTAAATGAATGTTTATTTTGGAAAAATGTTGATGGTTTAGTGCTTAAGTGTTTGCCTTAAGTTGATGCAGAAAGGATCAAATATGAATTCCATGAAGGAGAGTGTGGAGGCCATCTTTACTGGAAAACCATAGCTAATAAAATCCTTAGAGCTAGCTATTACTGGCCCACCCTTTTTCAGGATGTCCATAAAATGATAGTTTCCTGTCACAAATGCCAAATTTTTGAAGGCAAAATAAAACTTCTTCCTTTACCATTACAACCTATCACTGTTGAAGCTCCTTTTCAACAGTGGGGCCTAGATTTTATAGGGGAAATCCTTCCTGTTTCATCTGCCCAACACAAATGGATTCTCACAGCCACTGACTACTTCACAAAATGGATTGAAGCCATCCCTTCTAGGAATGCCGCAAATTTTGTCATTATAAAATTCCTTGAAGACCATATCTTGTCTAGATTCGGATGCCCTAGGAAGATTATTACTGATAATGCTGCTGCTTTTTGTTCCAAAAAGACGATTGATTCTTGTCACAGGTATCAGATTACACTTGGCCATTCTACTGCTTACTACACTCAAGGTAATGGGCTAGCAGAATCATCAAATAAAAGTTTGGTGACCATCATCAAGAAGCTGCTTGAAGAGAACAAAAAATCATGGCATAAAAATTTGGTGCATGCTCTGTGGGCAGACAGATTGACCACAAAAAAGTCCATTGGAATGTCCCCTTACCAGCTTGTTTATGGAGCAGATGCGGTGTTTCCTACCAGCCTAGGTGTACCAGTAATAAAATTAATCCAAGAAATACAGTCAGAAGAGGACAACATGATTAGGAGGATCAGTCAGACAATACATCTCCAGCAGAGTAGGGAAGAGGTTTACAATAGGGCTCAGAAGGTGCAAGAAAACATAAAGAAGTTGTTCGACAAAAGAACAAAGGCTTGTATTTTCAACATTAGAGATAAGGTACTCAAATAGGATTCCAAAAGAGAGGACAAGGGTAAACATGGTAAATCTGACAGTTTGTAGCAAGGTCCTTACATCATTCAGTCCACCATTGGTCCAAATGCCTTCTTTCTATAAGAGTTAGATTGCACAGATCTGTTTGGGGGTCCTGTCAATGGCAGGGTCCTTAAGAATTACTACTGCTGAGTTAATTTTAAATCTTTCATTTCCATTATAAATGCCATGTGCTTTGTTCAGTCTCATAAAAGAAAAAATACAAAAACAATTAAAGAAAGAAAAGAGGGCAGATTGTCAAAACAAGAAAGGTATAAGCCCCATACCAAAAAAGAAAAACAAATCTGAAAGTGTGCAAGCTCAAATGCCACTCCTACAAAACACACTTCTAGTTAGTCAAACAACCTAAACTTGACTAATTAGCTTTAAATTTTCTGCTGATAGGATAGTGAATTTGATTTGCCAAAATGTTTAATCTTGGCTTATCAGTAGATAGTTTAGGATAGAAATTAAAGGTTCAAACATGTTCAAAATCTGGACCTAAGTTCCCAAAAAGACATGACTCAAATCTGTTTTATTTTTTGAGTCAAAAGAGATGTAAATATGGTTCTAAACAGCTCAAGATCTGAACCAGAAAACAAGGAAGAAACGGCTCAAAAAAGAGTCAAAACAGAGCTGTAAAAGATGAAGGAAGTACTTTAAACTTTCAGATCTTAAGCCTTCCAATTTGATTTAAATTTCTGCAAAATAAATGTCTGTGTGCAGCTTGTTTTATGCCATAGACTAGCATCAAGTTAGACTGTTCAATCCTGACTTGAATGCTTTTTAAAATTTCTGTTGTAGAATTTAGAGAATAAAAATCTGTTGGCCAGTTTAATCCCAACAGATAGTAGATTAGGTAGAGAATTATATGGATTCAACTGTTTAATCTGAATCCATGGAAAATAAGGAGTAGAAATAGATTAGATTTTTGCTTTCAAAAAGAATAAAATGTTGTAAGAGAGTTTGCCAATCCAAGTGCACTCTAAGAAGAAAAAATGTTAGATCTGTAGGATTGGGTAGGTAGAAAGCTTGTAGATGAAAGTCCATTGTTATTATAGCTGCTAATATGTTTTCAAAGCAAGATCAGCCTAGCAAAGGAAGGATAGCCCAATGGATCAGGCACAGGTCAACCTCCCAGAGAAACATAATGGATGTGGCATAGGTCAGCCTCCCAGAGAAAGCAAGTCTGAAGTTCTTGATGCCTTCAAGAAGGCACCATCCCCAAGTGGAGCCACTGTTGGCCACCTGTAAAATTTGTCCTATCAAAAGGTGGCCAAAACATTGTTCAGTCTTCAAGAAACACTTTCATTGCCAAAATTTTATCTCTTGAAGCCTGTGGGAGATCTCATGCTCATGTTTGAAAATTTTTCACTACTGTTTCCCTCCAAAACTCAAAAATTCTGCTAAATTCATAAGAAGAAACTGCTGTAAAAACCACCATTCTTCCTCTCCCCCTCTTCCAAACTCACCTTCATTCGATCCCCTTTTTCCCCATAAAAACCCCTTTGTTTTCATGATTTATTTTCTCCCCCCTCATGAAAATCACTTTTATAAAGTTAAAGACCCATTCTTTAGCTTTACCGAAACCCCCATTTCCATTGAAAACCATGAAACATTCATAAAAAATACAAGTCTTTACTATGGACTTAAGCCCCTTTGGGCTAAGTCCTAAACCACTTCCCCCACATGCCCTTTAGTCAGAACCAGGCGCTAGTCCCATTAGCGCTAATCGCATCGGAAATATCCAAATGCACGAGACTTGTGCTCTATTCAAAAGTTCCGATTGCGATTGGCTTTTTATGTGTTAAAACTCCCGATTATGTTATTTTCATATAAACCATAAAACCTGCCTTGGCAATTAAAAACCTTATGATTTTTCTTCCCGATCACCCTTTTCCTTTGTAAAGTCTAAAAACCCACTTTTCCAAAGTTTTAAGTTAAAAACCCAAGTCACGTGTTTTAATATAAATGGGTTAATTAAAAAGACCGACGTGCAATCGCATCGGAAAAATTCAAATGGGTTGATCGAGAAGACCCGCATCAAAGGTTCCGATGTGATTGGGTCTTATATCTATAGCCCCCGGTCTTTTGTTTCCTTTGTAAAACCAAGCACAAAGGCCAAAACTTTTATCGCGTCGGAAAAAAGGTTTAATGGGTTGATTGAAAAGCCCCAGGTCCGAAGGCCCGACTCCGATAAACCCATATATACATAAGCCCGGGCCTATCGAAGATTTATATAAAACAGGCCCCGCAACCGGGCGCCTTATTGCATCGGAGTTTTTCTTTTGGTGCGGTTCCGATATTCGATACTGCCGATTGCGATTGACCGATCGCGCAATCGCTTTGGCCCTTCCTCCGATTGCGCAATCGCATCACCCTATTCCCGACCTCCAATTGCGACTTCCCTCCGATTCACTCCTCGCCGTTGATCTGATCCTCAGATCAAACGGCCATCGCTTAATCGATCCTGCCCTTCGCCCGATTGCGCAAATCGCATTGCAACTTTTCCATCGCATCCACTTTTTTGTTCCGCCGATTGGCCTCTCCCCGATTGGCCCTCCACCGTTGATCTAATCTTAAGATAAACAGCCTGTGCTTAATCGCATCACATTGTTTTAATCGCTGCGTTATATTGCCACCCCCGATTGTTGATCACTCGATTCATTCACCACCGTTGATCTCGTTCTTAGATCAACGGCCATCGCTTAATCGCTTCCGCCCTCCCGACCGCGCAATCGCATCGGAGATGTTTCACCGCACTCCTTTTCTCCTCCCACCGATTGCAAACCCCCGATTAGATCTGGATCATCCATGTGTCCAGATCCAACGGCCACGCTCCTTCCCCGCCATCTAAAGCAGTTTAAACCTAAAAACGCAGGATTTCTTTATAATTTTATGTTTTATGCAGGTTTCAAAAGGTCTCCGTCGTTATATTGAAGAAAGGCCAGGAGTTGGGAATTAGGATTCCCATGCTTTCGGCCTATAAAGAGAACCATTTGCAGGGCTCCATTCAAACGTTTTATCAACGTTCCATGGACGCCGATACCATAAAGGCCCTGCATGGCTCTGCACATCAACAAGACACTGTGTTCTTAAATCATAGTTAAAAGAGCATCAGTTCTTGCTAGAGCATAAGATCGAAAATGCTGAACTAAAGTGAATAAACCTCTCTAGCTCCCAAAGGGCAACTGCAACCTCATGGTAATTAAAGAAGACTTAGTCATTATTACAAACACGAGGTGTTTTTCCCAAAGACAACCGAACAATTAATGTTACTCAAGGATCTTATCTCTAATTTTCGGCAAAACTATTTTAAAGGATTAAAGAACAGTCCAAAAGCAGATCTTTTCAATCATTAGGCCTCAAAAGACACAAACAGAGTTATGAAGCAGAGTTATAAACGATTACATTCCCACCTTATGCCTTGCCTGGTTCCCAAAGGCTAGGAATTGCATTGATTACATAAGTAATAATACTTGACCCCTGGGAAATCCTCCCACCTCTTCATTCTTCTATAAATACTTCTGTAGAAGAGGAGAAAATGTTGGTCTCTGGACATCTGAATGTATGTAATAGTTATTCTGAAGCTGCTGATGCCCTGTTTGCAATTCAAAGACATATAAGCTGATATGGGAAGTTCGAAGTTGTAGAGACCCATCGGGCTTGCTAATTGTAACTGGTTTGAACATCTAATACAAGCTGTTGATTCATGGGATCCTGATTTGTGTCAATGGTGATGTGTTTCCTCACTGTCAATTGTTATTTTGCTTAATGTTTCACTGTCATTTCTCTCGATAAAGAGCAGTGAAACATAGAGCTAGGATTTACTTTCAACAAGCATTCTACTCTTATTAAAGCTTTATTGTCTATGTTTTCTTCATTTGGAACGTTCTCTTTGAAGAGTACATCAATGCCAGGTCGGCTTAAAGGCACTTGCCTAATCTAAATTTCTTTCTATCATCGTTATCTATGTGATACTAGTGATATATGCCGAAAAGGTGGTAGTTTTAAAGGCACTTACCCGATCTTAAGCTTTCTAACCGTTTTGTTAATGTTTATAAACTCGAAAGTACTTCAAAGCAAAGGTTTAAAAGGTATTAACTGATCTCGTAATACTTTATGTTTTCCTTATTGAATATGCTGAAAGCAGGGTAGTTTAAAGGCACTTACCTGATCTTAAGCTTTTCAACTGTTTGTTAATGTTTTCTAACTGAAAGTACTTCAAAGCAGGCTAGTTTAAAGGTATTAACCTGATCTCAGAATACTTTACGTTTTTCTTATTGAATATGCTGAAAGCAGGGTAGTTTAAAGGCACTTACCTGATCTTAAGCTTTTCAACTGTTATCTATGTTTTCCTTATTGAATACGCTGAAAGCAGGGCAGTTTAAAGGCACTTACCTAATCTTAAGCTTTTCAACTATTTTTTAATGTTTTCTAACTGAAATTACTTCAAAGCATGCTAGTTTAAAGGTATTAACCTGATCTCAGAACACTCTCACGTTTTTCTTTAAGTACATGCTGAAAGAAATATAGTTTAAAAGAACTTATTTGATCTTAGGCTGTTTCACTATATTTTCATTGGTTTGTTCTTCATTTCTTATCTATTTCATTCCATAAATTCACCTTTAAGAGATCCTTTGACATAAGTGACTTGCCCCATGGATCCTGCTTGAACCTCGCTGTCCAATTAAAATCCTCCTATGACTCCATAGCCCAATGGGTTAAAACTGTCTTTGCCTTTCTGTCAGCCAAACCATTCCTCCACTTGCAGACACCTTCACCCTTCATTTTGAAACTGCCTTCGCCTTCATCATGTCCTTGCCCAACCAAAACAAACAAAACCCAAGCTCTTCATAACTAGCCTAATATCACAATTTTAGCTATTAAAGATCACATCTTTAAACTCATTCATAGAGAGATCCCTCTCTAGATTCAGGAGGGCTAGATCCTAGAATCCCAAAGTTGGTTGAAATAATTGTTTCTTCTGCAGTTTTAGTCTTACCAATCTGTTAAAATTACAGATTCCTAACACTACCTATTTCGCTTAAATTTATTTTTTCCTTCTAAAAAGACTTTTATATTATCATGGTTCCCATATTTACAAAACCTAGAACCTAGAAGTTCAAAACTAGCATAGAAAAGAACTTAACGAGAAAATGATTAAAGAAAAATTAGATTGTTTTTCCTGGAAGAGTGTCTCTCTTTCCACCTCTGGAAGAGCATCACTCTACTCCAGTTTCGCCTCCTCTATTGTCATTCCCATTCATATTGCTCTGACACTAGACTGTACCGAAGGGACTGACAAAGACTCTTTCAATCCTAATAGCAGCCTAATTCTGCTCATCAGTCGTTAAAATCTAACAGGTGGAGTCATCGTAAGAGATTTGTATGCCCCTTTCTAATGTCTCTGAGTTTCTTTAGATATATTTCATCTAAATATTCTTATCGAGAAACAATTTTGCTGCACTCATTATCGAGAAACAATTTTGTTGTACCCATAGAAACAATTAACAATATTTGCATTGGAGTGAGTGGCAAGATAATCTTCCTAAATATTCTATTTCTTCACAGTGTATCTTTGCACCTTTAGAGACAATTGCTAATTTAAATATCATTAAATTATAAAAATTTAATCAAAAGTTTTAAGAATATGAACCATATTTTTAAAAATGTAATTAATTATCAATTCAGAAAAATAAATTAAAAATTAAAATATTATTAAATTATGAAATTAAAATTATTGATTTTTTAATTAAAAAAAAATAATATAAATAGTTAAAATTTATATTTATTTTTAATATTAAAAATGTAAATCTATTCTCAAATAATCAAATGAGGAAGAGATGAATTTTATATAATATAAACCCGTACGCAGAGGCATAACGAGAAATTTTGTTATTCCGATTCTATATCAACATCAGAGTTCTCGTTTCAAGAGTATGGAAACAACCTTCAATGAAATTAGTTTTTTTAAAGAAAGGCATGTCATTGCTAAGTTAATGTTATATCAAGCAATGAATAACGAATGGACTAGAGAAATGAAAGATGCTAAAAATACATCATAATCATTTATTTAATACGAAGAATGACAATTTTATAATATTTAATATATTTGTTTTTGTCTTCCTATTTTTAGTTTAAATTCGAAGTTAAATAAATTACAAATATTTTCATAATTAAAATTTAATAATCAAAAAGTTGGATGAAGAGCCATAATAATCAAATAGTTGAATGAAGAAGGATATTGGTTTCACAATTCTATTATAACTCTAAAATTAGATATTGGTTTCACAATTCTATTAGAACTTTAAAATTAGTAAAATTAATATATTTAAATTAATAAAAATAACATGTTTAAATTTAAAGTTAAATAAAATATATTTTTTTCATAAATAAAATTTAATAGTTAAATAATTGTATGAAGAAAGATATTGGTTTCACAATTTTATTATAATAATAAAATTAATAAAAATAATATGTATTGATATTTTTAAAAATAAAATTTAATAATCAAATAATTACATGAAAAGATATTGGTTTCACAATTTTATTATAACTCTAAAATTGATAAAAATAATATGTTTAAATTCAAAGCTAAATAAAGTATATATTTTTTTATAAATAAAATTTAATAATTAAATAGTTGCATGAAAAGAGATATTGGTTTCAGAGTTTTATTACAAACTCTAAAATTATATTATTATAAAATATAAACTAAATACTTTTAGTAACAAATAAAAGTTTTTATTCAGCAATTTAATATTTAACAACACATTTATATTATTATTATAAAATAGAGAGGAGATATATTTAGTAATAAATCAAAATCTTTATTCACCAATTTACTATCTAACATAATAATGAATTTAAAATTAAATTAGTATAAAACAATATTTAAATTATGAATTTAACTAGATTGTAAAAATATTTCAAAATCTAAGAGTAAAGTCTATTTTTTAACAAAGTCAATTTTAAAAATCAATAAATATTTCAATAATACATTTTTAATATATTATTATTATTATCTAGTTTTAAGGTCAAGGTCAAGTCAAACACCAAATTGGTGTATGAGATCGTCTTGTTTGTAGGACAAGGGAGCCACCTCGCCAGACACCAAATTGGTGTATGAGACCCCCTTGTTTGTGGGACAAGGGACCCAACTCCACGCAACTATTTCACTGCTAACTCTAAGAAGGCATACATACTCTACCTCCTCTCGTTTTAAACATGTTGCCTCTTAGGAGGAAACACATGTGTTTAAACTTGTTACCTCTTAGGAGGAAACACATGTTCTTATCCATTAGGCCCACTCAAATAGTATCTTTGGTGTTAGAATTACACATTTTAGAAATAGACATAAAATCAACCATTTTGAATTTACACAAACAGAAAAATGATATATTCTGGTTAAACCATTATGAGTAACTCTTCTGAGAGATTTATGAGCATCTTCTACATCAACAAACATAAACCTGAATTTACTCCATGTACAATTTTAGCGAAATTATGTGAAATTAGGAGTTTTTATTATTTAAAATACATTTTATGATGTATAAATAAAATTATTTCCATTCAAAAGCAAAACCTTTAAAACACATGGATGGTAGAGAGTACACAACTCATGCTTTTGATTACAACAATTTTTTATTAGAAACCATGTAAAAAAACCTTCCTAATCTAAAACAACTAACCGCTCACCAAATTTATTATTTTTTACCATTGTATAACTTTAATTCGTATCAATATAATCATCAACCTCGGCTTTGAATCCTACAATGTTCAGCTTCGAATATTTGACCACTTCTGCTGCTGAGAAATCGACTGCACTGCCTTCTCCACGGTGATGTCGAACGCATCCCAGACTGATCTCGTCACCTTTGAATCACTTGTTGTTGCCGTCATTGTGTAAACGATATGCAGAATCAAACTCACCAACTTCTCCTACATATCTCTCACCCTCTTACTGCTCAAACCCCTTAACACTCACTCAATGACTGAAATATTAGCAACCACGTCATCCTACGGAATAAACATAGAGTACTGTCGAATTTTCTGATAAATCCTTAACACAATACAGAGGAATTTATTTCCTCTTCGAACACAGAGATTTCATTAACAAATCTACAGATGGAGCATTAATTCAATACACAGACACAATGTGGAGTGAAACTCTATTTTTCATTTACAAACTTTCAGCTATTACAATCTTCAGAACTCATGTTCTAGTTTTCTCTTTCACTCTGCTCCACTACCTATACTTCTTTATCTATTCACTACTCTCACACACACTTTTACTTAGGTTATAATTGTTATTTAATATTGTTGCTACTAATTTATTAAAAAAAACATATATATATATATATATATATATATATATATATATATATATATATATATATATATATATATATATATATATACAATACAAACGGTAGCAACAATATTAAATAAAAATTATAACCTAAGTAAAAAGAAAAACTATATAAAAGAAATTATGTCGCTACGGCATTTAACAATAATACATTACAATGTTGCGATGAGGCGCGCGATATGTTTATCGCACGGAAAGATGTGCCAGGTGATGTCAGCACCGAGTGGTGTGAAAAATTAACGGGGAGGAGAATTGCGAAGGGTTATCGTATCAAAACGATGTGTTGACTGATTGGACTTCGTTTCGATGCGATGAAGCACTATTACCTACAGGGAGGATGAGTTGGCACGGTGGGGTCATGCTATCGTGTGATTTAGAAAGGGTGGTGGCGTGTGCATGGAGGCGTGCGATAAGCACCGATTGGTCGAGGTAGGTTTGACGTGGATTGGTAGGGTCCACTTGACGTGGAAAGGTTTGAATTCAAATGGTATGGTGCGGTATTAAGTGTGGTAGGTGCATAGATGTTATGGTGGGGGTTTCGTAGGTCAAACCACGGTTTTGAAAATCAGGAAGGTTGCGGCATTGTAAAATAAATTTGGTTGTTGCAGGTGGAATTAAACCAAAAATTGAATGCACAGGTTGAGTGCAAGAAACTTTAAAAAAATTGTTGATGCTCCTGTCCTTCTACTTCAAATCAAAAATTGATGTTGTTGTCCTATTGGTTCAGATTGGTAGCTGGGAGTAATTTCCAACACTCCCCCTTAATCACAACTGTTGTTATCTTGCATTCCCAGACATTATCTGAGATAATTAAAACTTTTCTACCTCGATGGTTTTGTAAAAATATCTCCAAACTGTTGTTCTGTTCTACAATGTTGTAAAACAACTTCTTCATTGTTCACCAATTCTCTGATATAATGATACTTTGCGTCAATGTGTTTTGTTCTTTTATGAAACACTGAATTCTGGGATAAGGTTATTGCTGAGTTATTATCAAAATAAATTATTGTACCTTTTACATGTTCATGGCACTGATCTCTTAACATTCTTCTCATCCATACTTCTTGACATGTTGCTACTGTAGCTGCCACATACTCTGCCTCTGCTGTTGATAAAGCCACAATTTTTTGTTTCTTAGAAGCCCATGAAATGGCTCCTGATCCTATGTGAAAAATATATCCAGAGGTACTTTTCCTGTCATTTATACTTCCAACCCAATCACTATTAGTATAACCAATTAACTCAAAATTTTTAGAAGAGGTGTATATAATACCATACCCCTTCGTTCCTTTGACATACCTTAGAATTATTTTTGTTGCTTGCCAATGTGTCTCCTTTGGCCTTTCTATGAATCTGGAAATTAAAATTACAGCATGCATAATATCAGGCCTAGTTGCAGTCAAATACATAAGGCTGCCAACTATGTTCTTATATAAAATTGGATCTACATCCTTGCTGTTGTCTTCCTTGCTTAGTTTCAATCCCATCACTGTAGGAGTTATTGCTGCCTTGCAATCCTGCTTGTTAAATCTTTCCAAAACTTATTTCACATACTTTGCTTGAGAAATAAAAATTTTATTTTCATTTTTCTCTACTTCTATTCCTAAGAAGTATCTCAGCAATCCCATATCAGTCATTTCAAATTCTTCTTTCATGATTGTCTTAAAATTTTCAGTGAGGTAAGCATCATTACCTGTGAATATCACATCATCAACATATAAAACAACAATGAGAATCTTACTATCTTTTTCTTTGATGTATAGTGTGGGTTCTCCTTCACATTTCTCAAACCCATTTTCCAGTAGATAGACATCTATTCTACTGTACCATGCTCTTGGTGCTTGTTTCAGGCCATACAAAGCTTTCTTCAACTTGCATACCTTGTGCTCTTGGCCTTCTTTTTCATAGACTAGAGGTTGTTCAACATAAATCTCTTCCATCAATACCCTATTAAGGAATGTTGATCTCACATCCATTTGGTAAACTTTCCACTTATGTTATGCTGCAATAGATAGCACTGCTCTTACTATTTCCATCCTTGCTACTGGTGCAAAAGTTTCTTCATAATCTCTTCCTTGTTGCTACTTGTAGGCTTTGACAACAAGTTTGACCTTGTGCCTTTCAATCTTACCTTCAGTATTTATTTTGGTCTTATATACCCATTTTACTCCAATCACTTCCTTACCTTTTGGGAGATCAACTAATTCCCATGTATTATTCTTTTCTGTTGCATTCATTTCTTCATCCATAACATCTATCCATTTCTTATCTTTTACTGCTTCTTCAAAATGAGTAGGATCTTCTATATGACAATACAATGCAAATAAAGATTTCATACCTTCATTATTTTCCTCTTGCTCATAGATTTCATTCAAGCTTCTAAATCTGCTTCTTCTTTCACTTTCTGAACTTGTGCTTGTAGAAGCACTCAAATCTGCTCCTTGTGTTGTGCTTGGAGAAGCACTCTCATCACTTCTCAAGGATGTTCTCATACCTGCTTGAGGTGTTCCTTGTTGTGCTTGTGTTGGTGGAGGAGGTGCTGCTAATGAGGGATTTATTCCTTCCATTTATTCCTCATCATATTCTTGAGACAAACAAGTTTTTACATTCATTTTTTTCTCAATGCTTCCATCCCAAGCTTCTTCTTTAATGAACTATACATCTCTTCTTACTATGAACTTGTTGGTAGATGGGTTATACAATCTGTATGCCTTTGAATCATCACTATATCCAACAAATATACACTTCTCCCCCTTGCTATCAAACTTATTCCTTAGCTGATTTGGAATATGGTTATAAGCCACACATCCAAATACTCTCATGTGGGTGATAAATTGTTTTATGCCACTCCATGCTTCTTCTGGAAATATATTCATCACACTCTTTGTTCGGCATCTATTCAAAAAATATGCTACACAATGTACAGCTTCAGCCCAGTATTCATTTGGCAAATGTTTTGCCTTCAACATGCTTCTTACCATATCCATGATGGTTCTGTTTTTCCTTTCAGCAACTCCATTTTGTTGTGGTGTATACCTTGTTGTAAATTTCTTAGGAATTCCATTTTCTCTGCAAAAACAAAGAAAATATTTGGAGATATATTCTCCTCCTCTGTCAATCCTCAAAACTTTTATGTTCTTCCTAATTTGATTCTCAACAAGAGCTTTAAAGTGGCAGAACTTCTCAAATACTTCACTCTTCATCTTCAGGAAATACACCCATGTTTTTCTTGTGTAATCATCAATAAAAGTTAACATATAGTGGTTGCCTCCTAAAGAAGGTGTTTGCATTGGTCAACATAAATCAAAATGGAGCATTTCTAAGGGTGCTTTTTCCCTTATGCTCTTTCTTGATGGAAAGATTTCTCTGTGTTGTTTGCCCAAGATGCAGCCTTCACATAGGTTGTCTGGTTTCTCAATCAATGGTAATCCCTTTACCATTTCTATGTAATAAATTTAGGCCTCCAAAGTTGACATTAGGGGAATTTTGAGGTCTAAAATGGGCCTCCTAAGGAAATTATAAAATAATAGTGGAGATAATAAAATAAGATTTGATTACATCATCAAATTTTAGAGGGAAAAAAAAACTACTTTTTCAACTCATATTTTGAACTTATCTCCCTAAGGTTTTACTAAAATTTCGAGTAGGAATACTAATTGGATGAAAAATTTAATTCCCCATCCAAGGAGTACCCATGTTGCATATTTTTTATGTAGTATGCTACACGAAAAATGTGATTACAATCACATTTTTTCATGTATTTCTCATTTTTTGTGTAACAATGTCCATCAAAGTATGCAACATGGGTACTCCTTAGATGAGGTATTAAACTGTGCATCCAATGGGTACTCCCACTCAAAATTTTAGTAAACCCTTAGGGAGATAAGTTGAAACACGAGTTGAAAAGGTAGTTTTATTATTTTATTATTTTTTAATATTTTTACTTTTGTACTCCAAAAATGGTGAATCATCCCCCATGGTTGACATCATCATCTTGAATCCTATTGGTTCTCATAAAGTTTATTTTGGTTTTACATTTTTCTTAGGAGGCCCATTTTAGACCTCAAAATTCCCCTAATGGATGTCCAAATCTCAAGTGCCATAGTCAGTTTTCGTCTTTGGACTCCTTTTGGAATGTCTCTTAAGTCACAACTACCATTGCAACTCCTTTCTTCAAATCTACTCTCATTTTGAGAGGAAAATTTTTGTTTCTTGTCATCTTCACTTGTGCAATCCTTTGATTGCTTGGTGGTATGTCCATGATGGTACATACATCATCTTCAAAGAATGCATTGTAGCCCTTTTGAATGAGATGTCCAATGCTCAAAAGGTTACACTTCATACCAGGTACATAGTATACATCTAATATGGATTTCCTTTCTACTTTCCTTGTCAAAAAACTTACTCTGCCTTTACCCATGACAAAGACTTTGTTTTTTGTTCTCAATGTTACTTGAGACTTCACATTTTCATCCAATGTGGAAAACATAGAGATGTTTCAAGTCATTTGTTTGCTACATCCTGAATCTAGAAACCATATATCTTCATTCTTCTCTTCAGCCATATTACATGCTAAAAACAAATTTTATTAACTCTGAGTTTCTTTAGTAAAGTTAGCACTGGGTCTATTACCCATGTCATTTTGTTTCTTTCTACATTCTTTGGCATAGTGCCCATACTTCTTACAGTAATGACATTGGACTTGAGATTTATCATACCTTTGTCTAGGTGCTTGATTTTGTGCTCCTTGTTGGGTACTACTTTGAGTCTGATTATGATTTTGGTTGCTGCATCTTCCACTTGTACTTGTAGAGTTGTTTCTTCCTCCTCTGTTCTGGCTTCTGCCTCTACCTCTTCTTTGGTAGTTTGATCTGCCTTGACCTCTTCCTCTTCCAAAGGACATTTGGGTCTTGAAGGCACACTTTAAAGATGAGTTTTCTATTATGTTTAGCCTTACTTCATGTTTAATCAAAGATGCATGAAGCTCATCAATTCTAAATCTTGAGAGATCCTTTGTCTCTTCAATAGTAGTGACTATCACATTGAATCTTAGGGGTAAAATTCTCAATATTTTCTCCACTATTTTTCTATCTTTTACTGTCTCTCCATGATATCTCATTTGGGTAACCAACCCAATAAACTGTGTGAATAATGAGTCTAAGATATCAGACTATTTCATGCAAATAACTTCAAATTCTCTTCTCATCACTTGAAGCTTTGATGTATTTACTTTCTCCTTGCCTTGATAGGTTGTTTGGAGAGTATCTCATGCCTCTTTGGACTTATTTTCTACTGTAATTCTTGGAAATATACTTTCATGCACTGCTTGATAGAGATAATAAAGGGATTTTGAGTCCTTCTTCTTATTACTCTTCAACAAATATTTTTCTGCCCGTGTTAAGGCATTATACTCATTTGCATTAGCTGGTTATTTATATCCATCTACAACCAATTTCCATAATTCTTGAGATGTAAACAGGGCTCTCATTATGATTTCCCAATAATAATAGTTCTTCCCATTGAACTGTGGAAGCTAAGTATTTCCCATAATCATGCTTGTGCTAGTTCCTGCCATTCTTTACTCTACAGAACTACAAATCTTGACTGTGTAACTTAAATGAGACTTTCTCACTTCTGGAGAGGTAAACTCTGACTCTTAATACTTATTTTCAGATCTTTGTATATTTTTAAATGAACAATGACACTAATGTGTAAATACTTGACTTGCTGAAACCTTCACTCTGCTGGAGAAATGCTTCAACGGCCTTCTTCTTCCTTCAGCTTCTTCAGCAACTGTTGAGAGCCTGGACTAGCTCCGATACCATGTCTAATTTTTTGATAAATCCTTAACACAATATAGAGGAATTTCTTTCCTCTTCCAATGCAGAGATTTCATTAAAAAATCTGCAGATGGAACATTAATTCAATTTACAGACACAGTGTGGAGTGAAACTTTGTTTTTCATTTACAAACTTTCAACTATTACAATCTTCAGAACTGTTGTTCTGGTTTTCTCTTTCACTCTGCTCCACTTCCTATAATTCTTTATCTATTCACTACTCTCACAGGACGTAGCAACAATATTAAATAACAATTATAACCCAAGTAAAAAATATATATATAAAATAAATTATGTCGCTGCGACATTTAACAATAATACATTACAATGTGGTGATGAGGCACGCGATATGTTTATCGCATCGAAAGAAATGCCAGGTGACATCAGCACCGAGCGGTGCGAAAAATGAACGAGGAGGATAATTGCGAAGGGTTATCGCATCAAACGGCGCACCAACTCACTGGAATTCTTTTCAATGTGACAAAGTGCTATTGCCTATGGGGAGGATGAGCTAGCACAGTGGGGTTGCGCTATCGCACGATTTCAAAGGGGTGGTGACATGTGCACGGAGGCATGCGATAAGCGCCGATTGGTCAAGGTAGGTTTAACGTGGATTGACGGGATCCACTCGACGTGGAAAGGTTTGAATTAAAATGGTATGGTGTGGTATTAAGTGCGGTAGGTGCATAGAGGTTATGGCAGGGGTTGCGTGGGTCAAACCACAATTTTTCAAATCAAGAAGGTTGCGGCAGTGTAAAATAAATTCGGCTGTTGCAGGTGAAATTAAACCAAAAAATGAATGCACAGGTTGAGTGCAAGAAACTTAAAAAAATTTGTTGGTGCTCCCGTCGTTCTACTTCAAATAAAAAATTGATGTTGTTGTCCTGTTGATTCAGGTTGGCAGTTGGGAGTAATTTCCAACAAGTAACCCTCGCTATCCGATGGAAGATTCCATGTGTATTGCGTATCAGTGGAGTCCTGATTGAATCATACAGGAATGCATATAGCTATGATGATATCAAAAGTTGACTAGCGCGTCGGTGTGTCACTGGGGGGCTACAGGCAGAACACCGATTCCATGAACGTCTGTATTGCCGGCTCCGACTCCTTCTTGCAGTGCGCCGCCATGCAGTCTAGGAGGAAACAACTATATGGCGACTGGGCGGAGAGATTGATGAGAAAGATCTGGAAGCCGCCGTCGCTGACGATGGTGCGAAGTGAGCCAGAAAAGGGAAAAATTTGAATCTACATCGATGCATGCACCCAATTTGTCCACTCCTCAACTTCTCGACCAGACGACGAGTGAAGCGAAGTCGGATACAAAATGGTCTGTTGGTTCGGTTGCCAAGTCGCCTCTCCTTGTTTATCATCAGTAACGTCATGTTAGAAACCCCATGGACCTCCAGTCCTATGCTTATGGATGAGCCCTAATCATATTTTGTAGAATATTATCTCTATCTACACACATGGAGTTGATGCATGACTAATGATTCAGATATAAGGAAATAACATGTAGATCTTGTAGATGAATAATGCCATGAATGATGCCTATTGTGCTTTATTCCTATACATTTTACATCTTGACTATGAAAATGGAATAAATATAAAATATGAAGACCTTTGTGATAAGAGATCATAGGGATGTTTTTTTTATACATATTGATTATTGATGAAATGGTTATGGTATGATAATTCTTCTTGCATATTGGGGCAATAATATGATGTCGTTGTAAGGATCATGAAGACATGGTTATTGATATGCTCATAATAGTTGGATAATACTTGGATACATGGCTACATTGTATTATCTTACTGATTGGTTCTCACATATGTTTCTGATGCATGTCTATGATTTTTACTCATGATGCTTCACTTCTCTATCTTATTTCATGATGGTAGACTTGGTTCCCACATATGTTTCTTTGATGAACATAGTTTGTGGCTATTCCTACAAAGAAAATAAAATACACTTATGGTGCATACCCTATTTGGTATATGATGGTTGCAGATGACTATCATGGTCTTGATCTCACTATTGAGGTATTTCGGTCTTGGTTATAAATTTCATATATTTCATTTGATGTAAAGGTCATGTAGAGACCTATGATCATTAGAATATTTGGTCATGTCAGTATATTGAAGGTGAAGTAATTTATGTATGTAATCCCATGATGGGAAGATGATGCTATGTAACCCCACTTGGTTGGGTGATTCAGTCAAATATGTAAGTATGAGTCCTTGGTGATAGGAAATGCCATACTCAATTGAGTTATAGTGTCATGTACTTCATTGAATTTTTTTCTAAAGATTTAGCATGTGCTCAAGGGAGTGCAGAATAGATCTTTAGTACTCATGTGTCTACAAGGAAAAATAATCCTTGTTTTAGCATTGGTCTGCTTTTTTCACTTGATGCCAAAGGGGGAGAGCATCTTGGTGTTTGAATAATTCTTATATTGATGTGTCTAATAAGTATCTACAGGTTGTGGTGATCAAACACCAACGTGGTTGCCATCAATTCCAAAGGGGGAGATTGTTTTCATTATGATGTATGTGTTGTCTTTGATGGAAACCCACTTGTAGAAGGTTATGTATGTGTTGACATGATGGTAACATGATAAGTACACAAGCCAGTTCAGTTGTGACAAAGAAATAAATACCAGTCTGTGGCAGAGGAATGATGAAGGTAAAGTTTGATAAATATACGCATGTTTGATGAAGGCAAGTCATGTACATACGTAGGTTTGATGAAGGGAAATCACATATACACAAGTTCAATGAAGCCAATTCATGTACGTATGCACACAGGTCTTATGAAGTGAAGTAGTGTATATGCAGGTTCGGTGAAGAAAATTCACGTATGTACACAGGTATGACGACGCAAATTCGCGTACATGGTGGTCCACTATATTATGAATACTAAGGGTCTTTACCATGGCATTAGCGCACAATTTTGAGTGTATTAACAGCTATTTGCTCTCGTCAAAGATTACCACTAGCACTAGTGTGGTTTTGGCTCATGGTATTGGTTAAGGCTCAAACTATATAAGGAGGTGAAGATCAAAGTGATAAGTGTACATGAGTAAGGATTAATGAATGAATACTTTAATCTGAAGTATATTTGAATGATGGGATATGAATGATTGGTTGATCTGAAGTAAATATGCACCCATGAATATAATGATGGATCATGATCATTAGACCTAAAATGAATATGCATTGCATGATTTGTTTATGGGTTAATTATATCTGTGATTTGACGTTTGTTTATTATCTTGAATATCGTGATATGGGTATGTCTGAAGTTTTGATGTGCAAAATTATTATAAGTTGAAAGTTACAAATTTGTACGTGGGTTTGACATTGGAAAAACGCGTACACATGCGGGTTTGACTTTGCAAAGTAGTGTATGTTTCTTGAAGTATGCTAATATCTATATGCGGGTTAGGTTATGGATAAGCGCATATATACGCGGAAAAGGCTTATGAAAAGTGTGTACATAGAGGAAGTGTTTCTGTTGAAAATATGTCTGATCAATCTTAGCAGTGCTACTTTATTTCTGTTGTTTGTCAATGATATCTTTATGTTGATGTGGGTTTAGTAGCAGTGTCTGAAGTTGAATTGATTGAATGTAAATTGGTTGAAAAATAGCCTTGCTACAGCTAAATATATGGGGTTTAAGAGATCTGTAATATGAAAGAACACTTCAGTATGTCTATGAGAAATTCTGTGTTTTAATTCTGATTAACAATTTTTCAAAACTTGGTAGGTTAAGATTTGTACGCAAATTTTTGTTCAAAAAGGTATGTATGCACGTGGGTTTCCTTAAGATGATCAGGGCTTTAGTTTATTCAGTATGTTGATGCAGTATTTTGGGTTCAGTTCTGGTTACAGTGATCTCACTTTTCTATTTGATTTGAGTTAGTGATTAGTTAAGTGATTTTTTACTACACTTATTGTTTGTTACAATGATTGATTGGTTCAGTGGTTATTTTCAGTGATTGGTTAGTGATTAGTTTCAATTTTTGAACCTGAGCTTAAATGATGATAGCGCATCCAGTATGGTCCACGAATGGTGTTGAGGGTTGGAGCCTTCAGTAAGGAAGTCAAAGCTTTATACCAATAATAGTTGGTGTTCAGATCAGGGGGTCATAGCTCCCTTCCAGTGGGTGCTGGTAAATGAGATTAGGGGGTTGTAGCTCCCTTCTAGTGGGTGTTGGAGAACAAGGGAAGGTTGCAGCCTTCTGCAGGTGGGTGCATGCGTGCTGGTATAATTTTGTGCTAGTATAAGATTGTAAGCAATTTTCTATATAATAAATATTGAAGACATAGATGATAGCAATGGTGGTTTTCTCCCACATTGGGTTTCCACCTTAAATCCTAGTGTTCATATGTGTTGCTTATATGTGATGGTTTACTATGTTCTTCCTGCATATATTTACTGCTTACTTAATTTCTGATGAATCCATGATGAACTGGTCTAAGTCAAGTAATTGAAGATTTATATGATTATAAGTTTACTAGGCATATGCTAGTTTTATTAATGAAAGTCGTGTAAATGCGCTAGTAGGATTCAGTAAAGTCACGTACATTTAGAAAAAAAAAGAATAATTTTTGTGAGTTTTTAAATATTGATTCACACAAACCACCCCCCCCCCCCCCCCCATCTAAGTATTTTTCCCAACACCAAATATCATTAAATCTAATCGCATATATGAAGGGTTTTGGAATGTAGATAAATTTAGAAAAGAAAAGAATCACACAACACCCCCCGCCCCCCCCCTCATCTAAGTATTTTCCCCAACACCAAATATCATTAAATATAATCACGTATATGAAGGGTTTTGGAATGTATATGGTGAATATCTGGAGAATATGTACAATATTTTGAAGGTTCTAATTCTAAGTCATGAGAAATTGGAATTAATAAAAAAGTTATTAATTACACTGAAGATGTTCCTATGATGGGATTGGTTGAGCAAATTTTACCAATAAGACCTGTGTATTTTCGTTCTCCTCCCTCCAAATAAAAAGTGACAAGTGGCACTGTAACCATTGTGGAATTAGCTAGGAAGTGTGCTTTCCTCTAAATTTTTTTAACTCCCATCGTAAATGAAAAAATAAATATTCTAATCTCTAAATTTTGAGATATTTCGATTTTTCATTGGTTTTTAAATTAATTTATTATAAAATTAAGTTTTATTTAGTTTTGAAAAATAAATTTATAAAATTTTTAGAATAATAATTTATATTTTTTATATTTAAATGTTTTAAAATCAATTTATAATAAAAATTAAATATTTATTATACAATTTTTTAATATATAAGTATTTTTGACACGTGGCACCTCACATGGAATTTGTTGGGAAGTGCAATGTCATTTAAATTTCTCTAACTCTCATCCTAAATGAAAAAGAAAGATTATAATCTCTAAATCTTGAGATATTTTTTTATTTTTCATTGGCCTCTAAGTTAATTTATTATAAAATTAAGTTTTAATGGGTTTAAAAAATAAATCTATAAAAATATTAGAGTAATAATTTATTTATTTTTACATTTAAATATTTTAAAGTAAATTTATAATAAAAAATTTAATATTTATTATACGAAATTTTTATATATATTATTAGTATATAAGTATTTTTTATTATTTTATTATGATTATACAATATTATGACATGGTAAATTAGAGAATTATAAAGATTTAACAGTGAAAAATGACCCAAAGATGTGATGGAGCTTCAGCTAGAATGACACAAACATGTGATGGATCTTTAGCTAGAGTGTAAGGAAATATTGGATTCTTATAGATTAATCATGTAGTAATGCCGGTTTTGTGTCGTCTTCATTTTAATCAATATGATGGATTAGATGTGTTTGTAATCTATCAAACCTTTGGCCAAAATCAATGCCATTGGTGTTGCTTACCCCAAAATGGAAAATTATGGGGACTTGGACAGTGATTTGAATCATTCAAGGATTGATAGTCTTATTCGCAATCCCAAGCCTGAGATCATAGACACTCTGTTTGAGATTTCACAGGCACGATTTAGAAATTGGTTGATGAATTCAATATTGTTAGATCTAAGACTTCTGTGATCCATAAAGTAGATAGATGACTTTCAGATTAATCACATTATTATTAATTGGTCGATGCTTCGAACCATATAATGTGGTTCATCCTCATGACAAGGTGAAAAGCTTAATCGATCATCATGAATAAATAGTAAGGATGCAACATTTCCTGACAATAGTCATTAAAAACTAGCCGTCATTGAGTTAGTTAATTAGTTATTAAGGCAAATATTTAAAAATTTTATAATTATTAGAAAGGTTAAAGATGAAAGAATATAAGAATATTTAATAAATATTTTAAGTATTTAAAAAAAATTAATAAATATTTTAATTATTTAAAATATTATAATAAATAATATAAATAATTTTAATTATTTAAATATTATAATTATTATAATAAATATTTTAATTATAATGAAAGGAAATAAAAAATAAAAGGAAATAATTTTTTTTCCATAATTTAAGAGAAGGGAACTAAATAATAATATAATATAATTAAGGGAAAAAGAGGGGAATAAGAGAAAAATAAAAGGAAAGAAGAAAATTAATTAAAAATTTTATTTAAAAATTTTTAGAAAGGAAAAAGTACAAGACCAAGAAAAAGCCTAAATATCCTTGAATAAAATAAGGAACACAATCAGGGGAGGGTAAGAATCATATCTTGAGAACCGAAGTCCAACTCTTACTCAATTTCCAACCACCGTCCTTGTTGAGATTCCTAGCATGCCTCTCAATCTCAATAACTTCACAAAGCTTCCTATGGTAGAAGTGGTTGACATTGGCAATCACCTTGGTGTACTCAATGCAGACATGGTGACACGATTTTTCTACATGTTCAATAAGAGCGTATGTGCAAGAGCGATTGTGCTAATGTCAACAACATGCTCCTAGATTCTCTGTTTAATGGACCTCCCCATTTCTCCAATATAAGGAATACAACAGGAACAAGGAATCATGTAAATCCCTTTCATGTCTTTAGGGTCAACATGGTCCTTGATAGATCCGAGAGAATTCCTAATAGTACGAAGAGGTTTGAACGACAAGGAGACATTATTTCTTCTAAGGACATGGGAATTTGTGTATGTTGTCCCTTGGATAAATGGGAGATGAACCTTGGAAATAGGATCCACCCTAGTAGTTTTTCCTCTTAACCCTTTATATTCCTTTTGAACGGCCTTATGGCCCCGAGATCTACTGTACCCATTATTTTCAAAGACATCAAGGAGATGAGATTTCTTCGACTCTAGGTAGTTATCATCAAATATTCTTATAGCACGAGTTGCAAAGTGCAACGAACACAAAAATTTTGAGCAGGAAAAAGATGGGAACCAATTTTCCATTTCTGCAGGTCTATTCTTTAACTGGAATATTTGTTTGTTGTCTAATAATTTCACTGTAAATTATCTGTGCTTATAACTGTAATCTTGCTTGTTTTCCAGTTTCTTATATCTGACAGCCACTGCTGTATACATTCTAATCTAGATTTGTTTACTTCCTTCCTTACATAAATAAAGATCTACAAAGATTTAAATATAAGGTCATTCTTCATATAATTTACAACATTTTATACATTTCTAAGAAATGCATAATGGAGTATAACAATATAGAGAATAATATCATTCTTTTCCAATCCTGTTTTTCATATAATTCACTGTATCTATTTTTGGTAATGATAAATACCTATACATACCTAGATTAACAACATGACAGTACTTAATTCCACTGAGCATACACAGTTACTTATCTGATATGAAAATTTCAGTTGTGGTCCTCCCAACCTTCAAGAGAGGTGATTACGTCCTCCTCTTGCCCTCGTGCTCCAGTCCTGGAAGGTACGGGTTGATAGTGGATATCTCTGTTGTGACCTCAGGACACCTAGTCCAGTCAGTATCAGAAATATTATCAGGATTGCTTAGTGTTTTCCACTGGTCTCTACCAGCTCTGGAAAAATCTACACTCTCCCTTAGTCCATGAACATAACCCCTACTCCTCATTGGGATCAGTCTCTTATCCCCAGAGGAGCAGGGATCTGTTTCCAACTATCCCCAACCACCTTCCAGTTCTTGGAAAACATTTACCCTCAACTTTTACTTTTTATGAAGTTATTTTCCTTAACTGATTTTACTATTCATAATTAATCACTAATGAAAATAACTTTTCAGCAAAACATTAATAGTTCCAGTATTTTCTTAAAACAAATAATAAAATTGTCTTTTAACTAGTTAACAACTAGTTATCATTAAATGCAGTTGTCACAACTTCTCCCCCTGGAAATAACATCGTCCTCGGTGTTTCACTCTAGCTCTAAAAAGAGCTCTGGGTAAGCCTCACGCACAAATATTTCATCCTCCCAAGTAGCCTCATCTGAGCCTAAGTGCTTCCACTGCACTTTAACCTGGGTGATGACCCGCTTCCTGAGCATAATTTATCTCTGGTCAAGTATGTGTTGCGGCTCGACCAGAAACTCGTCATCCGGCTCTACCTACAAAAAACAAAGTTCCTTATCAAATTCTCATACATAAATCATATTTCAAGTTAGGATTTTTTTAATTCTATCCTACCTGAATATTCTGCCAATGAATTGCGTGCTTCAAATCATGCACATAACGCTTTAACAGGGACACGTGAAACACATTGTGTACTCGGAAGTGACTGGGTAAAGCCAGTCGATAGGCCACAAGTCCTACCCTTTCCAAAATTTGAAAGGGTCCACAGAACTTGGAAGCCAACTTGGCACAAGAGGTCCATCGTAAGGTACTCCTCTTAGGTTTGATCCTCACATACACATGGTCTCCCACTTCGAATTCCCGCAAAAGTCATCTTTTTATCTGCATAGATCTTCTGTCGATCTTGTGCAGCCTTCAAATTTTTTCTTATCTTCTTTACTTCTGACTCCATTTCAGCAAGCATTTCTGGTCCCAACATTAATTTTGTTTCGGGACTGCTCCAATTTATGGGTGTGCGACATTGCCTCCCGTATAGGGCTTCGAAAGGACTCATTTTAAGGGACTCCTGATAACCATTTTTGTAAGCAAATTCAAGCAGATGCAAGTAGTCTTCCGATTTGGTTGGCTGCTGCATCACATACATGTGCAACATGTCTTCCAAAACTTGGTTAACTTGCTCTGTTTGACCATCTTTCTGGGGATGATAAGAAGTGCTAAAGTTTATTTGGATCCGTGGACCTGTAAACAAATTTTTAGAAAATGCAGAAGTGAAATTAACATCTCCGTTTGAAATAACATTTTTGGGAATGTCGTGTAATCTGAATATTTCTCTCATAGAAATATCTGCTATCTTTATAGTCTTGTAAGTAGACTGTACAAGTATCAAATGTGCAGATTTACTTAATCTGTCAACTACCACCATGATAGATTCATTGTGCTTTTTTGACCTCGGTAATCCTATAATGAAGTCCAGGGATATGACCTCCCACTTCCATTTTGGTACCCGTATGGGCTACAACAATCCTACAGGATGTTGATTCTCCACCTTCACCTACTGACACTCCAAACATTTATTTAAATATTCATCAATATTTTTCCTACATACCAGGCCATAAATATACTTTCCTAATAGTTGTTAACATTTCTGATATCTCGGGTGACCCGCATATTTACTTCTATGGTATTCATCCATGATCAGCTCTTTTAAGTCTACACAGTTTGGTGCATACACCTTTCCTCTAAAGGTGAGAAAATGATCATTGTTTACTCCATAATAAGAAGTTCTTCCTTACTTTCTGGTCTCTTCCATTTGCTGCCATAGGAATTTATATTCCAGATCTTTTTGTGCTTCTTATTTCACTTGATCTAAAAATTTACTTTCTAGCTAATTGTAATAAAGCTCATAAACACAATGTAGTTTTCTACTTAAAGCATCACCCGTTTTACCTTACCATTCACGTGCTGGATGTCCATATCAAACTCACTTAGAAAGACATTCCATCTTTCATGTCTGGAGTTTAAATCAACTTGCTTGAAATAACTAGTCAAGCTGCTATGATCTGTCTTTAGCACAAACATTTTACCCAGCAAGTAGTGTCTCCAAACCCGGAGCACATGAACTACTGATGTTAGTTCTAGATCATAGGCTGAGTACCTTTGTTCATGATCTTTAAACTTTCTTGACTCATATGTCACTACTTTGCCTTCCTGAGATAGAACTGCCCCAACACCCTCTTTACTTGCGTCTGTACAAACTTCAAATTCTTTGTTGGGGTCAGCTACCCTCAGCACTGGTGCAATGGTCAAAAGTTGCTTCAACTTTTCAAAGCTGTTCTGACATTCAACAATACACTTAAAGACTTTTCCTTTTCTCTACAAAGAGGTAATGGGAAAAGAAATTATCGAAAATCCCTCAATAAATCTCCAATAGTATCCATCTAATCCCATAAAAGATCGAATATCTGCCACATTCTAGGGTACTCGCCATTCCATGATTGTCTTAATTTTTTCTGGATAAAAAATAATCCCTTCTGCTGAAATGGCATGGCCTAGGTACTGGATTTCTGTTTTAAAGAAATCACATTTGATGAACTTAGCATACAGCTGGTTTTTTTTTAGCATTTCCAGCACAATCCTTAACTGCTCTCTATGTTCTTCCTAGTTTTTAGAATAGATTAAAATGTCATCTATAAATATAAGTACAAAATTATCCAGGAAAGGATGAAATATACCATGCATTAACCTCATAAAGGTTGTTGGTGCATTTGTTAACCCGAAGGGTAACACCACAAATTCATAATGCTCGTACCTGGTATGGAATGCAGTCTTGAAAATGTCTTCATCCTTGATTCGGATCTGGTGATATCCAGATCTTAAATCTATCTTAGAAAGCACTGTGGCCCCCTTCACCTAATCAAATAGATCATCAATCCTTGGTAATGGATACTTATTCTTAACTGTTAACTTGTTAAGTTGTCTGTAATCCATGCACATTCACATAGTTCCGTCCTTATTCTTCACGAACAACACTGGTGCTCCCCAAGGGAACACACTTGAACGAATATACCATTTTTCCAGCAGTTCTTGTAACTACATTTTTAATTCAGTTAATTCTAGAACACTCATTCTGTAAGGAGCCCTTGACACAGGAGATGCTCCTCGCATTAACTATATGGTGAAATTAATATCTCTCCTTAGTGGTAATCCAAGAATATTTTCTAGAAAAACATCCATGAAATCTTGTACCACTAGTATGTTTTCCATCAGAGGTGCTTTTTCCTTGGAATTGGCATATCCCACATGAATAACATATATCTGACACCCCTTCCTCATACATTTATGCATTTGGGATGTTGTTGTTGGAAGTAGCTGTAGCGGTTTCTTGATTCCCTGAACCTCCTTGCGTGTTCCATCTTGCATTATGTAATAAATAATATTTTCCTTGCAATCCACTAAGGTCCAATGTTTTTCTATCCAATCCATACCCAGCAAAACATCATAGGACCCTAATGGTAGTATGTTTAGATCTACATTTAACTGTTGTTCTGAAATTTCCAAAGTATAGTTTGGAATTTTGGCAGTTACCTTTCATTTTGCTCTTGTGGCTAGTTGTACGAGCCACGCTTTTTTGAATTTTTGCGCTTTTAATTTACACATTTCCACTATTTTGGGACTAACATAACTTAGACTTGCACTTGGGTATACCAGAATAGAAACAGATTGAGACAATAATTTACCTTCCAACTCAATCATTGTTGGTTGATAATCTGCATGTCATTCCTCCAACATCGCGTTGATACGAGGAATGTTTTGCACCACATCGCCTATTGTAGAAGTCTCCTACAAGTTTACAACTATGTCATTTCTTGCTCGCTGTGGGCGGTTTTTACAATAGTGTACCTCACCACACCGCCAACATTGTAGAGGTGGCTTGGTCACCTGCCCTTGCTTAGGTTTGCTAGATGCCTCTGTAGGCTTCTCTTCTGCTGGCGAGCGATTTATTTGATGATTTCTGCCAAATTGTTTACTGACAGCACTTCGTGCAGAATTCTTAAAATTATTTCTTTTGGCGCCTTTGAAATTTGAGCAACTTTTATGTCCTTTCCTTGGCTGCCAACTTTTGCCAACCTCCCCTTTAGCCTTGGACTATTGATAGCACATTTGTGCCTTACGAATGGCTTCATCCATGGTTCTGGGATTTAAAAATTCAATTTTCTCTTTCATATGTGTTGGCAAGTTGCTCAGAAATATTTGTACCTTATCCTTTTCCTCTCGAAGGTATGGAACATATCGTAACAGGGAGGTGAACTTGGTGATATAATCATCCATAGTCATCTGTCCCAGCCTCAAGTCATGAAATTATTTAGATTTCTCATCATAGAAACGTTATGTTAAATACTTGTCTTTAAAGTATTACTGGAATGATTCCTAGGTAACATCTTGTTCCTCAATGTTGCGAACATTCTTTACTTCTTCCCACCACAGAGTGGCTTTCTCTCTTGACTGATATATGGCCAATCTAGTCTTCAGGTTGCTGTTGTATTCATACACCTGAAAATACTTGTTCATGTTTATTAACCATGCCTCTGCCACTTCCTCAGCTTCACCATCAAATGTTGGTGGTTTTATTTTTCGAACCCCCCCCCCCCTAAAGCTCTACTTTCTACTTCTTAACCTCTTGTTGATCCGACAAATTGCCGAATTCTGCTTCATTGTAGTTTTTGTTATTGTTGCTTCACTAGGATGGGCTTCTTTCCACTCTGTCAGTGGTGTTGTCCCTTGTTTGTTGTTCATCACCTTCTTGCATGCCTCTATCAGCACTGGGGTGTTCCATTTCTTGATTTTTCTTATCTGGCGGACTTTTGAGTATCTTTTCTTGCTCTTGCATTAATCATTCGTTATCCCTTCGAACTCGCACCATCTCTTCCTGTAATTGTTGTATTGTATTCAACAATATGATGGTTTGTTGCTGCTATTCCTCCAACAGTCTACTCATTTTTTGGTGTTGATCAACACTTAGCTAAACCCACATCTCAGGGTTCACAACTGGTTGTGTTTGGGGTTCCCTGGTGTCCTGGGGTGGTTTTTGTATTGTTCCCCTCCTCATGATAATTCCTATTATACTTCTATTCTATGCATCAATATACACATAGCGTAAATTGTTAGTTGACCCTTATGGTCCCAGCGTATGAACACTGCTCTGATACCACTTGTAACACTCATTAATTTTTTTTTACTTTTTACTCCATATTTGAAGACATCTTTTATATGTAAATATATGTAAAAGATTTGACAACCCTACCATAGTTTTATTACCATAACTACAAGACTTAAATGGAATATTAGGAAATAATTCTATATCTAAACTTAACAACTATATTTTAAACCTGTACAAACATTCCATATGCTTAAACCCTGGTCTCGGTCTATAATCATGTACATGGTTCATTGTGTCAGATTATAACTAAGACTTAGACATAATATCTACCAAAACATTACGTTTATGAATCAAACTTCGAGGAATAGAATTCTGATGCGATACTTGAGTTGTCTTGTATTGGATAATTAAAAGCTATTCACTCCTCCATGTACCTCTTACCCAGCTGGGCGATTTTCTGTAGCTTTTGCTCAGATTTCAAGACCACCTGTCTTGATCTCCTCTATCCAACCCTTTTTTGGGATCCTCAGTCATTTCACGGCAGGAAAGATTTGTTAACTCTGCAAAACCCTCATTTGGTCTCATCTCATGGTCTTGGGTCTAAACTCTATATTTGCAAGAAATTCTTGCGAAGGTGGAAGGCTATCTCTCTCAGTGGTTGTTTTAAACCTTCTTGGTGGACGCATCATGGTAATATCTCTGGTTCATTACCCGCATTAATTGTGTTATTTGCCACTTTGTAGTTCTTTTATGAGTTAGCTTAAATCCTCAGTTTGATTTTCTGTTTCCTCCAATGTATTTGGAAAATGCCCAGTGTATAAAGTTACATCCATACCCCTTACAGAGTGATGGATTTCAAGATACACAATTGAGTATTTGTTGCTCATTCATGGTTCTCAGCTCGGATAGGTAGTATCTTAACGTTTGTTCTTATTATACTACAATTATTACAGTCTTTCTTCCGAATCTTCTAGTTTACTTAAATATTCTCACAATGTCACAATGACACCTCACGCCATTTCCTTTTCTAGGTTTTGCATGTGGTGTCCTTCGCTTTCCCTAGTTGTTTTAATATGGCAGGTAAATTTCATATCTCAGAGGTTCTCTCAGTTTTGTTATTTTTTTAGCTTACCTACAGGATTGTTTTAACAATGACCCAATACTAATTCTTTACATTTGGTGTAACCCCGCAGGTACTTCACCTCTCGACTCGACCCTGCACCACAGTCCTTCCACTTTGATTCTTTCCACTAATGGATTTTACTACCTAAATAGGTATTCTATTTGCTATACTTGATGATCTCGGGGTCTATTCCTCAACTTGGCATGCCTTTGGAGCTAGCCCATGTTTCCCTTCTGGCATGGAATAGTCGAAATTACTATTTACAATAATCATTCTTAGTTTACGGTTCTGTAAAAGACATCTATACTCTTTGTTTAGAAGTATTAATCTTTCTCTATTTAAGAGTGAGGGTTTTTACCTCAAAATTAATTCCTCTTTCCGGTTCTGGGTATTTCATCCTGAGAGACATGCTTGTAAAATATGAACATTTATGCTTTCGTTTATTGAATAGTTGTAGACTCTCTAGTCTTGCAAATTCGGAGCATTCCATCTAGTTTTACCCTTTTTCAGTGAAATGAAAATTTCTCTCTTTCTATGGTGATTATATATAAATACATGGAGCACTTTCATATTTCTGAATAATGTTTACCTATGGTATAATTTCTTGGTCTTGGTCGAAGCTCTCGGCCGACCTCTGCTTTTCTGTATTGCAATGTTTTTCTCTTCAAATTTTTAGTTCTGAGTTTATGTTTCACGGTTTATATTTCTTCATAGATACCAAATGATGATATTTGCAGTTAAGAACAGTCACTATATTCTCTAAAAATTTCTTCGAATATATTAATCCCATCTTCACTAATTAAATTTGTAGTTTCCTTTTGGGTGATTGGAACAACTTGCTTTATGTCTGAATATAATTGTGATTGAGGGGAAATGTGTCTTGGGTTAGGGTTTTTACCCGGTATCCTCGACCAACAGTCTTCTCTACATAAGCTTATCATTAGAAACTCATCCTAAGGGTTGTAAATACATTTCTTCCATTTGTCCATTTCTACAGGTCAATTCTTTAACTGGAATATTTGTTTGTTGTCTAATAATTTCACTGTAAATTATCTGTGCTTATAACTGTAATATTTCTTGTTTTCCAATTTCTTATGTCTGAGAGCCACTACTGTATACATTCTAATCTAGATTTGTTTACTTCCTTCCTTACATAAATAAATATCTACAGGACTTTAAATATAAGGTCATTATGTATATAGTTTACAGAATTTTATAAATGTCTGAGAAATGCATAATGGAATATAACAATACATAAAATAATATCATTATTTTCCAATCCTGTTTTTCATATAATTCATTGTATCTATCTCTGGTAATGATAAATACTTGTACATACCCAAATTAACAACATGACAATACTTAATTCCACTGAGCATACACAGTTACTTATCTGATATGGAAATTGAAGCTGTGGTCCTCCCAACCTTCAAGAGAGGTGATTACGTCCTCCTCTTTCCCTCATGCTCCAGTCCTATAAGGTACGGGTTGACAGTGGATATCTCTGTTGTGACCTTAGGACACCTAGTCCAGTCAGTACCATAAATAATTTCAGGATTGTTGATTGTTTTCCACTGGTCTCTACTAGCTCTAGAAAAATCTACACTCTCCCTTAATCCATGAAAAGAACCCCTACTCCTCACTAGGATCAGTCTCTTATCTCTAGAGGAGCAGGTAATTGTTTCCTACTGTCCCCAATCACCTTCCAGTTCTTGGAAAATATTGACCACTAGATTTTACTTTTTATGAAGTTATTTTCCATAATTTATTTTATTATTCATAATTAATCACTAATGAAAACAAATTTTAACAAAACATTAATAGTTCCAGTCTTTTCTTAAAACAAATAATAAAAATGCCTTTTAACTAGTTAACAACTAGTTATCATTAAATGCAGTTGTCAAACCTCCTTAGATACTGATTTAATGGGGTTCTTTTTAATCTTAATGTAACTGCCACTATTCGAAAGATGGTCAATCATCTTGTTAACATAGTCAGATTTATCCAAAATGACTATGGCACCACCTTTGTTAGCCTTGAGGATAACAATGTCACGGTTGTCCCTTAGGGATTTAAAGGCGAGAAACACGAGCTTTCTAAGGTTCCTTTTGGGAGGCATATCCTTCCTAATAAAAATAGCACAGTCTTGCCTAATAGTCTCCCTAACATTATCAGGAAGGTCCCTAATGCCATACTCGATGTTATAAATGATGTCATCTACGGGAATCTTCTTCGGGGCAAGGGAAAACTTAAGCCATTTATTAAGGACACTAAAGATTGTCTACTTTTGAAAATAACTCATATTCCAAAAAAAATTATGTAATTGCAGTCACCATAGGTGACATGTGTTACCTATTTTGCTTAAATTTATTTTTTTTTCTTCTAAAAGAGTTTTTATATTATCATGGTTCCCATATTTACAAAACTTAGAACCTAGAAGTTCAAAACTAGCATAGAAATGAACTTAATGAGAAAATGATTAAAGAAAAATTAGATTGTTTTTCTTGGAAGGGTGTCTCTTTTTCCACCTCTGGAAGAGTGTCACTCTACTCCAGTTCCACCTCCTCTATTGCCATTCCCATTCATCTTTCTCTAACACTGGATTGTACCAAAGGAACTGACAAAGACTCTTTCTGAATATCGAAAATGCGAAAATGCCTTCTTCAATCCTGATAGCAGCCTAATTCTACTCATTTGTCATTAAAATCTAATAGGTGAAGTCCTCTTAAGAGATTTGTATGCCCCTTTCTAACATCTCTGAGTGGCTTTAGATATCTGCCATCTACATATTTTTATCGAGAAACAATTTTGTTGCACTCATTATCGAGAAATAATTTATTGCACTCATAGAAACGATTAACAATTTTTACATTGGACTCACTGGCAAAATAATCTTACTAAATTTTCTATTCCTTCTATGTACCTTTATGCCTTTAGAGACAATCGCTAATTTAAAAATCATTAAATTATGAAAGTGTAATTATATTTTTTAAGAATATAAACAGTATTTTGAAAAAAATGATGAATTATTAATTTTAAAAAATAAAATAAAATTTTTAAATATTATGAAATTATGAAATTAAAATTATTGATTTTTAAATTAAAAAATATATATAAATAATTAAAATTTATTTTTATTTTTATTATTAAAAATGTAAATCTATTCTCAGATAATCAAGTAAGGAGGATGAAATAAATTTTATATAACTTAAACCCGTACGCAAAGGCACAACGAGAAATTTTGTTATTCCGATTCAATATCAACATCACATTTCTTTGTTTCAAGAGTCTCGGAAACAACCTTCAATGAAATTAGTTCTTTAAAGAAAGACATGCCATTGCTAAATAAATGTTATATCAAGCAATGAATAACGAATGGACTAGAGAAATGAAAGATGCTAAAAAGACATCATAATCATTTATTTAATACGAGGGATGACAATTTTATAATATTTAATATATTTGTTTTCATTTTGGGAATTTTGTATAATATTTAATATATTTGTTTTTGTTAAGTTTAAATTCGAAGTTAAATAAAGTATGTATATTTTCATAAATAAAATTTAATAATCAAATAGTGGGATGAAGAGTGATAATAATCAAATAGTTGGATAGAGAGGGATATTGGTTTCACAATTCTATTATAATTCTAACATTAATATATTTAAATTAATAAATATAATATATTTTAATTTAAAGTTAAATGAAGTATATATATTTTTATAAATAAAATTTAATAATTAAATATTAATTAAAATAATGTATTTAAATTAAAACTTAAATAAAGTATATATATTTTTATAAATAAAATTTAATAATTAAATAGTTATTTAAGTATATATATTTTTATAAATAAAATTTAATAATTAAATAGTTATATGGGATATTGGTTTCACAATTTTATTATAACTCTAAAATTAATAAAAATAATAAGTTTAAATTCAAAGTTAAATAAAGTAGAAATATTTTCATAAATAAAATTTAATAATAAAATAATTACATGAAGAGATATGGGTTTCACAAATTTATTATAACTTTAAAATTAATAAAAATAATATGTTTAAATTCAAAGTTAAATAAAGTATATATATTTTCATAAATAAAATTTAATAAGCAAATAATTGCATGAAAAAGGATATTGTAATATGAAAAGGGATATTGGTATTACAATTTTATTATAACTCTAAAATTAATAAAATAATAAATTTAAATTCAAAGTTAAATAAAGTATATATATTTTTATAAATAAAATTTAATAATCAATTTGTTGCATGAAAAAGGTTTCACAATTTTATTATAACTCTAAAAATAATATGTTTAAATTCAAAGTTAAATAAAGTATATATATTTTCATAAATAAAATTTAATAATTAAAGAGTTTCATAAAAAGATATTGTCTTCACAATTCTATTATAACTCTAAAATTGTGTTATTATAAAATATAGATTAAGTACTTTTGGTAACAAATAAAAGTTTTTATTCATCAATTTAATATTTAACAATAACTTAAAATTAATAGAATTGTGGTTTTTGTGATTCATCATTACAATAGAATTTTTTTGGTAGTAATCACATGTAATGGAATATTGTCGACGCATTTCGAACCAACCAGTGTGATTCATTATCAAGATTATATGAGAGATCAGATCAGGACGTTAAGTTTAAATAGATGTAGAAATAGCCAAATTGAACGTTATTCTAACGACTAGTTTAACATTTGAAAAATTGATAATTGATTAATAACTACTATTTTTAATATTAATATATTAATCACTTATATATATATATATAATTTGATTTAATTTAATTTAACTTAATTTGTTAATTTATTTATGTTTATGTTTATGTTTATATTTAATTAATTAATTAATTTATATTTATTTATTTATTTATTTATTTATGTTTGTATTTATATTTTATATTTTATATTTTATTTTTTTATTATTTTTATTTTTATTATATATATATAGAATACAAACATAAATAAATATAAATTAATTAATTAATTAAATATAAATATAAACATATAAGTTAAATTAAATTTTATATATATATATATATATATATATAAGTGATTAGTATATTAACATTAAAAATAGCAGTTATTAATCAATTATCAATTTTTCAAAAGTTAAACTAGTCGTTAGAATAACGTTCAGTTTGGCTATTTCTACATCTATTTAAACTTAACATTTATATAACCTAAAGGGAGCCTAAAACTACGGAACGGGAAGAAAGGGGGAAACACAAGACAATTAAGAATACAAGGCAGAGATCCGGCACCTGTTGATATTCCAACCGTCATCTCGATTGAGATTAACATATCTTTTTTCAATTTCTAAGGCCTCCCTTAACTTTCTATAATGGAAATGGTCAACTCTCGCAAGGACCTTAGCCTCTTCCATGAAAATATGATGGTTAGTATTTTCTACATGCTCAGCTAGGTCGGAGGAGCGAGATCTTCCATGTTTAATGTCGGCAACATTCTCACAAATCCTTTGATTTATAGACCGTCCTGTTTCACCGATGTAAGGAGTCCCACAAGAACAAGGAATAATGTAGACACCTTTTCCATCCCTAGGGTCTACCGGATCTTTAACTGATTTGAGAGAGCTGTGAATCGTGTTAAGGGGCTTGAAGGATGAAGAAACCTTATGTTTCTTAAGGACCCTAGCAATCTTATCAGTGGTTCCCTGAATGAACAGAAGGAAAACATTGTAAGACCAATCACTAGGCTCTTTTTTATTTTTAGATATTGCAAGAGCAATATCTTCATGCTAGTTCTCATCATTTCCCTGCTCAAAAATTAGGCATCCTTAATTCACCTTAGCCACTAGGGCATTGAGGATATCTAATGAGTCTCACATTGAAGAAGAAAAGACCCATCTCCTGAATGTATTTTGTAAAAATGGTTATAGCAGGTCGCAGGGCCTTAAAGCTTTCCTTAAAGCAGAAAAAAGTCATTTAGCTAAAAATAAAAAAGAGCCTAGTGATTGGTCTTGTAGTGTTCGCCTTCCGTTCATTTAGGGAACCATTGATAAGAATGCTAGGGTCCTTAAGAAACATAATTTTTCTTCATCCTTCAAGCCCCTTAACATGATTCACAACTCTCTCAAATCGGTTAAAGATCTGGTAGACCCTAGGGATGGAAAAGGTGTCTACATTATTCCTTGTTCTTGTGGGACTCCTTACATCGGTGAAATAGGACGGTCTATAAATCAAAGGATCTGTGAGCATGCTGTCGACATTAAACATGGAAGATCCCACTCCTCTGCCCTAGCTGAGCATGCAGAAAAGACTAACCATCATATTTGCATCGAAGAGGCTAAGGTCCTTGTGAGAGTTAACCATTTCCATCATAGAAAGTTAAGGGAGACCATAGAAATTGAAAAAATACATGTTAATCTCAATCAAGATGACGGCTGGAATATCAGCAGGTGCTAGATCCCTGCCTTGTATTCTTAATTGTCTTGTGTTTCCACCTTTTTTCCCGTTCCGTAGTTTTAGGCTCCCTTTAGGTTTTATATTTTTATTTTTATTTTTATTTTTTTTGATCCTTGGTTATCGTTTTCCTTTTCTTTGACCTCATACCCCCACACACATATATATAAATAAATAAATAAATAAATAATTAAATATAAATATAAAGATAAATAAATAAAAATAAATAAACAAATTAATTAATTAAATATAAATATAAGCATAAATAAATAAATTAACAAATTAAGTTAAATTAAATTAAATCAAATTAAATTATAGATATATATATATATATATATAATAAGTGATTAGTAGATTAACATTAAAAATAGCAGTTATTAATCAATTATCAATTTTTCAAAAGTCAGACTAGCTGTTAGAATAAGGGCCAGTTTAGCCATTTCTACATCTATTTAAACTTAACATCCTGATCTGATCTGTCACATAGTCCTGATGATGAACCACACTGGTTGGTTCGAAAAGCATCGACAACGTTCCATTGCATGTGATTACTACCAAAAGAATTCTATAATTAAAGTTAAAATTAAATTAGTATTAAAATAATATTCAAATTATGAACTTAATTAAATAAATAATTATATTATTATTACAATAAAATATAGACTAAATACATTTGGTAATAAATCAAAGTTTTTATTCACCAATTTAATATCTAACATAATAATGAATTTAAAATTAAGTTAGTATTAAAACAATATTCAAATTGATGATGATTGTTAAAATGTCCACTGAGACCAATCTTTGGTCTATCGGACCTAAAGAAAAGAGTTATTTAATTTGATTGAAGATTTTATTCCTATGCTCAAAAAGCTTGGAGAGAAGCCTCCCGAGCTCACTATAATTTTGACATCTTAAAAGGCTAGGAAGGTCAGTATTGCAACAAAGATTATGAAATTGAGCTCCAATGTGGTTGTACGCAGGGCACTCTAAGAGGAATTGATTTTCATCCTCGATGTTCATATTCTCACAGAGATGGCAAATCCTTTCCATCCATGGTGTTTTAGGAACTGTCCAACGACCTGTTTCACTATGGAGCTCATGAGAGTTCGTTCTAATCTTGGCTATAATAATTTTCTTCTTTGAGCTAGTTACAATAGAGAGATACTTTTGATCTTCTAAGGTGGGGTTGATGACCTCCTTATAATACCTTAATTTTCTTTTAGCTGCTAGATCTTTCTCGCACCACATTTTTTCTTTGAACTTAGTAGTAACAATTTTTTTAATGTTATTGATGTTTTGCAATGCAACATTCTCGTCGATCTCCCAATGGTTTAACCAGGCCCTGGTGTCTTTATACCAACCTCGTTTAAGCCTTAGGTGATTTTGGTTGGAATTTAAAGCTAGCTTAGGAAGTCTATGGTCTCCTATGCTATTGAGCTTGTGCTTGTACAACAAAAGCCTAGTCATAGCTCTGCTCTCAATAGGGGAAAGACCCACTTCTATAAGGAGAATAGGATAGGGTGTATTTCTTTTAATTTTAAGGTTATACGTTATAAAACACTTCTGGATTTGCTCAATATTTCTCCAGGATTCTCTAGAGATGCTACAACCCCAAACCTCATATCCATATAAGATAACAGGAGTGACTAAAGTTTCAAAGAGGAACTTCTTTCTATCCCACATTACGAGGTTTGTCATTTTACAATTATTTTCAAGACCAAAATAAGCTTTCCACCCCCCATTAATCCTTTTCTGAATGCTATAGTTACAGTTGAGCTTGTGATGAATATCAATTCCTAGGTACTTGTAAGAAGGCACTTCCTGCAAGTTACTATTGTCATACATAAAATTAGCGTAAGTGTCCTTCTTGGATTTGATAATCATAACTTTTGTTTTGTCAGTGTTAACAGACATACCCATGGTAGAGCAGAAATCCTGAAGAAGTCTATGTTGCTTATCAAGATCAAATGGGTACCTTGCGAGAAGAACAATATCGTCAGCATAGAGAAGAAGGATGATGACTATCCCAGCTAAGATCGTGCCAGCACATCTTGCTTCCACTAAACAACCTTCTATCTTGTCGATGTAAATGCCAAATAGGGTAGGGGAGAGGGGGCAACCTTGTTTAACTCCGATATTACACTTAATATTTTTCGACCACCCCTCATTGCTCTTTAACTTGGCAATTACATTCTCGTATAACCTTATATTGATCGCTCTTAGCTCGAAAGGAACATTTAGCTCTTCTAATCCATTCCATAGGTTATTTCTAGGAACCGTATCGAAAGCCTTTCTAAAGTCCACAAAGCAAAAAAAGAGATTGGATTTATCATTGTGGCATTCTTCCACAATGATCCTAAGCGTAATGAGGTGGTCCGTTGTTGAGTGCTGCCTTCTAAAACCCGCTTGGACTTTAGCCCGCTTACCTTCACTTTCAAGCCAAATGCCCAACTTCTTTTCCAAAATAATACCATATAACTTGGCTAAGAGAGGGTTGATCATAATTGCTCGATAATTAGAGGGGTTATTTGTATCCCCACTTTTAAAAATAGGGATAATGAGGCTCTGGGTCCAAGGTTTAGGGAACCCTTGCTTGACCGCTTGGTTGAAAAGCTTGTGGATGTGGGGGATGAGGACAGGACCTCCAATTTTTAAGATTTCTGCCTGGTAACCTTCAATGTCTTTAGCTTTCCCATTTGCCAGGCATTTAACCCCAAGATCAGTATCTTCTAATGAGAAAACTTCTTTCGTTGTGAGCAGGGTTTCAAAATCCCTGACATTTGGATATTCATAAAGCTTTTTAAGATAGGAATTCCAGTTGTGTAAAGCAATTTTATTATTATCTTTAGTTTTCCTAGTTAGAATCTGCCTCCAGAATTTCTTAGGAGCCACCTTAGAGAGGTGTAAGAGATTCCCCTGTCTTTTAAGAATATATTGCCTTTTTTTCCTTTTAGTTAGAGCTTTGTAGATTTTTATCTTGTTAATTTTGAGAGATTCATCAACAACTTACTTAATTGCTCTCCTCACACTTTTACAATCTTAATTGCTCTACATTTTTTATATAAAAAATAATATCTTTATACTGAAATTAAACATTTTAGCAATAAATCTGCAATCCCATTTTGAATTTACACAAACAAAAAAAAGATATGATATGTCCTGGTTAAACCATTATGAGTCATTAGCATCAACAAACATAAACCTGAATATGCTCTATCCACAATTCTAACCAAATCATGTCAAATTGGGTTAATTGTGGTATTGTCTAAAGTTTTGGAATTCTTGTGTAAATTTGACAAAATAATTTTCAATTAAATTGTGAGTTTAAGTTTTTATTATTTAAATTTTTTAATATATAAATAAAAATACTTCAATTGTACAGAGTAAACAAATTTTGATTAAAAACCATGTAGATAAAGCTTCATAACCTTTTAAAGTTAACCGCTGACCAAATTTATTATTATTTTTACCGTTGGATAACTTTAATTCTTATCCATATCTACAGTGTTCGGCTTCGAATATTTGGCCGCTTCTGCTGCTGAGAAATCGACTGCACAGCCTTCTCCACGGTGATGTCGAACGCATCCCCGACCGACCCCGCCGCCTTTGAATCGCCCGTTGTCGCCCTCATCGTGTAAATGACATGCGGAATCAAACTCACCACCTTCTCCTGCATCTTTCTCACCTGCTTACCGCTCAAACCAGTCAGAACTCGCTCCACGACTGAAACATTGGAAACCACGTCATCGGCAACCACGTCGTCCTGCGGAATAAACACAGAGTACGCCTCGCTGTCCGATGGAAGATGCCACGTGTACTGCGTATAAGCAGAGTCCAGGTTGAAGAATACGGGAATGCATCCGGCTATGATGGCATCGAAAGTCGACCGGCGCGTCGGTGTGTCACCGGGGGGCTGCAGGCAGAACACCGACTCCATGAACGCTCGTATGGCCGGCCCCGCCTCCTCCTTGCAGCGCGCCGCCACGCAGTCCACGAGGCGGCAGCTATGTGGTGACCGGTTGCAGATATCGATGAGCAAGCTCCGGAAGCCGCCGTCGCTGACGATAGTGCGGACTGTGCCGGCAAAGGCAAAAAGGCGAGTCCGCGTGGATGCCCGCACCCGCTTTCTCCACACCTCGATTTCCCGACCAGACGACGGGTGAAACGAAGTCGGATACGGAATGGTGTGCTGGTTCGGCTGCCAGGGGCGCCTGTCCTTGTCGATCATCAGTAACGTCATGTTAGAAACCCCAGGGACCTCCAGGAAACCAGATCCCCATTCCTCGCCGACACCGAAGTCCCAGGCCGTACCACCCAAGACCACGAAATGATCTTTCCCTCCGCACCGCTTCCACTCCTCCCTCTCTCTCAGCCACGACATGACTCCCTCGCCGTGCGAGTAGTCGGGCACACTCTCCGCTTGTGGATACAGATATCTGAGAGCGTGGAGGGCAGCGTAGAAGGGCACAAACACGGCGTCGGCCATGGTAGGGTCTGCAGTGAGGCACCTGTATTGTTTCATCCTCTCGTGATATATGATCTCCATCATGTATGTATCCGTGTGGAACCAGCCGTCGCCCAGGGAGCTATTATACGGCAGCCCGAAGCCATTGTTCGCCGCGCGCGAGCAGAGTTTCAACATTGCCACTAGCCGGGACTCGCACTCTTTGAAGAAATCTTCGTTGAATTCCGTGGGGAGATCGTACATGAAAATCCTTTGACCGCTGCAACTATCGGCGACGAGAGGCGTTGAGAATTGAGAGGGTTCGAGAGTCAGCCATGCCCATGCCCATGCCAACATGATCAATAACAGCCATGGTAACAGCGCGTAATTCTTTTCTTTCATCGCCCTTTTTGTGCTTGATCGGGGAAGGATTATGAATTATGTATATGGGCAGGTTGAGTGCACAGGATTTTTATATACGCGCAGGTCGCAGCAGAGCCCTGTCAGGGTTCTGCTGGGTATTTGAACTTTTTCATTTTCAAGGCCGCCAGGAGTTAATTGTGATGGGGACGTGGGAAAAGGTAAAAGGGTAACAATTGAAATAAAGATGATTATTACGGGGTAACTGTTTCCACACTTTATGGATGAAGTAACTGTAGGTAGGCAAAGTGTAGTTTCGAAATAATAATAAAAAACTAAATCGATTCGATACAATTGGCAAATCTGATATTAAAAAAAAAATTAAAAAAAAATTGACAATTTCAATAATAAAGAATTGGGTTATTCCAATACAACTCCTCTTGGCCAATACAATAATAAAGAATTGGGTTATTCCAATACAACTCCCCTTGGCCAATTTCAACATTTGAGTAGAACTAATTTCATTTTATTTTCAAATTAGAATTTTGATGTTTAATTTTTAGACATATGATTTGATTTGGGAAGGGAATTGAAACTGTGATGAGTGTTATAATAACCTGTATCATCACCATTTAACCAAGACTCACTGATAAAGAAAAAAATTTATTTAACCAAGACCCACTGATAAAGAAAAAAATCTATGTTATTTTATGTGGGACATATGGAGGAGTATCAATAGATGGATAAATATATATATCCATATATACAGACAGATATATATATATTTATCCATCTAGAAACGGTGTAATAATCACCGTTGCTTTTTCCATTACACTAAAAAGCCTTTTTCTTTATAGTAACAGCCCACGGTCCATTGAGCACCTCGAAGATATGTCATAATAAAACTGAACACCTGCCTCAGATCGACTCCCGTATCATAGTCGCTCCAGTCATAAACTAGAAAATAAGGGGAGAAACAAGTTGAGATATATCTCGCGGAAGTTCACTAATTGCTATTGGCGGGGTTCTTCTTATTTATGTCCCATCCGAAAAGGGGAGAATTAAATGATCATTCGTTCACCGAAACCAGAAGTAAAGATCGTAGTGGAGAGAGATCCTGTAAAAACCTCTTTTGAAAATGGGCCAAACCTGGTCATTTCTCAAAGACGCTAGCTAAAGGCCCTGATACTACCACTTGGATCTGGAACTTACATGCTGATGCTCACGATTTTGATAGTCATACTAAGGATTTGGAAGAGATTTCTCGTAAAGTCTTTCGCGCTCATTTTGGTCAACTAGCCATCATCTTTATTTGGCTAAGTGGGATGTATTTTCACGGCGCTCGTTTCTCCAATTATGAAGCATGGCTGGCTGATCCCACTCACATCAAACCCAGTGCCCGAGTAGTTTGGCCAATAGTAGGCCAAGAAATATTGAATGGGGATGTAGGTGGAGGTTTTCGAGGGATACAAATAACCTCTGGTTTCTTCCAGATTTGGCGAGCATCTGGAATAACCAGTGAATTACAACTTTACTGCATTGCAATTGGTGCATTGATATTTGCGGCGTTAATGCTTTTTGCTGGTTGGTTTCATTATCACAAAGCTGCCCCAGGATTGGCTTGGTTCCAGGATGTAGAATCCATGTTGAACCATCATTTAGCAGGGTTACTAGGACTTGGGTCTCTATCTTGGGCGGGACACCAAATACACGTCTCTCTACCCATTAACCAACTTCTAGACGCTGGAGTGGATCCTAAAGAGATACCACTTCCTCATGAATTTATTTTGAATCGCGATCTTTTGGCTCAACTTTATCCCAGTTTTGCTAAGGGATTGACCCCATTTTCACCCTTAATTGGTCGGAATATTCAGACTTTTTGACTTTTCGTGGAGGATTAAATCCAGTAACGGGGGGTCTGTGGTTGACCGATACTGCACATCATCATTTGGCTATTGCAGTTCTTTTTCTGATAGCCGGTCATATGTATAAGACCAATTAGCGCATTGGCCATAACCTCAAGGACATTTTAGAAGCTCATAAAGGTCCATTTACGGGGGAGGGACATAAAGGTCTTTACGAGATCTTAACTACCTCATGGCATGCTCCATTAGCTATTAACCTAGCTATGTTAGGATCTTTAACTATTATTGTAGCTCACCACATGTATGCGATGCCCCCCTATCCGTACCTAGCTATTGACTATGGTACCCAACTCTCTCTGTTCACACATCATATGTGGATTGGTGGGTTTATTATAGTTGGCGCTGCTGCACATGCAGCGATTTTTATGGTAAGAGACTATGACCCAACTTCTCAATACAACAATTTATTAGATCGCGTTCTTAGACATCGTGATGCAATTGTATCACACCTCAACTGGGTATGTATATTCTTAGGCTTCCATAGTTTTGGTCTGTATATTCATAATGATACTATGATCGCTCTAGGACGTCCTCAAGATATGTTCTCAGATACTGCTATACAATTACAGCCTATCTTTGCCCAATGGATACAAAACACTCATGCTTCAGCACCTGGTTCAACAGCTCCTGGTGCAACAGCAAGTACCAGCTTAACCTGGGGAGGTGGTGATTTGGTGACGGTAGGTTCCAAAGTGGCCTTGTTACCAATTCCATTAGGAACCGCGGATTTTTTGGTACATCACATTCATGCATTTACTATCCATGTGACTGTTTTAATCCTACTTAAAGGTGTTCTATTTGCCCGTAGCTCCCGTTTAATACCTGATAATGCAAATCTTGGTTTTCGTTTTCCTTGTGATGGACCTGGGAGAGGAGGAACATGTCAAGTATCTGCCTGGGATCATGTTTTCCTTGGTTTATTCTGGATGTACAATGCAGTTTCGGTAGTAATATTCCATTTCAGCTGGAAAATGCAGTCCGATGTTTGGGGTAGTATAAGTGATCAGGGAGTGGTAACTCATATTACGGGTTCAAAATACAAATGGATGACATGATTTACCATTTATTGACTTATGATTTAAGAGGTAACTAGATTATTTGTAATGTCCCCCAATAAAAGGAATAAAAACAACTTATTTAGTTTTGATTTATTTTTATTTACTGGAATAAAACAAAAACTAAGTAAATTAGTTATATTTCAGTAATTATTTATTTAAGTTGTTATGTGTGATGATATAGGTTCATAAATTTATCTTGAGGATGATAAAAGAGAAAAATCACACAAGGAACTGGACAGTTATGGGTAGCAGTGAAGTTGGTTACCTACCTGAACCTCCTTTGTGTCGAGGGGTGTTGCTTAAAAGAGGAGGAGACCAACAGGGTAAAGGTAACTCAGGAAGAGCAAGAAAGAGGAAAAAGGTTGTAGAATTTTGGAACTCGTGGAAGAACTAGTAGAATTTTCTGAATCAGAGGTTAAGGGGACAATGTCTAGTTGGGACCACATGGCCATGACCCTACACCAGAATTTGTCCTAATTCCCAAAGTGTTCAGTGGCTCGACGGAGAGACACAATAACGACTGGTATCATTCATTGGGTGGAGTATCATTCTCAAGTGTGAGTTGTTAATTCCACAGAAAGTGATAGATAAGTATCATAGACTTAATTCTGGTTAGGTGGTAGATACCTACATAAAGGAAAGAAAATATGTTGTGTTTCTTTGCAAATGAGAGTTCTAAATATTGATAAAATTATAAGTTATGGTAGAGAATTTGTGTATGAATTAGAAAATTAACTTAGAAGGAATCTTCTGTTAATAAAGGTTTTACAAAGTATGTGTTGCTGACCGAACCAAACTGGAACAAACAAAAATGCAAATCCAGAATAGAACCGAACTGGAACAAGCAGAAATGCAAATCGGAGGACAGGTTAGCCTCAAGTCATACCTTTAAGGTAGACTGAAGGAAGTCTTGTCTTGGAGGAAGCATTGAAAAAAACTAATAAGAATTTCCATACATAAAAAAACGATTTTTACAAAGAAGTCGTAACAGTAGAATATTCAAAAAAATCAATTAAAAGGCATTTCTAACCAAACAAACTAAACCTTTCTTTCTACAACTGAACCATAGCATTATAACTTATTCATGAGGTAACAGATTATAAAAGTGCCAGTAACCAATGACTAAATTTATGAGCATTTCAAAAGTAACCAGAAAATCTATTGATTGTGGCACAATAAAAATACTAGAAAGTCTATTGATTACGGTAAAATAGACGCAACCACAATTCTGAATCATTTTATAATCATCCAAAAACCCTTGCATGAGGGATAACAAGAATCAACTAGTAGAACATCCAAACTGTATTCTCCTTATGTAAATGAAATAAAGATAAAAATAACAATTCTTTAAACCAAAACAATGTCGAGATACAAATCCCTATAGTATAAACAGGAAAATTATCTCGAACCCTAAGTTTGTCTTTAAACCAACAGTTAAACCCTAAACAATGAGTTGCACAACTGCTCTTGACCATGTTGCAATAGAAGGTTGTAAAACCCTCTGAAGTGAGGGGATGATAGAGTACCTATGATAGAAGGAAACCTCACATAAGAAGTCGCAAAAGCCTCGACCTGGCATTGAGGCTCACTGTAAAGGACAAAGTAAAGAACAAAAAAAAAAAATACCTGCCAACACAAGAAACAAGTCTTGGTAAGGAACTATATGTGACCGAGAAAAGGAGAAAAATAAGAAAAAACATTTATTAAACTAGAAAGAAACCTTTACCTGTAGTGGCGGGTTGATGGATTTATAGTTGAACCTGCCAGGAGTAAATCTTGCAAATTAAAAGATTAACAACCTGAAGAATTTGAAACCAGAAGGTGCGATGGGGAGGGTTAATACCCGTGTAACTCACCAAGGTATTTGTGGCTGAACAGGAGTCTCGAGAGTGTCAGATTGTGACGCGTAAAAACTTGAACAAAACCCCCTCATAAATTAGGGAAAGCACATACAAGGGGCTAAAAAAACATTCCGCTGAAGAACATAGGTGGAAACAAAATGAATTACATTGATTCTCTGAGGGTCGGAACACTGAAGGTTGCAGAGCCCTCATGCTCTCCTCCATATCGACAGAATGACAACAAACCCTACCTCCTCGCATGAATGGAACAATTTCCCTTACGGCCTCAATTCGTAGTCGTTGATATGTCTTGAGATAGGATGATTGTCTATCTGTGGAGGAATTCCAAAGCAAACACACTTGGCAGAAGATCCGTGACAGTCGAGAAGCTTCATTGTGCATGGGTACGAGAGTTGGACCATCGGTGCAAGACATAGGGTTAAATGGAAACTATGTTCAAACTTTCAAAGTATATACTTAATAATGTTCTATGTCGACTTACAAAATGTAACCATGTAATATGTATAAGTTCAAATGTTTTAATGATATCCTAGCTTGTATTATGTTATATATTCAAATGTTCCAATAATATTACATGTTCGAATGTTCCAATGATATTATAGCCTGCAATATGTACATTTTCGAATGTTCCCATTCCTATCATAGTGAAGGGGTTACTAGGTTATGTTTGTTGGTCAATTAAATAGATTTTTTTTTTAAAGTATTTAATGGTAGTAGGAACTATGGTAAATTTGTTGGGTAAGAAGGGGATACGTTACAAGTGGTATCAGAGCCAGAGGCTTAAAATGTTGTCGACCTAAATTGTACTAAGATATAACTGTATATTAAGCAAAAGTGAAAATTGCAAGAATGTTAACAATTTATTTTGCTCCACATAGTAGGAAGGAGGATGAAGAGGGGAAATATAAGGAAGCCAGTGACATCTATCGACATTCTGATTGGGCCTAGTTTGAATCCAAAGCAAGGAGTGAATATGAGGATGTGGGTACAGCTGGGGGAAAAATCCCAACCCTGTACCATTGTACTGATGGAGACTATGTAACATCTGTAGGAAGAAGTGCAAAAATTAAGGGTAGATAATGAGCAATTCATGAGGGATTAGGAAAGGATTATGAAGAGTTTGATAGATCGAAAAAATCATAGGAGCTCAAATCCAGCTGCGGACAATGGCAATCGGGTTGAGTCTCATTGCCAAAGGGGAAACCCAGAAAGAAGTAATACCATAAAATCTGAAGACGATAGAATATTTGAGTCTGAGAAGGAGGAATCTGGCAATACCTCTCGGGACAAGTCACATAGGGGAGGAAAAAGACAAAATATGGAATTACAGGGGGGATTAAAAAAAATAAAACCCCCAACATTCGATGGGGAGTTAGAGGAATCTGCTGAAGCATGGTTGTTCAAAATTAATAAGTGTTTCCAAATATATGAATAAAATGACAACTTGAAAGTTCGCTTGGAAATATACCAGCTGTAAGTAAAGGAGACACTATGGTGGGAGGAATTAAAAGCAATCCAAACTATTAGCGAACACGAAATCACTTGGTAGAAATTTCAGCAATATTTCAGAAATAAATATTTAATTGAACAGTTCTATGATGATAAGGCTAAGGAGTTTCATGATCTTCGATTACGAAAATTGATGATGGATGAGTACATTACCAAGTTCACCTCTTTATTATGGTATGTTTCATACATTCATGAAGAAAAGGTGAATGTTCAGAGATTTGTAAGTAGCTTACCAGTGACCATGAAGGAGGGGTTAGAGTTTGACAATCCTAAGATGATGGACGAGGCGATACGAAAGACATATTTGTTATCAAAAGATGAAACAGACAGGAGATAGCGAGAAAAGGTGGGAAGACATAAAAGGAGAAAAATAATCCCAAAATAATAAGGGAATGAGGTCTGGAAACTCCAAAGGGTCCACAAGGACCCTCTAAATAGAGGATCCAGTAAGGGGTCATAGAAGGTTAAAATAGAAGGTGAAGTGAAACCAGTTGAACATTCCAAGAAAACAAACCTCAACCAATCCACCAGACCCCCGTTACAATGTTGGGGCTGTGGAGAGCCTCACTACATTAAAAAATACCCTTGCACAAGGAGAACCGAACAAGAAGCACACATTCAATAAGCATCCACAGTGGGTGAAGTTGTAAGAAGTCTAACAAAGAAAAATGCAGCGTTTGAGGACCATCAAGCGGAATATCAACTATCTATGGTGGAATTTCAAGGTAAATTTCTTAACCAAGTTGTGTTTATTCTAATAGATCTAGGAGCTAGTCTAAGTTATATAAGTCCTAAAGTTGTTGAATCATGCCAATTACAAGCTAAAAATTTAGGAGTCCTTGCCTAGTACAGTTAGCCACATGAGAAAAAATAAGTCATGGCTAAGGTAGAATATTGTGTGATTATGCTTTTCTACCTTTAGGATCATACGATGTCTTAATAGGCATGGATTGACTTGAAAATCACTGGTATTTGGTAAACTGCAAGGAGAAGATTGTTAACTTCATTAATGAAGAAGGGGTTAGACATGAAATTCAAGGAATTAGGAAGTCCCTGAAGTTAAGACATGTTACTACCTCTCAATTGGCTAAGTGCATCATAAAATGATGTCAAATCTATGCAGTCCAAGTAGGGTATTCTAACTCTAAGGGGAAAACTGCCACCCCATAAAACTTACATGTGGTTCAAGAGTTTACCAATGTGTTCCCAAAAAAGATATGGGGGTTACCACCTAAGCGGGATATACATTTCACTATTGAATTGATTCCCAGAGTTTCCCTGGTGTATAGAACACCCTACCACATGAATATCCTAAACTTACTAATTAAAATTACAAATACAGGAACTGCTGGAAAAAGGGTAAATCCGTCCAAGTGTTTCACCTTGGGGAGCCTCTGTTTTATTTGTTATAAAGAAGGATGGTACCCTACGATTTTGTATTGACTACTGATAACTTAATAAACTTATAGTAAAACATAATTACCCATTACCTTGTATAGTTGATCTCTTTGACCAAGTTAAATGTGCTACATTTTTTTTTAAAATCGATTTTCTATCTGGATACCATTAGATTTGTATCAAGGATGAAGACATATGTAAAATTGTGTTTCGAACTTGGTATGGGCACTACGAGTTTGTGGTATTACCTTTCGGTCTCACCAATGCCCCTGCCACATTCATGTGTCTCATGAATAACATCTTCCATCAATACCTTGAGAAATTTTTATTGATTTTTATTGATGACATTCTCATTTACTCCAAGAATGTGAAGAACATAAGAAACATCTGCGGATTTTTCTTCATAATTTGCGAGAACATCAACTGTATGCCAAATACAGTAAATGCGAATTCTATAAGGATAGAATTCAATCTTTAGGACATGTAATATCCTAGGAGGGAATTGCAGTTGACCCAGAGAAAATCAAAACCATTTTGGATTGGACCGTTCCTCAGAATGTATCAGATATTCGGTCCTTTTTGGGGTTGGTCGGATATTACCAACGTTTTATAGAAGGCTTCCCTAGGGTGGCTTATCCCCTCACCTCCCTACAAAAGAAAGGGAAATATTTTCATTGGAAATTTGAATGCAAATATAGCTTTGACTGACTGAAACATTTTCTTACTACAACCCTCGTAACAAAGGTTGCTGACCTTGAAAATGAATTTATGGTTTGTACATATGCTAATAAGGAAGGGGTGGGAAGAATACTAATGCAATAAGGTAAGGTGGTAGCCTATGGATCTCAAAAAATCAAGGAACATGAACATAAATATTCTGCGTACGATTTAGAATTGGCAATGGTGGTGAATTCCTTAAAAATGTGGAGGCATTAGCTTTTGGGTAAAAAAATCATTTTAAATATAGATTGCAGCAGTTTGACTAATTATTTTAGTCAACTAACTCTCAATGCTCAGCAAGCCAGATGGGTTTCTTTCTTGAGTGAATTCCGTTTTGAAATCAAGCACCTGAAAGGTAGGGAGAACAAAGTCATTGATGCTTTAAGTAGTATTATACACTATTTTGTCACACTCCACTTAGTCTCCTCATGCCACTAATGTCACAAACTATGTTCTCCATCAAACATGCCTAGAACATCCCTGAAGAAGTGAAAAAATACTTGATTTAAAAATATTTTGGAAAGCTTGTCAAAAACCATGTTCTACAAGCCCATCACGCTATGCACCGCTACTGACCCGCGCTTGTCACCTTTTGCAAAACATGTGCCTAGTGCTGGCAGCGCGACCTTTGTTAGGAAAATCAACGCTGGTCCTCTTCAGGCAATTTTCCCAAAAATGGAGGAGAAGCTTCCCTTACTAGAAGACTCGAGAACATCGATGTGGTTTTAGGTTGTTGATGATAGGAGCGAGACATCCCATTCATGACCATGGATCCTCTTACCATGGACATTTCCCTTAAGATGTGGAATTCCTCCCACCTTTTATGGATCCTCAAATACCTCTCCTTCCCTATAAATGAAACCCATACCATCCACTCTTGGTTGGTTTCCATCCTATGAGTAAAAGCACGCCCAATTGTTTCCCACCTGTGAAGGAGGAAGTTGTTTGAAGAGTCAAATCTAGGACTTGGAGTCTCACCTGAAGGGGGCATCCAACATCAAGGCTTTTGGTTGTATTTCTCCCTTTATTATTCTATTAATAATACATTATGTGTTTCCTTTCCATAAATGTGTCTATATTTGCATGTTTATTATAATGGTCCTTGATCTGCTATATAGCTTATACTAGATATTCTTATACTTTGTATATGTTTGTTGACATCAAAGGCAAACACTAGCATCAGAAAGAGGTAGGACATCTATCCTCCTTCATGCTTTTCTAGCATAAGTTAGGAAAGGTTGCATATATTTGTCTCATTTGTTGATAGATCCTCTCATTAGGACTTGAGGGATAGATTATTTCCGCAGAAGGGATTTCCTACATAAAAAAATGGAAACTCCATTGAGGAACCTATAACCCTTCAAACCTCCTTTCATTTTGGTCTGTTTCTCTTAGTTTCGCGAAACGCCTTATAGTCCATCATTTTTTTGAATTTTGAGTAGTTTTATCTTTAGAGTGTCAAGTATAGAGTTCCTTTAGTTTGGATTTTCTTTTCCTGAGCTTTCCTTTCCTAGTGTGTTCTCTCTAGAAAACAAAGCATTGATAGCACAGATTTTACTGAGTACAATCACCTTGAAGACCCGTCTTCCACTCTCTGCCTGCATTGGTCCAGTTTCTCGGCCATCACATTTTTCTTTGAAAAAAAGGGCACTGTCAACATGGGTTTTGCTAGGTAAATTAGCGTTGATGATCATGTCAGCACATATTTTGTTGGGTAAATAGCGTTGATCCAAAAGATTGAGAATTTTTAGGGTTTTGAAAGAAAATTCTAGGATATCTTTATCTCTAGAGTCTTATTCTTGTTCTGTGTGCTTAAAATTTTGATGGATTGTTGTTATATTCTTTGTGGTTTGCAAAAGTTTGCTTCATGTCCAAGTAGTGAAAATGAGCTTGAGCTGAATCTTAGGTTCTTTGGGTAATTGAATTTATTATTTTTTTGCTTGCATGTATGTTTGTTGAACATTTTTTTTCTTTTGGAAATCAGAAATAATTACATTTGCATTTGTTGAATTTTCATCTCAAACTTTACTTCTGAAAGTGCATTAGATTACATTGCATTGGAAAGTTTTTTTTGAGATTACCATTGAGCATAGATCAAATTTCTTAGTGTTGAAAGCTGATAAATGCATCCTCATTCATTTTAAAAGGAAATTGTTCATAGATTTCATTTCCATAGTTTTCAAGGGAATCATGCATGGATTACATTGCATGGTTTGACAAATTTTTATGCTTTGAACTAAATTGGAACTTTGAAAATGAAATATCTAGTTAGGAAGCTCTTGTATGTTGCATACTTGATTGTTGCATCGTGTTTCCATTTCTTCCCTATACTAGATAACTTTCATCGAAATGGAAAGAGTTGTTTCCATATATTAGTTTCATTATAGATATGTTCAGGTGAAATTGATTTTGAGCTTTGAAATTGAAACATAATTCAATATAAAATTAAAATTTACCTCAATTAACCTAAGGAACATTTGGAACATTAACGAAACATCTAGAGGTATAAGATAGAGACATGTTCTAGCGTTGTAAAACGTAGGAGCTGTCATTGTTTTCCAACGTTGAATCCTAGGGGTGATATCATTTTCCACGTATGGAAGTGTATAGGAATGTTCTCAAGTACTTTTGGGTATATCGGAGGTGCTCCACGCATGGTAAGTATATGTGAATACTCTCGTCAAACGGTTACACATTAGACAACACTACTACAGACTACACTCCCACGTACCATCATGTATATTTTGGGAATCCCCTATAGGTTGATATCCATCCATAGGTAACCGAGTTAGCCGCCTTGTAAACCATGATACATCGAACACATAATTTGGGGAGATCGACTCTCGTATGATAATTCCTTGGTTTTCCAAGATGTATATTGCAGTTCACAGTTGCTTGGTAAACCTTTATTCCTAGCTTACACTTTTTTATTTATTTTTTGTTAATTTCTAAAATTAATTAGCCACAAAATAACTTCTTACTTGAGAAACAACTCTTTAGTGGATCTTAGGTTGAAACTAATGGGAACATTTTCTAAGTTTACCAATTAAGGAAACCCCTCAGATGGGAATCTTGGTCCTTTTCCTTCTATTGGAAATATTGGCGCTCATTACATAACAATGTTGTCCCTTCCTGAATTTACCATTGGTTTTCCAGTTTGGCTATTTTCGACCCCTATGGTTCTAAATTTCCAAACTACTTATCAACCAAGTTCACCTCCACCTGAACACTGTCAACCTCATGTTGACCCTAAAGTTTACCCTTTTCCTTCTTCGCCCATTGTTTATACCCCTCATTCTTCCTCTTATCCTGGTGAAAGTCTTGATTCTAGTAGCCAGGAGGCTAAGAATAATAAGAAGAAGCTAAATAAGCGAAAGGCCAACCCAACAACCATTACTACCGATGCAAAGTGGAAAAACCTTCCAATAAGCCCCTTAAAGTCAAATTACCTTGCAAGTTATGTAAGGGTGACCACCTTCTAAGATATTTCCCTGGTATTTCCAAGGTTTTAGAAGTGTGGTCCACAGCCTAACATTGGCATTTTCCATCGGCCTCTGGAAATCATGCTGGTGATAAACCATCAGCTAGTGATAGTAAAATTAATGGGAAGAGGGGAAAAGTAAAATTTACCTATAGGTTATGCGAAGGGGATCATCCCATTCACCTTTGTACTTATATGTATGAAGCCTCGAGATTGTTGGAAAACCTTACAACTTCTCAGCCATGACTTCCCACTGGTTACCAGAAGCTTTCCCCTGACCCTCCACTAGTTGATCAAGTGATTGATCAGAAGTCATCTCTATTCAATCCCACTCTCTTCGAAAGTGAATCCCATAAGTATGTTCCCGATCAACCATTGGTTGAGGAAATGATTGACCTGATTTCACCTTCAGTTGATCGTATCGTTCCCGTAGAGAGTGAACCTCACTCAGGTTCTTTTTGTTTCTTCATATTCCCATGAATTGGAGGGTGATCGTCCTATTCCCGTGGTACAGGAGGGAGATCCTACCATTTCCGTAACAAAAGGGGGAAGTTTTCCAATTCCCATGAACCACCCCCCCCCCCCCCCCAAGTAGTTTAGTCGCTTCTTTTGACGTGAGTCCACTGGCAGGATACCATCTTCCTTCCGATGTGCCTTTTCATATCACAATACAAGATTATAATGTGGTCGTACCTAGCACATTCGTAGATGCAGGAACATTAGTTAGTACTTTGTCCTCAACTTATTGGAAATATTTAGGTTCTCTGCAACTTGTGCTCATTAATCTGTTGGCATTTAACGAAGGAACTAGTCACTTGTTAGTGATCCTTCCTAAGTTTCCTATTAATTTGGGAGGAAAGATCGTCTATATCGACGTGATGGTTTTCCAAGTCCCTTTGTATTTTAATTTACTCCTTGGATATGACTATATTTATGTCATGGGAGCTCTTGCCTCTTTTCTCTTTCATGTGATGTGTTTCCCACATGAAGTAAGAAATGTGACCATTGATCAGCTTTCATTCATTGGTCCTAATTTGATTCTCACTCAACTAGCATCCCTAAACAGTCGTTATATGCTAGTGGTATGTTCCCCGCCACAGGTTAATTATGTGGCAACCTGTTCCATGCCTACATCTATTGATGATCTAGCCAGTGATATAGTGCAGCATGTAATGGCGGCATTGTAACCCGATCTTTCTATGTATTCCTTCCAGTGTGTTGTTCTCTCATCTTGTGTCAAGATCGTTAAAAAATGAAACAAGGTATTCAAAGCAGAGTTCCTTTTCTTGTGTCAAGCTCGTTAAAAAATAAACAAGGTGCGAAGCAAAGTTACTTTTCTTGTGTCAAGCTCATTAAAAAATGAAATAAGGTGTTTGGAGCAGATTTATGTGTCTTGTGTCAAGCTTATTAAAAAATGAAACAAGGTGTCAGAGAAAAGTTCATTTTCTTGTGTCAAGCTCCTTAAAAAATGAAACATGTCCTTATAAGGATATTTATTTTACTGTGTCAACCTCGTTTTAAAATGAAATAGGTCCTTATGAGAATACGTATTTTACTATGTCAATCTCATTAAAAAATTAAACAAATCCCCTCCCAATTTGAGTCTTTGATTGGATCTCATAAATTCCTAGTCGAGTCTTTCACTTGGTCTCGTAAATGAGCCTTCATTCCATCCACCTGTTAGTAACTAGTAGTCTACTTAGGTGCAATAAATGAAGCTTATGGGGCATGTACCTCCAATTGAGTCATTATGTTTGGGGCATGCCAACTTATTCCAAGCATAGTTTGTCTCTGTTTCAAGCTTGTGTAAAAATGAAACCACTCTCAAGCATAGTTTTTCCACATGTTCCAAGCTTGTGTAAAAATGAAGCCAATTCTCAAGCATAGTTTCCCATTTTTCAAGCTTGTGTAAAAAATGAAACCATTACTATACACCTATCGTGATTTCCCTTTTATCTGCCTCTTCTGCCATATGAGCCTTCGTTTTCTCATTCCATCATCACCATTTTCTTAGCCTATCACACGCTCTCGCTTGGTTATTTTACCCTTTCCTGGGGAACCCCCGCTATGAGTGGTCTTGTTAGGCAGCCTCTTGACCTTTGCATGTTTTGAGCAGTTCCATCATGACTGGAACCTGTCACTGCCCCTTATACCACTCGTTCCTCCAGGTGGAGTCATCTTTTAGCTCTTTTCATACTCTCAAAATATGAAAATATTGTAGAGCACTTGTCTTTTCAAACTCGTAAAAGTAAATGAAAAGACGTCTACTCAACATAAGTTTAACCCTTTTCCGAACTGAGATAGACTAGTTACAAAAATTGAATACCTTAGTCGAACATGACTAAGAGGTTCTCTTTGATATTTTTTTCTACCTTTTCAGATTCGAGATACTATTTACAAAAAGGGACATCTCGAGTTTTTTTTTCCACTTCTTTCTCAAACTCCTTAAACATGAAAACGATGTCAAGTTACCCCTCTGTCGGACTCATAAAACATAAACGACGAAGAAATTTTCACCATGAAGAGACCGAGTTACTCCTTCCTAGGGCTATTTAAGCTTACTAGGATGGATTCATCGAAAGGGTGAACTTATACACTGAGTATATGATATCCGCTTCAATCTTGTGATAAAAAATAAAGAGGTACTCACTAGAAATAGTAGGGGAAAATGGAAGGAAATGCATAGCTTTTATTTTGTCTAAAATACAACATGTCACTCTTGAACATAACACTTATCTGCATTTCATGTAGGTTTGGGAAATCCTCACTTTGTCACTTGTCTTACTGGGTTTTGGGAATCCATTTTCCTCTCATTCGATTATATATTTTTGTCATCATGACCTATGATCCTATTTTGAGTCAAATGTTGCCAAATTCAGGAGTCGTGTCGCTGATATGTTCAAGAGAATTCCCCGTATGCAATTTGAAACCATGTATACCTTGTTTGACCTTCTCTACATTAATCTTAAATCGCTCTTATCAACTCTCCAAATCCTATATTTCGTTTCAATGATGTGGGAAACAGTGTGGCCCTCCTTCGATGGACCACTTCTTGTCGACTTTAGCTCATTATCCAGGAAGATGATATAGAAAACCCCTTTCAGTATGTTGGAGCTCACATGCCTCAATGGAAGGTTCTTCACATTCGACGATAGGCTAACATCGTTGGCCATCGATTGAATGATTCTACGAGTGTTTGATTTCTGCTCCATTGTTCACACTCGTAGATTGTGCTATTGTACCTCAAGATCCATCGTCATTATTGGTGGTTTCTCTTGTGCCTCTTAATGGCTTACATCATTAACCGATAATCACGTAGTTTCTACCATGTTCGACTTCAACACATCTATTCACATGGTCAAATTTGTAATTTGGATGAGTAGAGATAGAGGTGAAGACCCTGGGTTTCCTTTGATAAATCCAGGTTGCATGGAGTTATTCATGATTGTACACATGATCCTTTCTAGTCAGATGGTTTTTCCCATGTCCTGGATTCATGTCTTCATATATTCATGATCATTTTCACTCAGATGGTTACATCCATGCCGTGGATCCATGTATTTTTAGATGCCTGCTCAGAGATGTATTGTTAGGCATACTTACATTAGTTATGTCATATATATTGTATCATGTTTGATTTGCAGGTCTCGTGACGGTGGTTCTCTAAATTCCTTTCCTTTAATGTAAAGCACTTCAAGCATCACTTCATGTTCTGACTTCATGATTTACGGGGCATCTGTTATAAACTACTTTGTCACACTCCACTTTGTGTTGTCATGCCACCAATGTCACAAATATTTTCTCCATCAAACATGCCTAGAACATCCCTGAAGAAGTGAAAGAAGACTTTATTTAAAAAGATTCTAGAAAGCTTGTCAAAAACTCCATTTTACAATCCCAACACGCTCTACATCGCTATTGACCCACACTTGTCACCATTTTCAAAAAATGTGTCTAGATATGGTAGTGCGACCTTTGTTAGAATAATTCGTGCTAGTCCTTTTCAGGATGTTTTCCAAAAAATGGAGGAGAAGCTTCCCTTACTAGAAGCATCAAGAACGAAGACGTGGTTTCAGGTTGTTGATGATAGGATCAATACTTCCCATTCATGGGCATGGATCCTATTTACATGGATCTTTCCCTTAAGATGTAAAACTCCTCCCACCTTTTATGGATCCTCAACTCCCTCTCCTTCCCTATAAATGAAACCCCTACCATCCACTCTTAGTTGGTTGTGATTCTATGAGCTGAAAAATGCCCAATTGTTTCCCATTTTTGAAGGAGCAAGTTGTTTGAAGAGTCAAGGCTAGGACTTGGAGTCTCACCTGAAGGAGGTGTCCAACATCAAGGCTTTTGGTTGTATTTCTCCCTTTATCATTCTATTAATAATACATTATGTGTTTCATTTCCATAAATGTGTCTATATTTGCATGTTTATTGTAGTTCTCCTTGATGTGATACATAGCTTATACTAGAAATTGTTATCCTTTGTATCCATTTGTTGTCTCCACTTTTTCTTCCTTGTAGGAATTAATATTCACCAACGGAGAGGATATCGTGAGCATGGAAGTGAAAGAAGAAAATTTTACATCAAAGGAAATAATTAGCATCAGAAAGAGGTAGGACATCTATCCTTCTTCATGTTTTTGTAGCATAAATTAGGAAAGGTTGCATATATTTGTCTCATTTGTTGCTATATCCTCTCATTAGGACTAGACGGATTTCTTCTATTCACAGAAGGGATTGCCTGCACAAAAAATAGAAAACTTCATTGTGTATGAAATTTCATTTCGCCAAGTTAAAACTGATTTCACAAATCTTATTCGAGATGTTGGTCTTAAGGATCCATAATATAAATTTCTATGGCAGCAAGAAAAAATTCAGAATAGTAAGGAAAATAAGTTAGGGTATGAATTTGACGAGAAGGGGATGTTAATTTATAGAGACTGATTATATATTCCTAACCAGAAATATCTCAAACATTTAATCTTGGATGAAAGTCACAAGAGTCCTTATACCGCTCATTCTAGTTACCAAAAATTAATTACAGCTTTGAGGAGGGATTATTTTTGTGAAATCTGAGAGTAATAATTATTTACCAAGATGCTTATAATGCCAATAGTTTAAGGTTGAGCATCAACACCCCAAAGGGTTGCTACATCATTTACCCATTCCTAAATGGAAATGGGAAGTTATTACATTGGATTTTATCACTAGATTTCCTAGATCTAAGCGAAAAAATGATTCAGTAACGGTTGTGGGAGACAAATTGAGTAAATATACACATTTCATACGAGTGCAATCCACTTTTAAAATTGTGAAGATTGCTGATATTTTTATGAAATAAATTTTTAGATTATAAGGCTTTCCTAAGATAGTGATATCAGATCGAGACGTGAAATTTACATCTGCTTTTTTGAAGACCCTATTTTTCAAATTAGATACGCAAATATAGTTCAACATCGCATACCAACAACAGATGGATGAGCATGCTGAGTGGGTAAACCAATTTCTTAAATATATGTTAAGGATGTTCGTGATGCAACAACCATCTAAATGGGAAGAATACCTACATTTGGTGGAATTTTCATACAAAAACAGTTACAACGCATCCTTAAATATGATTATGTTCAAAGTTTTGTATGGGAGAAAGAGTAAAACACCTATTAATTGGAGTGGCCCAGAGGACAAATTTTTATTAGTACCCGATATGTTGAGGGAGATGGAAGGAACTGTGAAGGCTGCTAAGGACAAACATAAAACCTATGCAGATAAAAGATGAAGTTACAGGTAATTCCAGGTAGGAGGCCACGTATATGTATGGGTTAAATCCAAGAAGAGCACCTTGCAATGGGAAAGATGTGCCAATTTATTTCCCCCCCTTCTTTTGCGGGCCTTTCCAGATTTTGGCCCACATTAGACCTGTAGCCTACTAGTTATCTCTACCTGGACACATACGAATACATAATGTATTCCATGTTTAATTATTAAAAAGGTATATCTATGACCCTAGGCACATAATTAAATCGAAGGATATATAGGTAAAGTACTCTTTGCAAGAATATACATATCTGTTATGTGATAAACCTGAATATACGTTACTTAAATTTGTTTTTATTTTATGATTATTTATCTATGGATTTTTGGACATGTCGAACCAGACGAGGAGTTTCTGGTCGAACCCCTACGTATACTACATCATAGAGAAGTAATGTTGCAAAAGCGAGGTATCACCCAGGTTAAAGTGCAGTGGAAACACTTTAGCTCATTATAAGCTACCTGGGAAGACCAGGGGTTTTTGAAGGATGCTTATCCTACTTTGTTTGAAGCATAGAAACACTGGGACGATGTTTCGCTCAAGTGGGGGAAAATGTAATGTCCCTTAGTAAAAGGAACAAAAACAACTTATTTAGTTTTGGTTTATTTTTATTTACTAGACTAAAAGAAAAACTAAGTATATTAGTTATCTTTCAGTAAATATTTATTTACGTTGTTATTTGTGGTGTTAATGATGCTGGTTCACAACTACATCTTGATTCTTGAGGATGACACAAGAAAAATCTCACATAGGAGGATGGAAAATTATGGGCAACGAGCAAGGTGGATACCTAGCCAAACCTCCTTCCTAGGGAAGTGTGCTGCTTAAAAGAGGAGGAGTCCAACAGGGTAAAGGTACTTGAGGCAGAGAAAGAAAGAGGGAAAAAGTTGTACAATTCTAGAACTAGTGGAAGAACTAGTGGAATTTTCTGAATCAGAGATTAAGGGGACCATGTTTGGTTGGGACCAGATGGCCATGACCCTACACTATAATTTGTCCTAAATCCCAAAGTGTGCAGTGGCTAGGGGGAGAGATGCAGTAATGACTTGTCTCATTGGTTGGGTGAAGTATCATTCTCAAGTGTGTGTTGTGAATTCCAAAGAAAATGACAGATAAGTATCACAGTTTGAATTCTGGTTAGGTGGTAGATATCTACATGGAGGAAAGAAAATATCTTGTGCACTTCTTTGCAAATGAGAGTTCCAAATATCGATAAAATTAAAATTTATGGTAGCGAATTTCTATATGAATTATAAAATTAACTTAGAAGGAATCTTTGTTAATAAATATTTTACAAAGTCGGTGTTACATTGTATATTCAGAACTTGTAGTTAACAAAACCAAAGTGAAATAAACATAAATGCAAACTACAGGACATGTTAGCCCGAAGTCATACCTTTAAGGCAGATCAAATGAAGTCTTGTCTTGGAGGAAGGACTAAAAAAAAACCAATAAGAATTTTCATACATAACAAAACAGTTTTTACAGGCAAGTCGTAACAGTAGAATATTCATAAAATTTGATTAAAAGGAATTTCTAACCAAACAAACTAAACCTTTATTTATACAACTGAACCGTAGCATTATAACTTATTCATGAGGTAAAATATTATAAAAGTGCCAGTAACCCAAGGACTAAAATTTATGAGCATTTCAAAAGTAACTAGAAAATATATAAATTAAATTGTGGCACAATAAAAATAACTAGAAATTATATTGACTGTGGCACAATATACGCAACCACAGTTCTGAATCATTTTATAATCATCTAAAAACCCTTGCATGAGGGATAACAAGAACCGACTAGTAGAACAACCAAAAATGTATTCTCCTTAAGTAAATGAAATTACAAGAACAATAATAGTTCTTTAAACCAAAACAACGTCGAGATATAAAGCCCTACAATATAAACAGGAAAGTCAGCTTGAATCCTAAGTTCCCCTTTAAACCAACCATTTAACTCTAAATAGCAATAAACCCTAAACAATGAGTTGCATGACAACTCTTGACCATGTTGCAGCAGAAGGTTACAAAACCCTCTGAAGTGAGGTGGCGATAGAGTACCTGTAATACAAGGAGACATGAGATAAGAAGTCGTAGAAGCCTTGACCTGGCATTGAGGCTCAACATAAAGAAAAAAAAATTACCTACTAGCACAAAAAACAAGTCTTGGTAAGCAACTCAATGTGGCCAAGCAAAGGAGAAAAAAAAATAAAAACATTTATTAAACGAGAAATAAACCTTTACCTGTAGTGGCAGGTTGATGGATTTATGGTTGAACATGCTAAGAGCAGATCTTGCAAATTAAAATTTTGACAACCTTTAGAATTCATAACCAGTACGTGTGATAGGAGGGTTAATACCCGTGTAACTTGCAAAGGTATTCGCGGCTGAGAAGGAGTGCGGAGAATGCCAAATTGTGCCGCTTGAAAACCTAAACAAAACCCCCTTGTAAATTAGGGAAATGACAGAAAAGGGACTGAAAAAACATTCCGCTGAAGAAGAGAGGTGGAAAAAAAATGGATTACATTGATTCTCCAAAGGTTGGAACACTGAAGGTTGCAGAGCCCTCACGCTCTCCTTGAGCTCGACAAAATGACAACAAACCATACCTCCTTGCATTGACGTAATAATTTCCCTAACGACCTGACTTTGTAGTCGTTTATTTGTCTTGTGATAGGGTGATTGTCGATCTATGGAGGAATCTCAAAGCAGGGACACGTGGCAGGAGATCCATGAGGGTCGAGAAGCTTCTTTGTGGATGCGTACGAGGCTTGGACCACCAGTGCAAGACATAGGGTTAAATGAAAACTATGTTCAAACTTTCAAAGTATGTACTTAATAATGTTCTATGCTTACTTAAAAAATGTAACCATGTAATATGGATGTGTTTAAATGTTCCAATGATATCCTAACTTGTATTATGTTATACATTCGGATGTTCCAATAATGTTACATGTTCAAATGTTCCAATAATGTTACGTGTTCGAATGTTCCAATGATATTATAGCCTGCAATATGTATATGTTCGACTGTTCCACTTCTTATCACAGTAAAGGGGTTACTAGGTTATGTTTGATGGTAAATTAAATAGATTTTTTATAAGTATTTAATGGTTGTAAGAACATGGTAAATTTGTTGGGTAATAAGGGGTTACGTTACATGATCGAACTTGGACAAGTTGATATCTTCTTTTTAATAAATTAGAAGTTTTATTTTATTTTTTTCAATTTTTAAAGTTCTTTTAACATTTTAATATCAAATAATAATTGTTTTTTCAAATTTTAAGTTGATAGAAAATTCCTTTTAACATTTTAATATCAAATAATAATGAATAGTAGTTTATGAGAGAGTTTGCATGAGTAATAATTAATGGGAGACAGTTTGAATATTAAAATTAATCATGTTAAGATCAAGTTTTGGATTATAAAAGATAATAATAATAATTATATAAATTGGTGTAGAGTTTATTATAAATTTTGGTATATTTTAAATTTAGGATTTATAAAAAAAAAAATCTTCAAAAAATCTTTAGAAAGATTTTTTATCAAATTGTATATAAAATTTGGGTGGGTCAGGAAAAGAATCGGTTGTAAGATTAACACTCATTAAAACATGTACATGTGAAATCGTTCAAAAAGCTTATAATGCCTTCTACGCCTTCTTAGACACGACCGGTAAAATTATATATATATGTGTGTGTGTGTGTGTGTGTGTGTGTGGGAAAGGGAAAATGTATTATAATTTAGTTTTCAAATAATTGTTATGTGTTAATGCAACTTGACTCACAACTCTTATTCAAAGAAGTAATTTGTAATTACCTAGTCGTGATGACCCTTCTTAACCTTTGTAAAAAGTTTATTTATTATTTACCACAATAGAAAAATGTTGATTTTATGCTATGCTAAATTTTAGATGGACACACATATGAGTTGAACATTAACCACTAGTTAGATAAAAGGTTGAAACAACCAACTAATACTAGTTATGGTATAATAATACCACAAAAATGTGCATGTTGCAGAAAGATTGTGTGAATCGGTTCAGGGAAGACAGGCTCTTTATGGCCAATTTTTGTTATAGAAACATCTAAGAGAAAACAAACCTATTACTATAAGAATAAAATACATTAAAAAAAATTATTAAACCTGTGGCATGAATGTAAATTGGCTAAGTGAGCCTGAGACTCTAACAAGGGAAAGGTTAGCTTCTGGGTATGGCCAATGAAGTGGAAACCCATAAATAGTCCTTGATTTGTTAGAGCCCAGTTACAAGAAATGATTATGTGCGAGAACAAAATGAAGACTTGTGCAGGAATTAAAATAAACAAATGAACTAGCATCTGTATTTTAGATAATTATAAAAAGAAAAACACAGAATAATAGTCATTGTAACCTGTCATAAGAGAAATAATAACAGAACTAGAAGGATATATATATATATATATATATATATATATATATATATATATATAAAACAATAAGAAATAAACACCAGATTCACTGTAAAACCAAATCATTTATTTTGAGAGGAAACATGGGAACATTCCCTGAATGGGCCGCAAATTATATACATATAAAACATTAGTTCTGAACTATCTAAAATTAAGAAAATATGATAACTGTGGTTAAAGAATAGAAGTGGACCAACCCCCAAAAAACCGAAATGCCTGAAAGAGACCTGATTTTTTGAAAGGTAAAATTAGTATCTGAAAGTAAACCCATACACCTGGAAATTTCCTTAAAATAATAATCAGTGATTACAACAAAAGTGTAAAAATCCTCAAGCTCTATAACCTTAGCATATCAAGAAACCTTTCGAAAATCAAGTCTAACACAGGTAGGCGCTAAAAACCTATTGGGGTTGTCTCTTAAAGTCTTGCTGGAGGCCCAAGAGTTTTATCGGACCTATTACAGCCGAGTGACCATCGATAATTTCGGAAAAGTGGGAAAATCATCTGCTAATAACTAAATAGAAACCGAATGAGTGTGTCTCCAAACAATTTACAACAAAAAAATGAGTTTCAGTCAATAATCTATGGCATTCATGATGAAATAATCTGGAAAAATTCTTATTGATATCTATTAAGCTGAGAAGGTAGGCTCACTTGGAATACTTTCACTTTCATGGATGAAGACTCGATAGAAATATACACCTACAATAATAGATAATACCACTGGTTGAAATAAAATATAAGAGAACATATTCGTCGACTAAATATCACCAGTAACTTACTGAGGGACATTGCAACTTTTCTGCAAGAGTATAGCTGTGACACCTAACACCTATAGAAGTAACATAACATGGGTGAGTCACCTGTACCAAGAACTGTTCCGGTCAAACCATAGGTTCGAAAGAAAAACCTGCAAATTTTTAAACATGCAACTAGCTAATGAACCTCACCTATTCCAGAAGTGATGTGTGTCTACTTGCAAAAGAATGTTGGGCTGAATCAAAACATGAGGTGAAAGGAATCATTACTACAATAAACCATAACTGATCGTTGGTAGTGGAAACCGGAAAACAGAGAGTGTGAAAATGAAAAACGAACGTAGTGAGGGAGTGTAGGTCAGTTACTCGACAAACTAACCTAAGAAATCTGGATCATTCGATTAGCTCAGCCATGGTGAACCGTATATTACACAACACATCTCGAGGGCTTATTGCCAAGTGGACCATCGCAATACCTCTTCTGGAAAGTTTGACATTGTACCGACAAATGGGTTGCATTATGTAATTCAATACAATACATAGAATTAGATTAACCAAAGTTGATGCAACACCATGAATATTTCACCCAAACCATTAGTTTTCATAGTATAACCGATGATGGCGTATAATTGTTTGAGAAATAATATAGTATAATCCAACAACAATTAGAGCCGAAGGACAACAGTAGCAGATCCAAGACTGAAAGCATCTTCACGCAACCACATAATACAGAACGCATTTCGCAGCTTTTATCAATTATCTTTCTGTGCTGTCGCAAGTTATGTTGTTTCATTTGTGATGTGATATCGCCGCTATCACATATCGCATATCGCATGCGAAAAATATTAAGTCTATCACACGAACCGCCCGTAGAATAAGTCATATGGATTGCAATGCGATAAGCTCCACGTCACTATCGCAGTCGCACAGATTTAAGAATACCCGCATTCCACACAGTTAAATGTTAAAACTACCGATGTGCGAAATAGAGCTGGACGTGAAGAGGACAATCAGATTTGATAAAATATGAGTTTCATTTTTTAATGTTGAACACGTTCTTTCATAGCTTTACTGTGTACTTGGTATACGACCTATGTGCTGCTTTTAAGGAAGAAATGGGTCTGTCTGATGGCCCAAGGAAAAATGTAGTTGCACGTCTATTCAGAAATGAATTGCAGTTATTAGATTAGGTTTATAAGATACGATTTTTTTTTGCATGTATGTGCTAGGTAAATGCATAATTTTTTTTTGTGGTGACTAGGTGTAAAAAAAAAAGGAGCCCGAAGGCTAAAATAGAAATTGCACTGTGTGTGTGCATTTTTTTTAAAGAAGATAGAGAGAGTAGTTTTGTAACGTTGTGTGTTTGTAGCAGCTGAAGTAATATTGTGAAAATCCAGAACAACAGTTCTGAGGCATTTTGTAATAGTTTTTTTTAAAGTTTAATGAAATAGTTGTTTTGTGCCATATCTGTCCATAATTTTTACATTAAATCTCTGTGTTGAAGCTGAGGAATTTTATTTCCTCTGTTGTTCGGATTCATTCAAAAATTCCAACATGGTATCAGAGCTAGTCCAGGCTCTTTGCATTTGACAAAGAAGTTGAAGGAAGAAGGAGTTTTGTTGAAGATTTCTCCAGCAGCGTGAAGATTCAGAAAAGCAAGATAATTTACCAAAGCAGAGTTTTTTTTTGTTTTCTTGAAGATTACAGTCCAGAGAACTGTAAAGAAGGAAGTCTGTTAGAGACAGTTTATTTCTCAGCAGTGAGAAGGTTGTTTAAAAGAAACACAGTCAAGTTTTTTTTAAAGCATAGTTCAAAAAGCTAGAAATGGCAGGAGGCAGCACAAGCACAAGTATGGGAAATACTCAACTCCCACAGTTTAATGGGAAGAACTATGACTACTGGGAAATCACAATGAGAGCCCTATTTGCCTCTCAATTTTTATGGGAGCTAGTTGAAGATGGTATAGAAGAACCAACAGATGAAAAAGAATTTAATGCCTTGACACGGGCAGAGAAGGATTTGCTGAAGAGAAATAGGAAGAAGGACTCAAAATCCCTCTTCTATCTCTATCAAGCAGTGCATGAAAGTGTATTTCCAAGGATTGCAGCAGCCAAGAGTTCCAAGGATGCATGGGATACCCTCCAGACAGCCTACCAAGGTATGGAGAAGATAAATACAACAAAGCTTCAGTTAATGAGAAAGGATTTTGAAGTTATTTGCATGAAGGAGTCTGATACAATAGACTCATTATTTACTCTATTGATTGGGTTGGTCACCCAAATGAGATCTCATGGAGAGATAGTATAAGAGAGAAGAATAGTGGAGAAAGTGTTGAGGAGCTTACCCTCAAGGTTTGATGTGATAGTCACAACCATTGAAGAGAGAAAGGATCTCTAAAATTTTACTGTTGATGAGCTTCATGCATCCTTGATGACACATGAACAAAGATTGAGCAGAACAACAGAATCATATTTGGAGAATGCCTTCAAGACCCAAATGTCCTTTGGAAGAGGAAGAGGTCAAGGAAGAGGAAACTACAAAGGAAAAGGTAGAGGCAGAAGCTAGAATCGAGGAGGAAGAAGTAGCCCTGCAAATACAAATGGAAGGGGCAGCAATCAAAGTCAGAATCAAAGCCAAGGAAACAACCAACAAGGTGGACAAAATCAAGCCCATGGACAAAGGTATGATAAATCCCAAGTCCAATGTCATTACTATAAGAATTATGGGCATTATGCCAATGAATGTAGGAAGAAATAGAGTGACATGGGTAAGAGACCCAACGTTAATTTTACTAAAGAAAATATCAGTCAAGAATATTTTTTTTTTAGCATGTAATATGGCTGAAGAAAAGAATGAAGATATATGGTTTCTAGATTCAGGATGTAGCAACCATATGACTGGAAACATTTCTATATTTTCCATGTTAGATTAAAATGTGAAGTCTCAAGTTACATTGGGGACAGATAGTAAGGTCTCTGTCATGGGAAAAGGTAAAGTAAGTGTTTTGACAAAGAAAGGAGAAAGAAAAACCATATCATATGTTTATTATGTGCCTGGTATGAAGTGTAACCTTTTGAGCATTGGACAACTCATTCAGAAAGGATACAATGTGTTTTTTGAAGATGATGTATGCACCATTATGGATAAAACACCAAGCAAGCAATGCATTTCACAAGTGAAGATGACAAGGAACAGAATGTTCCCTCTCAAGATGAGAGAATATTTGAAGAAAGGAGCTGAAATGGAAAAAGTGACATAAGATATTTACCAAAGAGAAGCAAAGGATGAAAACTGGTTATGGCATTTGAGATTTGGACATCTCAACTTTGGAGGTCTGAATTTGTTGCATGGAAAAGGAATGGTAAAGGGGTTACCATTGATTGAAAATCCAGACAGCCTATTTGAAGGTTGCATCTTGAGCAAAAAAAACAGAGAAAGCTTTCCATCAGGAAAGAGCATAACGGCAAAGGCACCCTTAGAAATAGTCCATTTAGATTTGTGTGGACCAATGAAAACACTATCATTAGCAGGAAACCACTATATGCTGAATTTTATTGATGATTACACAAGAAAAAAATGGGTTTATTTCTTGAAATTTAAGAGTGAAGTGTTTGAGAGATGAGCTATGATGAGGTTACACGTAGAGGATTCTTCATAAAGATACAACGTATAGGCTATATCCGCCTACACCACACAGCATATATATATATATATATATATATATATATATATATACAAACAATAGCATATAATATACTGTGCCATGCCTTCAGATGACTTGATGCATGTCATCAGAGTGAGCACAGAAGAGGCTCTGGTGAGGATGGACCAGATAGAGCAGTCCATCATAGAGCTACAACAAGTAAATAAAGATCTCAATACGCAGGCCACTTTAAGGCTCTTGTTGAGAATCAAAGTGGGCAACATATTAAGGTATTAAGGACAGACAGAGGAGGAGAATACATCTCCAAATAATTTCTACATTTTTGCAGAGAAAATGGGATACACAATCTATTTACAGCAAGGTATACACCGCAACAAAATGGAGTTGCTGAAAGGAAAAATAGAACCATCATGGACATGGTAAGAAGTATTATGAAGGAAAAACATTTTCCAAATGAATATTGGGCTGAATATGTACATTATGCATCATACATCTTGAATAGATGCCCAACCAAAGTTGTAATGAATAGAGTTTCGGAAGAAACAATTTGTCACTCACATGAGAGTTTTTGGTTGTGTGGCTTATGCATACATTCCAGATCAGCTAAGGAAGAAGTTGGACAGTAATGGAGAGAAGTGCATATTTATTAGGTATAGTGAAGAATCAAAGGCATACTGACTGTATAACCCATCCACCAATAAGTTTGTTATAAGCATAGATTTCCAATTCATTGAGGAAGAAGCTTGAGATGGAAGCATTGAGAAAACAGTGAATGTAAAAACATGTTTGTCTCATGATGAAGATGAGGAAGAAATGGCTAAAAGATATTCCTCATTAGCAGCACCACCTCCACCAACACAAGGACAACAAGGGACACCACAAGAAGGAATGAGAACACTCTTGAGAAGTGATGACAGTGCTTCTCCAAGCACATCACAAGGAGCAGATTTGAGTGCTTCTACAAGCACAAGTACACCAAGTGAAAGAGGAACCAGATTCATAAGTCTGAATGAAATTTATGAACAATAAGAAGGTATGAACTCTTTATTTTCATGGTATTGTCATGTATAATATCCTATTCATTTTGAAGAAGTTGTAAAAGATAAGAAATGGATAGATGCTATGGATGAAGAAATGAATGCCATAGAGAAAAATAAGACATGGGAATTGGTTGATCTCCCAAAAGGAAAGGATGTCATTGGAGTGAAATGGGTTTACAAGACCAAAAGCAATGCTGAAGGTAAGATTGAAAGGCACAAGGCCAAACTTATTGTCAAAGGCTACAAGCAGCAACAAGGAAGAGACTATGAAGAAACATTTGCACCGGTTGAAAGAATGGAAACAGTAAGAGCAGTGTTGTCCATAGCAGCACAACACAAGTGGAAGGTTTACCAAATGGATGTGAAATTAACATTCCTAAATGGAGTATTGATGGAAGAGGTATATGTTGAACAACCTCTGGGATATGAGAAAGCAGGCCAAGAGCACAAAGTTTGCAAATTGAAGAAAGCTCTATATGGGCTGAAACAAGCACCAAGAGCATGGTACAATAGGATAGATGCCTATCTATTGGAAAATGGGTTTGAAAAATGCGAAGGAGAACCCACATTATACATCAAGGATAAATATGGTAAGATGCTCATTGTTGTTTTGTATGTTGATTATGTGATCTTTACAAGTAATGATGCTTACCTCATTGAGAATTTTAAGATAGTCATCATTGATGAATTTGAGATGACTAATATGGGATTGCTGAGATACTTCTCAGGAATAGAAGTAGAGAAAAATGAAAATAAATTTTTTATCTCTCAAGCTAAATATGTGAATGAAGTTTTGGAAAGATTTAACATGCAGGATTGCAAGGTAGAAATTACTCCTACAGTGATGGGATTGAAGTTAATCAAAGAAGACAACAACAAGGATTTTGATCCAAGTTTATATAAGAGCATAGTTTGCAGCCTCATGTATTTGACTGCAACTAGACTGGATATTATGCATGCTGTGAGTTTAATTTCCAGATTTATGGAAAGGCTGAAGGAGACACATTGGAAAGTAGCAAAAATAATTCTGAGGTATGTGAAAGGAACAAAGAGGTATGGAATTTTATACACCACTTCAGAAAATTTTGAATTAATTGGATATACTGACAATGATTGGGCTAGAAGTATAGATGACAGGAAAAACACCTCTGGATATGCTTTTCATATGGGTTTAGGAGCCATTTCATGGGCTTCTACGAAACATCCAATTGTGACTTTATCTACAGCAGAGGCAAGGGATGTGGCAGCTACAGCAGCAACATGTCAAGTAGTTTGGATGAGGAGAATGTTGAGGAGTTTGTGTCATGAATAGGTAAAAGGCACAACAATTTATTGTGTGTAATGTTCCAAATTTTATGGAACATTAATTTTTGTTAAGGAGATGAATAAAATGGGTAGGGGACCCATTATTTGCATGATTAGAGAATAAAAATCCTCTAAGTATGAAAGAGGATCATGTTTGGAGCAGGATTTCACACCTCCATGTGTGAAAGTAGGTTTTTTCATAAAGGCTTGACCAAGGTTGACCAAGTCAAACTGCGTTGGCATGACTTGAAAAGCACTAAGTGGGACAACGTAGGAGGGAAGCTTCTAGAGGAAGGAAACCCTAATTCGAAGTAGGGCCCATGGAGGGAAGGCTCATTGTTTAAAAGAGGAGCAAGGCAACCATTGAGATTATCTTTTGATCATTTTACATTCGAGTCTTAGAGACTTGTTGCTGCCTCTTGTTGTTTAGCAGAGCTGCAGTGCCTTCGGGCATGAGGGAGTCCTGTTTAGGATTTCCTCTCCTTCTTGAGTAGCTCATGAAGGATTGCACTCCATTCCACATATTCAAGAATTCAGGCCATAGCTTCAGCCATCTACATCAGCACAGTTTCTGCAGCAGATATTGTGCAATGTTGCTGGGTGTTGCTAGGGAGGTTTCCACACACCATCCAGAGCTAGTTTTTCAGTGGAGAGAGGTTCCATCCATTGGGAGATCAGAAAAGGGGGTTTATGAGCAGATCCCATCATCTTTGGCATCAGGCCAACCACATTCCATCATTGGCAGCACAACCCCTCTCTTAGACAGCATTCTTCTTGGTGGCTATTTGCTGTGAGGGATTGACAGTCACTTGGAGGGGAAGTCTTAGGTGAAAGGATCAACCTTTCACTTCAGATTTCTATTGGAGGAGGGTTCTTCATTTGTTGCAACCATTTCAAACTTCTCCATGTATTTCCAGCTTTTGAGTTGCAGCTGCTATTGCAACTCCAAAATTTCTGTATTATAGTATTTTTGTATTTATTTCAGCCAATCCTTTTAGAGGATTGATGTTATGTATTTTTAGGGGTTGATATCTTTCTCCCCCTTCTTTATTTGAGCCCACATTGTCATATATTTGTATTTTCATTATTTATGCAGCAGTTCCTCTCTAAAACTGCACATTCATGGCCTAGGGATTTCTATATACATCAGTATCTCTCATGTGTGCATGTACAATTTTCTTGAGGCTTGTTGTGCCTTGCTTGAGTGATCATTTCCTCAAGGAGTTGTATATTTTATTGCTTCTATGGTCTAATATGATGGCCATTGAGTCCTCTTACATTTCATGTGTGTATGAATCACTGCTATTTTCCATTTGATGTATTTTTTATTGCTGTAACTGCAATGTTGGGGTTATCTTAAGAGATTCCCAATCTTGTTGTATTTCCTTCTTGGGGATATTGTCCCTTGAAAATCACTCTATAGACAGAGTCTGCTAGTGGGCCAGGTAGCCTCTAGAGCTCATCCTTTCTTCAAAGGTGACAAATCCAGTAAATTCCCCTACAGTCTATCTCTGGAATAGATTTTCTTTGTCGATTGACAATGTTTCTGAAAAAGGAACATTACATTGTGATAATAGCTCAACAATAGCATTGTCAAAGAATTCAGTGTTTCACAAGAGAACGAAACACATTGATGCCAAGTATCATTACATCAGAGAGCTACTGAACAATGGTGAAATTATTTTGAAACATTGCAGAAGTGAAGAGAAGTTTGTTGATATAATGACAAAACCATTGGGGTAGAAAATTTTTAATTATCTGAGAAAATGTTTGGGTATGCAAGAGAATGAAGCAGTTGAATTTAAGGGGGAGTGTTGAAATATTAAATCCAATAGCAGTCAGAGTCGAAGGATAACAACATCAGATCCAAGACTGAAAGCGTCTTCACGCAACCACAGAATGCATAACGCATTTCGCAGCTTTTATCACTTGTCTTTCTGCGTTGTCGCAAGTTATGTTGTTTCATTTGCGATGCAATATCGCTGCTATCACATATCGCATATCGCATGTGAAAAATATTAAGTTTATCACACGAACCGCCCGCAGACTAAGTCATATGGATTGCGATGCGATAAGCTCCATGTTACTATCGCAGTCGCACAGATTTAAGAATACCCACATTCCACATAGTTAAATTTTAAAACCACCGATGTACGAAATAGATCTGGACTCGAAGAAGACAGGCAGATTTGATAAAATATGAGTTCCGTTTTTTAGTGTTAAACACGTTCTTGCATAACTTGACTATGTATTTGGTTTACAACCTGTGTGCTGATTTTAATGAATAGATGGGTCTGTCTGATGGCCCAAGGACAAATGTAGTTGTACGTCTATTTAGAAATGAATTGCAGTTATTAGATTAGGTTTAGAAGATAGATTTTTTTTTGCATGTATGTGATGGGTAAATGCATAATTTTTTTTTGTGGTGACTAGGTGTAAAAAAAAAAAGGAGCCCGAAGGCTAAAACAAGAATTGCACTGTGTGTGTGTAGTTGTATTTTAAAGAAGAGATAGAGAGAAGTTTTTTAACACTGTGTGTTTGTAGCAGCTGAAGTAATTTTGTGAAAATCTAGAACAGTAGTTCTGAGGCATTTTGTAAATTTTTTTTTTTTAGTTTAATGAAATATTTGTTTTGTGCCATCTCTGTCTAGAATTTTTACATTAAATCTCTGTGTTGAAACTGAGGAATTTTATTTCCTCTATTGTTCAGAATCATTCAGAAATTCCAACAATATTATGTGGATACATAGGATTTTAATTTTATAATTTTAACTTCTGAACATAACTTAAGTCACTTCTTTTATTTTATTCATAAGCTTAATTTATGAACTCAACTTCTAACACCATGTGGTCATGGTAATTTTTTTATTTATTTATTATTATTATTATTATTATTATTATTTAATCATTTTGATGTATAGGACTATGACAAGTGGTATTCGAGCCAAAGGTTACAACACTATGGCCTTTGGGGTGACAAGAAACAACATAATTTACTCGTGTTAATAGTGAGTGGAGAAACGACATCATGAGAAGAGTTGGAAAGTTGCCAACAGGAAGGCTAGTGGTTGGAGTCGACCCAAACCAAACTATTGAATTTAACTCATAAATGTGGGCTCAATTGGGGAGGAATATAGAAATAACAATGTTGCGCTATTTGAGACAAGCTGAAAAGTCAAATGGTAATATTAAAAGCCGAAAACCAAAGTTTGATACAAGAGAAAGAAATAATTATAAGGAGTCTTTCTAAAAGACATAATCACCGACCCCTTAACCTAATTTTTGACTAAGGAAACAAGATTGGGAGTCAAAGAGATGCTAACCAGAATTGGAAGGATATTAGGAAAACAATGTAGAAGAATCTGATAACGTGTATCGACATAAAGGACCAAAAAGACAGAAAATAGAACTACAGGGTGATTTTAAGAAAATTAAACCTTTTATGTTTGATGGGGAGCACGAAGAAGTTGTGGAATATTGGCTCATCAACATGAACAAGCATTTCCAGATTTACGAATACAATCAAAATCTGAAAGCCCGCCTGGTAATTTACCAATTGCAAGGCGATGGCACTTTATGGTGGGAATAAGTGAAGACAATAAGGAAAATTGATGAATAGGAAGTGACCTGGGAATATTTCCAGAGACATTTTAGAGACAAATATTTAACAAAACGCTTCTCTGATGAAAAGTCCAAGGAATTCCACAATCTATGATTGTGGCAACTCATGATGGATGAATTTATAATGAAATTTACCTCGTTATTGAGGTATGTTCCATATATACAAGAAGAAAAAGAGAACTTTCAGAGATTCATAAGTAGTTTACGTGTTTTCATGAAGGAACAATTGGAATTTGATAATCCCAAAACTATGGACGAAGTGATCATAAAACAAAGAATATGTTATCAGCAAATGAAACAAAAGGGTGATAACAATAAGAAATGGTTTGAAAAGAAAGGACCGAAACAGGAATAAAAATCCAAGGGGGTTAAGTCCTCAAGCTATAAATTTTTTTACCCGAATCCGCATAACAGAAATGCAGGAAAAACTCAGTAGGAATTTAAGACACAAAATGAATCAAAAGTGAACGAGCCACCTAATAAATATGAACATGAAATGGTGAATAGAACCCCATTGCAATGTTAGGTATGTGGAGGACCGTACTATGTCAGAAATTTCCCTTATCGAAAGGGAGAAACACGGGTAGCCCAGATCCAAGAAGCATCTGCATTAGGGGATGTAGAGAGAAGTCTTCCTATAATTAATGCAATGTCGGAGGACCATCAATTGAAATATCAACCAACTATGATAGAATTTGAATTACAATTTTTAACCATGTTGTGTCTATTTTAATTGACCTAGAAGAAATTTTAAGTTATATCATCCCCAAAATAGTGGATAAATGTCAATTTCAAACAATAAAATTTAAGAACCCATGGTTGGTAAAACTAGATACGGGGGCTAAGAGAAGAGTGAAAAAAAGATAGATAAGTGTCCAGTAGTATTGACAGATCAACCAATAAATCCAAACCTTAATATTCTACCCGAGTAGGATCATATGATGTTTTAATCGGCATGGACTGGCTAGAAAAGTATTGGTCTCTTGTAGACAATAAGGAAAAAATTATTAGTTATATGCATAAGGAAGGTAGAAGATAGGACGTGCAAGGGATAAAAATTCCTTTGAAACTTAAACCCATTACAACATCTCAATTGGCTAAATGTATAAGGAAAGGATGCCAATTTTACCCAGTGCAGGTGGGATATACCAATCCAAAAGAAAAGATTGCCACCTTAGAGAACCTGCCCATTGTATAGGAGTTTGTAGATGTATTCCCTGAGGGAATTCTAGGAATACCCCATAAGAGAGACATAGAATTCACTATTAAACTTATACCTCGAGTTTCTCCTATATCCTAAGCACCTTATTGTATGAGTGTCTCAGAAATAACTGAGTTAAAATTGCAATTGCAAGAATTATTAGATAAAAAAATATATTCGTTTAAGTGTATCGCCATAGGGAGATCTGATGTTGTTTGTTAGGAAAAAGGATGGAACTTTGAGGTTATAAATATAATATACGCATCTGAATAAATTAACGGTAAGAAATAAATACCCCTTGCCCCGGATCGAAGATTTATTTGACTAAGTAAAGGGTGCAACAATATTTTCTAAAATTGACATGTGATCTAGTTATCATCAAATAATAATAAAAGAGGAAGATATATATAAAAAAGCTTTCCGGAATGGTTATGGGCACTATGAATTTGTAGTGCTACCATTTGGGTTAACCAATGCTCTGGAAACTTTCATGTGTCTCATGAATAGTATATTCCACTAATATTTGGATAAATTTGAGTTGATTTTTATAGATGATATCCTTGTTTACTCCAATAACACGGAGGAAAATAGAAGGAATTTGTGGATTGTTTTACAGACCTTTCAGGAACATCATTTGCATGCAAAATACAATAAGTGTGAGTTTTTCAAGGAACAGAACTAGTACTTGGGCCATCGTGTAACTAAAGATGGAATAGAAGTAGATACACAGAAGATTAAATTTATAATGAAATGGCTTGTACCTAAAAATGTATTTGATATAAGATAATTTATGGGTTTGGATGGTTATTATAGAAGACTTATTGCAGGATATTCAAGAGTGGCCTACCCCCTTACCTCTCTATAAAAGAAAGGAAATACCTTTAAATGGACTATGGAATGCCAAAACACTTTTGACCAATTAAAACACTTTCTTACCATTGCTCCTATTTTAAGGATTGTTGATCTAAGAAAATAATTCATTTTTTACATTGATGTCTGGAAGGATGGTGTGGGAGGAGTTTTGATGCAAGAAGGAAAAGTTGTAGCCTATGAATCCAAAAAATTGAAAGAGAATGAGCAAATATACTCAACTTATTATTTGGAGATGACAGTTTTAATTCACAACTTAAGAATGTGGCGACACTATTTACTTGGGATAATATTTACACTTATGACTGATCATAGTAGTTTAACAACCTAATTTAAGCAACCCACTCTAAATGCTCGATAAGCACGTTGGGTTACATTTCTCAGTGAATTTGAATTATAGATTAAACATTTGAAGGGTAGAGAAAATCATGTGGCAGATGCTCTGAGTAGGAAAGTTAACTGTATTTATGAAATTTTGTTTTGTAAAACAGAAAATGTTTTAAAGAGAAGAATGTAGAAGCTACTAAAGTAGACCCAGAATATCAATTCTTACTACGGTAGGCAAAGAGCCTAGATACCAGTGAATGAAGATATGGGTATGAATTTAATAATGGAAACATGTTAATATATCAGGGTCGGATGTACGTACCCAACCAAGGAAGTATTAAACGTATGATTATATATGAATATCACAAAATCCCTTATGTAGCCCGCCAAGGCTATCAAAAGATGATCATTGATTTAAGGAAAGAATATTTTTGTTTGGGCATGAAGAAAGAGGCAGCTTAATATCTGGATAAATGTTTAGAATGCCAATAGGTGAAGGAAAAACACCAACACCCATCTAGGTTGCTTCATCGAATACTCATTCCTGAATGGAAATGGGAGGTTATTACACTTGATTTTATTACTGGTCTACCTAAGACCAAGAGGGAAAATTATTCTATCATGGTAGTAGTGGGAAAACTGAGTAAGTTAGAGCACTTCATTCCAGTATAATTTACTTATAAAACAATCCTAATTGCTAACATATTTATGAAATAAATTTTTCGATTGCATGGAATAATAGGGGTAGTAATTTCTGATAGAGATGTAAAATTTACTTTGGCATTTTGAAAGGCTCTTTTTGAGGGACTTGGCACAAAAATACAATTCAAAAGTGCATATTATCCTCATAAATATGGTCAAAATGAGCGAATAAATCAGTACTCGAAGATATGCTGAGAATGTATGTGATGCAACAACCAAATAAGTGGGAAGGCCATATTCACTTGGCGAATTTTGACTACAATAACAACTATCACTCCTCCTTAAATATGAGTCCCTTTGAGGTGCTATATAGACATAGATGTCGCACATGTCTATTTTTTGGAGTGGCCTGGAAGAAAAATTCATGTTAGGACCTAATATATTGAGAGAAATGGAGGAAGCAATGAAAAATGTAAGGTTAAACCTGAAAGCTGCCCGAGATCATCAGAAAGCATATGCTGACAAAAGGAATAATTTTCGGGAATTCCAAGTAGGAGACCACATGTATGTCAGGGTGATTCCAAAAATGAGTACCTTATACTAGGGAAGTTGTTCTAAGTTGGCACCCTGATTTTGTGGCCCTTTTCAAATATTAACCTGAGTCGGTCAGTTGCGTACCAATTGGCCTTGCCTAGCCACATCCGATTTCATAACGTGTTTCATGTTTGCTTACTAAAGAAATACATTTTTGACCTTAAACATATCATTTTTTAGCAGAATATACAGGTTGAGCCCAACAGAGAGTTTCTGTTCGAACCCATACACATCCTAGATCGAAGAGAAGCAATGTTGCAGAAATGAGTTATCACCCAAGATAAGGTGCAGTGGTGTCACTTTGGTCTAGAAGAGGCCACCTAGGAGGATGAGCAGCTTATGAAAGAAGCATACCCTAGTGCATTTTGAATTAGGAAACATCGGGAGGATGTTTGGTTTAAGGGGGGGGGGGAGATGTCATGGCCCCTGGTAACCTTCGTAAAAAGTTTATTTACTATTTACTATTTATCACAGTAGAAAAATATTAGTTTATGTTATTCTATGTTGAATTATAGATGGACACAAATATGTATATAAAATTTATTTTGAATTTTATTATTAAAGTGCATAAGGTGTTAAGCATAATATTTCATGTGAAATATGAAATATGAAAGAGCAATGCTAGATAAAACCCACCCCAAGTTGTTGGAAAATTACAAGTGAGGTAGTTAATCACCTAAGCTCACCAGGGAATTTTATGAAAACTTTAAAAAATGAAATCCAAGAGTGTAATCCGAACCTAAGGCAGAGGAGAGAGAGAACATAGTCAGTGAAAGGCTGAACAGAGAAACTCTAGAGCTGGTTAGCGAGTGGAGTTGGTTAGGAGTTGGAAAAAAACAGATCTATTAATGGGCTAAGTCTGGTAGTGATTAGATAGAATGGTTTTGTTGTATAAACTAATCTGGGTGTGAGGTGAGCTCCAGGGGAAGACACAGTGGAAATATTGGTCTCAATATTGGGTGGAGCATCGTTCACCCATGATTGGGATTCAAAACTGGTAGAATCGACGAGAAATTTCAGATAAGTTCTTCTATTGATTTTGTAATTGTTCTTAAGTGGTATAGTGTAAATCTGTTTATATTAATAAGAAAGATGAGTTGAAAATTTACAACTTGTTAGGTAAAAGGTCGAAAAAAACCAACTAAAACTAGTTTTGGTATTTTAAGACCAAAAAAATTGTGCATGCTACAAAAATATTGTGTGAATCAGTTCAGGGAAGACGGGCTCTTTATGGACGACTACTATTAATGAAGTGTTTAATAGAAAACACACCAATTACTATAAGAATAAAATACATTAAAACAAATTATTAAACATGTGGCATGAAGTTAAATTGGCTAAGTGAGCCTAAGACTCTAACCAGGGGAAGGTTAGGTTCTGGGTATGGCCAATGAAGTGGTAACCCAGAAAAATTCCTTGACTTGTTAGAGTCTAGTTACAAGAAATTATTATGTGTGAGAACAATATGAAGACTGGTGCAGGAATTAAAATAGACAGATGAACTAGCATCTTTATTTTGGATAATTAAAAAAATAAAAACATAGAATAATAGTCACTGTAACATGCCATAAGAAAAATAATAATAGAACTAAGGATATATATATAAAAGAAGTAAACGCAATATTCACTGTAAACCAAATCATTTATTTTTAAAGAAAGCATGGGAACATTCCATAAATGGGCTGCAAATGATATACATATAAAACATTAGTTTTGAACTATCTAAAATTAATAAAATATGATAATTATTGTTAAAAACCAGCAATGGACCAACCCAAGCTAAACCGAAATTCTTGAAAGAGAACTAAGTTTTCGAAAGGTAAAATTAATATCTAAAATTAAACTAGTAGATCTAGAAAGTTTCTTAAAATATTAATCATTTATTACAATAGAAGGGTACAAACCCTCAAGCTCTATAACCCTAGCATATCAAGAACTCGTTCGAAAATCAATTCTAACACAGGTAGGCACTAAAACCTTGCTGGGTTTGTTTCTTAAAGTCTCCTTAGAGGCCTGGGGGTTTTACCGCACCCGTTACAACTGAGTGACCACTATTCATTTCAGATAAGTGGGGAAATAATCTTCTAATAACTGAATAGAAGCTGAATGAGGGTGTCTGCACACAATTAACAACCAAAAAAGAGTTTAAGTCAATAATCTATGACATTCTTGATAAAAGAATTCAGAAAATTTCTTGTCGATGTCTATTAAGCTGAGAAGGTAGGATCACTTGGCATACCTACAGATTTGTGGATGAAGACTTGGAAGAAATATACACCTACAGTGATATAGAATACCACCGGTTGAAAGAAAATCTAAGGGAACATATTCGCTGACTAAATATCACTAGTAACTCACTAAGGGACATCACAAATTTCTTGCAAAAGTATAGTTGTGACACCTCACATCTCTGGAAGTAACATAACATGGGCTGAGTCTCCTATACCAAGTGTTAAGAGTCCTATAAATTATAGGATCTCAAGGTGATTGAGTATATCATAAGTTGTAGTTTCATATTGAGTATGATTTTCAATATTCAAATGATTTCCAAAAAAAAAGGTGAAAAAGGAAAGAAAAGAGGGTATATATAAAAAAAAGGAAAAGAAAGAAAAACCCCAAAAAAGAATAATACTGAAAGTGCTGCAAATCAAAATTCCACTACTGATTAGATTAATTTTTTCAATCATACAATCTAAACATGATTGAAAAAATTTTAAATTTTTGTTGATAGGTTAGAAAATAAATATTTTCCAAACTGTTTAATCTTGGCATATCAGTAGTTAGGTAGAAATAAAATTGACTCAACAGTTTAAACTGAGTCAAAGGAAGAAATAAGGATAGATGTAGATTAGAGTTTTAAACAAGAATGAATTGGGTCTGCAAGCTTAAACTTACCCTGCAAAAGAGAGATAAAAATATTAGATTAGAGAAATGGGTAGGTAGAAGTGAAAGAAGAAATTACGGAGGAAACATGAAATTTATTCTAAAGTTCAGTCAAAATATTTCATGTGTTCCTGATAAAAGGGAAAAAATCAAAAGACAAAGGTGTTTTTTATCCTAAATTTCAGGAATCAATGTTTTATTGAAAATACATTTGACATATTTATGTCCTAATCCTTATATCCTAAGTCTCGAACTATACCCCCACTATTCATTCACTCACCTAACCCCACCATCCACTCACATCACATCATTGTTTAAACCCGCATCACTTTCCACCTCATCTCCGCTCCCTCCATCTCATCTAACGGCTCACGACTGTTTTCGGTCCCCCCTCATCCTATGAACATTAACGTCGGGTGGGGGGTCCAAAATTAACGGTTTTCTAAACCACCCTACCTGCTACGTGTCGCGCGGTAGTCATTTCACACCCCCCCCACTCCTTACCGCTTACCAATCTACACCCCCTAAGAAAATATGTTTCCACTATTCCTAAATTGCGCCACTTATCATTACTATTGTGCCATTAATGTTACGCCATGACAACTGCCCCTGTCACCTCCATCCAATCACCTACGCTCCTGCCTTAAGCCCATTATAAATTTAATGGATTAGGTCGTTACCCAACGGGCCCGTGCAATGTCAACTGTGACCCAATCACCTTATAAAATAAATTTCCTGCACCTGTGGAAAGGTTTACAATTGCTCCTCCATCCTATTGTTACAGGTGATTGTTTTCAAGGATTTACAGAGCAAATATAGGCGCAGAAAAGCTTTCAGTTCTCTAACAGATTAACCATAATCCTTCTGCAATCCCCTTTTCCTCCCCATTTCACATTCTAATCAGCCGCAAGCTCCATATCTGTATTCCCCTCTTCTTTTAATCCCTTTCTGTACGTTTACAGTCATTTCATTTTTCAAAGTGCAAGAATTACTCCAAAGAAAGAGCAATAACCATTTAATCCAATGATTTACCCTCAGGTGGACCTGGATCATGTGGCTCTGGCTGACAGAGACTTCAAAATACATGAGACAGAGTCGGAGTTTGATTTATTTGATGTCTATTTTTGGTTAGAAAACAAGTTGATCGAGGAAGTTGATGATATAGGGTTGTGGGAGACCAAATTACCCTACTAAATCTTCCCAAAAACCCACAGTTTCCCTGAGTTTGTTAGGAAATTTCATGCATGCTATGATATTAATCAGAGCGTTGTAGTATCCCCCACAGGTGAATTCCTCTTTACTATCAGTACCCAGTCCATCATGCAAATGATGCAAGCCACTACTATTGAAGAAACTATAACATTTTCCTATGAGGCCCTCAGAAAACTATATCAAAAATTGGATTTTTGTAGCAGAGCCAAAACATTAGAGTTATTCATGGATACCAACACCTCACTGCCTAAAATGAATCCTCCATATCCCTCATCAACTTTCTCTGATATGACCTAACACATTGTCATTGTCCTTTCATATTTGTTAGGTTATCATTCAAACTAGTGGATAGATGAAGCTATGATAGGTTTCCTATCCATTCTTTCAACAGAGTCCAAGCCTTCCATCATGTTTAACTTCAACCAATTCTTAACAGATGATATCCACGAACAATTTGTAAAGTTCCACGAACAGGAAGTGTTTAAATACACTTCAGTTTTGATTTACATGTTGGTATATTTTTATGCCAGCAGATTCAAGTTCACAATGAGGAAAATTAACAAAGACTCCCAACCTCAATCAATGATCTTCTGCACAACCATGCTAATGAAGGAGAAGAAGGACTACACGTACAAGAGATTTGTTGATGCCTTTGTGCATCCAACAATGAGAATACTCAGTAGTACAGTAGAACCAAGGACTAATGAGGAGATTAAGAAGATCGTGCAATTATCAAATCAAGTGAGAACTGGAGACTGGTACTTGTATCAAAACTACAAAAATATAAGAATTTATGGGAATGGTTGAACCCAAATATAGGTTTTGATCCTTATCCGGAGAGTGCTAGAAATAGAAGTCATTGGCTCCTTACAAGCTGCCAAAGTTCCTCCCAATGAGGATATTTTCCTTGGAGTATATCAGGCAGATGATCAATGAAGATGAGGTACACTTTGTTTCTACCAAAAAGGAGTCTCAATTTAGGATCAAGTCCCAAATTGGTCCTTTCATTTGCAATAGTAGGACAGTAGGGGAGGAGGCTGATAAGATGCTGAAGGATATGAAGTTTAATCATAGTTTCACTTGGTCCTATGACCCAATGGGCATCATCTCCAAGAAAAGGGTGGAAAATACATCAACCCCATATATCCACACCCACAGGCCTGAGATTGAACAGTTTATGAACCAAGCAGAGTGGGTAGAAAATATATTGCAGGAAGCTAAGTAGCAGGTGATTTCTTCCTCAAGAAGATAGGCCCCTACACCACAAGAAAATCAGACTACAGAAGATAGAGGAAAAGAACCAGAGAAAGAGACAACATGAAAGAGGCCAAGAGATGATAATTCTGCTATGGAAACTGATACATCTAGTAGAGAATTCAAGATGAAGTACAGAAAGAGAGCTAGAATCCACATGGATATAGATCAGAATAGAGAAACAGCGCAACAAAAAATCATCACAATCATGGATTCTCCTGGTTTTTCTCCAGCAGGTGGCCAAACCATATTTTCAACATCTTCAGCCACAATTCCATTTCAGTAGCAGAATCTACAAACACCTACATCTAATGCTACTACAGGGGAAAAGGAGTAAAACATCTATGACACTTTCAGGGAAATTAAAAGGAAGAATGAGATTTTGAAAACCAGCACCTACAACCAGTTTTGGAAGCATACCAACAGTTCACAAAGAAGAATTTTATCAAACTTTGATTCAGAGAAAGGGAAAATGAGAATGGATTTCATGGAAGCCCAGATTTCTCAGCCTAAGTCACCTGCAGAATTCAAGCATACTGCTTTTAAATTCAATGTCAAGGAAATCCACCCAATAGACCAAATGGATATGCACAAGCAAACTGGAGATATGATTTTCTCCACGTTGACAAGCACTGTAATGAGCGTATCTAGATTGCAGGTATCATTGGCCAATTTTCAATCTCACCTCAAAATGGAGAATATTTCTTCTCTAGCCAAAGATACCAGAATAAAATCCCTAGAAGACTTAGTGGTAAAGATTGGGTATGACCCAAAAAATGTAGAAGCAGTGGAAGAGATCCTAAAGAAGAAGAATGCTAATATAGTAGCCCTTAGAAAAAAAACTCAAAATGTCATCTACTAAAGACCCTCTTACAAAGGACATTGAGGAGAATGAAGCATAGAAAACAGAAATTATGAAGTTGATAATGGAGTAGTCAGCCCGGCTGAAGCAAATGGAAACAAAGATGGAAAAACTGGTAAAAGAAAAGGAAAAGGCAGCAGAATTGTCCATCATCCCATTGGATGTTGTTCCTATTTTAGTCATCTCGACAGTTACACCAACAACTACATGCACATTAGGTGGTGCAGAACATCTGGCCAAAGCCATGGAGAACATGACAATATAAACAATAGAAATAAAAAAGTTGGAATATGAAATCAACACCCTGAAGGATCTGAAGAAAATATCTAATAATGCACATGAAATTGAAATACAGAGAGCTTAAAAGCAGATTGAAAAACTGATAAAGGAAGAGAGTGAAAATTCCATTGGTCAGACGATTCACCAAGCAAAAGAAATTATTTGGAAAAGTATTGTTGATTCCATGAATGAAATATGGCCTTCTATTCAAATTATATTTGAACAAAAAGATATGATTGGACAGGTAAGTGATTCCATAGAAAAAGAAAACAAGGAGCTTGTAGAGATGCCTGAGACAACAAACAACATAATCATATTTTTTAATTCCAAGAACAAGTTTGAATTGGAAGTACTAGGAGTGGAGGAAAAAACAACAACCATTCTAGAAGTCAAGAAGATGCTCAACAAAAACATTTTGGTCACACAATTAGAAGAAAAGTGTCACAACTTGGAAATAAGTGTTAGTAGATTCATTAACAGAATCAAACCACTGACCAAAAGAGGATTACCATAACTTTTTGTGATAAATGATAAGCTCGTGCCTAGGAAATATTATGTAAACAAGTTGAAAGAGCTTTCCAAAGACACAACTAAGTTTGCAGGTGTTAAAGGTTCAATGACAGGAAGAGCGTTTCTTGAAGCTATGGATAATGATTTATTCATACAACATGAAATCAACCACATCTTTGTGTTAAGGCCAACTTTCATGAAATTCACAGACTGATGAGATTTACACAAAACTGATCAGGATCAAAATCCCAAATGAACATTAGTGGGAGAAATTGTGTGATTACCAATAAGGGTGACATCTCAACGCATCAGCAGAATAGTCAATTCTACATATCAGCGTATCAGCTCAACATATCAACTTCAGATCATTTAAATCCGTCAGTACAATAACTGATTAAAGCAAGCAGCAACAACCTTCTGGAGATTGGGGCCACATGTCACAGTTATTCTATCGTGTCCACTTTGTGGTCACATTAGTCAACTTTCAATTATTATTGTGATTTAAAAACATATTTCCCATGTAGATACAACAATCGCTCTAGGAGTTAGTTAAATACTGCATTTCTTTTCAATATCAGGGGTTCGACCCTAGATTGTAAAAATTCTCTATTGGAGCATTGTATTTTTGGAGCTGAAGCATCAATAATAAAAGACCATTTTGCAATATTCTTGAGCTATATTTATCTGGTGATGTCTTTTCTTTGTTGTGTTTAATTTTTTCCACTTTTATTTCTTTCAGTGCATCATTGAATTCTAATTGTAAAACATAAATCTGAAGAATAATATTTGTTGCATAGAACACCTTAATTATGACTGTGTTTACAATATAAGTGTTTCTCTTCTGAAGTCTGGTTAAGAAATACTTACTTTATTTTTAACCACTACTAAATTCACTCTTTCTGTCATTCCATAATTCATTATGTTTCAAAGATCCAGTAAGTGTAGTTTGCTTTCCTTGAAAATTCTCTTGAAAATTTGATGCAACAACCCAACATTTTATGACTCCATAGTCCAATGGAAATATTTTGAGAAGATCTCCTAATCCAACCAAACAATCAATCAAAAAGCAACCCCCCTAAATAATATAACTAGCCTAATATCAGAAAACATAAACAAAGCTAAATCTAAAAGAGAGATCCCTCTTTGAGTCTAGGAGGTCTAGATCCTAGACCCCAAAGTGGTTTTGATGTTGTCTTATTATGATTATTCTAGCCAATATTAAAATTATGGAACGATAACATAATGGCGACCATATTGAGGACCTACACTGAAATAATTATCATTTCATTCGAATTCAGAAAGCCCGGTTAAAAGAATTGTATGATAGAAGTATTTTCTAAGATTGGTATCTTTCAGTTTTTGAAAATAATCAGTTTGTATGTGCTTCTGATCTAAATTCTGGATCCTAAAATAATCTCTACTAGATCCCATCCTGATCGAAATCCTCCTCCTATAGTGGATAATCCTAAGAATATTTTAAGAAAAACCCTTAGAACAGAGAGTCAAACAAGTAACAGATTTCTCTACAGAGAAAATTCCCTCCCTGAAAATTTTGTTACTTTATAAGACATTCAATTTGATTTACATTTTGAACAAGGTTTATTCGGGACTAAATCTGAGAATTGCACTGACTAAACAGTATTTGATACATCTATTCTGCAACAAAGTCCAGTGAGAGAAGCTTACTGACAAATTCAATTTGATCTTCAGCTTCACCAGGATTTTGACACTCTTCAAGATTTGTTAACAGAGTTCACTTCAACTATTGATGATGCTTACCTTCGAAAATATGTAGAATTAACTACATTGAATATAGCAGCTTCTTCCATTACCACTCAGACTGCCCATCTTAAGTCAGAAAGTCCTACTTCTTCCACAATCCCCATCACTTATTTTATTCTTCCACATAAGAGCACTCAAACCTCCACACATACATCTTCTCCCATCATCCATCCTACTTCATCCACTGTTCACCTTCCTCCTCCACCTCCACGAATCATGGTAGCCAGATATGCCCCATTGGTGTTTCCAGTACCATTGGTACCTATGCCACAAGATTGCTAGTCTAAAATTACATTATATGATGGAAATGGTCTTGTAACTGCCCAACAACATGTTGATAAAATGAATGACTGTTTTGACCTTCAAGAGGTAGATGAAGAAAGTGTTAAATTAAGGATGTTTTCTCAGAGTCTTAGTGGATAAGTTAGAAAATGTTTCAAATCTTTACCTGCAAATAGTATCAACGACATCCCCGCCTTTCACCAAACATTCCTAAATAGATGGGAAGTAAAAAAGAACCCTCTTCAAATCTTATCTAAATATGAAAATATTGGAAGAGCCCCAGCTAAAAGTGTTCAAGACTATTACACCAGATTCAATAGTTTATATAATGAAATACCTGCTCATATAAAACCACCACAGGGTTTAGCCTTGGTTAAATTCCCATAGGGTTTTGAACCATAGATGTCTTATTAGCTAAGGGAAAGAAACTCAGCCACATTAGAGGAAATGTAGAAGGATGCAGTGAGTGTAGAAGCCAACCTATTAGAAAAAAGAGCTAGAATGAGAACTGAAAGAAGAGTTACTATAAGAGAAGAAACTTCAACTTCCACATCTGATGCTAAAATTGACTCACTAGTTAGAACTATGGAGAAAATGATGGAGAGAATCAATTTAAATGAGAGAAATATTCATAGGGAAAATCAACAACCTCCTCAAAACAAAAATTAAAATCCTAGGAGAAATCCTCCTCAAATAAGACAAAGAGAGCAAAGAGGTCCTGATCAGCAGATTAGGCCTTCATTCCAAGAGAATTATGTTGATGAGGATGAAGGATTAGTTGAGAAAGTAGAATAAAATCAGATAAATTTGATGGGAATTAATGAAGTTGACTTTGTTTTTCTCACCCAAGAAGAACAAGAATGATTTTCATTGACTCAAACAAAGTTAGACTTTGAGGAATCTGATGATTATAAACAAGGATTTGAGAATGCTATCATGGAGGTTCACAGGAAATATAAATTTAGAAGCAAGAAAAACTTTGACAATTCCAATAAAAATAATTCTAAAAATATTGCCCAAAAAGTCTCTGAAAATGATCTCAACAAAACAACAAAAAATTCAAATAAGACAATGAATAATTTAGAAAAGAAGAACACAAAAAACATTACTAAGAGAACAGTTGATATCCCTACCAAAATTGCTCAAACTGGTATTCCTAGTACAAGCAAGCAAACTGAATCTACCCAAAAAGTAGTGGCTGAAAGAAATGATTTTTCAAATCTGCTCAAATTTCAAACACCATTCAGCATTGAGAATGAACTTGCTAAACTGAAAATATCTATTCCTCTCACTGAATTGATAAACAAGAATGTGTATAGGTCTCAGGTCCTAAAGGTACTAAACATAGGGGGGATTACTGATACTATTAATTTAAATGATTATCAACTTGAACTTTTGTTTGGGCTAGAAGTTGATGGTAAACCCCAAGAAGGAGGTGCTCCTCCATTCTATGTCAGTTTTAATGTTCATGACAAAATTTTCCATAATGCCATGCTGGATTCAGGTGCATCACATAATATTATGCCAAAGGTTGTTATGGAGAAGCTTGGCCTTGAAACCACTAGACCTTACAAATATTTGTACTCATTTGATTCTAGCAAAGTTAGATGTCTAGGTATTATCAAAGATCTTTGTGTCACTTTAACTCAAATACCAAAAAAAATCTAGTGATGTACATAGTAGTAGCTAGCATCCCTCCTAAGTATGGAATGTTTTTGTCACGCTCATGGGGAGAAAAGTTACAAGGGACCCTTCAAATGGACATGAATTATGCTACAATACCTATGTTTGGTCAACCAAGAAGGCTGTATAGGGAAACCTTAATGAAGTACATGGTGGTTAGTCAAGAAAAATCACACAATTACCCTCTTTACTCTGTCCATAATGACCTTGACTCCTTCATTCTTTATAATGATAGAGACATTGATTCATAGGTCACCCATGCATAAAATGACCTTAAAGTAAAACATGATAGTCAAATACAAATAGTACAACAAGATCCTGAAAATGAACCTCTTTGGAATATGAGTTTTGATGGCTCATGTGACAAGGCAGGCTCAGGAGAAGGTATTTGGGTGTACAATGCAAAGAAAAATCGTGCTCAAGGTCACTCATACAAGCTAAATTTTTAGTGCACAAAAAATATAGCAGAATATGAAGCCCTAACCTTAGGATTAAAATTGCTGAAAAGATTAGGAGCTAAGAGGATTTATGTCCATGGTGATTCTGAATTAGTCCTAAGACAAATAAAAGGATAATATGCTGCAAAGCATCCCAAGTTGAGAGCATACAGAAATGTTGTACTTGATTTCTTAAGAACATTTGATGAATATGATTTAGCAGTTATCCCCAGAAATTAAAATGTCCTAGCAAATGGATTAGCCTTTTCAGCAAGCACAAGTCAATTGTCTCACCCAAATAGACAATACACAATAGAGATTAAAAATTGTCCATCTGTGCCAAATAAGATGAGATACTGGCAAGTATTTGGTAGTGACAAAAAAATTGAAAGTTTCTTACAATCAAAGGATGAATTTGAAGATAGAAATATAGACTTAGATTGTGAAGAAGACAGACACTCTGATGTAAAAATTAGTGTAGAAAAACAATGTGTTGTTTCTAATGAAAATACTTCACCAAATAAAATTGTACATGAAACAGAAATACTTAAAGACCCAGAAAAACAGGAATTCGAAGTACTTCAACTCAAGGATAATATCCTTCCTAGAGGGTTGGTCCCTTTAGAAGAGCTGTTTGACTTTAATTACATGGCTAAGAAACCCAAAATGGAACCAACAGGGACAAACATTGAAGAGTGTAAAATAGGCACTAAACAAAAACCCAAAATCATAAGACTGTTCAAATCACTGCCTATCATTACAAAAATGAAGATACATATATTTTCTTAAAGAATTCATAGATGTATTTTCTTGGAGCTATGAAGATTTAAAGGCTTATGATACTAGCATCATACAACACAAAATTCCAATCAAGGAGAATCAAAATCCTTTTAAACAAAAACTGCGTAGGATCAATTGTGCTTATTATGTCTTTGGTTGAGAAAGAAATCACGAAAATGTATGAATCCAAAATCATAGTTCCACTCATATATTGTAAATGGGTATCCAATATTGTGCCTACAAGAAAGAAAACAGGTGAACTCAGACTTTGCATTGATTTTAGGAATTTGAACAAAGTATCTCTTAAGGACAACTACCCTTTACCAGAAATGGATCATATATGGCAAAGGGTAGTAGGTTCCAGTAGGATCTCTTTGTTAGATGGATTTTCAGGTTATAATCAAGTTTTAGTGCATCTTGATGATCAAGACAAGACAACTTTTACTACTCCTTGGGGGACTTTTATGTATGTAAAAATGCCTTTCGGATTAATGAATGTCGGTGCTACCTTTCAAAGAGCCATGGAAATTTATTTTTCAAATGAAATTGGTCATTTCATTGTGATATATCTTGATGAAATTACTGTATATTCAAAAACCGATGAAGAACAGTTAGCACATCTAAGAAGAGTTTTTTTTTAAATGTAGGAGGTTTGGAATTTCCTTAAATCCCAAGAAAACATTGTTTGGTCTTAAAGAAGGAAAGTTGTTGCGTCACATTATTTCTCAAGATGGAATTAGAATCTATCCTAGCAAGATTTATGGCATACTAAAAATTATTCATCCCAGGAATCTCAAAGAACTTCAATATTTCATTGGTAAAATAAATTTTTTGAGGAGATTTATACCCAATATTACAGAACTTTATAGAAATATAACCAACATGCTTAAAAAGGATTCAGAAATTAAGTGTAACATTGAAGCTAAACAATATTTTGATATAGTAAAGCAAGCATTGACTAAATCTCGATCGTAATTAGCCCAGATTTTACTAAAGACTTCATAGTTTTTTCTTTTGCATCAAAGCACATTATTGTTGCTATGTTATTACAGAAAAATAGTGAAGGACATGAACAACCAATGGAATTTTTTAGCAAATAATTGAGAGAGGCATATTTGAAATACAACATCATGGAAAAATAAGCTTTTTCTTTGGTCAAAGCATTAAAATATTTCAGAGTTTACATTATACATTCACATATTATTGCCTATGTTCCCAATGCAATAGTCAGAGACATTTTAACATAGAATGGTTCTGATGGAAATAGAGGCAAATGGATTGCTGTCATTTTGGAATATGATGTGGAAATCAAACCTACCAAATTGATTAAACGACAAGGATTAGCCAAATTGATGGCTGAATCAAATTTTCATGCACTAGACGTCAACATAGTTCATTCATTGGATGATCAAGAGGAATTGGCGACTCCACTAATTGATGAAGAATTCCTAAATTCCCCCTGGTATGTATATATCTTATATTTTTTGTTTAATTTGAATGCTTCTCCTGGTTTGTCCAAAACTAAAGAAAGATTTATAAAATTGAAATTTGTCAAATTCTGCATTTTAGAAAATGTCTTGTATTGGAAAGATGTTGGAGGTATTTTACTCAAATGTTTACTAAAATATTATACAGATAAAGTTATGCATGAATTCCATGAAGGTGACCATGCTGGCCATCTTTATTGGAAAACCAATGTTAATAAGATCCTTAGGGATGGTTTCTATTGGCCTACTCTTTTTCCTGACATCCACAAGATGGTAACTGTCTGTCACAAATGCAAAAATTTTGAAGGAAAAAGAAAATTGCTGCCCTTTCCTTTAAAGCCTATTTCTGTTGAGAGCCCTTTCCAACAATGGGGATTAGATTTCATTGGAGAAATTCATCCCCCATCCTCTTCCTAACATAAATGGATTCTTACTGCCACAAACTATTTTACCAAATGGATAGAAGCCACTCCTTCTAGAAATGCCACTGATTCTGTCATTATTAAATTCCTTGAAACCAATATCATTTCTAGATTTGGTTGTCCTAGAAAAATCATCACTGATAATTTTGTAGCCTTCAAGTCCAAGAAAATGGTTGACTTTTGTCATAGGTATCATATAACTTTGGGGCATTCAACAGCCTATTACCCTCAGGGTAATGGATTGGTTGAATATTCAAACACAATTTTGGTGAATATCATCAAAAATATCTTGGAAGATAACAAGAAATCATGGCATAACAAGCTGGTCAATGCTCTTTAGGTTGATAGACTTACAACCAAAAAATCAATTGGCATGTCTCCATACCAATTAAATTATGGAATGGATGGAGTTTTTCCTTCCTCTTTAGGAGTTCTAGTCATGAATATCATACAAGAAATACAAGCTGAAACAAATGATATACAAAGAAGTATCAATCAAACTATTCAGTTGCAACAATCCAGAGAGGAAGTTTATAACAAAAATCAAGTAATTCAAGAAAATATCAAGAATATTTTTTATAAAAGAACAAAGGCTCATGATTTTAATCTAGGAGATAAATTTTTAAAATGGGATTCCAGAAGAGAAGACAAAGGTAAACATGGAAAATTTGACAATATTTGGCAAGGTCCATACATTATTGATGCTTTTAGAGGAAACAATGCATATTTCCTTAAAGAGTTGGATGGAACAAAGATACCTGGAGGTCCTGTCAATGGCAGTATGCTGAAACATTATTTCTCTTAAAAATACATGTTGGTCTTTCATCATTGTAAATACCAAAATTTTACAGTTTATGATTTGGATAATTCATTGATAAAGGTTGAAGCCCGTGGAGAAGGCCCTAAGCCTGGTTTAATGAGTTGTCATAAAAATTCAGAAAATAGAAATCACATGAAGATTTTGCAAACAATGGAGCATTAAAAGGCTACTGGTCTTAGGTTCTTGACACTTCTTTTGGAGAAGTGCCATCCCTAGTTGGGGCCACTATTACAGTCCTATAAATTATAGGATCTCAAGGTGATTGAGTATTTCATAAGTTGTAGTTTCATATTGAGTATGATTTTCAATATTCAAATGATTTCTAAAAAAAATATGAAAAAAGAAAAGAAAAGAGGGTATATATATAAACAAAAAAGAGAAAAAAGGAAAAGAAATAAAAACCCCAAAAAAGAATAATACTGAAAGTGTTGCAAATCAAAATGCGACTACTCATTAGATTAGTTTTTTAAATGATACATTCTAAACATGATTGAACAATTTTCAAATTTCTATTGATAGGTTAGAAAATAAAGATTTTCCAAACTGTTTAATCTTGGAAGATCAATAGTTAGGTAGAAATAAAATTGACTCAACAGTTTAAACTGAGTCAAAATAAGAAATAAGGATAGATGTAGATTAGAGTTTTAAAGAAAAATAATTTGGGTCTGCAATCTTAAATGCACCCTGAAAAAGAGAGATAAAAAAATTACATTAGTGAAATGGGTAGGTAGAAGTGAAAGAAGAATGTATGGAGGAAATATGAAATTTAATGTAAAGTTCAATCAAAATATTTAATGTGTTCCTAATTAAAAGGGAAAAAATCAAAAGACAAAGGTGTTTTTTATCCTAAAGTTCGGGAATCAATGTTTTATTTAAAATACATTTGACATATTTATGTCCTAATCCCTATAGCCTAAGTCTCGAACTATACCCGCACTATTCATTCACTCACCTGACCCCACCATCCACTCACATCACATCATCATTTAAACCCCCATCACTTTCCACCTCATCTCCACTCCCTCCATCTCATTCGACGATTCACAATTGTTTACACCCCCCCCCCCTCCCACCTATGAACATTAAAGTCAGGGGGGGTCCAAATTAATGGTTTTCCAAACCACCCCACCTGCTACGTGTCCTGCATCCTATTGTTACAGGCGATTATTTTCAAGGATTTACAGAGCAAAGACAGGCGCATAGAAGCTTTCAATTCTCTAACAGATCAACCAAAATCCTTCTACAATCCCCTTTTCCTCTCCATTTCCCATTCTAATCAGCAGAAGCTCCCTATCTGTATACCCTCTTATTTTAATCCATTTCTTTATGTTTACAGTCATTTCATTTTTCAAAGTGCAACAATGCCTCCAAAGAAAGAGTAGCGGCCATTTAATCCAATGATTTACCCTCAGGCGAACCTGGATCATGTGGATTTGGCTGAAAGAGACTTCAAAATACATGATACAGAGTCATAATTTGACTTATTTGATTTCTATTGTTGGTTAGAAGACAAGATGATTGGCGAAGTTGATGATATAGGGTTGTGGGAGACAAAATTACCCTACTACATCTTCCCAAAGACCCACAATTGCCCTGAGTTTGTTAGGAAATGTCATGCATGATATGTTATTAATCAAAGAGCTGTAGTAGCCCCTACAGGTGAAGTCCTCTTTACTATCAGTGCCCAGTCCATCATGAAAATGATACAAGCTCCTACTTTTGAAGAAAATATACCATTTTCCTATGAGGCCCTCAAAGAACTATATCAAAAACTGGATTTTTCCATCAGAGCCAAAACATTAGAGTTATTCATGGCTATTGACACCCCACTGCCCAAAAAGAATCCTCCATATCCCTCATCTACTTTCCCTGATAGGACGCAACTCATTATCACTATCCTTTCATATTTTTTAGTGTATCATTCAAACCAGTGGATAGATGAAGCTATGATAGGTTTCCTGTCCATTCTTTCATCAAATTCCAAGCCTTCCATCATGTTTAAATTTAGCCAATTCTTAGCAAATGCTATCCAAGAAAAATTTGTAAAGTTCCACAAAGAGGAAGTGTTTAAATACACTTTAGTTTTGGTTTACATGTTTGTATATTTTCAGGCTAGCATATTCAAGTTCACAATGAGGAAAATTAATGAAGACTCCCAACCTCAATTAGTGATCTTCTAGACAACCATGTTAATAAAGGAGTAGAAGGACTACACCTACAAGAGATTTTTCGATGCCTTTGTGCATCCATCAATGAGCATACTCAGCAGCACAGTAGAACTAAGGATTAAAGAGGAGATTAAGAAGATCATTCAATTATTAGATCAAGTGAGAACCAGAGACTGGTACTTGTACCAGAACTACACAGAGATCAAAATTTATGGGTGTGAGTTGGCTCCTTACAAGATGAAAAAGTTACTCCCAATGAGGATCTTTGCCCTGGAGTACATTAGGCAGATGATCAATGCAGATGAGGTACATTTGTTTCTGCCAAAAAATAAGTCTCAATTTAGGATTAAGTCCCAAATTGGTCCTTTCATTTGCAATAGCAGGACAACAGGAGATGAGGCTGATAAGATGATGAAGGATATGAAGTTTAATTGCAATTTCACTTGGTCCTATGACCCATTGGGAATCATCTCTAAGAAAAGGGTGGAAAATAAATCAACCCCATATATCCACACCCACATGCCTTGGATTGAACAGTTTATGAACCAAGCAGAGTGGGTAGAAAATACATTGCAGGAAGCTGAAGAGCAGGTGATTTCCTCCTCAAGAATACAGACCCCTACACCATAAGAAAAGCAGACTACAGAAGACAGATGAAAAGAACCGGAGAAAGAGACAGTAGGAAAGAGGCCAATTGTTGATCAGTCTGGTATGAAAACTGATACATCTAGCAGAGAATTCAAGATGAAGTATAGAAAGAGAGCTAGAATCTACATGGATATAGATTAGAATAAAGAAATAGAGCAACAAACAATCATTACAATTAGGGTTCTCATAGTTCTTCTCCAGTAGGTGGCCAAACCATATTTTCAACATCTTCAGCCACAATTCCATTTCAACAGCAAAATCTACAAACACCTACATCTAATGCTACTACAGGGGAAAAGGAGGAAAACATCTATGACACTTTCAGGGAAATTAAAAGGAAGAATGAGATTTTGAAAACCAGCGCCTACAACCATTTTTGGAAGTAGACCAGCAGTTCACAAAGGAGAATTTTATCAGCCTTTGATTCAGAGAAAGGGAAAATGAGAATGGATTTCTTGGAAGCCCAGATTTCTCAGCCTAAGTCACCTGCAAATTTCAAGCATACTGCTTTTGAATTAAATGTCAAGGACATCCATCCAATAGAACAAATGGAGATGCACACACAAACTCGAGAGATTATTTCCTCCACATTGACAAGCATTGCAATGAGCGTATCTAAACTGCAGTTATCATTAGCCAATTTTCAACCTCAACTCAAAATGGAGAAGATTTCTTCTCTGGCCAAAGATACTAGAATCAAATCCCTGGAAGTCTTAGTGGTGAAGATTGGGTATGACGTAACAAATGTAGAAGTAATGGAAGAGATCCTAAAGAAGAAGAATGTTGATATAGTAGCCCTCAGAAAACAAGTCAAAATGCCAGCTACTAAATACCCTCTCACAAAGGATATTGAGGAGAATGAAGCACAGAAACATAAATGATGAAGTTGATAATGAAGCAATCAGTCTAGCTGAAGCAAATGGAAAAAGAGATGGAAAAACTGGTAAAATAAAAGGAAAAGGCAACAGAATTGGCCATCATCCCATTGGATTTTATTCCTATTTCAGTCATCTCGACAGCTACACCAACAACTACATGCACATCAGGTGGTGCATAACAGCTGGCCAAAGCCATGGATAACATGACCATACAGACAATAGAAATAAAAAATCTAGAAGGAGAAATCAACACCCTGAAGGATCTGAAGAAAATATCTGATAATGCACATGAAATTGAAACATAGAGACCCCAAAAGCAGATTGAAAAACTGATAAAGGAAGAGAGTTAAACTTCCATTGGTCAGACCATTGGCCAAGAAAAAAATATTATTTGGATAAGTATTGTTGAGATTTGAATAGAAAGATCTGATTGGACAAGTAAGTGATGCCATAGAAAAAGCAAACAAGGAGCTTGCAGGTGTGCCTGAGACAAGAAGCAACATAATCAATTTTTTGAATTCCAAGAATAGGTTTAAATTGGAAGCACTAGGAGTGGAGGACAGAACAACAACCATTCTAGAAGTCAAGAAGGTTCTCAACAAAAAGAGTTTGGTCACACAGTTAGAAGAAAAGTGTCACAACTTGGAAATAGGTGTTAGTAGATTCTTCAACAAAATCGAACCACTGACCAAAAGAGGATTACCATCACTTTCTGTGATAAATGATAAGCTCATTCCGAGGCAAGATTATGTAAATAGGTTGAAAGAGATTTCCAAAGACAACTAATTTTGCAAGGATTAAAGGTTCAATGACATGAAGAGCATTTCTCGAAGCTATGGATAATATTTATTCATACAACATGAAATCAAACACATCTTTGTGTTAAGGCCAACTTTCATGAAATTCACATAGACTAATGAGATTTATAGGAAACTGATCAGGATCAAAATCCCAAATGAACAACAGTGGGAGAAATTGTGTGATTACTAAGAAGGGTGATAGCTTATCGCATCAGTAGAACATCCAATTTAGAAAATCAGTCAATTCTGTAGATCAGTGTATCAGCTCAGCATATCAGCTTCAGATCATCTATATCTACCAGCACAACAAAAGATTAAAGCAAGCAGCAACAACCTTCTGGAGATTAGGATCACATGTCACAGTTATTCTATCATGTCCACTTTGTGGTCACATTAGTCAATTTTCAATTATTATTGTAATTAATAAACAGATTGCCCATTTAGATACAGAAATCACTATAGGAGTTAGTTAAATATCGCATTTCTTTTTAGTATCTAGGGTTGGACCCTAGATTGTAAAACTTCTCTATTGGAGCATTGTATTTTTGGAGTTGGAGCATTAGTAATAAAATACCATTTTGCAAGATTATTGGGTTATATTTATTTGGTGATGCCTTTTCTTTTTTGTGTTTAATGTTTTCCACTGTTATTTCTTTCAGTCCATCATTGAATTCTAATTGTAAAACATAAATCTGAAGAATAAGATTTGTTGCATAGAACACCTTAATTCTAGTTGTGTTTACAATATAAGTGTTTCTCTTCTGAAGTCTGGTTAAGAAATACTTGATTTCTTTTTAACCACTATCGAATTCACTCTTTCTTTCATTCCATAATTCATTATGTTTCAAAGATCCAGTAAGTGTAGTTATCTTGCCTTGCAAATTCTCTTGAAAATATGATGCAACAACCTAGTCTTTTATGACTCCATATCCCAATGGAAATATATTAAGAAGATCTCCTAATCCAACAAAACAATCAATAAAAAAGAAACCCCCCTAAATGATTTAACTACCCTAATATCAGAAAACATAAAACAAAGCTAAATCTAAAAGAGAGATCCCACTTTGAGTCTAGGAAGGCTAGATCCTAGACCCTAAAGCAGTTTTGATGTTGTCTTTTTATCATTATTCTTGCCAATCTTAAAATTATGGAACGATAACACCAAAAATTATCTTGGTCAACCATAGGTTCAGAAGAAAAACCTGTAAATATTTAAACATGCAACTAGCTAATGAACCTCACGTGATCTAGAACTGATGCATGTTTATTTGCAGAAGAATGCTAAGTTGAATCGAAACCCGAGGCGAAAGGAATCATTACTGCAATAAACCCTAACCGATGGTTGGGAGCGAAAATTGTAAAACGAAGAGCAAGCAAATGAAAACCAGAAGCAAAGAGGGAGTGTAGGTTAGCCACTCGACGAACTAACTTAAGAAATCAAGACCGTTCAATTAGCTCTACCACGGTGAACCATATATTACATAACACATCCCGAGAGCTTACCGCCGAGTGGATGTTCACAATACCACTTCTAGAAAATTTGAAAGTGTACAGACAACCGGGTCACATTATGTAATTCAATACATTACATAGATTTAGATTAACCAAAGTTGATGCGGCAATGTAAATATTTTATCCCAAACCATTAAGTTGTCATAGTATAACGACGATGGCATATAATTGTTTGAGCATTAATATAGCTTTATGTGGATGCATAGGATTTTAATTTTATAATAATAACTTATGTCTCTGCCTTTATTTTATTCATAAGCTTAATTTATGAACTCAACTTCTAACACCATGTGATCATGGTAACAACTTCTTCTTTTTTCATTTTAATGTATAAGACTGTGACACTAGTGCTAGTGGTTCATAGGAGACAAGTTTCAATCCCACCTCTATGGGTCCTTAACCTCTTTCCTTAAATAAGAAGAAAACAAGATATTAATCAATCCGAAATAATTTTAAAACATACTCCAAATTCATATATATAATATATATATATATATATATATATATATATATATATATATATATATATATATATATATATATATAATTTTAAACTAAGTAATTTCAAAGGTTCTAATGAAAATTAAAAATTAACTTTACGAGCATGCTTAACCTTTTATATATGATAGCATTTTATTTTTAAATTATACCATATATAAAATAACTTGTTCCTAAAATTTCATCGTTTCTTGGTGCTTATAATAATAAAATATAAAGATATGCCCCATCGTATTAAAAAAATGAATGAGATTTCAAGGTTTTTCTCTTCGACAAGCTATCTTAGGTGTTAGCATGTTATAATAAAATATAATGTTTATATCAGCTTTCGTTATTAAATTATAACATGAAGGTGTCGTTTTCTACAATATTTTGGTAGGCTTCATAATATATTATAATGTATATATCACACTTTGTTATTAGGAAATAATTAATAAATAAGGAAGAGCTTCACGCTTTGTAAATACCTCGCTACCTTCCTCTCAACCTCTCCGTGTTTCTCTCAAAAGCATGCCCAATGAAATCCAACTATGCTTCTACATTTCCCTAATCATGTAAATCACCTAGTATCACATATACACCTCCTTTCTACCGCTATTTCTGGCGTGGCCTCTTGTGAGTCAACCCCTTAACGCACTCTATTCATACATGGATGATAATCATTTATAATTTGGTTTTCGGACTTACCCGTGTTAATATAAAATAATAATTTAATTTTAAAATTATAGGTAAGCTAGATATCAAATTCTGATTATATTATATTGGTTTATTTATTACTTTATAATTTGGAATTTAGATTTATATATTTTTTAAATATTAAAAAAATATATGTTAAAAAAATTATATATATATTTAATTAATTATAAGAGATAGATTTTCTTTATTCATGTGTATACGTTGGAATTGTAAAAATCAATTATTAAAAATTATATAATTTAGGTGAATTAAAGAGATTTCAAAGTGCTAAATCTATTTATACTTACCATTTGAATAATTTGAAATTGTAATTTAATTAATAAAATCTTGTAATTTCTCTGATAGGGGTGATGGTGAGATTTCAACGGATGCATCAGTGGAACACCTGGTTCATCGTTGAGGGCAGGTGGCTAACGACATTTATTTCCGATACGTCTATTAGTGTGTGAAGTTGAGAGACATGAGGTGTATTAATATACCAGGTTGTATGAGTGGAGTTTGTAGCGAGGATTCCTCCTCGTCCTCCACTTATGTTTGCATTTGTTGTGGTCAAGGGTGTTTTTCTTTACTCCCTATGTGCTTTGTATGAGATCGTAAGGAAATTGTTCTTGAGGGTTTGCAAATTGCATGTGTTTAAATTGAGTTTTTGAGAGCTTTTATGTTAATTTTTAAACACATAAAGCATGTAAATAAACTCTAAAATATACATAAACAACAGACAAATGCACCATAATAATAACCACAACACAACAAATGATGAAGGAGTTCACCCCTCCTAGACCACATCTCATTGGTCCAGCTTCAAATGGCTTGGCCCTTTTTCATTATGCTCAAAATGGCGATTACATACATTTACAGCTCTCAAATAGCTTCAAAACATGTTCCATTAGCATCAGAATGCCCAAAAATGTCTGTCTAGCCTCTTTATGATTTGAAATTGGTCAAAAATTGAAGAATTTATGAGCCTCCCTAGTTTTCCTACTAACTGCTCCACCATTTCTCCAAAATACGGACCAATCCTACAATTTTGGCCCATTTTTGGCTAACGGAGTGACAATTTTTCGGAATTTCAGGTGAAATTGTGGGACCATTTAAATGCATAATGGTGCCCAAAATCTGACTTTCTAACCATAATGGACAGTTAATTAAAAATCATTTTTAATATAAAATAACCCGGGCGGTTAACTAATCGTCGAAGATTAGTTGCGACGATGTCACATGAGAGGCTAGCGTGGCAATCTAGGCGGCAGCTTCAAACTTACGGTCACAGTAATCGGTTAATGGAGGCAGTGCAACATGGGCTATCAACCTGGTGGTTAGGGCCTTCGTGCCCCCGGTTCTATTATAAAGGTCATATGGAAACGTTATATGGGGGGCTGGGGCTAAGCCCTAGCCCCCTTCCCCCCAAAATCCACCATATGAGACTTTAAAATAAAATTTTCAACGTATATTAATAAGAAATAACATTGGTCCAATGGTAAAATGGTGCACTATTTCGCAAGTGGTCACGGTTTCGACCCATCTTCAGTCTGCTCGACCCTTGAAAATTTTTGGTGGCCTCTTGTGTTGCCACGTGGCAGCCTCAGGTTGGGCCACATGGCAGCATATGGTTGGCCACCTTCCAATCAACCATATTCAACCAAACCAGAACCAATCAGAAGAGGACAAGTGGCGAGGCCAGATTGGAAAAAAAATACCTTTAAACCATCCATAAGAGGCCACGTGGCAGCCTGCCATTGGCCCAAATTACACAGTCACCTGTAATTTTTTTTTTAATTTACATGTTTGGAAAAGCGCACAGAACACGTTTCTGGGAGAATACATTGTTGGTTTTCTACAAAAGAAGTTGCGCTAGATTTAGAACGACAAGATCTACGTGGTCACTCAAGTTCCACATCATTCCAACAACTTCATTTTTTAGCATAATTTTGAGCACCTAATCACTCCTCCCCACTGGAAGCTTTTGGACCCCAAAATATCACTTTCAGTTGTTCAACAGATGAGGGTACAATTCTCTCATCTTTCCAATATCAATCCATTTGGCCTTGCTTGTATTTGTTCCTTTGAGCCTCACACGAAGGTATTCCACATTCCTTCATTTTTAAGACCTTGTTCTTCTGTCAAGAATGGTGTCTTGTTGTAGTTCACCAAGGCATTAAGGAGGAAAATCCTCAATGGAAGGAATCTGAACATTTTCTCCTTGATCTTCAATCAAAGGGAGCTCATACAACGTTAATTTCTCAACATTAGCAACATCATAAATTTTCATATATGAAGCCAAATCCAACTTGAAGGCATTATCACCATTCTTTTCTAAAATTATGAATGGACCATATTGAATTGGCTTCAATTTTTTACCTTCTGCTTGAAGCCTTTATTTTCTATTGTGAAGCCAAACTTCATCATTGGCTTGGAATTTTTGATCTACATGATGCTTGTCATGCCTTGTTTTGTACTTGACTTGGCTCTTTTCCAGCTGTTCTTGGACAACTTGATGCACCAATTGGATTTTTTCAATGAACCTTTTAGCTTTTTCTATGTCACTATGACCATCAATAGCAACATCCTTTCCAAAAATGAAGTCCAAATGAGATTTAGGCAAGTATCCCAAACATTCCTCAAATGGCGTTGTTTGAGTTTAATAGTGCTTGGCCCGATTGTAAGCATGTTTAATATAGTGCAAGTTTTCATCCCACAACTTAGGATGCTTGTTGCAATAACCACGAAGAAGATGCATCACCATCCCGTTCACCACCTCTATTTGAACATTTTTTTGTGGATGAAATGTTGTACTCTTTTTCAATTTGATGTCCATGAATCCCCACATGCTTGACCAAAAGTTGCCAACAAAGAGGGAATCTCGATCACTAACAATGGATGTGGGCAATCCAAAATGCACCCATACATTCTGAAAGAATAGCTGAGTAGTTTGTTCAGATCTAATTTTCTTTTTACATGGCATCAAAATACACATTTAGCTGGACCTATCCACAACTACAAAAAAATAATCTTGATTCCTCTTTGACATAGGAAGACCTCCAACAAAGTCCATAGAAACACTCTCCCATGGTCGATAAGGTACTGGAAGTGGAGTGTACAATCCTAACTTTCATTTCTAGGCTTATTAACAACACATAATGAACAACCTCTAATAAAACGTGACAAAATTTCAAGCATACGAGGCCAATAACAATACCTTTGTATATGTGTCATCGTCTTACTTACACCGAAATGACCAGAAATAAGATAAGTATGTGCATAAATAAGAGAAGTATTTGCCTCTCTTATGATGTTGATTCTTTCTCCTTGTGAAATACAAATCTTACCAAGATGGCACAACGAGTTATCATGCTTGTGATAATCCAATTCCTCTTCTTGGTTCCCTTGACTTAAAGTTGCATATACATCTTGAAAATTGCTATCTAAATCATATTGTTTGACATAGCTATCATGCAAAACAGAATTATGCTTAAGAATAGTAGCAACACTAGCAATAGGCCTAGAAAACATGCCAATAACTTTATTGTAGATACCTTTCTTATACCTTATCACCAAGTGGAATTGTAGAAGAAAACCCATCCATTGGAAGTGCCTTGATTGTTGCAACTTTGTTTGTGATTGCAAGTATTGCAATGGTTGATGATCAGTGTGAATGATTGTTTCCTTACCCATCGAGTAGTGTTTCCTCTTTTACACACTTTGCAGCAATGCATACAACTCCTTGTCATAAGTAGGATAATTAATCACTACACCATTAAAAGTTTCTGAATGAAAACAGATAGGATTACCATGTTGCATGAGGACCACACCCATGGCGTAATCACTAGCATTAGTACTAGAGCTAGACTGATCTTTTCTTCAATGCATAAAATTTCTTTTATTTTTTTCCTCCCCACTGGAATACATGCTTGACACTTGTCAATGCATGCAATGGAGCTATGATAGAAGAGAAGTTAGCAATAAACTTCCTCTAATATTGGGCTACTCCCAAAAAGCTTCTTACTTCAGTAATTGTTTTGGGCTTTGGCCAATTCAAAATTACATCAACCTTGGAGGGATCTATTTTCAATTTACCTCCTCCAATAATGTTACCCAAATACACTAAAGAATTTTTTCCAAACTCACACTTTGACATATTTAAAAACAATTGTTCTTTCTTCCATACATCAAGTACTTTTTTGACATGCATGACATGTTCTTCACGAGATTTAATAAAAATCAAGATTTCATCTAAGTATACTATCACAATCTCATCTAGAAATGGCCTCAATACATCATTCATCACACACATGAATGTATTCATAGCATTGCAAAGACTAAAAGGCATAACAAGCCATTCAAACAAACCTTGTTTTTTTTTTAATGTTGTCTTGCATATGTCACCTTCAAAAATTATAATTTGATGATAGCCACTCCTTAAGTCTAACTTAGTAAAATACTTTGCATCTTTCAATTGATCAAGTAAATCATCAATTCTAGGAAGTTAATGGTTCTTTACCATAATTTTGTTCAATGCACAGAAGTCCACACACATCCGCCATGTTCCATCTTTCTTTAGCACCAAAAAAATAGGTGACCCACATGGAGAAGTACTTGGCTTGATGATTCCTTTGTCCAACAACTCTTGAATTTTCTTTTTAATTTCTTCACTTTCCATCATAGACATCTTGTACATGCCAATGTTAGGAAGAGGACAATCTTGATGCAATTGTATTTCACGTTGGATTCCCCTCTTGGGAGGAAATCCTTTTGGCTCCTAAAAAATCTCATCATATTAGTTAAAAACCTCAACCAAATCAGATTTTAATATTCAATCACAACCTTGAAAAGCTTCATTTTCAACATCCTACTTTTGCTTGACCATTAGAAGCACAAAATTATTGCTAGAGTTAATGAGTCTCTTCATTTGTCTAGCCTTTACAAGTGAAAGATTTAATTTCTATCGATGTGCTCTAACAATGTAATCTATGCCATCTTTGAACAAGTGATACTTGTTTTCATGGTGATGGAAAATATATTTTCTATCATATAAATATGGTCTTCCGAACACAGTTCCGAAAATATCAAGTGGTACTACATCAAGTTCAACTTCATCAAGAAAGTTCGCTATAATTGTAAGTTTAAAGATGCATTTCCCCATAACTTGTAAGTTTTCATTCTTTCATATCCATCCTAAAGGATAAGGCATTGGATGAGGAATGGTCTCTAATTTTAGTTTCTTGACTAAATCTTTGGAAATCAAATTTTCTTGTGAACCATTATCAAAGAGTGTATCAATTTTGGCATGCTTTGAAATAACCCAGATATGGAAAGGTTCAGTTCTAGTTTCTCATCTTGAGTATCATTAGGACAACTTGAAGAGCTACTTCTTGCTATGTCCTTGCCTTTCATTCCCATTGTTGTGAGCTTTTTTTCATCTCCCGTATCACACCCTATTCATGTTGTGTAGTTGCAACTGTCTGTTCCTTCCATTTGTTATTAAACTTCTTTGGTTTCATCTAAGATGATGCTTCCAATAATGAGCTTCATCATGACCCTCTTTGGAACAATGTTTGCATTTTAGTTTTTCTCCTTCCACTTGTGAATGGCTTCTTGCTACCCTCTTGTGGAATGTTTCCCCTCCTTGCTTCAAGATGAGTTCTTGGACACAAACTTCATCTAAGCTTGTAGGATTAAACATAAGGATAGTATGTCGTAAATAACTGTGTAAACCCCCAATATATTTCAACAATTTGTATTGTGAATTCAAGTATACACCTAATATCCCACATCTTCTCCTAAATTATTGAGTGTAGCTTTGCACACTTTGACCCTTTAGTTTTATAAAATGCTACCAATCCATAATAGCCTTTTGCATATAAGATAAAGGATAAAATTGTCTTCTAAGTGCAGCAATAAAATCTATCCAAGAGGTGGATACCTTACCATTTTTTTTCATATCATCTTGTGTTTTGGCTTCCCACCAAATAAAATAAGCACTTTCCAAACTCAGTGAAGGAAACTGAATCTTTGTTTCATCATCTTTGATGTTTTGGATCTTGCAATAAACTTCAAGTTGATGAACCCAATTATCAAGTCTTTCAGCATTCACTTCACCATTATACATAGGGAATTTGAATTTGATATCAAGTTTTAATAAGGGAGTTGTACCATTCACCCTTGGGGTACGTGGAGGTTTTTGAGTAATAATGGTTGTGGAAGAGGAAGAAGATGATGGTGAGGATGGAGGTGAAGATGATGGTGGAGAAGAGCGTGGTTTGTCACCATTTCCCTTTGAATTCTTGTCATCATATCCTCCTTTTCCTCCAGAAGAACCCTCTCAATTTGAAGGATTGGAACTTTCACCCTGCAATCTTGAATTTCTCTCTTCGTAGAGAACCTTCACCATTTTATTCATGTCAAAGAAAGATTTTCTAAAATTATTCTCTTCATTTGACATGTTATCAGTTCCTCCTTCATGAGGCATGCGTGTTGAAGCTTCAACTGCAATTTGAGGAGGGATTTGTGGTGGAGCTTTAGGAAAATTTTCTCTCCTTGTCCTTGACCTCACTTGAGGACTTGAAACCACAAGCTTTCCTTCTCCTCTCTTGAGCTTGAACCTTGTAAGCATCACATACACTTGCAAAAAACTAAATCCTTACAACAACAAAGAAAACTTGACTCTGATACCATACTTGATCTGTATGAGATCTTAAAGAAATTGTGGTTCAGGTTTTGCAAATTACAAGTTTTTAAATTGAGACTTTGAGAGATTTTATGTTAATTTTTCAACAAAAAGCATGTAAATAAACACTGAAATATACAAAAACAATAGAAAAATGCACCATACTAATAACCACAACAACAAAAAATGATGAAGGAGTTCACCCCTCCTGGGCTACGTCTCCTTGGTCTAGCTTCCAATGGCTTGGACCTCTTTCATTATGCTCAAAATGGTGAGTACATACATTTACAATGCTCAAATTGCTTCAAAAACTATTCCATCTGCTTTAGAATGCCAAAAAATGCCTATCTAGCCTCTTTCTGATTCGAAATTGACAAAAAAATGAAGAAGTTATGAGCCTACCTAGTTTTCCTGCTAAGCACTCCACCATTTCCCCAAAATCTAGACCGGTCCTACAATTTCGTGCCATTTTCGGCTAACGGAGCAACAATTTTCTAGAATTCCAAGCAAAATCATCAAACCGTTTAAATGCATAATGGTGCCCAAAATCTGAATTTCTGACCATAATGGGCAGTTAATTAAAAATCGTTTTTAATATAAAATAAATCAGGCGGTTAGCTGTAGCGGTGTCAAATGAGAGGTTAGCGTGGCAGTCTGGGCGGCAACTTTAAACTTGCGGTCACAGTAATCAGCTAACGGAGGCAGTGTCACATGGGCTGTCAACCTGGCGGTTAGAGTGACAGTTAGGGCCCACATGCCCCCGGTTCTATTACAAAGGTCGTATGGAAATGTTATATGGGGGACCGGGGCTAAGCCCAGGCCCCCTTCCCCCCAAAATTTTCCATATGAGACTTTAAAATAAATTTTCAACGTATATTAATAAGAAATAACGTTGGCCAAACGGTAAAATTGTGCGTTGTTTGGAAAGTGGTCACGGTTTTGACCCACCTCCGGTCTGCTCGACCCTTAACAAATTTTGGTGCCCTCTCATGCTGCCATGTGGCAGCCTCTGATTGGGCCACGTGGCAGCATGTGGTTGGCCACCTTCCAACCAACCATATTCAACCAAACCAGAACCAATTAGAGGGACAAGTGGTGAGGCCATATTGGCCCAAAAAAGAGTACCTTTCAACTAACCATAAGAGGCCACATGGAAGCCTATCACTGGCCCAAAATTACACAATCACCTATCCTTTTTATTTTTAATTTGCCTTTCTGAAAAATCAGACAAAACATATTTCTGGGAGCATACAATGTCGGTTTTTAGCGAAAGGAGTTGCGCCAAATTTAGAACGAAGAGATCTACGCGGTCATTTAGATTCTACACCATTCCGAAAAATTTAATTTTTAAGCATAATTTTGAGCACCTGACCACTATGCTAGTGTTTGAAAGATGGTAGAGTGTCTCATTTGAAGAGTGGGTTCCCTGGTCTCTATTCTTGGTGGCTTCGGGTATAATTCTGGTGTGCGAATCTTGGGGAGGTGGCTACTAATCATTTTGGTGGCATTCATTCTGCTCTTTGGGAAATGGTAGGGTTAATTTTCAGGTATATTCCATTTCATGTTGGTATTGGTGTGTATTAATCTCCCTTTTAAAGAATTTGGATCTGTATTTATGGGATTTCATTGGGTCTATATATGCTTGTAAGCTAATTTTTGGGTTTCTAGTATCCCTTGCATACCGGGTCTAGGTAATTGTGTACAATTGGGTCTTTCCTTGTGCTAGTGTGGAAATTGGTCCTTGAGTGTATGCAATATTTTGTTTTTCGTATGTGGATACTTTCCTAAGTCAATTGATAGAAATACCTTTGTGGATGGTGGATTCCAAAGGGGTAATTTTGTTGCTCTGGAAATTCTCCTTGTCCAATTTATGTGGTTGTTGTCTCTGGTCTTGTTAAGGTATTTTTAAGGTGGGTTGGTTATCTTTGTGGGTTATGATTCTTCGTAATGGGGAACTGAAAAATATTTTTGGAGTTCGTCCTCTTGTTTGGCTTTCAGGTGATGATCTTATTCTCTTTCAGTCGGGTTTAAAGGGTTTCACCCTTTTTCAAGGGGTTTAAAGTCGCAAAGGAGGTTCTAGTCATTATGGATATAAAGGGGTGCAACCTTTTGCTTCTAAATATGTCACCTCTTCTTTTGATGCGGCCCCCCTGGAAGTTCGTCAAGATATTATAATTCTTTAAAGTAAGGAAGTTGGTGACTGCCCTTATTTTTTAGATTCAAAATTGTTTTATGAGGATGTGAAGTGGTTTCCAGCTCTCTCGAAACGACATAGAGAAAAATACAGATGAAGCTACTCAAAATCCCTCGGATCGTCAGGATTGGACTGGACAGCGAAGAGGTTTTGGATTGGTTGTGGCACTCCAGTGGTGGCGGTGGAAGGGACAACCTGACCCCTATTTTTACCTACAACTGTGGGTCTCATGTGTATATAATGAGGATAGGACCCTCAACGGCTGCACAGTGATGGAAGGAATTGCTGGGTGGGCTTGTCACGCCCCTATCTTGCCTTTTTCTTTGCACCTGTCTGTACGATGTAGGATAGCACAATACCAACACATCAGAAGGAACTCCACAGAATTGAAGTTAATGCACCAGGAAGACAATGACAGGACGTTGATTTGGAATAGGCCCCAGTATCAATCGATCATTCTTTCCCCAGGGCTCTCGGTATTGGAGGTGACTATTGGAGGAATCGAATGACCTTTTCCAGGGAGCCACAAACCCTGATCCAGGTGGATATTGGTGGTCACCCACCTATTCCACTTGGGGCTCGCCCATTGTCTATTTCAGTTTTTCAGTTTCGGCACAGTTTACTATTTTTAGCAGTTTTTCGGGTCCTAAACTTCCGGAGCCGTTTTGAGGCCCTAAACGACGGTTTTTGGGAAAACGGAGAGCAACATGGGTCCATGGACCGATGTTGCTCGTTCCAAATTTGTAGTCCTCAGATAGATCTTTTTAATGAGGTATGGTACGCGTCAAACGGAGATCGTATGCCAAGTTACGCCCCTGGGAAGTTGAAACACCAATTTACCCAAACGGGGCCCATAGTTTTGGCGCTTCATCTCCTAGGGTTAGGGTTTTGGCTGTTTAGGATTTCCCATTGTTTCTAAATAATAAATAGGCCCTCGAGCCTCATTGTAACTCAGTTCAGAGGCCTGTAGCCGCCACATCTCTTCTCAGAGATAGCTACCGGCGCCCTAGCTAGTTTTATTTCCATTCTGTCTGTAAGCAAATTTCAGTTCTTTGATATTAATGAAATGAAGTGTTATTTCCGCTGCATCTCTGTATTTATGGTTATGTGTTTATTCTGTTGCGTTCCTGCATAAATCCGGATCATTGGTATCAGAGGGGTCTGCTTTTTCTCGATCCTTCTTTGCATGTCCCCAACGAGGTCGGGGTATAAGGAGCTAGGGCTTGATCTGGTGGAACCTTTGCAAGATCAGCCTCGCAAACCTCGACGGACGCCCATGGGGGACGAAAAGAAAGATGAGGGAGGAGGAGATCCTATCAAAATATTGCTCGAGGAGGCCCTCGAAAGACAAAGGAACGTGATGATGGATAACTTTGCTCAGATCCTTCAACGGCTACCCACCGGCGGCGCATCTGCATCCAGCAGCCACTCTGGAGGCGCGACTCCTTTTAAGGTACAAGTAAATTTTGACATTCCCATATTTGAGGGTCAAATAGATGCAGATGTTGTAGATAAATGGTTGAATCTGTTAGAAGGATATTTCTCGGTTCATGACTTTTCAGACCGGGAGAAGATTATTTTTGCACTCCTCAAAGCTACCCCCCATGTTAAGGACTGGTGGGAAACCTACTGTGAGAACAAGGACCAGATAGAACCCTCTCTGTTCTCGGTCGTACCAACTTGGAATTCTTTCCAAGACGCCGTCAAGGAACAATACTATCCTGTGGGGAGCTATGAGGACAAGTACATACGATTGACCACGCTGCGACAACAAAGGGATCAAGATGTGCATGAGCTGACGAATCTGTTCCATACCCTGTGCACAAATTTGGGTATCAAATATTGAGAGAAACATCTGGTGCTAAAGTATCGCAGTTGTCTGCACAGATACATTCAGGAGGAAATGGAGTTCCTTGACATCTCCTCGCTTGGTACGGCATACCGGTATGATGCCAAGATTGAGCAGAAATTCAAGCAGAAGAAGCGAGACTTTGGATCTGCGAATCAAAAGCAAGGGAAAGGTGCTTCCAAACCGCAGAACAAAGGACCGAGCCAAGGCATGGTGGCTAAAGACAACTCATCGAAGCCACAAGAAAAGAACAGCACCGCAAAGCCAAAGAAGGACACGGGAAAGTGGTGTGAGTTCCATAAGAGCTCCACTCACAATACAAGTGAGTGTCGGGCCAAGCAGTCGCTAGTGGCCGAGATGAGGGCTTCTGAGTCAGATGCATGCTCCGACTCCGAATCAGAACCTGAAAAGGGGAATGAAAAAGGGAAACAGATTATTGATGCGGAGCCCAACGCCACTGTTGCCACTACAAAGGTCCAGAAGGAGGAACCGGAAGATCGAGAGGAGGAGGAACGTCTCTTCCACTCCCAGATGTGGGTAAAGGGCTCCCCTGTACAGTTCATTGTCGACAATGGGAGCCAAAAGAACCTCATTTCGGCAGACGCCGTGAAGCGGTTGGGCTTGCCGACCACAGCTCACCCACATCCATACACCATCGGGTGGCTTCACCAAGGACGAGATCTCCGCGTCAGCCGGCAGTGTCGCCTTCCCTATGGCATCAAGCCCTTCACGGATGAGGTATTATGTGACGTTGCTCCTATTGATGTTTCTGATGTATTATTAGGACAACCATACTTGTGGAAGCGTCATGCTGTGTATGAGTCTCGGCCTCGTGCTGTTATTGTTACTTTGGGAAATAAGTTGTACAGGATACCAGAGGTACCACCTCCTGTTGCTATCTCTTTGGTTACTGCAAAACAATGCAGTAAGCTCATTTCCCAAACCAGGAAATTCGTTTTCCTGATGATCCGCCCCCAGGGCAAGAAGAAGACTGTGGCCACATCCTCCAGACAGGGCTCCTCTGCACAACAACCACAAATGGATAAGGTTGTGGAGGAGTACGGAGACATATTCACCTCACCCACAGGGGTTCCTCTGCACTGTCAGGTCAAGCACCCGATTGATCTGACCCCAGGTGCGCCGCTACCCAATGGACCGATCTATCGGCGCTGCGATGCCGGAGGCCAGTGAAATCCCAAGAGACGATTCGGGAGGAGGCATTGCGGTGGCACATCAGACCAAGTTCACCATCCTGCGGGAGCCCGATCGTGTTGGTACAGAAAAAGGATGGAACATGGAGACTCTATATTGACTATCGAGCGCTGAACATGATCACTGTCCGGAATAGGTACCCAATCCACGGATTGATGACCTTTGGACCAACTCAAGAGTGCAAAAAATATTTCGGCAAGATCGACACCGAAGTACGGGTATCACAGTGCGATTGAACCCTGTAATGTGTGGAAGACTGCCTTCAAAGCCAAGGAAGGCCTTTTCGAATGGCTGGTCATGCCTTTCGGGTTGACGAATGCTCCCACAAACTTCATGAGGATGATGGAAGACATCTTGCAGCCATTCACCAACTCATTTGTAGTGGTGTACTTGGATGACATTCTGATCTTCAGCTAGACTTGGGAAGAGCACCTTCACCACATTCGACAAGTCCTCCAAACACTGCGGCAACACAAGTTGTGTGCCAATTTGGAGAAGTGCACTTTTGGCATGACCCAGGTTCAATATCTGGGATACATTATTGATGAAAGGGGGGTGCATGTGGATCCAGCGAAGATCCAAGTCATTCGGGATTGGCCAGCCCCAACCACTATAACAGAGCTTCGCAGCTTTCTGGGTCTTGCTAATTTCTATCGGAGGTTCGTGTTGGGATTCTCTCATATCACTTGGCCCTTGAGTCAAGTCACCAAGGGAGGAGCGAGAGAAAAATTTTTTTGGTCGGAACCTCAACAGAAGGCGTTCACAGAACTGAAAAACCGCCTATGTTCTGCCCTAGTGCTCACTTTACCAGACTTGCAACGGCCATTTGAGATCGAGACAGATGCCTCTGACTATGCTATTGGGGCAGTTCTTACTCAACAGGGACATCCAGTGGCATTTCACAGTGAGACATTGTCTGACACAGTTCGAAAGTACCCCACATATGACAAAGAAATGTACTCCATTGTGCAAGCTTGTCGACAATGGAAGCATTACATTTTGGGGAAGGAAACAATCATCCATACAGACCACAGGCCCCTGCAGTTCATACGGACACAAGGGAAGTTGCAGAATGATCGCCATCAGAAGTGGTCTACATATCTGCAACAGTTTCATTTGAACATCAAGTATAAGAAGGGTAGCACCAATCATGTTGCAGACTGCCTCAGCTGACCACCGATCGTGGCGCTCACCACTGTACTCAACGCTTGTGGGCACGAGACTTCTGATTGGCCGCTTCTCTATGAGAGTGACCCAGAATTCGGCCAAACTTACAAGGCACTCTTGGGGGGTACGCAAGTTCCAAATTTTCACCTCCAAGATGCACTTTTATGTCACATGGGAAACCTTTGTGTTCCTTCAAGCGAGCGTGCCAAGATGATATGGGAAGCACACTACAGTCGAGTCGCTGGGCATTTCGAGGTCGAGAAAATAGTAGCAATCCTGCAGAAGTATTTCTATTGGCCGAACCTTCGAAAGGATGTCGAGAAGCACATCAGATCCTGCACTGCTTGTGCCATTGCCAAACCGACCATCAAGAAGCAAGGCCTATATGCTCCTCTACCTACCCCTAGTCGACCTTGGGAATCCATCTCCATGGATTACATGTCGGGCCTGCCTTCTACTAAGCAGGGAAATGACTGTGTTTTTGTGGTCGTCGACAGATTCTCGAAGATGGCCATTATGGCGGCTTGCAAGAAGAATATCACAGCAGAAGCCACTGCTAAACTCTTCTTTGAACGAGTGTGGGTGCACTTTGGGATCCCACAGTCTATCATATCAGATCGGGATAGCAGGTTCCTCGGCACATTTTGGTCCAGCCTCTGGTCGATGTTGGATACCAAGCTCACCAAGTCCACAGCTTTCCATCCCCAAACAGAGGTCGTCAACAGAATGATTGTGCACATTCTGCGCATGTACAATTCAAAGCATCCACGCACATGGGACGAGAGCCTCCCTTATGTACAACATAGTTATAATCGGGCTCTCCACAGTTCAATCGGCCATAGCCCATTTCAGGTGGGCTTGGGATTCCAGCCACTATGCCCCACTGACGTAGCCATGCCATTTGCAGCTGCTCAGGCCAATTCAGCTCATGTCCAGTCTGAAGTTGACAAAGCCAGTAGCTTCATCGAGCGCATTCAACACATCCGCCAACAGGTTCATGATATGTTGGACAGAGCCAATGCCAAGTACAAGCAACGCCATGATCAACACCGGGTGCCACACAACTTCCAGGTGGGTGACAAAGTATGGCTACATTTGCAGAAGGAGCGCCTCACTGGACCCCACCGCAAGCTTCGTCCGCTCCGATACGGGCGTACACCATCACCAAGGCTGTAGGGAACAATGCATTCGAGCTCAGTATTCCACCATTCCTTGGTCTGCACCCAGTCTTCAATGTGGATCGCCTTCGTCCTTACTTCCCACCTCTATTGGACACCTCGGACATTGCAGAACAACTCACACCAACAGAGTTAAACCCAGACTGCATGGAATAGGCCACCACAGATTGTATCATGGACATGCAAATCAAGAACACTCGCCAACAGAAGATCCAACTGTATCGGGTTGTCAAAGCTGGCCAACTCCTCCACCAAGGAAAGTGGTTCACCAGGGACCAAGTTCAGCAGAAATTTCCTCATCTCATGGAGGAACTTAACGCAATGGGGACCATTGCTTCCTAAGGGGGGAGGAATGATCTAGGTGGATATTGGTGGTCACTCGCCTATTCCACTTGGGGCTCCACCATTGTCTATTTCATTTTTTCAGTTTCGGCACAGTTTACTATTTTTAGCAGTTTTTCGGGTCCTAAACTTCCGGAGCCGTTTTGAGGGCCTAAACGACGTTTTTTGGGAAAACGGAGAGCAACATGGGTCCATGGACCGATGTTGCTCATTCTAAATTTGTAGTCCTCTGATAGATCTTTCTAACAAGGTATGGTACGCGTCAAACGGAGATCGTATGCCAAAGTTACGCCCCTGGGAAGTTGAAACACCAATTTACCCAAACGGGGCCCATAGTTTTGGCGCTTCATCTCCTAGGGTTAGGGTTTTGGCTGTTTAGGATTTCCCATTGTTTCTAAATGATAAATAGGCCCTCGAGCCTCATTGTAACACGGTTCAGAGGCCTGTAGCCGCCACATCTCTTCTCAGAGATAGCTACCAGCGCCCTAGCTAGTTTTATTTCCATTTTGTCTGTAAGCAAATTTCAGTTCTTTGATATTAATGAAATGAAGTGTTATTTCCACTGCATCTCTGTATTTATGGTTATATTTTTATTCTATTGTGTTCCTGCATAAATCCGGATCAAACCCATACAGATCACAACCACGTAGAGGCATGACAAAAAAAGGGTACCGGAAAACAAAAAACAGGTAGTTGTTTTCAAGTTTTTATTAGAACCTAGGCAAGGAAAAACATAATACTATGGGTATTTGACACTGAGAAGGTTCATGCTCTGAAACAGAGCATACGTTATAAGATAAGATATCCAATACACTTGCAATATTTTATTAGTGGAGGAATTTTTTAACAGTATTTCAGGATAATCAAAGATTACCACATCTGCTCAGGCTTCACAATAATACTCAACCTAAGGTTGAGAGGAGGAGTTATTGAATAGGGAAGATCCAAAGGCCCAGGATGATCCAGGGGTAGCAACAACTCAAAACAGGAACAGACCAAAGGAGTTTCCTCCTACAAGAACATCTTGAAAGGGAAAAATAAAGAAAATGCACCTATAGAACTAGCGGGAAGTGCCCCGAGCCCATACATAATAGAGCAATTGAACCAAATACCAAAACTTGCCATAGATGTATCATAGATAGATGATCATCGCACAACATATGAAGCTCAAGGTATTATATTTAATTTCAACTATTTTTGGCCCAAACCAATGGAGCTTTTCCACTGGATTTTCACAACATGGACCATGGATTGCGAAATCCATATATGCTCCAAAGGATTCTTTATCATCAAATTTTCAACCTCGGAATACAGAGACACTATACTCCAAGAGGGATCACAGTTCTGGGGTTCAACGGGACTCTTCATTACACCATGGTTCCTGGAGTTTGATGCTAATACTATTTCTGTTTCAAAAATGTCGGTGTGGGTCCGGTTACACAACCTCTCCCTACAATTCTGGAATGAATGCGTACTAATAGCCATTGGAAATATCATTGGGAGATATATCAGAAAAATACAAAACACTTGGAGGAGAGGATCTATACTTTCGCACAAATCTTTGTGGAAGTTGATCTCAGCAAAGGATTACTGGAACACATACAATTGATACACAAATAGAAAAAATGGAAACAACGTTTGGATTATGAAAACACTGCATTCATATGCAGAATTTGCAGGCAGACTTGACATTTACAAAATACATGCCCAGATGCAAAAAGAGAAAACCAGGAAAAAAAGAAAAATGGAAATGCACCTAAAGGATGGAAATTTCCTCCATGTGATCCAGAGGAGGATATAGAAGAAGAAGTGGAAGAACCCACTCCCAAAGAGAACAAACAACCAACGACAAAACTGGTAGCACAAAGGAATGAATCACAAGATCCTTTTGACTTACAAAAGGCCCCAGAAAGGCCTGAAAAAGAGAGAATGGATATGGACAACAGAGGGAGTAAGAGACCTCATTTATCAAACTCAGATAAGGATAATGGGACACACTTAAAAGAAAATCAGCTCGCCCTTGTCTCCTCCGCGCCATCATAGGGTGAATGGTGCAAATTCGAAAAGAAAAAAGGGAGAAAAACTTGATTTTTCCCTCCTATTTTATTTTTATGAACTCTTAGTATGACTTTTGAACACCAGTCCTTCCTGGTTGTTTGACAATTATCAGCTGATACAACATGTAATTTTATTTTCATTAATAAATCATTATTTTCATTAACTTTATATTCTATATATAAATCATTCACTTCCATTAATCCACGTCACATGATATATGTATATATACAAAATATAGGTATCAAATAATCCCTACCACTTGCATCAATCCATAGTTCATAGCCATCAGTAGTGAGGTTCCCACCATACACTTTTCCACCTCTCTAAATTTCCACGATGTATGTGGTCGAGTCTCCAATGGGCCCTCCAAGACATTTGACTACCTCATCATCCCAGTAAAAAATGATGTATATGACCATGAGGGTCGTAAGCCCCAAAGTTTTGAGGATTGATCCACCCCATCGCCCTATCAGGGGCCGAGAGTTTGAGCCCTGATGAAATTCCTTACTTCTAATCAACACTAACCAGCAAATACATATACACGAGACCTACTTCATCTGCCATCAGGGGTAAGGGGTCCAAGCCCTCATGAAATGGTTTACCACCATGCTAGCACCAATGAACGGATACACATGCAACCTACTTTATCACCCCATCGGGGTGAGAGGCCGAGAATATTTGAAAACATATGTCGACAATTCCATTGATAATTTAGTCAAGTCATATGTGGCATGGTTTATTTCATTTACATATAGTTAACTTGTTGACAATATCTACCACAAACCCAAACAAAACATGGTATAGCTAAAAATTCACCCCTTTAAAGCAAAAAAATTTCTAATAACAAATGTCGGTTTTAACCTCATGTCATCCATAAATTTCCAATATATTTACCTAGAGTTAGAATACAGTCATGGTTCATTAATCAAAACCATGGTCTAAACCACTATGCACCACAAAATACCAAAAGAGAAAAGCGTGTGTCGAAAACTGCAACCCCCCCAACCCCCCCAACCCCCCCCCTTTTTCTTATTTGGGATAGGCGGCACTACTCTTGGACCCCCATGGCACGGGGGCTTTGACCTGCTTGCAACCCCCCCCCCCCCCCCAAAAAAAAAATAGAGGGGGATTCCACCACCCCCTGTGACCCCCTTGTTGCACTTGATGCAACGTAAAATGTGTGGGGATGGTTGTGCAAAGAATATAACACATATCCAACATGATTGGAGTATGCATAAAGGAATTTGTAAAATATATTAATTGTCTTGGAAAACAACTTTGTTTCCTTGTAAAATAGTCTTCCTCCAATAAATGCCATGATTGTTTAGAAATGTTTGGAAATTATTACAAGTACATTCTTCTCCTTTCTCTCGAGACACTTGATTTTTGTATCAATTTAATTATCTTGTAATAATCTCAATTCCTTGAATTTTACAAGAAATTGATCCTTAGATTCGATGACATATATTTAATAAAAAATAAAAATTCATTGATAAGAGTAACGAAGTGCTTATCTCACAAAGAGAATGAGTGGTCATAGGATTGAAAATGTTACAATAAACCATCACAAGATGTTGTGACACCCATCTCACTTTAAGAAAATTCTCTTGATGGCATTACACAACATACACCCTTCAAATACAACATTGGATGGTTTAGTGTATGGGAGATCATCATCTATCTACTATTTTCATATGCCACAAGTTCCCAAATTTTGTATGACCTATAAGTTGATCTCATAACCCTTATTCTTGTAATATTTAGCTCCATGACAATATATTATTTTCATTTCATAGAAGGAATAAATTTCCATAACTTGTACATATGATGGGATTCAACCTAGTGTCTTGAGATGAAACCTCAAAGCCATCATCCATGTCTTTGTTTACCCATTGATCTAGATTTAATTCCTCTTTTTTTATTAGTCTAAGTGAGGTGGTAAATAGATAGAATGTTGGGCCTAATTCCTAGAAAATTAAGGAGTTATTCAAACTTATTCATGTCAATATTGGGATCAACACATCCTAAAATTGATAGTGTCAAGTTATCACCACTAAGTTTTTTTCAATAATTAGACATGAAGTGTCGGCTCTTAGTCATATACCTAGTAGCTCTGAATTCAGCAATCTATTGTGAAGTGGATGAGGACCAACATAAAGAGTGCACATACAAATGTGCATTGTAAGATATATCCATTAGATTCAGTAATACCTTTATATAACCCAAGATTCCTCCTCACACAAAGGAGGTTCTAGCCTTGAAAAAGAGTGATAGACCTAAGGGAAACCCTATAAGAGACGCATTGGTCTTAAAGTAGAGTTTGTTGTTCTATAACCCCTATAAATACCTTAATAAGATATTGATCTAGAAACCTTAGTTTTGCATACTCTTAAGGTAATGCCATTAGCCAAAAATATTTGAAATAACTATTGAATTAAGAGAGTAAGGTTTACACCTGCTTTGGTACAATTATGAGATTCAGAAATGAAATTAAGATAATTAAATGGAACCAAAAACAAATCCAAATTTTACAATTATGAGATTCAAAAATGAAATCAAGATAATTAAATAGAACCAAAGACAAATCCAAAATCTACAATAACCTAATGACATGTGCACTAGAGAGACACAACCCTAATACACTAAGAGATACTAAGCACAAGTGCATTATACAAAAGATGCATAACTGTGCATAAAAGAAAAACATGCCAATAATAAGAAAACACTAAATACATTGGTGTACTTAGGCATAAAAAACTTTGTAAAAGCCACAATATGTTTACAAACTAGCAATTGCACCATATGTTGCAAAGGAAACGCTGTAAAGCAGTAACAAAGGAAATAGTAGTATAGAGTAAGTTGAGTTTTAAGGTGGTGAAGGAGTTGAAGCTTAAGAATATGCATCATTTTGGGAAGGCTTTGGTAGCTAGATGCATATGAAGGCTCATATCAAATAAGGGTCTATGAAGCTAAGTTATCCTCTAAAAGTACGATGAACCTAATTCATTAGTACTAGAGATGATATATTACACCTAGACACTTCTATTATTTTATATGACAATCAAATTTGTATCAACATTATTAAGAAATCAATGTTTTATAAGGGTTAAATTTGGCATATCAATTTATTTTCAATGTTTTTGCCCAAAAAATTAGTACTTTCAATTTTTTTTTTAAATGAATTGTCTAAATTCTATAACATAAAGTTATTTCCAGTTAAAAATCATCAAAATTTTATATAATTCTATAACACACATAAATACAAAATAGGACCAAATATTTTATAGTTTAAATATGAAGTACTAAACTTTTTTACACATCAATCTATTTTCCATGCTCAAAAAATTTCATCATATACCATAAGGGAATTTGAGTTAAAATGTTCAAATTTTATTTGGTATTATTTTAAGGTTATGTATTTGATATTTTAATTATTATGGTAGATATTTATGTTTTCCCTTTATTTAAGTTGGCATATTAATTTATTTTTTAATTTAAAATTTAATCTTATGATCATAAATGAAAGATGCTAGTATTATTTTTGTCTCCATTATATTTTTTTTTTCTAAATAATACTAATTCTATTTATATAAATTACTGGTACAAAACTGCCTCAACGTCATCTGTGAAAGCCTGAAAACTGGGCTTGATCGTCATGATAAACAAAATGAGTCTGGACTACCCTGAGAGAGTAACCAGTCCTTTAAGTAATAGTTTGGCCGCCCTTAGAAGGGAAACTAGCCTACAGTCCATATAGTAAATCCTAACAGAAAAGTATAAGCTAAAGATAACATTCATCTTTTTTAGCTGAGCCTTGAAACATGTAAACAAAAAATTCCCAAAATGATTGAACAAAAGTACCAATGAAAGCTGAAGGCCAAGAGAATCACTGATCATGAGCAGGTGATGGTGGTTCCTCCACAATTCTGCACCAATATTTATCCCTGCCATCTTCCATGTCCTCTTTGGGAACACCTTCCTTGTCAACAGCCTCTTCCAGCTTGCGCTCTTTGTCCTGGGTAGATTGAACGATACCTATAGGCGTCTCCGAGCTCATGGCATCTTTTTTGACTAGAGTGGGAAGGGGAAAGGCCGCAAGGGAGGGGTCATGGTGAGGAGACTCTTCTCTAAGAGTCACAGTGATAAAAGCAGTGATAATGGGCCTATCTAGGGAACATTCAAAGCGGAAATCAGCTCTCTGAGAAGTTTGATGCAGGGGAAAACTAGCAGACCCACGAGAGGCAGGGGGAATTGTAGATCTAGGAGGGTCGATGGAGTGAGGTGGAGCTAGTTGGGCGAAATGGACTCTTTCTATGTGGCAGACATGACCCCTAGTGTTGCGCATCTCCGGGAGATGACCCCGCGTCACTTCTTCTGAGGAGGACTCCTAATTCGAACTTGTTGAGGGCCAAGAATGGGCAGCACGGCCCCGACTAGAGCCACGCCGACATCTCATTCTATGGCGGAGGTGCGGCATAGAAGCCGAGGCGGGCTGGGAGTTCCTGTGACAGTTAGAGCAGACAAATAACGAAGGAAACCTACAATTATCGGCAGAGTGAGCAGAATGAAAGGAATTGGCACAACAAAAAATACTTTGAGAGAAATGGTGTCCCGACAGCGTTTCCAAGCATCCAAGGAGCGTGCAGCGACGTCCTGTTTGTGTGCGAGCGCCAGGCTCAGCACAACCAGGAGGGCAGGCACCACTCAGAGGAGGCGGGGAACCACAATTGTCATAGTAGTAAGCCGAATAGCCGAAGACAAACACCATTGCAGGTCGAACGAGCAGAGCAGGTTGAAGTAACATCCGAGCAGGAGGAGTAAATGCCTTGCGAGCTGGCGGAGTAATGGCATCGTAAATGAATGTGTAGGGGGCCATATGGCCACCCCACGCGAGATCCTTCAGGAGTTGCGTAGGGATTGACTTCCCATCACCCCAGGCAAACATCTGCATCCGGAGAAAAGGTAGTGCGCTTGGCCTGGTTTAGACTAACTACTCGCACGATGAGCTACGACCTTGCTCGGGATCGAACACAAGACCGGTCCGTCATTACGAGGCCGACTTTACCACTTTGCCACCTCCACGACCTTTTGTCTCCATTATATTAATAAATATAATATTAGGAATTTCAAATATTAACTACCTTACATCTCTAAATCCATGTTTAGTTTTTCACATTTATTTAATACAATTATGAAATTACCATGTTAATTATCAAATAAGAAATAACTTAAGGATAAAATAAAATAACAGATTCCAAATGGCATCAAATTACAAATGACATTTAAAAAGGAAAAAAATGACACAAATCTACATATATCAACCATATTTATTAATCTAATTGCGATAGTTATAAATTCAAATACTCTAATTTTAATATTTTTAATGATATTTTTGAATTTGAACTATATAACTATCATATTAGATAATAAAATGCAAAATCCATTCCTGTAACATGCTTACACACTAATATAAAATTGTGTTCTACATTTTTAATAATAATTTTGTCAATAATTGAAATAGATGTTTAGCATTTTAGTTATAACATTTAGCATTTTACATTATAATCAAAGAATTTGAGTTATAACATTTAACATTTTAGTTTCAATTATAAGAAAATTTAATTGATATTATTTTGAAGTTACATATTTGATATTTTTATTTTAATGATTATAGTATAATATTTATGTTAATAGATATTCTTTTATAGAAAATTGATACAATAATTTTTTTTTTTTTAATTTAAATTTTTATCTGATTGTTACACATAAAAGATGCTTACTTATTTTAATTATTTTTTTATCTTAATAATTTTTTTTTCTTAAGTTAAATCTTTATCTCATTGTTACACATAAAAGATGCTTACTTATTTTAAATATTTTTTTATCTTAATAAATTTTTTTTCTTAATCTAAATCTTTATCTCATTGCTACAAATTACTTATTTTAGTTATCTATTTTATTTTAATAAATAAAAAATATTTCTCTTAATCTAAATATTTCTCCACTTTCCTCACTGTATGAAGCAGGAGCAAATCCATAATCAAATGTAAGCTCTGTTAAAGGTGGGATATTATCCCTTGCAAAGAGCATAACATGAGGAAATCGGATGTCAAGGTGATCATGTAGAACAAATTTCATAAGAAGATTAGGACAGGAACCATGCTTTATAAAGCGTGAAACGTTCCCAAATTTTTTAGCATCTATTAGAAATTTTAATGGTGGGAAAGCTGAATTGGAATCCTATTCCTTCTGCTGCTGCTCACACAAGATATCAGAAACACTCCCCCATTCTGTCCCTTTTTGTGCGTGCTTCAGATTAAGGATATATTCACTGTCACTGTTACAAATAGCTGCCTGTTCTTCAATGGAGAACACCTGCCCTGTATATTCAGCAATAAAGGTGCCATCTACAAGTGGATCCCAAGACCTTACAACCCATCTCTTATCACTGGTTCGGAATACCTCTAAATGGACATTCAAACCTCTTTGAGTTACTCTATTCCGGCAGCTCGAAGGACACCTACACTGCTCATTGCATTCATAGATTAATGATTTCCCCTTTATAAGAATACCATTTGAATTGTATGGTATTTGTTTGCCATGTCTCTGGGAACACAAGCAATAAACTAGACCACACCCACCTACACACATGCACCCCTCAAAAGAGTCCAGCTGCACTAGAGAATTCTGGTACCTAAGTGGTTTACTGGTATACTCAAAATGGGGTGGCCCTTTTTCATTGTCTACATTGTTAGAAAGACGGACTGGTAACTTCTCAATCCTTAAGGATATGTCTGGATGAAGAAGATTTGGTATTGATAGGGGTTGAGCCTTCCAGACTCTAGTGTTTTTTAGAGTTTCTGAACCAATCTCTGGTTGACCTGGTATCCTATGAAGCTTGTACTTAAAAACACCACCATCCTGAATGCCCTTTATCTAACCAAGACTGTTCAACTTTATAGAGACCATCATATACATAAATTTTACCAGAAGGACTCATGTTGTATTTGACACCACGAATCACTCTGATCTCAACTTCATAGTGCATGCTTTGTTCCAAAGCGATATTGCCTCTCTCAAGATTTTGATTAAAGCTCTGCTTTTTATCTGCTATATAATTATTTCCTCCTTGCCCAGTGTAAATCAACACATCACCCCCATCGTCATCATCTTCATAACCACCTGAAGAAATGATACTGATTTCCACAAGCTCATTCCATTGGTTGTTTTTAGCAGTAATGAAATCTATACCGGCTTGACTCGGGCCATGTAAACCAATTACACACAGCTCCATTTGGAAATAAAAATGATCACCCACATGAACACCTGGGACTGGACCTATAAATCTTCTACCTCGGTTTATCCACTGCCCTTTTTCCATCATTATGCTCCCTGCCTTTAAGTCAGGACGCCTTGATCCTCCACCTAATTCCTTGCAGAATTCATCTTCATTCATCAGATTGCGCCGCAATGCATCAAATGTCATTAGAGCCTTCCTGACCCGTTCCCTATCATCACCATTAGACGATGCATTCTCTTTAGTGGTACGAACAATAGATGTCTCTTTGACACCATACTTGTGTTTTTTTCTATATGTTTCTGTCTCTGCAAGAAAATTACAAGGAGTTTGTAGCATGGAACCTGTTCCAAGCACAGTCAGGTCATTAAAGCGACTCAAATTAATAGTAAGAGCAGATCTCAATTGATCGACATTGGGAAATTGAGTATTGATACTAGAAACCTTCTGTCCCAGTGCAATTTCCCTCTGCATTTTGGCTTCTGGAGTAACTTGCAATTGATTCTCATAATCTGCCTTTAGTGCTATGACCCCTACAGAAATCTCACTTCTGTTTAGTGTGGAATCTGCCACTCTTGCAATATTCCCTCCTACAATTCCCAATGCAGCCATTCCAGCCCTATTCTCTGCGTTTATTGTAGTATTAATGTTCAACCTAGCAGCTTCTTCGAGCCCTATAGAATTCTCTCCTCCTTTTGCCCCTGCAGCGAATTCACTTCCATACTCTTGCTTCACTCTGACAAGTCCTACAGAATTCCCTTTTCCTTCGTTTGTCCCAGCAGTAATTTCACTTCCCTTCTCTTTCTTCACTGTAACTAGTCCTGCAGAATTCCCTTTTCCATTTTTGGCCCCTGCAGTGCTTTCACTTCCATACTCTGTCACTCTTGTAGTATTCCCTCCTACTGTGGCCAATGAAACAATTCCACCCCTATTCTTTACGTTTGTTGTGGCATTCACATTCAAGCTAGCAGCCTCTGCCAGTCCTACAAAATTCCCTCTTCCTTCGTTGGCCCATGTAGTCAATTCAATTCCATATTGTTGCTTCACTGTGAGCAGTCCCACATAATTCCCTTTTTCTTCTTCGTTCCCAGCATTAATTTCACTTCCATGCTCTTTCTCCACTCTGACAAGTCCTGCAGAATTCCATTTTCCTTCGCTAGCCCCGTCTGTACTTTCACTTCCACACTCTGTCTTCACGGTAGCCAATCCTACAGGATTCCCTCTTCTTTCTTTGGCCCCAACACTGATTTCACCTCCATAGCCTGTCCTCACTGTAGCCAGTGAACTGTTATTCGCTCTCAAAGTTACAGGCTCTACAGGTGCTTGTATGCTTGTGTTGTTAGTTTTCACAGGCAATTGTCCAATAATAGAATAACGCAGCCGAGGGTGATTTTGGCTTTGGCTCCCACCCATTTGAAAACCCTCAGCATCCCCTCTCCTTTCATAATGATTCTCATTAACAGGTGCCGAATTTGAATTCATATTCATGGGCATTTGCCTCAACATAGAAAAATGTAATGGACAGGCATTCTGCCCACTGCCTACTATGGATTCTTCACTATTCATTGAAGCTTTCCAATTAGTGCTTGTAGTGAAATTCATGTCTCTTTGCAGATATGAAGGACTATGTATTGAACAATGGTTTTGACTCTTACCCATTCTTCCCACTTGGGTTCTTTCTGTTCTTACTTCTCTTGGAATTTGATTACAACCCCCTTGCCCTTTATTGCAATCAATATCAGAAACACTCGGAGAATTGAATTTCCTATGCATTTGAGAGAGAACGGGAACAAGGTCATTCTTAATACTCACCTGATTACTATTCCCAATGTCCAGTTGAATTCTTTCAGTAAAACTATCTTTCGTGGCTTCCATTTGGGGATTTTTATCAGCACCCATTTTAGCATCTTGCGCAGAACATCGAATATCTGGGACTTGTATAGATTTCTCTTGAAATCTGAGACTGCTAGCCTGCTCATTCTTCCCCCCACCTCAACTGTATCAAATACTGAATATATATATATATAAGGAGTATAGGCAGGGGGGTGTCGATGATTGGGAGGGACGAACGCAGGTTGCAGATGAGAAGCGGCCAAAATTGGAGAAACCACACGAATAGGCTGCACATCCATGATAGCTCCCCCACGTCCAGGTATTGTGAAGGGGGTACTACTGCTCAGAGGGCAGAGGCCATTCTTATCAGTCGTATTCATTCTTCCTTCCCCTCAAAACCTCTGCAACAGTGACACATAAAATGTGTTAAGCAAAGGTTCTTATAACAGCCAAATTCATCTAAACATCCAAAATGCAGACCATAGTACAAAAAAATTATAATAACAAATGTTTCTAGATAATCAAATCAAATTATCTCTATTCTTCAATTTTGGATGACAGGCCTAAAAAATGCAGCGACAAAACTTACAACCAAGTATGAAATTACATCCAAGAGGGTTTGAACTCCAGGAACAAACAAGCCTGATAATTCGAACTACTACGCAGGAACCCTCATATAAAAAACCCAAAAGAAATACCATAATTTAAAACCAGTCAGCAAAACCCATGAAGCACAGTAGAGAGATGAAATCAAATGCCGAATTATTTAGCAAACCCAGATGTAAAATCCCCCAAAATTCAATTAGATAAACTTGCAGATCAAGTTGAAGCCGCAATTGTTCAAGCAGTGAATGGACCCTTCCAGCACTTGTCTCCCACTCCCTTCCTCTTGCATTTTTGAGCTCTCCTATGACACCATTTTCCTTGACACAGACAAGCACAAAACAGAAAAGAACGAGTCAAAAATACACAAACTCCTTACTTCTCCAGTCATAGAAAATAACATTATCAAAATACCATCCCTACCAAATGCTACTACTGTAAGCCTGAGTCCAAAGGCGCAGAAAAACAAAAGAACAAACCTGGAAAAAAAACCATTTGTTAGCGCGAGGGTTTATCACATTCAGGGTTAGCACAGTGGCTATGATGTCCAGGCACTTACCTGGTACTCCTGCCGAACTGAGCCGAGCCCTGCCCTCAACCCTCCTCCTGCGTGGACGATTTCACCCGAGAGACCCCCGAGCAGAAGAATAAGAATAATCGCAGAGAAACACCTCGCAGACAGAGGAGATTGGGAACCTCTGCCGCTAGAAATAATAATGCTGAGATTGATTGATTGACCAGGGCCAAGTACCCTCTCAGATCCGTCGCTCTCCATTCGAAGTTAAACCTTCTAGATTTCTCCTCTCTCGGCTGACATGGAATTGCTCAGGCTGTCCATTATCTTCTCATCGGCGACCTCTACCTCATTTTCAAAACTGAATAATAACAATAATCAATCAAAGGTTGAAATCATTGGAATCATCTAACATGAACATCAACGGTACATAATGGTACAGGTGGCATTTTAGGTAAGTTGTTTTCAAATAAGAACGCTTTACAGCGTAATGAGAGTTGTGATGTGTATACACGCAACTCAAGTATTGCATTATCCCGAGAGGCGTTAATAAGCTTGCATGTACAAGTTTAATTAGATTGATCTTAACCGCTTCCTATTAATACAATAAATTATAATAAATGATCAAAGGATGGACTTGGACATGATTAAAAATACATTACTTATACATATACATGTTGTGGCCACATAAAGTTTACATTGATAATTGCATATTACACCCCATTTGTTTAAGGGGGTCGCCACATGTACCATGTATGTGTCCCCATAAACTAGGTGTAACATAGTTTTTAACATATTTAATAATCATAACTAATAAATTAATATGAAATTAATTTACTTTATAATATTTAGAATAATTTATATGTTTTATTTTATTTTATATTCGAGAATTTTAAAAATTTAGAAAAGTACTTGTAAATTGGAACTTAGATAATAGGACAATTTATTAAAAATAAACTCACATGATTCGTTAATTATATAGGGAATAAATTAGAGTAAAAGTGATACAATTGATTCATATATTACTTTGCTAAAGGAAGGTCTTATAACATTAAATACAATAACGGTAATGGAATTGTTTGAAAGAGTATTTAGACAAAAACACCAAAGAGAAACAAGATTTAGGTGCATTTGTTTTTATACCCTATCTATTGGTGGAACGATTGGCCCTTCGAGGATGTTACTTAAATAAATGCATTTCAATTGCTTTAAAGGAAAATAAATTTAAGGAAGGGACATTGATATGTAGCCTAAATATATTGTACTTTATGACTATTCATTATCGTTTTATGTTGATTATATAGTGACCAATACTTAATGTTAATTATTAGAGTTTTATCATAGTTGTTGCATTTTATGTCACTAATAGGAACTTTATGTAGAATAATTGAACGGATATTGTGGTATAATTTATGTTATTGTAAAATAAAATAAAAAAGATATTTACAAATGGCAATTCGAATCCTTTTAGGTGAGAGTTATCAAAGTAAACCCGCACACGGTAAAACGTTTAAGAGCATGTAGAGTAACCCATCCCATATGAAAATAAAAAAGGGATAAGTGGGAGAGGAAATTATAAGTAAACCCAAAATAATTAAGAGAGCATGTTGTTGGAATGTTTTATTGAAGGTGGTCTTTGAGAGACTAAATTTTGATCTTCATCTCCTGTTCTAACTTAGCCAACATATCAACATCATATCTTATCAACAACATCATGATAACCTAAAATGAATACAATGACCTTATGCATAACAACCTTCACCATGAAAATGCATGCATAACAACATATAGACACCGACATTCATAACAAATGCATATACAACCATACACTCATGATGACACATCCCACAAAAACACCATCAACCTTCACATGACGACATCACTACAACCATGATCAACACCATGCAAATGCAATAGGCACACATAGATCCAGAAGAATACTAAACACATATGCAACCAACATAAATTCATGATCAACACATTTCCCATCTAGTCCGAGGGTTGAACCATGCTCTGATACCACTCTGTAACACCCCCTTCCCACATCTATCCAAGCAACTGGCCAATCGGGTTAAATATGTGACAAGAGGATACTATGGTGATATTAAACCTCCTAGGTGACCTTAAGGAAGTGGAATCGACAAAAACTCTTCACACAGACCTTGTACATCAACAATAACACCCCCATGAGCTAATGCAACCATTCAGGCAACCTTCCCCTGGGTCCCATTAACCTGATTTGCTTCTGGGCCTCTGGACGCAAGCACATGCCTATAAGACAACGTCTATGGGTCTCTGGACGCATGAAAAATCCCAGAAGCCAATGTCAAGGAACTAAATTACTTAGTGTTGTGCCAGTGTCCCCAAGATTTGATCCACTTTTCCAGGCCCATAACTTCCAGACAAGTTCCGAGATGAATTATAATGACCACACAATGATGTATTTACAAAAATATCCAAAAGGACTAAACTGGACCCCCACTAGCAATGACAGGAATTTCATCAAAGATGTCACAAACATGAAAGCTACAGGTATAAATTAAAAAAAAAATAGCAAAGGGCTCTCATACTTATCTGAGAATTGCTAAGAAGCATTGCTCCCCTACATCATAAGCTGCAATACAATCTATTTGACCATAGATACATTGTGCATTCATTTACAAGTAAAAACATTGGGAGATTCATACATCATTACTATTGAAATACATGCTCATAACCAGCATAATAACAACATAATTACAGTGGATACAAATTATAGCAATATAATCCACATAATAAACAGTACAATTATACATCAAATACCAAAGGAATGAGATTCTCATTAATGAATGTAGAAACCAACCGGAGATGAGACTTCCAAGTTCCACCCAACCATAGATTGGTTGATCCAAATCTCTCTTCAGCAAATCACCCTCATGCCATATTCCAAGCATGAATGTCGGACTCAAACTGAAAGAACCAACAAGGTCATCCTGAGGCTAAACCACCTCACTCTTATTAATAGAAATAAGGCTTTACCTTGATCCACACCAGATCGCTAGGGTAACACCATAAACATTTCATAACTAGATTTATCGTGATCTACACCCAATCATTATGCCAAGCATGAATAGCATTGGGTTCTCTCTGCCTAAAATGTGAGGAATTTTCCTGTCTCTGTTGAATCCTTAGTTAAACTGAGAGGGGGGGGGGGTGAATCAGTGTAACACATACATAAGCTTTTTAAATTTTTCATCAACTTATTTACAGCTTAATTTTATAACCAAATTTAATATGTGAACATACTTAATATGTTGTAGGAAGTATTAAATTAATGTGACACCAAACTTATTATGAGAGCAGGAAACATTAAGCAGATTGGGTAGATCATTTCAACACATAGGAAACACACATAGAGACAACAGATATAAGTGGAAACCCATAAAGGGAGGAAACCACATCTTATTATTGTTGTGATGCAAAGACAAGCTCCAACTCCTTCTCACCACTTTTTTTCTGCAGGCACCAACCTACAAGAGGCTCCAACCTCAGTCGGCTACAACTGAAAACTATCAAGCTTCAACTTGATAGGGAAGCTCCAACTTCCTCAATTTATTAAAATAAATGTTTGCTGATTTACCTCAGATATCGGCTCTGTTCTGTAGCATATCTTTTTGCTCCTCTCTTCCTTATCTTCTATGCATCAATTTTCCATACTCTGCATTCTCTATCTTCACTTTCTCTAACCTCTATATACATATCAAGATGATATTATTTATAGAGATTTCCTTATGAATGTTTGTTTTCCTCAGGGAATTTGAAATGAATAGCCATACCTCTTAGCCTTCTGCCTTCTCATTTCTTTTCCAGCTCACTCAGAAAAATATAGCTGTATGTACTAATTTTAATATTACAATGGGAATTTTGTATTCTTCCAGAGACTTTCCAATGCATCACAAAAAATATAAACCAATAAAAAACGTATACATTCAGTTACAATGAGGATTACAAATAAAATTATTTAGTTTTGGATCACTGTGTTTTTCTTTTCTGTGACTGTGTTTGTCCCTTTCGACTCTGTTTGATTTCTTGTTCACTGTCGAAGTGTAACTGCCATACATATGTAACTGTGCTTTTCATTTATCGCAATTTAACTCTTAGCATGATAATGAAGTGTTTTTAACATATAAACTACCCCTTTTGTAACCCAAATCAACTCACAGAGAACTTAAATCAAAACTTTTTAATACTTAAAATTCCCTTTCGGGCCCACCCGCCAAGCTTGTTTTATTCTCCGATGCGATGAGTCACCTCCTGAATTCTTCCGATTGCGATTAATCACAATCGCAACTTTTAGTTGTGAGTTCCGATGCTCCGATGCTCCGATGCGATCACTCTGATCTGATGATTCACTGTTCACTGCACTTTATTGTGCTGATGCGATTAATCGTAACTGAATACTTTTGATTGCGATTGATGCATTTGCGAAGGACCTGATGCGATCATCGCAATTGCAGCTTTCAATATAGTGCTCCGATGTTCTGCTTCTTTCCGATGCGATGGCCTACTTTGACGTCGGAACTTAAGCATGTATGAATCACAGTTCATAAGCCCATCGGGTCCGCATCGCAATCGCAATCGCAATCTTTTGTTAACATGTTCCGTTGCCAAATTTTCTCCAATGCGATTGGTGAGGGTCCCACAATATAAGACTTTGTTTGTTTTAACTCGAACCATAGAGCACTACATATAAATACATATATATGTTTTGGTCCTTTGTATATAAATCACAACATATATAAGGCGCTGCATATATATAAACTTTCTGCTTCAGCTTTAATTTATCCTCCAGCTTGGGTTATGATTCTCGGAATTTTATGTAGGGGGGTCCCACCCTACACACACACAATATCTTCCGTCAACATTGACAATAGCTCTGGAGTTGATTATAAAAACCGAGCACTAATATATATATATATATATATATAACCTCTCGGGTTCCATAGTTTGATTAATGCTTCCGCTTCCCAGTATAACCTTAGCCATGTAGTATATTTATATTGCAATAGGTAACAAACCTCGACTTCGTGTAAAAAACGCTCGTAGCACTCCTTTGGTGACTTGCATATCAATTATAATATATGGACATATATAACTCCCCCGTTCAATTCATTATTTACCTTATAATAAACCCACGCACTTAACGTATATGTGAACTCTTTAACATCTAATTCAACCTGCATTTGGCCCGTCATATATATCAACATATATTAATATAAGTTATAACCTCCACATGTTTATTAACTTTCATAACACAGAATACACAATGATTCACATAGTACTTTGGCTCCGCAGCTCTGAATATAGGACCCACAACCTTGGTTCTCTTCCCTGCACCTTCACCTTTGATCGGACAGTCAATTTGCTCTCGCGCACCAACTGAGCTTTGGACCCCCATCCAACGGAAAACACGCAATATCGTGCAACTTAAATGCTCACTGCATAATTCTCCAAAATCACGTGAAAAAAGTTGTATTTGGAAACCGCTTGAGGACACGTATCGCGTTCATTTTGGTAATACAGCTTACCGCTTCAACCAACGCGCGAACCCACTGGTTTTGTGGCCCTCCGGTTTTACTGTTCATGTTCGGGGTTCCGCTTCAATAAAGAATTTCACGTCTTTGTTATATTTATAATCTCTGTTTAAATTTTATTTCTTATTTCTTCAGCTCTTGAATATATTAACCCTGTTTCAATGTTATGTTAATACAATGCTACCAACGCTACCATAAGGTTTATTCCCCTTATACACAGAGCCTCAGTTCCTTCCTTTCTGCATGATTCTGCATCTCCTGCAATCATTTCACTGTTGGTTTGTTAACAACTCTGCCTCTGCCTCTGCTGCTTGACTATTTCATCTCTGCCTCTGTACATATCCTGTCACTATATTTCCTATTACTGTACATATCCTATCACTGTATTTTTGCTGCTCTACCAAATTTGCACTCCTGTCACTGTATTTTCCTTAGCCTCTGTTGCTGTCCTTTTTCTGTCTCTGCCTCTGCTTCCTTCTTTGCCATCAATGACAACATTTCCAATAGTCTCCCCCTTTGGCATTGATGGAAATACACTTTCTTTGTTTCCCTTTTTGGGACCCTTTCTTCTGTTGCTCGCTTTTCCTCCCCCTTTGACATCAATGGAAAGGGGTTTCTCATTTCTCAGTGTGCTTTTAACTCTCACCCATGTTGCACTAATATTGAGGACCTGTTTCATGCTCTCCTTACTATCTGATCTCCCGCTGGAATGATATTTTCGTTTCTGTTCTCCCCCTGAAACGATGCTTTCTCTTCATATCAGAGAGTAGCATCTACAGATAGTACCCCTAGTCTATCTCTCAAATACTCAAATGGTTCTCTTGCAAGAGGTTTGGTAAATATGTCTGCTATTTGTTCTTTTGTTGGCACATACTCCAGCTTCACTACCTTCTGAGCTACTTGTTCTCGAAGAAAATGATATTTGATTGGGATATGTTTAGTTTTTGAATGAAGCACAGGATTTCTTGATATGTTTATAGCACTTGTATTGTCACATTTTATAGAGATAGGTTCATCAATTCTTACCTTCATGTCTTGGAGTGTTTGCTTCATCCAAATGACTTGTGTGCAGCATGCTGCTACTGCTATGTATTCTGCTTCTGTTGTAGATAAAGAAATAGATGTTTGTTTCTTGCTTAGCCATGCCACCAGACTTTCTCCTAGATAGAATGCACCTCCACTTGTGCTTTTCCTGTCATCCACACAATTGGCCCAATCTGCATCTGTGTATGTTTTCAAAGTGAAGCTTTTTCCTTTTGGATACCATAGCCCAAACTGTACTGTTCCTTGTAGATATCTAAATATTCTTTTGACTACTAGAAGATGATTTTGATTTGGTGCTGCTTCATATCTAGCCACAAGTCCTACTACTAGCATGATATATGGTCTTGATGCTATCAGGTACATCAAACTTCCTATCATGGATTTGTAGAGTCTTTGATCTATATCAACAGATCCATCATCGGCACATAGCTTGAATCCCGTGATCATGGGAGTTGACACAGGTTTGCAGTCTTCCATTTTGAACTTTTTCAACATTTATTTTAAGTATTTTTCCTATGAGATTAATGTACCTGTGTTCTTTTGTTGAATTTGAAGTCCTAAATAGAAACTGAGCTCTCCAATCATAGACATCTCAAACTCTAATTTCATCTCCTTAGCAAACCCTTTTGCTAGCTCATCTATGTTGCTTCCAAACATAATGTCATCAACATATACTACAACAATCAGGAGTTCATTTTCATGGGCTTTTATGTATAGATTTTTGTCTACCCCTCCTCTCTTAAAGCCTTGTTTTTGCAAGTATTTATCCAACCTTGAGTACCAAGCACGAGGAGCTTGTTTTAGTCCATATAGAGCCTTCTTTAGTCTGCATACATAGTCTTCTTTGTCTGTTAATGAGAAGCCTTCTGGTTGTTCCATGTAGACTTCTTCTTCTAGATCTCCATTCAGAAATGCAGATTTCACATCCATTTGATATACCTTGAAGTCTTGGTAGCATGCAAAGGCCAGAAACATTCTGATAGTTTCCATTCTGGCTACAGGGGCAAATGTTTCATCGTAATCAAGTCCTTCGATTTGTGAATATCCTTTGCAGATAAGTCTGGCTTTATTCTTGATTACCTGTCCTTGCTCATTCATTTTATTTTTGAATACCCATTTTGAGCATATGAAATTTTTCTCAGTGGGTCTAGGAACTAATTCCCAGGTATTTTTCTTCTCAATTTGGTCCAATTCTTCATTCATAGCATTCACCCAATACTTGTCCTTGCTGGCTTCTTCAAACTTCTTTGGCTCTATTTGCGATAACATGGCTATGTATACCTCTTCTGTGTGTTCAGTTAGCTACCTTCTTGTCTGGACCCCTACTCTCTTGTCTCCAATGATCTGATCTTCTGGATGGTTCTTTTGAGTGTATCTTGAGGGGGCTTTCGAGCTCAGTTCAGCATCTTCTGTTGTTTTTCTTGTCTCATCATCATCTTGGTTTTCTTCTTCATGATTGTTTGAAGGACTACTGCAGTCTGTACTTCTTGTCTTGTTTGGAAGTTCTTCATCAAATTTTACATCAATGCTTTCTACAATTTTTCAAAGAGTCTTGTTGTAGCACCTGTACCCTTTACTTTTGGATTCATATCCTAGAAATATCCCTTCATCTTCTCTTGCATCAAATTTCCCCAGGTTTTCATCATTATTCTTTATGTAACATTTGCTTCTAAAGACTCTAAAGTGCTTAATTGAAGCTGGTTTACCATGCCATAGTTCATAGGGAGTCTTGTCACTGCTTGGCCTTAAATGGGATTTATTTAGGATATGCATAGCTGTGTGTACTTCTTCTGCCCAGAAGGTTTGAGGAATATTACTCTCTTGCATCATAGCTCTGGAAATTTGTTGTACAGACCTGTTTTTTCTCTCTGCTACTCCATTCTGTTGAGGTGTCCCTGCAATAGTAAATTGTTGCTTTATCCCATGTTCATTGCATAGGTCTGCAAAGTCATAATCTGTGAATTCACTTCCTCTGTCTGATCTGATGCATTTTAGCTTGCATCCTGTTTGATTTTCTGCTAATGCTTTGAATATCTTGAATTTCTCCAGTGCTTCTAATTTATTCTTGAGAAATGCAACTCATGTCATTCTGGAGAAATCATCTATTATCAGCATGAAGTAGGATTCTCCACTTGGTGTTTTAGTTCTTACGGGTCCACATAGGTCCATGTGCACAAGTTGGAGTGGTCTTCTTGTTGATAACTCATATTTGGCCTTAAAGGATGTGCGGGTCTGTTTGCCCAATTGATAAGATTTGCATATGGTATTGGAAGTCCTTTTTATTTCTGGCATATCTCTGACCACTTTCTCCTTGCTTAGTCTGATAATATGATCAAAGCTGAGATGTCCCAATCTTCTATGCCATAACCATGACTCCTCAAGTTTGCTAAGATGACATGCTTCATCTTCCTCTTTCACTATGTAAACATTACTCTCTGTTCGAACACCTTTGAGCAGAGTCTTACCTGTGGTGCTTGATCTGACTTCACAGTCTTGTGTTCTAAAAAGAACTTCACAACCTTTATCACACATTTGACTGACACTCAGCAAGTTTGCTTTCAGCCCATCTACAAATAGTACATCTTGGGCCTTTCTTTTGCCATTATCTAGGCTGATTGAGCCTTTTCCTTTGATTTTCCCTGATTTATCATTGCCAAAAGTAACATTGCCAGATTTCTTTTCATAAAAAGTTATAACCTTGCTTCTATCTCCAGTCATATGTTTTGAGCAACCACTGTCCAAATACCATTGGCTTTTCAGGTCTTGAGTAGTTAGAGCTATGTCACATTTGTTCACCTTATTTTTCCACTGGAAGTATCCTTTTGTTTGGAATTTTTTGTGATATGATGAACCACATCCTCTAAGAGGACATTTGGAAGGCATATGTCCAATTTTATTGCATACATAGCACTTGATCATAATTTTTGCAGAATTGTGAGTATGAGTAAAATCTCCTTGATTCATAAACCTCCTTGAGGTGTTGTACATCAATCTTTGTCCATATTTTCTACACTCAATGATTTTATGGCCAAATTCCTTACAATAAAAACAGTAACCATAGAAACAATTTGCATACCTGATGTGAGGTTGTCTTCTCCATTTGTTTTCTTGAGGCAGTCTCTTCACTGTTTGCATCTTTTTCCGGTTTGAATTACTCCTCCTTATATGACAGTATGCAGCAATGTGTCCCAGCTTGTGGCAGACATAACAGGTAGCATTTTTCATAGGAGGGAAGAATCTCCTTTGATGGCTTTCAAATTTGACATACTCAGGGGTATATGATCCTTTTCCTGTTGTCTTAGTATTTATTGCATTCTTTGTTATTAGAGGTTTCTTCTGATCTCTGTCTCCCTCATTACATGTTTCTTCTTTTGTAGGAATTATTTGAGCTGCTTCATCAGCCTTCTTTGATTTTACAAAAATAATATTTTTGTTTTCCTTTTCTTTTCTTTTACTTGATTCTCCTTCATAGCCTAGTCCAGTTTTTATAAGAGGAGATCTTTGAGCATCCATAATTTCGTTCAACTTACCAGAGCTTGTTGTTTGAGAATAATTTGTAGACACTTTCCTTTGAGCATTTTCTAATTTCTTCCTCATACATACTACTTCTTCTTCCACTTCTCTTGTTCCCGAGTTTTATCCTTGATTTGTTGAAGTAACATGTCTTCTATCTTCTTGGCTTCTTCAAGCTCTACCTTCAGCTGCATGAGAACTCCTGAATTTTTCTCTTCTCTTACATACTTCAGGAGAATGTCCTTTTGTTTTCTGCACTTCAGTTTGAGTCTGTCAATCTCCTCCATGGCACTTCTTAGCTCCCCCTCAAGGTCAACTTCACCTTCTTCTTCATCTTCTAGAAGGAGTCCTTCAAGTTCTTCTATGGCCATTAATAAAAATTCAGAGGTTCCTTCATCACTTGAGGGTTCATCTGAGTCTTCAGATGCACTGCTGTCTTGTTGAACATATTAAGATTTTCTATTGAATTTCTTTCCTTTCTGCTAGTTCTTTGATGAAGTTTTCTCTGATTCATGATCCTGATTCCTTGCTTTCTTATGAGGACACTTAGCAGCATAGTGTCCAACTCTTCCACAGTTAAAGCATTTGAATCGAAGTTTACCTTTATATCTACCTGAGCCTTTGTCCAGTTTCTTGACAAACTTGGCCTCTTCTTCATCATAGCAAGAACATATATCTTCCTTTTCTTCTTTCTTCTTTTTCATTTTAAAAGCTGCTTCCCTTGCACTTGGATTCTTCTATGGGAGTCTCATTTCATAGGCTGTTAGATTTCCAAGTAACTGGTTCATGGTTAAGGTTTCCCAGTTAGCTGTTTCTTCTATTGCAGACACCTTGGGGTTAAAAATGGGTGGAAGAGATCTTAGAATCTTTTGTACAATTACACTTTCTGGCATGGTTTCTCCAAGAGCTTTCATATTGTTAACAATTTCTGCAACTCTTAAGAAGAAGCTGCCAACATCTTCATCATCATTCATTTTTAAATTTTCAAACTGAGCTCTATATACTTGAAGTTTGGCGGTCTTTACCTTTTTATTTCCCTCATGGATGTTCTCAAGAGTATCCCACATATCTTTGGTAGTCTTACTGTGCATTATTTTGATAAATTCAGCCTCACAAAGTCCACTTAAGATTGCATTCATGGCCTTTGCATTTGCTACAAATTCTTGTTTAGCTTCTCTCTCTGGGTCAGTTGCCTTTGGGGCATATCCAAATTCTACAGCAGCCCAAACCTCTATTCCTAGAGACGTTATGTATGCTCTCATTCTGATTTTCCAGAAGGCATAATTAGCACCGGTGAAGAAAGGGGCTTTATTTGTTGAGCTTCCTTCTTGACTAGCCATCCTGGGGACCTAGGATCTCCTTTCAGTGGTTAAACTGGTACAAAGTAACTTGGCTCTGATACCAATTGTTGAATCCTTAGTTAAATTGAGAAGGGGGGGGTGTGAATCAATTTAGCACATACATCAGCCTTTTAAATTTTTCATCAACTTATTTACAACTTAATTTTATAACCAACTTTAATATGTGAACAGTCTTAATATGTTGCAGCGAGTATTAAATTAATGAGACACCAAACTTATTATGAGAGCAACAAACATTAAGCAGATTGGGTAGATCATATCAACACATAGGCAACACACATAGAGACAACAGATATAAGTGGAAACCCATAAAGGGAGAAAACCACATCTTATTATTGTTGTGATGCAAAGGCAAGCTCCAACTCCCTCTCACCACTATTTTTCTGCAGGCACCAACCTACAAGAGGCTCCAACCTCAGTCAACCACAACTGACAACTATCAAGCTTCAACTTGATAGGGAAGCTCCAACTTCCTCAATTTATTAAAAGAAATGTTTGCTGATTTACCTCAGATATCAGCTCTGTTCTGTAGCATCTCTTTTTGCTCCTCTCTTCCTTATCTTCTCTGCCTCAATTTTCCATACTGTGCATTCTCTATCTTCACTTTCTCTAACCTCTATATACATATCAAGATGATATTATTTATAGAGATTTCCTTATGACTATTTGTTTTCCTCAGGGAATTTGAAATGGATAGCCATACCTCTTAGCCTTCTGCCTTCTCATTTCTTTTCCAGCTCACTTAGAAAAATATAGCTGTATGTACTAAATTTAATATTACAATGGGAATTTTGTATTCTTCGAGAGACTTGCCAATTGATCACAAACAATATAAACCAATCAAAAACGTATACATTCAGTTACAATGAGGATTACAAATAAAATTATTCAGTTTTGGATCACTATGTTTGTCTTTTCTGTGACTGTGTTTGTCCCTTTCGGCTCTGTTTGATTTCCTGTTCACTATCGCAATGTAACTGCCATACATATGTAACTCCACTTTTCATTTATCGCAATTTAACTCTCGGCATGATAATGAAGTGTTTTTAACATATAAACTGCCCCTTTTGTAACGCAAATCAACTCACAGAGAACTTAAATAAAAAAAATTTAATACTTAAAATTCCCTTTTGGGCCCACCCGCCAAGCTTGTTTTATTCTTCGATGCGATGAGTCACCTCCTGAATTCTTACAATTGCGATTAATTGCAATCGCAACTTTTATTTGTGAGTTTCGATGCTCCGATGCTCCGATGCGATCACTCTGATCCGATGATTCACTGTTCACTGCACTTTATTGTGCCAATGCGATTAATCGTAACTGAATACTTTTGATTGCGATTGATGCATTTGTGAAGGACTCAATGCGATCATCGCAATCGCCGCTTTCAATATAGTGCTCCAATGTTCTGCTTATTTCCGATGCGATGGCCTAATTTGATGTCAGAACTTAAGCATGTATGAATCACAGTTCATAAGCCCATTGGGTCCGCATCTTCATCGCAATCGCAATCTTTTGTTAACATGTTCCGCTGCCAACTTTTCTCCAATGCAATTGGTGAGGGTCCCACAATATAAGATTTTGTTTGTTTTAACTCGAACCATAGAGCGCTACATATAAATACATATATATGTTTTGGTCCTTTGTATATAAAGCGCAACATATATAAGGCGTTGCATATATATAAACTTTCTGCTTCAACTTTAATTTATCCTCCAGCTTGGGTTATGATTCTTGGAATTTTATGTAGGGGGGTCCCACCCTACACACACACAATATCTTCTGTCAACATTATATTAAGTCTTGGACTTAGACATAAGCCCAACACTAATATATATATATAACCTCTCGGGTTCCATAGTTTTATTAATGCTTACGCTTCCCAGTATAACCTTAGCCATGTAGCATATTTATATTGCAATAGGTAACAAACCCTGACTTTGTGTAAAAAATGCTCGTAGCACTCCTTCGGTGACTTGCATATCAATTATAATATATGGACATATATAACTCCCCCGCTCAATTCATTATGTACCTTATAATAAACCCACACACTTAACGTATATGTGAACTCTTTACCATCTAATTCAACCTGCATTCAGCCCATCATATATATCAACATATATTAATATAAGTTATAACCTCCGCCTATTTATTAACTTTCATAACACGGAATACACAGTCATTCACATAGTACTTTGGCTCCGCAGCTATGAATGTAGGACCCACAACCTTGGTTCTCTTCCCCGCACCTTCACCTTTGATCGGACAGTCAATTTTCTCTCGCGCACCAACTGAGCTTTGGACCCCCATCCAACGGACGACGCGCAATATCGCGCAACTTAAATGCTCGCTACATAATTCTCCAAAATCACGCGAAAAAAGTTGTATTTGGAAACCGCCTGAGGACATGTATCACATTCATTTTGGTAATACAGCTTACCAATTCAACCAATGCGCAAACCCACTGGTTTTGTGGCCCTATGGTTTTACTATTCATGTTCGGGGTTCCGCTTCAATTCATGATTCTGCTTCAATAAATAATTTCGCGTCTTCGTTATACTTATACTTATAATCTCTGTTTAAAATTTTATTTCTTATTTCTACAGCTCTTGAATATATTAACCCTGTTTCAATGTTATGTTAATACAATGCTACCAACGCTACCATAAGGTTTATTCCCTTTATACACAGAGCCTCGGTTCCTTCCTTTCTGCACGATTCCGCATCTCCTTCAATCATTTCACTGTTGGTTTGTTAACGGCTCTGCCTCTGCTGCTCGACTGTTTCATCTCTGCCTCTGTACATATCCTATCACTATATTTCCTGTTACTGTACATATCCTATCACTGTATTTCTGCTACTCTGCCAAATTTTCACCCTGTCACTGTATTTTCCTTAGCCTCTGCTGCTGTCCTTTGTCTGTCTCTGCCTCTGCTTCCTTCTTTTCCATCAATGAAAACATTTCCAACAGTCTCCTAGTCTCTAAGGATTTAACGCAACCCACAATCTAAATCAGGGGTCACTAGGCCTTAAACCAAGACATACTCTCCATGATTTACTGCATATCCCAAACCTGAGATTCCTAGACCTGATGGAGAGAAAACCACCTCTTAGGATTTACCACAATCTAAACCTAGATCACTAGGCCCTAAACCAAGGAAACACATAAATTTTTTCTGTGTCATATCATTCGAAGATCTACCTCATTCAACTTTGAATCCATCTAACTATCCAGCTAAACCAAAACATCAGAACTCCAAAATACCATGGATATCCGAAAATGGAAAGGATAGGCTGAAAATACTTCCACACCCGGAAAAACCCATGCCAAGACAAAAAATAACCACATTAAATACCATGCATGCTAGATCTATCAAGGAAGACATACACACAAATCGATGTTTGCTAAGAATCTTGATGTAGCTGCTCGATTCCTCCTCCTCCTTGCTTGCTTCCTCTTTCTTCCTTCTTTCTTGCCTTTCTTGCTCTGTTAGTGTCAATTTTTTCATCCTACCACCAGTGATCAAATAGAATCTTATCATGTTTTTTCAGGGTCCCATAGTCAATTTTTTTTATCATTTCATTAGGTCATCATGCAAAAATTTGGTCACTCGATGTAGATCTAGGTATGTTTTTACTCCTTCCAAAGTTTTACTAATTGCTAGTTCATTTCAACTCTTAGCTGATTGTACCATCATTCAAAATTTTTCATCATCATTACAATCATCTTTATCATGGTTTCATTCAATCCAGAGTCTCCATTAGGTCATTTGGGTTTATGTCACCAAATTTTTCATCCATGCATAAAATCTGTCAATGGAGGAGTGGTAATAGGTAAATTTGTTCTATGAATTTGGTTTCAAATGTAATTTATGTTTCTAATATGTAATAAGTTCGTCATGTTCCTAAAGATTCAATTTAGAGTTCCAAAGCTACAAGGTTCCAAAATCAAAGTGAAAATCATGAGGTGGGCCACCCTACTTCTTTGAATTTGTAAGTCAAATAAACCCTTCCCATAGTCATTTTCCCTTTCCCCACATCCACAGACACTCCTTGAAGCCCTCACACCCCCTCACATTCACTCCCTAAGCGTCTACATCCAAACCCTAGACCCTACACCACACCACTATCCCTTTACTGTATTTTTGGCAGCCTCCTAGACCTAGACCTGTAATAAAATTCCCTAGGTCTACTCCTACCCTAATTCCCTTCCATTCCACTTCCTAAGACTCCCTAACACCCTTTGCTACTTCCTTAATTTTTCACATCCCCATTTCCCTCTCCTAACCCCTCCATCCTACTCCATTTCCCCATTCCCCTATTTTTTCACGACTAGGGTTTTCCCCTTGCAAAGTACATCTGGAGGGAGATAAGAGGCCTTACAACAAGGGAGGAAAATTTTCAAGCTATTAACCACTCAACAAAAATGATATGATTTCCTCTCCACTTTCCAAGCAGTGCCAAATATCAATAAATCAACCTTTCCAAGTTATGGGATGCCTAAGGTTTAGAGTGCACACATGAACAATTTTTCTTAAAAGTGTGTTTTTTACGAAATGGAGATGAATTTGACAAAACGGAAAGATTTTTTTCTCAAGAATAGAAAAAGGAACAAAAAAATCCTTCTGTTTATACACAGGTGTTATTATTTGGGACAAATTTCCAAAATATAGTTGTTACAGGAGGGTTACTGTACTTTTGGTGTACTCTTCGGAAAATGCATTTTTCTCTATCATGGAGTGTCCAAATGACTTTTGTAATGACTCAAATGATCACTAGACAGAAGGAGCTTTCCAATGAGCTATCATGATCTTAATTTGGAGTTCAGGAAGGCCTCCAAAAGTTACTTGTAACTTCACGTCGTGCTTTTCCTAGGGACATGCTTCTCTTTTTGACCAGTCATGGGAGAATTGATTTTTGAGGGGCTATACGTGATCATTTTCAGTGCTTGAGGGATTTTTCGTGTACAAGACAGAGATATATCTCTAACGAGCTATTATGAACTCAATTTAGAGTTAGGGAAGGTGTCCAAAAGTGGTCTGTAATCTCACACTGTGCTTTTGCAGGAGGCAACGTTGTGCTTTTTCCAAAGGCGCTGCGCTTTTTCCCAGGCATGCTGCGCTTTTTCCAAGCACGCTGCACTTTTTGTGGAGGCCTCTAAATGGGAAATGGGTTACATATTTGGATTCAGAGTGATGTAAACATGCAATTTTGACTATTGGCACTCCAAAAACAGAGCTTTTGACAGGTGGAAATGGCCAAAAACCACTAAGAAATCACCTTTCTACCTCATTTTTCAGACCTTCGCTGCACTTTTGGAGCGGTCTTGGGAGATTCAATTTTTGAGGAGCTTCTCTCAACCGTTTACAGTCCTTAAGGACAGTTTTGACAACTATACTGGAATATATTTCCAATGAGCAATCTTGGGCCCAATTTGGACTTTGAGAAGGTAGTCAAAACTCAGTGTTAAGGCCCCCGCTGCACTTTTTCCAGCCACGCTGTGATTTTTCCAAGCACACTGTGCTTTTTGCAGTTTCCAGTTTGCTTCAAATTTTTCCAGTTTGATCAGTTGATGGATGAATTCAGTGGATTTTCACTTATGTAATGGTGAAATTTAAATGTAATTATGTCATAAATAGTTACTAGGGGTAGATACATCAGTTAAATATGTAATTTTGGTCAAAGTGAATCAGTTTCATGAATGATAGGGATGAGTTGGCTAACCTCCCTAATCACTAGGATTCCAGTTGAGCACTTTGGCGATTAGTTCCAAAAGTCAAGCATTCAACCCGTGAGAGTGGGAGAAGTAGTTTTTGGCCTATATCTTTCATTTCCTTTCTCATTGCAAGGGTTGGATGTTGTAGAATTTGATCATTGTACACCATTGTAATCAGACTTTTGGTAAGAAATAACAGACTGAGTTGCAGCTATTTTGATGGGACACCTATGGTAATGTGATTTGAAATTTTTTCTTCTTCTGTTTTTAAAATGTTTGAAAGAATTTTGATTTCATATTCATGCCATCTCTTAATGTAATTGATTCCTAAGTCAGAAAGATAGAATTCATTAGCTTATGCTCTATTTTGGAGGAATAGTTACAGTTTTGTTTCATCTTTCTTCTAATTGAAAATAATTTATGTTTCCATGATCTTTTCTAAAACCCTAGCAATCTAAACCACTCCATTAATATACCTTAATGTGTTAAAATACTTACCTACCTTGCCCCATCATATCCCTGCAATTCTGATCCTTGTTTTCCCTTACCTAGTTTCTTCTCTGACCTATTCACCATCTAGCTCCTCAAAATTTAGTCAAAACCCTAGTGCTACTATACCCAACCTAAAATCTCATTTATCCAGTCATATTGGTTGTGATCTCTTGGAGAGAGCCCTCTCCTACCTAGTAGGGCTAGCTACTTGGCAAAAGATTGGTTTGTGGTTACTTTTGCTCATCTCTTCTCAGCCTCGAAGATCTGGTGGAGTGATAACATCTTGGCGACCATACTGGGGAATGAGGTGAAAAATATTCTCCAAAAAGGAATGAAAAGGATCAGATATGATTGCTGATGGTGAAAAATGATCAGGCACGAGAAGGTTGTGCATCATTCACCTGGTGACTCGAGTGTCGAAGAATCCAAAGGTTCAGAATTTTCATGGTGACTCCATTGTTCAAGAACCGATAGTTTGAAGATATTATTGGTGACCTCATTGTTATAAAAATGTATTCAATTGCTCGAAGGTATGCTCCTATGAATCGAGCTCATATTCCTGGTTTTCCGAACCATATTCCTTATATAGAATGGCAATCAGGACTGTCAAATGTTAAGTGTCAGGACGGTGAAGATGCTAGTTTGCATTTGGTGAAATTTCATTTTAATATTCACAGTATAAATATCGAGTTTCCTGAAGATTGTCTGATGAAGATGTTTATGGCTACCTTGGAGTAAAAAGTGAGATCATAGTATGAGAGTCTACAATCTGCTATTTTGTATTCTCTAAAGTACTTTCATTCAGTTTTATTTTAGAATTATCAAAGCTCTAATTCTTCCATGTCGATTATTGATAGTTGTTGTGATATCTCTAATACTTTCATTGATTTTCTTGAAAATTTGTATGGGGATGAAGAGTGTTTAGATGATGAGATAATATAAGCCCTATATGATTTTTCCTCCCAACAAGAATCAGTAGCTTCCTCCTTGGATGAAAAACATTAGGAGCAAGAAAGAGAAATGCCTATTCCTAATCTTGAAAATGGAAATCATCAAGCCAATGTTAACTGCTATAAAACTCAAGTTTCTCCTTTGTCTGAAGATAAGATATATCAGCTCCTGAATAGTCATGTTATAGCCCAAGATAATGCAGGTTTGTAGTGTTCACATAGTCAAGAATGTGTTAGTGAAACTTCTTCCATTATTGAAAATGAAAATCTGAGTTTAAATGACGACAGTCATGAGATTGGTGAAACTATATAGGAGGTTTTTGTGAGTAAGCCAATTTGTGATGATGATTTCCTGCAAGGAGATCATCTAATAGAGACTGTTGTCTTTAATGAAAAGGATAGGGTTGTCATGTTTGACAATCTTGAAGAATGTTTTATGTTCAAAGATGAATTAGACTATGAATGGAAGGAGAATGAGCTTGAGATAGGTAGTATGCCAGAGATAGAATCAAAGTTTCCCATGCTTGAGGAATTTACAACCAACACTCAGATAACATAAAGTCATACTTCCCTGTACCTTCCTATAGATCAAAAACCAAGTGTTCTTTCAGATCAGAATGAAGAGTGTGCTTGTGTTTTTTACAAGGTAAAATTTTAGATTTTTGAATATCCTTTTATTGATTTTCTAAATTTAGCAGGGAAGATGTATTTTCTTGTTTTCATGGACCAGAAGCACATGTTCAGTAGACACTTGGAGTGGCCTAGTTTTTGTTTTTTCTACCTGCTTGAGGAAAGTGAGAGAAGAATTCAAGTAAGTAGCCATCTGTTGGATTGGTTACACTGGAAGGATCACTTCACATGATTTTACATATGTCTTCAACAAGAAGGTGGTTGTCATCAGGATTTGAAGCCCTTAAGTCTCGGTGATATGCTACCATCAATAAGTTTTGTAAGTTTTTATTTCGGTCAGTCCAATTTTGAGTCAGTTTATCGAGTCAAGTTTTCAGTATTCGGTTTGGTTTTTAACGTTTGACTCCATGCCCACTGGTTAGGCTACTTGGTCTATGGTGTTCTTGACACCTCCAAGGAGCTGCCATCCCCAGCTGGAGTTAATGTTAGTGTCAATCCTGCCACCAGTGATCAAATAGACTCTTATCATGTTTTGTTAGGGTCCCATAGTCAATTTTTTTTCATTTCATTAGGTCATCATGAAAAGATTTGATCACTCGATGTAGATCTAGGTATGTTTTTACTTCTTCCAAAGTTTTACTAATTGCTGGTTCATTTCACCTCCATTAGGGGAATTTTGAGGTATAAAATGGGCCTCCTAAGAAAAATGTACAAAAAAAATAAACTTTATAAGAACTAATAGGATTCAAGATGATGACGTCAACCATGGGGGACGATTCACCATTTTTTAATTAAAAGGGTAAAAAGATTAAAAAATAATAAAATAATAAAACTATTTTTTCAACTTATCTCCCAAAGTTTTTACTCAAATTTTGAGCGAGAGTACTCGTTGGATGAAAAATTTAATTCCTCATCCAAGGAGTACCCATGTTGCATACTTTCAATGGATCCTGCTAAGCGAAAAATGAGAAATACATGAAAAAAAGTGATTGCAATCAAGTTTTTCTTGTATTTCTCATTTTTCTCTTAGTAGGGTCCATCGAAAGTATGCAACATGGGTTCTCCTTGGATGAGTAAATTTTGCATCCAACGAGTACTCCCTCTTGAAATTTGAGTTAAAAATTTCGGAGATAAGTTGAAAATGCGAATTGAAAAGTAATTTTTTCTTTTTTCCCTCTAAAATTTGATGATGTCACCAAATCTTGCTTTATTATTTCCACTATTATTTTATAATTTCCTTAGGAGGCCCATTTTAGACCTCAAAATTCCCCTAATGTCAGCTAAGTGTACCATCATTCAAAAATTTTCATCATCATTACAGTCATATTTATCATGGTTTCATTCAGTCCAGAGTCTCCATTAGGTCATTAGGGTTTCAGTCACCAAATCTGTCATCCATGCATAAAATCTGGTAATGGAGAAGTGGTAATAGGTAAATTTGTTCTATGAATTTGGTTTCAAATGTAATTTATGTTTCTAATATTTAATAAGTTATTCATTTTCCTAAAGATGCAATTGAAAGTTCCAAAGCTACGAGCTTCCAAAAGAAAAGTGAAAATCATGAGGTGGGCCACCCTACCTCTTTGAATTTTTAAGTCAAATAAAACCTTCCCATAGTCCTTCTCCCTTTCCCCACATCCACATACACTCCCTGAAGCCCTCACACCCCGTCACTTTCACTTCCTAAGCATCTAGATCCAAACCCTAGACCCTACACCACACCGCTATCCATATATTGCATTTTTGGCAGCCTCCTAGACATAGACTTGCAATAAAATTCCCTAGGTCTACTCCTACCCTAATTACCTTCCATTAAACTTAATAAACCTTCCTAACACCCTTCCCTACTTCCCTAATTTTTCCCATCCCCATTTCCCTCTCCTAACCCCTCCATCCTACTCCATTTCTCCATTCCCCTGTTTTTCACTACTAGGGTTTTCCCCTTGCAAAGTACATATGGGGGTAGATAAGAGGCCTTACAACAAGGGAGGCAAAATTTCAAGATATTAACCACTAAATAAACATTATATGATGTCCTCTCCACTTTCCAAGTAGTGCCAAATTCCAAGAAATCAACCTTTCCAAGTTATGGGTTGCCTAGGGTTTACAATGCACACATGAACATTTTTTCTTAAAAGTGTGTTTCTGACCAAATGGAGATGAATTTGACAAAATAGAAAGAGGTTTTTCTGAATAATATAACAAGGAACAAAATTCCCTTCCATTTATACACATATTTTATGATTTTTGAGAAATGTCCAAAATATTGTTGTTATAGGAGAGTTGTTGTACTTCAGGAGTACCCTTGGGAAAATGCATTTTTAGCCATCATGGATTGTCGAAATGACTTTATTAATGACTCAAATGATAACTATACATAAATATATTTCCAATGAGCTATCATGAGCTCAATTTGGAGTTAAGGAAGGCCTCTAAATGTGACCTGTAACTTCACGTTGTGCGTTTTCTAGGGACATGTTGCTCTTTTTTACCAGCCTTGGGAGAAGTTTTTTTTAGGGGCTATACTTGATCATTTCCAGTGCTTGAGGGGTCCATTATGTAGAAAACATAAATATATTTCCAATGAACTATCATGAGCTCACTTTGGGGTTTAGGAAGGCCTCCATAAGTGGTCTGAAATATCATGTTGCGCTTTTGCAGGAGGCCACACTGTACTTTTTCCCAGGCATGCTGCGCTTTTTCCAAGCACGCTGCAATTTTTTTGAGGCCTCTAAATGACAAATGGGTTGCATATTTGGATTCATAGTGATTTATACATGCAATTTTGACTACTTTCACTCATAAAACAGAGCTTTTGACAGGTGGAAATGGCCAAAAACCACTAAACAATCACCTTTCTGCCTCATTTTTCAAACCTTTGCTGTGCTTTTGGTGCAGTCTTGGGAGATTCAATTCTTTAGGACCTTCGCTCAACCATTTCCAGTGCTTGAGGATAGTTTTGACAACTATACTGGAAGATATTTCCAATGAGCCATCTTGGGCCCAATTTTGACTTCGGGAAGGCAGTCAAAAATAATTTTTAAGGCCCATGCCGCGTTTTTTCCTGGCCACGCTGTGCTTTTTGCAGTTTCCAGTTTTCTTAAAAATTTTCCAGTTTGATCAGTTGATGAATGAATTTAGTGGATTTTTACTGATGTAATGGTGAAATGTAAATGTATCTATGTCATAAATATTTACTAGGGGTAGATGCATCAGTTAACTATGTAATTTTGGTCAAAGTGAATCAGTTTCATGAATGATAGAGATGAGTTGGCTAACCTCCCTAATCACTAGGATTCCAGTTGAGCACTTTGGCGATCAGCTCCCAAACTAAGGGATTCGATGCCTAAGAGTGGGAGAAGTAGATTTTGGCCTATATCTTTCATTTCTATTATCATTGCAAGGGTTGGATGCTATAGAATTTGATCATTGAACACTATTGTAATCAAACTTTTTGCAAGAAATAACTGACTGAGTTGTAGCTATTTTGATGGGATACATATGGTAATGTGATTTGAAATTTTTTCTTCTTATTTTTTGAAAATTTTTGAATGTATTGTGATTTCATATTCATGCCATCTTTGAATGTAATTTATTTTTAAGTCAGAAATATAGAATCATTAGCTTATGCTCTGTTTTGGAGGAATAGTTACAATTGTGTTTCATCTTTATTCTAATTGAAAATAATTCATGTTTCCATGATCATTTATGAAACCCTAGCAATCTAAAACACTCCATTAAGATACCTTAATGTGTTAAGATACTTACCTACCTTGGCCCATCAAATACCTGCAATTATGATCCTTGTTTGCCCTGACCTAGTTTCTTCTGTGACCTATTCACCAACCAACACCTAAAAATTCAATAAAAACCCTAGTGCTACTATACCTAGCCTAAAATATCATTTATCCAGTCATCTTGGTTGTGATCTCTTGGAGAGAGTCCTCTCCTGCCTAGTAGGGCTAGCTACTTGGAAAAAGATTGGTTTGTGGTTACCTTTGCTGGTCTCTTCTCAGCCTTGTAGATCCAGTGGAGTGATAACATGCTCCAATGCCAAAATGCTCCAAGAAACTCTAAGTGTCTAAGAGTGAGAGAGTGATAGACAGAATAATGAGAGAGCTCCAAAAATGTAATGACAAACGGTTTGAGCAGAAGCTTTCCCATTGATTCTCAAAAGCCTTTTTATCAATGAGGCCTCTATTTTCTTCATTTTCCATTATTTTCCTTCATTTTCCTCCTCACATGCAACTTGTGACATTTGACCTTCATTTTCTCCTAATTTCCTTTATTTTCATAATTAAATGCCAATAAATTCCACTTCACCTTTCCAAATTCCTTCTCTGTTTCTTTTTCCAATTTCCTTTAGCCATAATAACCAAAACGAACACCCACTAGGATGCTTTTCCCAAAATTCATCTTGGAATCCGTGTCCCATCAACCGTGGTTATTATTTTTAACTTTTATTACATGGAATTTTCACCAGGGATGTTACATATAACATGCAAGTGACATTCGGGAGAGCGAAGGTGCGCAAAAGCGATAGTTTGAAAAATTCACCGAAATAGAAGTACAATCATAGAGAAATGTGAGATATTATTCATGAGAGTGTGCACTGACTGTCAACACAGGTTGATCATCGCACAATAATTGTCTTGATGGATTGTACTATGCTTTTTCAATATTGCACAAAATAATGTTCTCATGAACTTGTTGGAGACTGATCATATGTGAGTAGGTGACTTCAATACTTATAATTCAAGAAGAGGTATCATTTAAGACTTAACAAAACATCAACAACCCAAGAAGTGACTATGGAAAAATCAATCACAAGATCCACAGTAGGCTCCAAAATTAAAGGGTAGGAAAAATTTTGGAGGGTAGTGTCACAACAAAAATAGAAAGAAGCAAATTTTAGCTCATATTTCGATACAAAACATGATAAAGGAAAGAATATCATCAATGTAGAACCCATTTCTACCATTGCAAGTAGAAAATACCAAATAGAATATTTAGAGGAACCTAAGGAGGGGGATATCCTCTTCCATTTACAGATGTGGGTGTATGGAACTCCACTACATTTCATTATTGTAAGTGGCAGCAAATGTTCCTAATCTTAGCTAAGGTAGTCAGGAGATTGAAAGTTTCTACAGTGCCACACCTCCAACCATACATCATGTGTTGGTTGAGCCATGGATGAGACATCCATGTTAGCCAACAATTCCTCTTATCCTATGAGGTCAAGCCCTTCAAATATGAGGTAGTGTATGATGTTTCCCCATTCTAATTTTTTGATATTATTTTAGGAAAACCTTATATGTAGAAACATCATGTCTTAAGAACTAGCAAGAAATAGAGATCTACCACCTAGTAGGTGATAAGCGTAACAATAGAGTAAGAAATATATCTTAGACTTAAAACTATATCCTTATTTCATAACTAAATATAGTATACCATTACCTTATTATCATTAAGAATCTTGTCCACATAATGTCATTATTACTCTAGGGGGTTAGCTCTATAGTGTACCAGAGATAGTTTTGACTACCACAATTTCATTTATCGTAGGAAAATAGTGGTAAAAGTAATCTCTCATACTGAAACGATTTTCCTATTCATGGTTCAGTTAGAAGGTTAAAGGAATATCATTTTCACCACCATAGCCTTTAGCATAGGGTCTCTTTATAAAATAGAAGAAGGTGGGGAATATTGTAGAAGCATACCGAAATATCTTCAATTCACCTATGGGAGTTCCTCTACATTTCCAAGTCAAACACTCAATTGAATTGATACTTATAAGTGTGCCTTTACCTAATAGCCTAATATATAGACAATATATCTTTGATAATAAGGAAATAAAACATCAAATTCATGATCCCATCCAAAAGGGCCATATTCCATTGAGATCCTCACCTTGTAGGTGACCATTTATGTTAGTGCAGAAGAAGGATGGGACATGGAGACTCTCTGTTGATTATAGAGCCATAAAATAAATCATTGTCAATAATAGATATCCAATCCCCAATATTTATTATCTTTTTGATCAAATTAAGGGTGCCAATATGTTTAGTAATATTGATCTAAAGTCATGCTACCACTAGGTTTCAATTGAGAAATTTCATCTATGGAAGACAACCTTAAAATATAATTAAGGCATTTTTGAGTGGTTGGTCATTCCCTTTGGCTTGATTAGTGATCCAAAAATCTTCATGTGGATGATGGATTAAATCCTACAACCATTAACAAAATATTTTGTAGTTGTATTTTTGGATGACATCCTCATCTTTAGCAAAACATGGGAATAAATGTTTTAGTACATTCAAGAAGTCCTAAGCAACATGTAATGACACAAGTTGTATGCCAATATGCATAAATTATCTTTTGGGATGTAATGAATTTATAATTTGGGATACATCATGGATGAACATGTTGTGCATAGACCCATCCAATATTTAAGTCATCGGGGATTGGTCAACCCTAATGACCCTAATATATCTCTGCAAACTCTTGGGCCTTTCTAATTTATACTAAATATTTGCGTTGGATTTATCTCATATCACTTGGCCCTTAAGTCAAGTAATCAAGGGCGAGATAAAGAATAGCTTTCTTGGTTTGAATCACAATATAAAGTACTCATCCACTTGCAAGATATATAAGTGTTGAAATACATAAGGCTTGGTGAACTACAAAGGGATTGTCTCAAGTTAAATGAGTTAACTACAATGAAACATTTTCCCCTATCACCAAAATGAATTCAATTGATCAAAAATGGATCATGGACCAGAATGATAGCTCAAAATTCAAAAATTTCGGAAGTATTTCAAACCTAAGCGACCGGATAGATCTCTTCTTCCTGATTCTGGTGCCATGAACGGTTCAAAAAATCGACATTGTATGAAGAAGTTATCGCAGTTTGAAATGTCTAGCAAACTGCAAACACTGGACTTTGACCAAGTTTGACTTGGAATTTTGGGAAACTAAAAAAAATTATTCTAGCAAATATTCTTGGAATATTCCTTAGAATATTCTATTCGGTCCAATCAGCAGCTGACATGTGGCATGGTTTCATTGGTCCACTAGTTGACTTTTGAATTAACGGGCCAATAGGAGGCCACCACGTGGCCCTTAAACGGTTTATTAAAATTGTATCGGAGCAGACGAGGATCAACTGCATGACCTCCCATGTAACAATCTCGCGCCCAACTGTCTACGCTATCATTTGTTTCTTAACATATTATGCAACATGGTTTTATTTAAGCGTTAACTGTTTCTGGTATGGGGGTTTGGGAGGTCAGTCCCCCCATATGGCCACGGTGCTAAGACCGTGGGCCTAAAACTATAACTTTCGGCGTTAAACATGGAAAACTTGTCACGTGTCGAAACTTAAAGGCGTGGTTAGTCTGCCATAACCCATGGTTTATCTGCCCAATGGTCAACTAACCGCGAATTTTATGAGCATGTGCCCACACTAACAATTTAAACTTAATGTTTACAGTTGGTATGGAAATATTTCTGGTGGGTGTCCCAAAAATGGAGGAGATGCCATTTTTAACTGGAGTTAAACTTCAGTTCTCCAAAATTACTGGAGATGATGTAGGGGACACTGGGCAAAATCTTGTTTTAGCTCTATCTAGAGCTAGATTCACCCAATTTTGGAGTGGCAATAGTCAATTTCGACTATATCCAACATTCCAGACTCAATGGAGTATATTTCAGAGCCATAAGATAGTTTCTCAACAATTTTTTTCATTAGTGTAGTTCTAGGAGCCACTAGGGTCACCAGGAGGCAACAATAGTTTGAGGCCTAGCTAGGGGAGCTACAAGCCTTATTTAGAGACCCAATAATCAATTTTGGATATTTAAGATGTTATGAATCTGATGAGATGGTTTTAAGAGCCTGTAGAGGAATTTTTAAGGCCTATAATATTCAGTAAAGTTACAGGGGCCATCAGTGCCAGCTTTTACCTGTAGCAGTTTAGGGCCTAGCCAGGGGAGCTAGAGACCATATGCAGCGAACCAATAGTCATTTATGAATGAAAAAAGAATTATGAATACATTGATTGAGTTTTAAGAAGATTTTTAGGACTTCTAGAGGTCGAGAAACCATCATAGAAGTTTTCAGTGACCCGAGTGCCAAGGGGTGCCGACATGTGTTGGAGGCGAAACTGGAGTAGCCGAAGGCTATTTTCTGCAAATAAATAGTATATCTTGACTATTTCATACATTTTTAAACCAATGAAAGTGTTTTTATAAATTTTTATGACTTATAGAGCTCGAGAAGCTGAAGGGAAGTTTTAGGCAACCCTGGGCAAACCATGGAGGAAGGCCTAGTTTGGGGATCCAGTGCTCGTTTTGAGCAAATTATCAGTCGATATTTGGTGTCTGATGTGTGTTGAAGAAAATATGTGTGGTTTTAAGGACATAAACATAATTTTTAAGGAGTTAGTTCCAAGGAGAAGCTCAGTGTAGCTCAGTGCACCGATTGAAGGAATCGAGTCTAAGGGAGCCTAAAGTTGTTTGCAGAGTGATGAAAACCATGACAGGGATATAGATGGTATTCCAATCCTTTTGGTTTAGTTCAGTAACCATTGGATTTAAGTGTGGAACTTGTAAAAGAAACTTTACCATAATCCCAAAGAGCCAAGTCAAGATGACAAAGCTCAAAGGAGATGTAGCCCACGATATTCGGGTGAACTCCTAGATTAATTTTTCTGTTGTGTGTGAATATTTTATTGCTGCATTATGTTTTTATTATACATATTAAATTTTAGCAAGAAAAAATGGACATAAGACACTTAAACAGTTAAAAATCATACACCACTTTCAAGCATAAATTCCACAAACTATCAAGTATAAGCTAGATCATTTATTTGTTTAACTGAGTGGGAGGTTATTGAAAAACATAACAAGTTATCCAACCCATTTTCAGATCAAGTTGGTATCAGAGCACTTGGTTGCTTGATTGACATAGAAATATCTTGCTTGTATAACTTGAAAGGTATTTAAACAATGCACAAGATTGACTGTTTTACTGTTTGCAAACTGACTGTTGTTTGATTTTGCTAGAGGTTAAGGGAGAGCTACTGATAGCTAAGTCCAGAAGAGGAAAAGAAGGAAGAAAAGGCTGAATGCATATTCCTTACCCAAAATACCTCAAGGCTACCCTTGAAGCACAAACCCTCTTGACGATTGTTTGTTAAGAAGCTCAAGTTTTTTTCCAAAAGGCTTCTTGAATAAGAGCTTGTCACTACAACCATTTTGTTCGAAAGCTTTGTCATTTTTTTTGAAACTTTGTGAACTTTGTTGAGGTTATTTTGTTCATTTTCATTATGAAAAATTCATCAAGTGAGGTTTCAAAGTCCTCCTCCTTCACAAGATTCTTCGATGAAGACATGAAGCGTGACTTCTACATATTGAAGGACATGGTGCAGATTCTATTTGAAGATAAAAGAGAAAGCACTGAACTTCATGAGAAATTGTTTTCTATAAAGTAAGAGAAGGAAGAAATTCTTCAAAGATTGCATGATATGGAGATGCAGCTCCATCAAGCCCAAGAGGCTTTAACAAAGAACTTGCGTGAAGCAGAGGCAATTCACTCTAAATTGTCTTCAGTTTCCTCTTCAGAAAGATGTGTTGGTTCTTTTAAAAAGCACACTAGAGGTATAGGGTCCAAGTTAATGTTTAAAATGGGCTATGAAGGCAATGGTTTAGGAAAACATGCACAAGGCATGGTTGAACCTATTTTGGTTGAGGAACGACCTAAGAAATTTGGTCTTGGTTATGTGCAATCTAATGGAGAAAACTACAAAGCCATGAAGGCATGTGAGAAAACTTCAAAGAGAACTTTTGTTCCAAGTTCTAATATGCAAACATGTCAAGTTTGTTTTCAAGTTGATTGCCATTTCTTTAAGCCTATGTTGCAGCAAGAATATTGTAGACATGCAGCTTATGGCGAGCATGCGAGTTTGGATAGTTTTCACGACAAGAATGGTGATGTTAGTATTCAAGAGAAAGTTGGAGCCTCTACAAGTTCATATCCTAAAGAAGGAAAAAAGGATGGACATGCAAAGCAGCACAAGAGGTATAAATCTTCCAATAGTCAATTTGATTATGTTTCTGCAAGGCATGACAATTTTTCATGCTTAAATGGAAGAAATATTTGTTGTGCATATTGTGGTTGATTTAACCATGATGTTTCAAGATTTTGGATGAGGAAGAAGGCATACAGGAAGCAGATGAAGCAAAGGAAACTTACAAAGAAAGTGCATAAGACTTGCACACATTTCCAGAAGAGGGGAAATGTTGTTTCCCAATGTTGGACATTGCATCCAATTAATCATCCCAAGCACATGTAGCAAGAGGACCGAAAGACTGGCGAAAGTGGAACCAAGGGTTCCATTATTGATGTGAGAATGGAAGTTTCACATGAATAAGATTTGCAACAGCAACAGTCGCCGTCTAAGTGGCTTGGTGAGAAGTGGTTGGACTTCTTAACATAGTAAGACATACTCATTTGTACATATGCAAATTTTAGTTATGTATGCATGTATATATGCTATGTTCTCATGTTTGTTTGAGCCACCTTGGATCAATGATCAAGGCAACGATGTTCAACTACCTTTCGCAAATTTCTCACCAGAAATTTCTGAGTGAGTACAAGGAAGACAGTTCTTAACAGGAGGACAAGCACATCCAGGAAGGGAAGTGTCGAATACCTTCAATTTGTGGTTCAAAGGCACTATCCAGGCAAGGCAAGTGTCTGGAGGCTGAAAAGAAGAGGGTGTTGTACTCTCATCTACTATACAGATCAGTATATCAGTCTTTTGGGGTCCAAAATATTCCTAATGGGGAGGTGCGATCAAAATTGGATCATGGACCAGAATGACAGCTCAAAATTAAAAGCGTTTGGAAATGTGCCAAAGCTGAGCGACCAGATAGATCTTGTCTTCCTGATTCCGGCACCGCAAACAGTTTGAAAAATCGACATCATATGAAGAAGGTATCGCAGTTTGAAAAGTCCAGTAAACTGCAAAAACTGGACTTTGACGATGTTTGACTTGGCATTTTGGGAAACTAAAAAAAAGAATATTCCAGGGAATATTCCTCAAAATATTCTCGAGAATATTCCCTGAAATATTCCATTCGGTCCAATCAGTAGCTGACATGTGGCATGGTTTCATTGGTCCACTGGTTGACTTTTCAATTAACGGGCCAATAGGAGGTCGCCACGTGGCCCTGGAATGGTTCATTCAATTTTTTTTGGAGCCAGTGCAGATCGACCACATGACCTTCTGCGTAGCAATCCCGTGCCTGACCATCTACGCTACCTTTTGTTTCTTAACATATTACACAGTGCGGTTTTATTTAAGTGTTAACCGTTTATGGTATGGGGGTTTGGGAGGCAAACCCCCCCATATGGCCACGATGCTAAGACCGTGGGCCTAAAACTATAACCGTCAACATTAAACATGGAAAACCTGTCACATGTCGAAACTTAAAGGCGCGGTTAGTCTGTCATAACCCACGGGTTATCCGCCCAATGGTCAACTAACCGCAAATTTTATGGGCATGTGCCCACACTAATAGTTTAAACTTAATGCTTATGGTTGGTGTGGCAGTATTTCTGGTGAATGCCCCCAAAATGGCGGAGATGCCATTTTTTACTGGAGTTAAACTTCAGTTCTCCAAAATTAGTGGAGTTGATGTAGGAGACATTGGGCAAAATCTTATTTTGGCTCTATCTGGAGCTAGATTTGCCCAATTTTCGAGTGCCAATAGTAAATTTCGGCTATATCAAACATTATATACTAAATGGAGTAGGTTTCAGAGCCATAAGAGAGCTTCTAAAATTTTTTTTGCCTCAGTGAAGTTCAAGGGGCCACCATGAGGCAACAACAGTTTGAGGCCTAACCAGGGTAGCTAGAGGCCTTATTCAGAGATCCAATAATAAATTTTGGATATTTCAGATGTTTTGAATCTGATAAGATGCTTTAAAGATCCTGTAGAGGACTTTTTAAGGCCGAGAAGCTTCAGTAAAGTTCCAGGGAAAATCAGTGTTAGCTTTTTCCTGCAGCAGTTCGGGGCCTAGCCAAGGGAGCTAGAGACAATATGCAGCGAACCAATAGTCATTTATGACTGTAAACATCATTTTGAATCAATTGATGGAGGTTTCAGAATATTTTGAGGACTTCTATAGGTAGAGAACATATCAGAGAAGTTTTCAGTGACTCAAGTGCCAAAGGATGCCGACAGGTGTTTGAGGCAAAACTGGAGCAGTCAGAGGCCATTTTTTGCAAATGAATATTATATCTTTACTATTTCAGACATTTTGAAACCAATGAAAGTGTTTTCAAAACATTTTTATGACTTCTAGAGCTTTAGAAGTTGAAGGGAAGTTTTGGGCAGCCCTGGGAAAACCGTGGAGGAAGGCCTAGTTTGGGGATGCATTGCTCGTTTTGAGAAAATTATCAATGGATATTTGGTTTCTGATGTGTGTTGAAGATATTAGGTGTGGTTTTAGGGACAGAAACAAAATTATGAAGGAGTTAGTGCCAAGGGGAAGCTTAGTGTAGCTCAGTGCACCGACTGAAGGAATCGAGTCTAAGGGAGCCTAAAGTTGTTTCCAGAGTGATGAAAACCACGAAAGGGATATAGATGGTATTCTAAGCCCTTTGGTTCTGTTCAATAACCATTGGATTTAAGTGTGGAACTTGTAAAATAAACTTTACCATAATCCCAAAGAGCCAAGTTAATATGACAAAGCTCAAAGGAGACGTAGCCCACGATATTCTGGTGAACTCCTAGATTAATTTTGCTGTTGTGTGTGAATTTTTTATTGCTGAATTATGTTGCTGTTATACATGTTAAATTTCAGCAAGAAAAAATGGAAATAATACACTTAAACAGTTAAAAATCATACACCATTTTCAAGCATAAATTCTGCAAATTGTCAAGTATAAGCTAGATCATTTATTTGTTTAATTGAGTGGGAGGTTCTTGAAAAACATAACAAGTTATCCAAACCATTTTCAGATCATCCATGTACATTGTTCTAGCCCTTTTTACCTCCCAATGATGGGAGGTCAATCATATGAATTATAAATATTCATTTTTGCATGGCGATCTTTAAGAATAAATATACATAGAAAAACCTCATGGCTATGTTCAAATTGACACCAAATTTGTTTGTCACCTTAAGAAATATCTCTATTGTCTTAAAAACTCTTCAAGTTTAGTATGCAAATAAAAAAAAATGTCTTCTTGACATCGGTTTTTCTAGATGCCATTATGACCCCCATGTCTACACTAAGAAAGTAGGAAGTCATATCATGATCCTTGCTCTTTATATTGACGACCTTAACTTCACTAGTAGTGATTCTAAACTTTTAACCCATGTGAAATCAAGCCTTAAGAAGAAGTATGAAATGAAAAACTTAAGATATTTACATTATTTCCTTTTCCTACAAGCATTCGAAACCAATTAATTAATTTATGTTTCCCAATATAGGTATGCATGTGACCCTCCTTACCGATTTCAAATGAATATTGTAAACCAACCCATTCTCCATTTTAGTTTAGAGTCAAAGTTGATACCTCTTGCACTACACCTAAATTCTATGCCACTATGTACCATCAACTAGTTGGTAGCCTCTTATATTTGACTCATACTCATCCTAATATTTCCTTTTTTATTGGTCTTTTATCTTAGTATACGCAAAAACCCCAAGAAATTCATTATAGATTAGTAAAAAGGATACTTCCGAACATACATGGAACAATTCATTTTGAGCTATAGTATAATCTGAGGGGGGGTTCCTTTATTAGTTGGTTTCACTGATTTAGATTGGGATAAAAACCCTAATGATTAGAAAGTCTACTATAGGTTATGTTTTTAGTCTTGGTTTTGGATTTGTCTCTTAGGCTTGTAAGAAGTAGTAAACTATTGTTTTTTATTGAATAGAAGAAGAGTATCAAGTGGTGGTTAATGGAAGTCAATAAGTCTTGTGGCTTCAATAGATCCTTTAATATTTTGGATTATGTTAGATGCATCCAACCACCCTCGATGTGATAATCAAACTTCCATAAATCTCATCAAAGGTCCAGTTTAACATATATGTAGTAAACACATTAAGATGCAAATGCACTTCATAAAAAATACTCCTTAATGATCAATCTATTGAGGTATCCATTTGCCTAATAGATGATCAAATTGTGGAAATTTTCACAAAATCCCTAAGAAAAGTGGATTTTTCCAAACTTTGGTCTATGTTATTAGTTCAAAAAGTTATCATTAAAGGGGGGGGGGGGGGGGGTGGGCGGGGGGGTGGGGTCGTCGGGTGTAGGCTATAATGCCTCCTACCTTCACCTATTGTGTTACCTTTGTAAATCCTTCTATCATATCCCAAGTTTTTCTTAAAGGTGGTTGCTAGGATATTTAGACACTTAGGCATTAATCATTTCAACTTGGTTTAATGTATCTATTGGGTAGTGCGTTTTTTTAATATGCATTAGTTTATTTGTAATTCCTTGGTCACAATAGGTTGTAAAAATATAGTGATATGAAGACTTATATTCTCTATGATGCTAAAGGTTATTGATCTAAGGATTAATACCCAATTAGTCCATTATATTTATTTTAATAGCATGGAGGGAAGGTGATTGTGCATTATCAATTATTAGAAACTATCTTGTGCAAATTTTCTTTCTACTTAATAAAATTTCCTCAAGTGGCCATGTTGGCTAGGGTTGTAAACTATTTCACTTTTAAAGGGTTTTAAACATATAAAAATATTAGTGTTATTCTATGTGATCTAGTTGTGCGACTGGTTAATAAAGGTATTCATTCTATATGGAATATCCCATTTTCATTTCCTGGCTTTTTGCCTCCATTTTTGGTGATATTCAACCCACAATTTCCATTTTTCACAATTTTGTGGAAAATGGAGGTTTAGCCCATGGCTTTATAATTCTAGTTAAGGAATTCTCATTGTAATGTAATTTGTGTTAATGGATTAGTGGTTTTGGAAGTTGCAAGATCAAATATATTGTTTTATAAACAATGAAGTTGATTGATGATGACAATTAGAGTTGTAACTCGAAACATTTTGATGGTTTTCCTTATCTAGGTTTCTAGTGAATCTCTATGTAATATGTGATTTCCACTGTTATAATTTTCTATTTATAAGGAATATATGTATTCATTTCATCACTTTATAAGGTTTGAAAATTACATTAAATACATACATGTGCAAGAATAACTAAAAGATTAAATAAGCTCCAAGGCTTATATTCATGAGTTAGTGGTGATATTTCCACGTTTTTTCTAGTGAGTCAATGCAATGTGTAAGTCCCAAATTAAATTCGTAGGGTTTCATGCACAATAAAACTACACCACTCACTCTACACTAAGTACCATCCTCAAAATGAGGGAAACTACTAGAGAGTTTTCTAAGGAGTTATTTACAAAGAGAAAACCTCAAGGTTTTACCTATTAATAATTATCATATAAAGAATTTTGAAAATCACTAAAATATCTTCATGTGAAAAGATATTTCATATTCATATTCATAAGAAAAACTAGGTGATCATTAATATATTGTTTCATACTCATAAAATAATGTTTTCAAAATGTAAAAAAAAAATAAATCATTAATCAATTGATAAATTAATTCATATATCGATAAGCCTACACATAAGACTAATATTTGAATTCCATACCATATGTTTTATCTATTGGAATCATATCCAAAGGTTATTATCATTAATATGATTATCCCATGGCATTCTAACATCTCTTCCACATTCACCTACAACAACTCAAAAGGAAACCAAACATCATCAACATCTTGAGAACAACCATTGTACTATATATTTTTGAGTCTAACAATGTAGTTTTCATTTTTTCATAATAGAAGGAAAATGTTTTAGTGAACAAGTGCCAAATACTAATCCTTTTCTAATGTTAGGTGATCCCTTTTCACATAATTGTTGAAGTAATAATCACTCTAGTTTCTTTCACATGTCTATGAACTTGTCGCTTATTAAGTGAAATGAAGATGGTGTGTTTCAAATTTGATAATACAAACATGAATAAGGAAATGAAGATCAAGTTTTGACTTTAAATTAGAAGAAATTTTTTTGTTTGGAAGTACTTCTAAAAATAGATAAATAACTAGGAGACAATGCAAGGCTACATTGAATGCAAACTACTCCCAAAATTCTATGAGCTTGAGTCTAGTCCTACTATACAAAATCCTGATCTACAAAGAGGTGCTTTAATGTAAAAAAAATTCCCAACTTAGAATTTATGGATGTATGATCATAATGACTGCCACACATGATTAATAAATGTATTCCAATTTGGCATAACCTCTTCACCTTCCTTTGGTTTATTATGACCCCATTTGGATTTGAGGAAAATAATAATTAATGGAGTGGGTTGTGAAGAATATTCCACTATTGATACTAAGATCCCATACTATATCCCGATTTCATTATCAATCATGAAATGATCACTAACAATAATTTGGTGAAATATGTTAATCATCCAATGAAGGTCGTTACATATAACCCCCTAATCATGGTTTATCATTGTGACAATGCATAGGGAATTGAAAATAGGAGTAAGCATGCTCACTATATTCTCCACTTGCGACCAAAAATAATAATATGTGTGACTATGATAAATTCCTTAACCTATTTACCATCACCAAAATGTGTTTTTCCACCTTTTCCAATTAGGGGAAATTATCATCTCTCTAGGTGCGAGGTTCACTTTTAAGAGGTGGTCCAACAGTATAAAGATGGAAGAAAATATTGTCTTTACACATCAAATAATATGCAAGAAAATATTGTCTTTACACATTTGAAAATGCCAATAACGAGACCCCTAAATAAATACCATTAAAGAGACCCTAGGTAATTAGTGTATTCATCCAAAAAAGTGTCAATAATTTCAAGTCGTCAATAGGATGAGGAAAAAATATCTTTAGATTGTCCTGCATTAAGCCCTTTATTTTGAAAATACTACATGGTGGTGGTCTGATCTGAAAATGGAAGGTACTTGAAAAGGGTGTAGGGTATCCATTTTCAATTATGTAAATGAGTGCAAAAATACTGTAAGTTTAAATCTGAAAATGTGAGAACTTCATATTTCTAATACAGAGATAGACTGTAGGGGAATTTACCGGATATTTCACCTTTCAAAGAAAGGATGAATCTAGAGGCTACTTGGCCCTCTTACAGACTCTGCCTAAAGAAATAATAGAAGTAAACACTCAGATTTAATTAAAATGATCTTGCTTTAAACTTGACGTTATGCGGAAATTTAGCTTGCAAATGGCGTATGTCTTTTCACTGTTTATGTATCTTAAGTGTAATTGTTTTTGCTGAAAATTAACATGGGTATCAGAAAAAATATTCAGCAATATAATATCAAAACACAATAGTAATATAATATAGGATTTCACCCCAACTCTTGGGCTACATCTCCTGGATCAAGCCTCCCAAAATGGGCTTGTCCTCTTGTATTAAAAGCTCTCAAATGCAATACAATATTATAAGTGTCTCAATAGACAAATATGAATATATAAACTGATTTATAAGGCATGAAAAAGCTAATAATTTCTTTTCAAATTCACTAAACAGTGAAAGATTACCATAAACAGTGATTTCTTCATCAATGTCCTGCTGGTGCTTTGAACTTCTCTGCAACTGTTCAGGCTGTAGAAGTCCTAAAATTCCTTTGAAACCACTTCCAATGGCTTCATAATGTCAAAATTATCTGAAATAGAGCTTTGGTTCACCTCAAACTGATAACCACAACTCAAAACAGCTCAAACCCCAAAATGGCCATGGTGGCCCTGAAAACTCTCCTAAAGGTTTTCGGCCTCTGAAAGTATTCAAAAAGAGCTAATACCTATTCCAATGGCTCTGTAATGCAGGAAATAGTCGAAAATGACTTTTGGTTCACCAAAAACGGTTAACCACGGCTCAACCAAACTCAAAACCCAAAATGGCCCTAGTGGCTCAAAAAGCTTCTCCGAAGCTAAACAGGCTGAAAATGAGCTCCAATGGCTCTGAAACCTGCGCCATTCAGTCCAAAATGCTGAGAACATATGAAATCAAAAAAAATTTCATTCCAAAAGGTTGAGTAATGAGAAAGTTATGACTAAAACAACTTTGCCCCAATTTCCTCCACTAAATGTGGGGCAACTGCCAGTTAACTCCACTAAAAGTGGAAGTCCACCTAAATTTGGGAGCGCCTCCAGAATCTCCGCCATATTAAACTCCACTTAACTAAAGCTTAATTAAATATTAAAATTGAGATTAGGCTCCTTAAGCACTCTTAATCATTAAGCTCCCACATTGGTCATATGATGAGGTTCCATGGGAGGAGGGCTGGCCCCTCCGTGCTCCACCGGACCCACTCCACTAAAAGTGCAATAACTTCTTCATATGGTGTCTGTTTTTCGAACCGTTTATGGCGCCGGAATCAGGAAGACGAGACCTATGAAACCATCTTGGTTTTAAAAAAATTTAAACATTTTCAATTTTGAGTTTTGTTTTTCATGGCTTGGACTTGAGCTCCTGATCACACCTCCCAAATGAGAGGATTTTGGACCCCAAAAGCTTAATGAAATTATGAAACTGAAATGTAGTACAGAAAATGAGAGAACAACGACATCCTCTTCTCTTCAGCCTCCAAAAATTTTCCTGAATTTCCAACTGTTCACATGGTGAATTTTGCTGAATGAGCCACGTACTTGCGCTGAATCTCGACCAAGTTTTCTCGCCATACCAATCTGCCATACTGAAACCAGCAATGACACTTGCTGAAATTTGTGCCCTCTTTGCTTGCATGCCTTTCCAACTCATGGAATCTTGCACTGCTTTGCATTGACACTTCGTTCTCTGCACCAAACGACACCAAAGGCATCTTGTGCAACATACGACATCAACAACTAGTTGACAATGAAATGTGTTATACAAATGACACACAAAATCTGTAAAAAAAAGTGTGCACACAACCGACACAAGTAGATAAACATGTATGACACAATCGACACAAGTCGATAAACAACAAGATACATCTTGACAAACATATGTGTATGTATCATGTACAATGAACTATATACAGTTCTCTAATTACACATACAACCTCTATGTACATGTGCAACTTCAACTCTTCTTTTCAAATACCAACAAGTACATCATCCCAAAAACATGTGGGTGATTAAGAGCTGAACCAAAAGACATTGCTGCAACATAAATGAGTATCATACTCATCTTTTACACCTCCATGGCGAAATTTTGCAACAACAAAGAAATTCCTTCAACTGAAACTGCTTTTACATGCAATCTTGCATCAACTTTTCAACTGAAATACATGCATACCAAACTGAAATTTGCATCTACAAAATGAGTATGAATTACTGCATTAAGAAGTTAATCCACTTCCTACCAAGCCAACTCCATGGTGTCTTTTGTTGCAACCGCAATTCTTCATGTGAATCTTTCATTTCCACATTGATAATGGACTCCATAGATCCACTTACGCCAAGCTTTTTTTCATCTAGTTGCATGTGCTTTGGACGATTTGTTGGATGCAAGGACCAACAATGAGAGACATCATGTCCCTTCCTTTGACAAAATGTGCAACTCTTAAGCACTTTCTGAGAAAGTTCTCTTTGCCTTTTCTGCTTCTTGTGTGCTTTCTTTTTCAACCAGCATCTTGAAGCAACATGGTTAACTCCACCACAAAATGTGCAACAAAATTTTCTTTCATTTGAACAAGCATAATTATTATTCTTTGCTGAAACATAATCAAATTGATCATGTGAATAATTATACCTCTTTTGCTACATGGAATGTCCATCCTTTTTGTGTTCGAAAGACGATGAACTAGTAGAGGAGACAACTTTCCTTTTCAGACTTTCATCACTGTTCTTGTCTTGAAAACTGCTTACATTTTCATGCTCGCCATAAGCGACATGTTTACCTTCTACTTTCTGCAATGATGGCTTCAAACAATGGCAATCATCCTTAGAAATTTTTTGACATAAATGCATTTGAGAACTTGGAACAAAGGTTCTCTTTAAATTTGCATCACATTCTTGAATGCATGTGCTCAAAGCTTCGCCATTAAGTTGCTCATAGCCAAGACCAATATTCTTGGGACGCTCCACAACACAAATAGGCTCAACAATGCCTTGTGCATGCTTTCCCAAACCTTTTCCTTCTTGATAGCCCATTTTCAACATCAATTTGGACCCAATACCTCTTGTATGTCTTTCAAAAGAACCAACACACTTTTCAATGGAGGAAATTGAAGACAAGTTGGAACGATTAACCTCTTCCTCACGCTTGTTCTTGGACAAAGCTTCTTGAGCTTCAAGGAGTTGTTTCTCCATGTCATGCAACCTTTGAAATATGGCTTCTTTCTCATCCTTCATAGCCAACAATTGTGCATGAAGCTTAACACTTTCTCTTTGATCCTCAATGAGAATCTGCACCATGTCCTTCACCTAAAAGAACTCATTCTTCATGTCATCATTGAAGAATCTTGTGAAGGAGGAAACTTCACTTGTAGAAGAAGTTGAAATTATGTAAATGGTCAATTTAACAAAAGGAACTTCCAAAAAAAAGTTCTCAAAGCTTTCCAACAAATGACAAGCTTTTAACTAAATGTCAGTAAAGACCCCTTCTTAATCAAGCAGCCATAAAACAGTGAGATTGACTGTTTTAACACCTTTTGCACAAAAGCAAATTCTCATCCAATGCTCAACCTAAGCACAACCAAGCTTAACCTAAGCTCTGATACCATATGATCTGAAAATGGAAGGTACTTGAAAAGGGTGCAAGGTATCCATTTTCAATTATGTAAATGAGTGCAAAAATACTCTAAGTTTAAATCTGAAAATGTGAGAACTTCATATTTCTAATACATAGATAGACTGTAGGGGCATTTACCGGATATTTCACCTTTCAAAGAAAGGATGAATCCAGAGGCTACCTGGCCTTCTTACAGACTCTGCCTAAAGAAATAATAGAAGTAAACACTCAGATTTAATTAAAATGATCTTGCTTTAAACTTGACGTTATGCGGAAATTTAGCTTGCAAATGGTGTATGTCTTTTCACTGTTTATGTATCTTAAGTGTAATTGTTTTTGCTGAAACTTAACATGGGTATCAGCAACAATATTCAGCAATATAATATCAAAACACAACAGCAATATAATATAGGATTTGACCCCAACTCTTGGGCTACATATCCTGGATCAAGCCTCCCAAAATGGGCTTGTCCTCTTGTATTAAAAGCTCTCAAATGCAATACAAGATTATAAGTGTCTCAATAGACAAATATGAATATATAAACTAATTCAGAAGGCAGTAAAAATCTAATAATGCCTTTTCAAATTCACTAAACAGTGAAAGATTACCGTAAACAGTGATTTCTTCATCAATGTCCTGCTGGTGCTTGAACTTCTCTGCAACTTTTCGGGCTGTAGAAGTACTCAAATTCCTTTGAAACCACTTCCAATGGCTTCATAATGTCGAAATTATCTAAAATAGAGCTTTGGTTCACCTCAAACTGATAACCACAACTCAAAACAGCTCAAACCCCAAAATGGCCATGGTGGCCCTGAAAACTCTCCTAAAGGTTTTCGGCCTCTGAAAGTCTTCAAAAAGAGCTAAGACATGTTACAATGGCTCTGGAATGCAGGAAATAGTCGAAAATTACTTTTGGTTCACCAAAAAAGGTTAACCACAGCTCAACCAAACTCAAAACCCAAAATGGCCCTAGTGGCTCAAAAAGCTTCTCCGAAGCTAAACATGCTGAAAATGAGCTCCAATGGCTCTGAAACCTATGCCCTTCAGTCCAAAATGCTAAGAAAATACGAGATCAAAAAAAAAATTTGTTCCAAAAGGTTGAATAATGTGAAATTTATGACCAAAACAACTTTGCCCCAATTTCCTCCACTAAATGTGGGGCAACTGCCACTTAACTCCACTAAAAGTGGAAGTCCACCTAAATTTGGGAGCACCTCCAGAATCTCCACCATATTAAACTCCACTTAACTGAAGCTTAATTAAATATTAAACTTGAGATTAGGCTCCTTAAGCGCTCTTAATCATTAAGCTCCCACACTGGTCATATGATGAGGTTCCATGGGAGGACGGCTGGCCCCTCCGTGCTCCGCCGGACCCACTCCACTAAAACTACAATAACTTCTTCATACGGTGTCCGTTTTTCGAACCGTTTATGGCATCGGAATCAGGAAGACGAGACCTATAAAACCATATTGGTTTAAACTAATTTTAAACATTTTCAATTTTGAGTTTTTTTTTCATGGCTTGGACTTGAGCTCCTGATCATGGTCATATCCTTCTTCATAACGGGATATGTCCACCTACATCATGGGGGCATATGACCATAGTTCATCCCACAAACATATTGGTGGAACCAAAGCACATAATAAATCACCTTTTAATCATAATTTCAATTAGATTTCCTCATAACTAATGGGAATTTCCAATAGCTAAGTTGATGGGAACAATTTCTCCTTACCCTAGTAACCTGCATTTTGCATGAAATTATCCTTCAATGTATAAATTTCACTTATAACTTCTAATTTTTTGAGCTACGACACCCCCTTAATTTTTCCAAGGAGCCCCTCTCTGGTACCTGTTGTCAAATTTAGGGGGGAATTTCCATCATTCCCATCACTAAGAATTTTTTCAAATAGTTATTGGGAAACCTACACATTTCTTAATCTTCCCCCAAATTTGGCCCAATCTGGCCCAATCTTGAAAACTAGGCTTCGTTACCACCTTGTAATCTCCCCAACCCCTAGTCACAACAATGCTACCACACACAAACAAAGAGGTATTGCAAATTTCTCATTGTAGAATCCTCATAACCTAGGCTTATTTCCTAAGCCCTTGTGACCATACCAACTTGTTGCCAATTTCTTGTAGCCAATTATAGATTGTATATATGTCCTCATACCTTTACCTATTATACCATGGAAAATCCCCTACACCTGGCATTGATTACTTCGGTTACAATTAATAAAAATATATTGTTGATAATACCTGACTTTGAGCATCATGTGTAATTTCAATATAAATTCATATAATTTAATCATTCACATAAACATAATAGGTTTCACAAAAACAACATAATATTAAGTTAATTAAAACATCACGTGGTTACATGAATACAATATATACCCAAATTAGGGTTTATAATTAAAACACATAATTATATAGGAAAATACATATAAAATATATCATTATACATCATTCAAGCACAATGAGATAAATTACACATCTATACCAAGCCCCATCAAGGGTTTATAACAAAATAACTTATAATCATAAAGCATGGAACCAAACCCTAAATAATTTTTTCAAGAACAACATAGAACATAAACATAAATAAGTACACATGGCACACGAGCACTTATCTGTAATTGGAAGCCAACTGGTTATGAAATCTCCACATTCCACCAAGCCCTAGACCATGTGGTTCATAATCTCAACCATGAGTTACCCCCGAGCTGGGATTACAACTCTGGATGAAACAATGTAAACACCGAATAATGATAACAAATACTAGCCAAGGCACCAACCCCATCAGCCTCAATCTATAGCCACAAGATAATATTCCCCTTACCTACATCCAAGTAGCACAACCCAAGTCCCTCAATGATGCTCACCTTCGAGGGCGCCTTATAGTAGCTAGGAAAAATCTCAATCTACAGGTACATCATCTTTGTTTCTCTATGGATGTCCATGTACCCTACTAACTAAATCGAATAACACTAAGTCAATTATAGTGCCTAAGCACAAGACTCACTAACTGTCTCTGAACTGAGTTCCCCACTAGAACTCTATGACCACCAAGCCATATCTAGATCCACCAAAATCTCAAAGCCACTAAGGCTCGCAAACTATGATGTATCCAATTCGGTGTGAATTATTTCCTAAGAACAAGACTCATTCATTATATATTAATTGAGTTCCCCACTAGAACTCTATGGTCACCGAACCATACCTAGATACACCAAAATGTCAAAGCCACTAAGGCTCACAAACAATGATGTATCCAATTCGGTGTGAATAATTGAGTAACCACACCTCCGCTAGTTTCAAAGTATATCCCATGACTCACTATGTTTTTTCTCATCCAATTTCTGTGAGTCTGAATAATTTCTTAATCACTTAACTTCAATCACCTTTGTATGCATGGCTTCATATCTCTATGTTGCACTAACTAAGGCCACATGGCCCCAGGTTCCTTTTTTACCAAAAATACCACATTGTTTCCTTATCCCTAGAATTGTTTCCCCCATACTCTTTTCCGTGGAGTGGGATCCACAACTAGCGGTTATTTTATTAATATATGCATAATTACATCTACAAGATTCCCAACCTCAGATCCATTAAATTAGGCAAATCTACTCGGACACACTAGCCTCCAAAAATGTATACATATATACATGGGAATGGAGGCCCCCAAAATAACCCCGACTCACCATCTTAACCATCACATACATCTGGCTCACTGGAAAATACATATTATACATTATTACACTAATCATTCCAAGGGGGAACTAGGGGTGTTACAACAGAGCTATAGTTACAGTAAAAAATCAGGCTTCACCTTTGGGTCGAGCAACATTTATCATTTTTGAGTTGGCATTTGGGATCTAGTAAAGTGGATAAATTTCTAATATGTGGCCTCACCATTACTTTAATTAGTTCAACCTTCCTTTTCCTTTGTTTATATCAATTTAATCACCTTTTCCATGGTTCAATTTTGATTCTCCATATTATCTAGTTTTTGGGCTTTGCCTTTTTTACATATATTTCTATTATCTAGCATTTTTGGGTTTTCAAATTCTCAAGCCTCACAAATTTTTGGAGGGTTATTTTTTTTGTCTCCTCCAATCCTTGCAATTCACCATCATTTCAAGCCCTCTCTTGATCTTTCCCCTTTGTATTGGGTCTCGCTTCGATAATTCTCTTCAATGTATAGATCACCCTCCTCCCACCCTTCTCTCATTTTTAACAATTCTCCCCTCACCTTTCAGAATAACCTCTCTCTTCATGCAACCAGAATTCCCTGTCAACAAGCTCTTGTTCACTGAAAGGTAATGTATTAACAGGAGCATGGAAATTAGGGATGCATATGGGATCATATTAGAGTTGAACGTTTGGAAATGCAATTTAGGAACTTACCCCACCTCATATCCAAGCAGAAATATCACACAAGTTGAGAGGGAAATAACTAATCAATGGTTCCTTCCTCTGATACATAGGTTCTAGTGGATATGGCCTATTGGGCTTTGAATTCATGTCACACATGCAAATTAAACAATCAATACATGTACATGGTGGGCCTCTATTGGCACATGAACTATCCACTGGGAAAGGTCTTATTGGATAGGCACAAAAACCGAGAAGACCTCCTCCTGTCTATGGAACACTTGCATCAACACATGGCATACCTAAATCATCAACTAGAGAACAACAAAAATCTCACACACCCTTAATTCTACTGGTTATTCATTGGGAAGCAACAAGGAGCCTATTCTAAATGCATCCGGAGATTTAGATTCCTCCTCCTAGTTATTTTCCTCTTTCTATAATTTTAGTTTATTAATCTGAATTTCTTTTATTTTCCTCAATGCCTTGACAACCCGATATTCAGAATATATATTTTAAATTTTAACTCTTAAGAAATATTATTTCTTCTCACTCTTACAATATATATTTTTAATTTTGACTCTTCAAGAATATTGTTTCTTCTCACTCTTACGTTCATGGATGTGGATGTCGTATCAAAATGTTATATATTTTGAATTTTAACTCCTAAGAAATATTATTTCTTCTCACTCTTACAATATATATTTTGAATTTTGACTCTTCAAGAGTATTATTTCTTCTCACTCTTACGTTCATGGATGTGGCTGTCCTATCAAAATGTTATGCATTATCTGTAATATTTTATTAAAAATAAATACTAATATTTATTTTTTATACATTCTCTATAAAATAAAATGTTTGTAACCACTTCCTTAGTGGTTGACAAATTGTTAAAGCTGTTGTTAAGAAGTTAAACATTATTATTATTTTTATAAACATAATATTTGAACAAAAATTAATTTTGGTTTTGAAATAAAAGATTTACTTGTGAAATTAGTTTCATAAGTAAAGAATGATGGTAAAAAGTGAATTCAAGATTTGGAGTTAGTTGAATAGAAAAAAAGTTCCACAGTTACCCAAAGAAACTCTGAGATAAATAGGGAATTTTCAGGAGCTTTGGGGGTGGGAGAACTGAGAAGGAAATTGTCTTCCTGAGAAGTAAATCCCTGTAGGGGAGAATTTACAGAGGAGACCTTTTTCACTAGAATTGGAGAATTGGACCGGATTGTCTCAAGATTCTCTTCCAGATTTCTGTATTCAACCGAGACTTAGTCTTGAGCTCGGGGGAGAGTTGGAGGACGTAATTGCCCCACTCGTGGAAGGGAGGAAATCACGCATCAGTCAGAATATTATACAGATGAGTAGTAATCTGTTTGTTTCTTATGTTAGTAATATTTTCTGGTTTTCTGTTCCTAAATAAGCATACTGGAAAGTTACTGTAGATTTGAATGTTTACTGGAGCTAATAACTACATTAGGAGACCTTGCAGGCAGGAAGAAGCTTGAGAAAGGAATGTTATTAAGTAGGTAAATAATAATATTTCTTGTTTTTTATTTCTCTGTGCAACTATAAGTTTCTTCTTCTCATCAAATGGAGTAAACTAAGGCTAGTAAGAACTGTTAAAAGAGACTCTGAGACCAGAATCTGAGTTGGTCATCCTTATCCAATGATAACACACGGACTGGTAGTGGTCCGGCCACTTACTAATACATTAATTTTCTAGTACACTTTGAATACATAGAGAAGCAAATAGAATATCAGGCAAGAGAATAACGAAATGTAAACAGAGTGTACATTGCTAGAAATACGAGATAGAAAACAATCTACAGGATAATGAAAAATTCCCTACAGAAACAATGAAAATTACTTTTATGTTATTATCAAGACAAAATGGCTAATAGTAATGCATGCAAAGGAGAAATCATTAATTATGTGTGCTATCGAGGATGAGCCTCCGCGCATGCATTTAAATACAATCATAATATAATACAGTATACAGAATTTCCAACCATGGGCACGCCAACTATGAACTTGAAATTTAATCATCAACTATGTAGAAATAACAACAGAGACTACACGATAAATTTCAGAGAAACATTCAACATTGTAAATTATTGACGTATAATACATATCGAATTTCATGTAAGCCCATGAGTCTATTCATTTAAAAATAATAATTATTAGTCATTTGTGCGGGTGTAAAAACCCCGACCCTCCGAAGTGGTAACCATATTTGCAACACAAGAAAATGAATAAATATAAGTAATATTCTTTAATAAAATTATCAGAGTTAACTATTTATACAGTATGAGGCTGAGGCCTAAATCAGAGACAAAACCTTACGCTCAGAGAGCTAGGGTATTACTTTAAAGGAAATAAATATAAACCCCAAAACGAGCAATAACTTCAAGGGTAGAGACATCCCAGAATCTAAGATTCAAGACTACCGCTCAAGAGTTCTTAGAGAGGAAAAACGATAACATTGCATGGCCGAAACTAAACCTAAACGTTTGCAAGCATAGGGTTGAATCCAAGAACTGATAGGGGTACCTGTGTAGCAAAGCAGGAATCTATTTAGAACCTGAAGCTTGGGGTTAAGCGCATATTCCGGGTAGAACTCTGAAATTGTAGAGGCAGAATAACAATACCTATTAATAAAGACCACAGAGGCGATTAATGTCACAAAGGCAAAGGCTAAATACTATATTTCATCTTGTTAATATACCTCAGAACGAAAGGAGAATTTTATGCAAGAATATAAACAATACCTGAGGAGAACGAGTTGAATAAAAGTGTGCCAAGGCCGAGCTGAAGATGCATTAAACACATACGCAGACCCAACGAAAAATTAAGCTCAGTTATGAAATTTATAACCAGAATCAATGAAGAAGGACATAGAATTTGTAAATTACCTAATAGAGTCTATATTCAGTGCTGGCAAGAATCCAACTCAACGATCTAGTAGTGGCAGGGGTGGATTACCAGTTATCAAAAGGGCCGAGCAACCTCCTTTTTGCACAACTGTTGTATCAGTGCTGATAAGGCCATAGGAAACGAGCATGGTGGAAAAAACCTAGAGCCACAGAGCAGAACCCCAGTATTGACGAGCGAAAGAATGACAAGGAGAAGCGGTTACGAAGCATAGCCATTAGCTAACCCTAATGCATGCTCACCATCCAATCTAAATCCAGTTCGACGGTAGATGGACCACTAGTTGCCAATCAATCTGGGTAAAGCAGGCCAGCTGTGGAAGGATCAGCAGATCCGTAAAGTATAATTATCCTTCGTACATATAATTCATATGTATTAATTGCCAAGGTAAGGTCGATGCGAATATCAAGTCAGGCATGGTGCGGTTGCATCAATGCAAGTTGAATGAAATATTAAACAAACCTATGGTGTAAGTTGTATGGCCAGTTACATGGTCAAGATCCATTATATACGAATGATATATAATCCAATTCACATGTGTGCCAACTTGAATCAGTACCATAGCAATAATACGGTAAGAAAGACTTTAAACCCAAACGTATTAAAATGTAATGAGTTGACATTTGAATATGATAGATTAATCAATAAGGACTATGCTTAGTAAATAGTATAATATCTCATGCATAAGCAGTAAATGATTATAATATTTTTTTTTTTGTTTGTTTTTACTTATGTTATTTTTGTATAAAATTTTATTGGTTGACATGTTACAAGTGGTATCAGAGTAGCGTTACAATGCTGAGAGCCTATGGGTCAAATAACGTTAAACTATGTGTTACTAATGCACTCAGATGGAAAGATTAACAGGACAAATGAGAAGGACACCCTTACAGCAGCCACCTCGAAATGCTGGGGAGACCCAACCCCAACAGGAAAGGAATCCTGAAATGTGGGTTTAGTTGGGGGTGGAACAACATCAACAGACTAGCAGGCTGTTAGAATAATAGCAACACCAAACCAGTATCCTGTTAACCACAGTGCAACAACTGCAAGAAGAAATGGAGAGAGTACGAAATGATAATGCAAGATTGATGCAGGGGCAAGAGAGAATTTTGAAAAGCCTCTCAGATAAGAAAAAGCAAGGAATTGAGAAACCTAGTACTGATAGAGAATTTCAGGAAGGAAACGAACAACCAGCGGGAGATTGGGATACAGGGCGAAAAGAAAGAAGCCCGTCTCAGCGAAGTAATCGAAATAAAAATCTTAATGAAGCCAAATCTGAAAATGTCACAGAACAAAAGGAAAGTAAAAAGCAGAAGATAGAGCTGCAAGGTGAATTTAGAAAGATAAAGCCACCCACCTTTGATGGAGTGGAAGAAGAGGTAGCAGAGGCGTGGCTAATTAATATGAACAAGTATTTTCAAGTGTATGACTACAACAGCAATCTTAGGGCCCAATTAGCTATTTACCAGTTAAGGGAAAAAGCCACCTTGTGGTGGGAAGAAGTGAAGAATGTTCGCGGAATAGAACATCACGAAGTAACGTGGGATATGTTTCAACATTTCTTTAAGGATAAGTACCTGAAACAACGCTTTTATGATGAAAAAGCCCGAGAATTCCACGATTTAAAACTCGGACAACAAAATATGGACGCGTTTATCACTAAGTTTACTTCATTACTGCGTTGCGTACCTTACTTAAGGGATGAGAAAGCTAAAGTACAAAGGTTCCTGAGCAGTTTACCCACTCACATGAAGGAACGTATAGAGTTTGTAAATCCCAAAACAATGGATGGGGCCATTAGAAAGGCCAGAATGTGCTATTAGCAAGCTAAAGCCAAGACAAATCAAGGAAAAGGATGGCAGCCAAGGAAAGAAAACAAGAGTAGTGCTAGTTTTAAAAGAGGCAAAACCAGTAATTTTAAAAGCACAGCAAAGAGCTCAGTCAGTAGGCAATTTGGTAAGAACCATCAGAGGGTAAGGTGGCCTATAGAAGATAAAACCGTGGAAGCTTCTAGTAAACCGGAGCAACCTCAAAACCAGAAGCCACCTTTACAGTGCTGGGGTTTTGGTGAGGCACACTATTATCGAAACTGCCCACAGCGGGGTAGAAATGAAACATTAACTAATCTGTAGGAAGCCTCAACAGTGGGAGATGTTGCTAGAAACATACCTAGAATCAATTCAGCATTGGAGGATCAACAAGCAGATTACCAACCTACCATGATTGAACTAGAAGGTAAGCTGTTAACTCAAACTATTTCTATTTTGGTAGATCCGGGAGCCAGTTTAAGTTATATCATTCCTAAATTGGTAGAGAGTTGTAAACTGCAAACTCAAAAATTTAGGAAGTCATGGTTAGTCCAGTCGGCTACTAGAGCCAAGAGAAAAGTTAGTGCCAAGATACCAAATTGTGCACTACAGATCAGTGGATAACAATTAACTATGGATTTGAATATTTTTCCCTTGGGATCTTATGATGTGTTGCTTGGCATGGATTGGTTGGAAAGGCATTGGACTTTAGTAGATTGCAAGGAGAAGATTATCTACTACATAAATCAGGATGGAACCCGCCAGGAAATTCAAGGAATTAAGAAACCTGTACAGTTGCGCCCAATTACAGCTTCCCAAATGGGTAAATGTATGAGGAAGGGATGTCAACTGTACGCTATACAAGTGGGTTTCTCTGAATCTAAGGAAAAGGCTCTTATGCTGGAAAATATTCCTATAGTGCAGGAATTCAAAGATATATTTCCAGAAGAGATACCAGGTCTGCCACCTAGAAGGGATATAGACTTTACAATTGAATTGCTACCAGGAGCATCACCAGTATGAAGAGCACCCTATCGAATGAGTGGGCCAGAATTAATCGAGTTAAAAATGCAGCTTCAAGAATTATTGGACAAGGGATATATACGACCAAGCGTATCTCCTTGGGGAGCACCTGTGTTATTTGTTAAAAAGAAGGACGGAACTATGTGAATGTGCCTGGATTACCGTCAGTTAAACAAATTGACCGTCAAGAACAGATATACCTTACCACGAATTGATGATCTGTTTGACCAAGTAAGAGGAGCTACTGTATTCTCAAAAATTGATTTGAGATTAGGTTATCACCAAATCCGGATCAAAGACGAAGATATACATAAAACTGCCTTTCGCATAAGGTATGGTCATTATGAATTCGTGGTGCTACCTTTCGAGCTGACTAACGCACTAGCCACTTTTATGAGACTGATGCATAGTATATTTCACCCTTATTTGGATAACTTTATGCTAATTTTCATTGACGAAATTCTAGTCTACTCTAAGAATGCGGAAGAACACAAGGAGCATTTGCGAATGGTACTGGAGATGTTAAGAAAGCATCAGTTATATGCGAAATTTAGTAAATGTGATTTTTTCAAGGAAGAAATACAATATCTTGGACATGTGATATCTGCAAAAGGTATAGCAGTGGACCCGGAGAAAATCATAACTATCATGGAATGTAAGGTGCCACAAAATGTGGCAGATATACGATCATTTATGGGACTCGCTGGTTATTACCGGCGATTTATTAAAGGATTTTCAAAGATTTCCTTTCCTATTACCTCTCTGCAAAGGAAGGGAAATTTTTTTAAATGGACAAAAGAATGTCAAGACAGCTTTGAAAAGCTGAAGCAATTATTAACATCAGCACCAGTGTTAAGTGTAGCCGATCTGAATAAGGAATTCGAGGTTTGTACGGATGCATGTAAGGAGGGTGTTGGGGAAATTTTATCACAAGAAGGAAAAGTAATTGCATATGAATCTCGTAAGTTAAAATATCACGAGCAATGACATTCAGCCTATGCTTTAGAGTTGACTGCAGTTGTGCACGCCCTTCGGGTGTGGAGACACTACTTACTTGGGAAAATATTTGTGTTGAAGACAGATCATAGCAGTTTAACCAACTATTTCAAACAAGCTGATTTAAACTCCCGACAAGCAAGGTGGAATTCCTTCTTGAGCGAGTTTGACATTGACATGCAGCATGTAAAAGGAAAGGAAAACAGGGTTGCAGATGCATTGAGCAAAAAGCTGCATAACATCTATGAATTATATGTTAACCAAGTTGAATGCAGATTCCTAGATCAAATCAGAAAAGAAGCAGGAAACAATCCTGAATATGAATTTTTGTGGCAGCAAGCACAGGAATCTAAAGAACAAGGAAGGTTGGAAGATTATGAAATCAACCAGGATGGATTGCTGGTTTTCAAGAAAAGAATAGTCATCCCAAATAGAATGGAGTTGAAGACTCTAATATTGGATGAATATCATAGAAGCAATTATGCATGGTATCCTGGATACCAAAAGATGTTGACAGTAATAATAAAGGACTACTGTTGGCCGGGTATGAGAAAAGATATAGCAACCTATCTAAACAAGTGTTTAGAGTGCCAGCAGGTGAAAGTAGAACACCTACATCCGGCTGGGTTAATGCAGCCTATACTAATTCCTGAATGGAAATGGGAAGTGATTTCGTTAGATTTCATCACTGGACTACCAAGATCAAAACGAGGTAATGACTCAGTAATGGTAGTAGTAGACCGATTGAGTAAATTGGCACAATTCATACCAATTCAGTCCACATATAAGATAGTACAGATAGCAAATTTATTTATGCGGGAGATTTTTAGATTGCATGGCATTCCTAAGACTGTTATTTCAAATAGGGATGTAAAATTTACATCAGCTTTTTGGAAAGCACTGTTTATGGGTTTAGGGACTCAAATTAATTTCAGTACTGCGTACCATCCACAAACGGACGGGCAAACAGAACAAGTAAATCAAGTGCTGGAAGACATGTTGAGAATGTATGTTATGCAACAACCGACTAAGTGGGAATAATATTTACACTTAGTAGAATTTGCATATAATAATGGTTATCAAGAACCGTTAAAAATGACTCTGTTTGAAGCCCTATACGGGCGAAAGTGTAAAACTCCTATCAATTGGAGTAGTCCTGAGACCAAGCTCATGCTAGGACCAGACATGCTAGCAGAAATGGAGTTAGAAGTGAAGAAAATCAGATAGAATTTAAAAGCATCTCAAGACAAGAAAAAAGTGTACGCAGATAAAAAGAGATCATATCGTGAATATGAAGTGGGGGATCATGTGTATGTGAGAGTTAAGCCAAAGAAGAGCACGTTAAGATGGGCATATTGTGCAAAGCTAGCTCCCAGGTTTTGTGGTCCTTTCCAAATACTGGAAAGAGTAGGACTGGTGGCGTATCGGTTGGCCCTTCCCAGCCATATCCGAGTACATAATGTTTTCCATGTATCGTTATTAAAGAGATATATTCATGATTTGAGACATATAATCCATTGGCAGAACATTCAGGTAGTGGGTAAGCACAATAGTTAAAAATATTATATGTTAAAGACTTATGTAAACTAATACAAAGTCTATTGTGTGCAGGTAGAATCAGACGGAGAATTTCTGGTCGAGCCTCACAGTATAATCGACCAGAGGGAAATCATGCTCCAGAAATGAGCCATCACCCAAGTTAAAGTGCAATGGAAGCACTTTGGCCCGAAGGAGGCCACCTGGGAGGACGAAAGTTTTGTGTGGGAAGGATATCCTAAACTTTTTGTTGATATGGAGTAAGAACACCGGGGACGGTGTTCTCTTTCAAAGGGGGAAAACTGTAACCACTGCCTTAGTGGTTGACAAATTGTTAAAGCTGTTGTTAAGAAGTTAAACATTATTATTATTTTTATAAACAGAATATTTGAACAAAAATTAATTTTGGTTTTGAAATAAAAGATTTACTTGTGAAATTGGTTTCATAAGTAAAGATTGATGGTTAAAAGTGAATTCAATATTTGGAGTTAGTTGAACAGAAAAACAGTTCCACAGTTATCCAAAGAAACTCTGAGATAAATAGGGAATTTTCAGGAGCTTTGGGGGTGGGAGAACTGAGAAGGAAATTGTCTTCTTGAGAAGTAAATCCCTGTAGGGAAGAATTTACATAGGAGACCTTTTTCACTAGAATTGGAGAATTGGACTGGATTGTCCCGAGTTTCTCTTCCAGATTTCTGTATTCATCCGAGACTCAGTCTTGGAGCTCGGGGGAGAGTTGGAGGACGTAATTTCCCCACTCATGGAAGGGAGGAGATCACGCATCAGTCAGAATATTATACAGATAAGTAGTAAGTTGTTTGTTTCTTATGTTAGTAATATTTTATGGTTATCTGTTCCTAAATAAGCATACTGGAAAGTTACTGTAGATTTGAATGTTTACTAGAGCTAATAAATACATTAGGAGACCTTGCAGGCAGGAAGAAGCTTGAGAAAGGAATGTTATTAAGTAGGTAAATAATAATATTTCTTGTTTTTTATTTCTCTGTGCAACTATAAGTTTCTTCTTCTCATCAAATGGGGTAAACTAAGACTAGTAAGAACTATTAAAAGAGACTCTGAGACCAGAATCTGAGTTGGTCGTCCTTATCCTATGATAACACACAGACTGGTAGTGGTCTGGCCACTTACTAAAACATTAATTTTCTAGTATACTTTGAATACATAGAGAAGAAGATAGCATATCAGGCAAGATAATAACGAAATGTAAACACAGTGTACATTGCTAGAAATACGAGATAGAAAACAAACCACAGGATAATGAAAACTTCCCTACAGAAACAATGAAAATTAATTTTCTGTTATTATCAAGATAGAATGCCTAATAGTAATGCATGCAAAGGAGAAATAATTAATTATGTGCACTATCGAGGATGAGCCTCCGTGCATGCATGTAAATACAATCATAATATAATACAGTATACAAAATTTCCAACCATGGGCACGCCAACCGTGAACTTGAAATTTAATCATGAACTGTGTAGATAGAATAGCAGAGACTACACGATAAATTTCAGAGAAACATTCAACATTGTAAATTATTGACGTATAATACATATCGAATTTCATGTAAGCCCATGAGTCTATTCATTTAAAAAGAATAATTATCAGTCATTTGTGCGGGTGTAAAAACCCCGACCCTCTGAAGTGGTAACCATATTTGCAACACAAGAAAATGAATAAATATAAGTACTGTTCTTTAACAAAATTATCAGAGTTAACTGTTTATACAGAATGAGGCTGAGGCCTAAATCAGAGACAAACCCTTACGCTCAGAGAGCTAGGGTATTACTTTAAAGGAAATAAATATAAACCCCAAAATGAGCAATAATTTCAAGGGTAGAGACATCCCAGAATCTAAGATTAAAGACCGCCGCTCAAGAGTTCTTAGAGAGGAAAAACGATAACATTGCATGGCCGAAACTAAACCCAGATGTTTGCAAGCATAGGGTTGAATCCAAAAACTGATAGGGGTACCTGTGTAGCGAAGCATGAATATAATTAGAACCTGAAGCTTGGGGTTAAGCGCGTATTCCGGGTAGAACTCTGAAATTGTAGAGGCAGAATGACAATACCTATTAACAAAGACCGCAGAGGCGATTAATGTCACGAAGGCAAAGGCTAAATACCTTATTTCATCTTGTTGATATACCTCAGAACGAAAGGAGAAATTTATGCAATAATATAAACAATACCTGAGGAGAACGAGTTGAATAAAAGCGTGCCAAGGCCGAGCTAAAGATGCATTAAACACATACGCAGACCAAACGAAAAATTAAGCTTAGTTATGAAATTTATAACCAGAAGCAACGAAGAAGAACATAGAATTCGTAAATTACCTAATAGAGTCTATATTCAGTGCTGGCCAGAATCCAACTCAACGAACTAGCAGCGGCAAGGGCGGATTACCAGCTATCAAAAGGGCCGAACAACTTCCTTTTAGCGTAACTGTTGTATCAGTGCCGATAAGGCCACAGGAAATGAGCATGGTGGAAAAACCCTAGAGCCGCAGAGCATAACCCCAGTATCGACGAGCGAAAGAATGACAAGGAGAAGCAGTTACGGAGCATAGCCATTAGCTAACCCTAATGCATGCTCACCGTCCGATCTAAATCTAGATCGACGGTAGATGGACCGCCAGTTGCCAATCAATTTGGGTAAAGCAGGCCAGCTGTGGAAGGATCAGCAGATCCGTAAAGTTTAATTATCCTTCATACATATAATTCATATGTATTAATTTCCAAGGTAAGGTCGATGCGAATATCAAGACAGGCATGGTGCTGTTGCATCAATGCAAGTTGAATGAAATATTAAACAAACCTATGGTGTAAGTTGTATGGCCAACTACATGGTCAAGATCCATTATATACGAATGATATATAGTCCAATTTACATGTGTGCCAACTTGAATCAATACCATAGCAATAATACGGTAAGAAAGACTTTAAACCCAAACGTATTAAAATATAATGAGTTAACATTCGAATATAATAAATTAATCAATAAAGACTATGCTTAGTCAATAGTATAATATCTCATGCATAAACAATAAATAATTATAATAATTTTTTTGTTTGTTTGTTTTTACTTATGTTATTTTTGTATAAAATTTGATTAATTGACATCTTACAATGTTATACATTATCTGTAATATTTTATTCAAAAGAAAATACTAATATTTATTTCTCTTTCTATAAAATATATATGCGTTTCCATTACAAGAAGAAACTGAACTTGAAGTGAGATTTAATACATTTATATATACATAACTCACTCTATTTATATAAAGATTTACAATGTGACTGGAATTTCTGAACTTGAAGTGAGATTTAATACACTTATATATACATAACTCATTCTATTTGTATAAAGATTTACAATGCGAATGGTTTTATTTTTCAAAACCAAGCGGGAGAAGATTTTGAGAACATGTACAATATTTTGAAGGATAAGCTTTTGAAGGGTGAATTGTAAGTTGTGTGGAAAATGAATTAACAAAAATATTATTAATTTAGATATCTTTAAATTATGAAGTTGAAATAATCATTTATATAAATGTTTTTGGAATCTGGATAATATTTTGAAGGATATGTTAGAATGGTATGTTTTGGGAAAAGAAAATAAATAAAAAGATTATTAAATGATGAAGTTGGAATTATTGTTATTTTTTTAATATTATTAAGTAAGTTTGATAAAATTATATTTTTTTTATATTTATTTTATTATTTTAGATTTGGGTTGGGAATTGAACTAGTGATTTCATATTAAACTCAGTTAACATAAATAATTATATTTTAATAAGTATAAAATTATATATATATATATATATATATATATATATATATATATATATATATATATATATATTTTTTTAAATATTTAAAATGCACAAATTTATTCACAAATAAATAAATAAATAAGAAAAAAAACATTTTATAGTTAAAAAACATGTATTTTATAATAGTTAAAAATATATGTTTTTTATAATAGATTATAAGTTTAAATCTAAAGACATTAAAAGTCTACACTATACACTTATATAATTTACCCAAAAAAAAATAAAAATCTATAAATAAAAAAAATCTTATACACCAATACTTAACTTAATTATAATTGAAAATAAATTATTGTTATTATAATAATAATTTAAACTTTACACCCAAAAAAATTATATATATAAAAAATTCATTATTTCCATCAATACCAATCTTATTATAAAAATCATTATTCCATATATACAACATCATATTCCAACGTCATATTTCATCGTGTCAAGAACCCACTAGACAGCCTTCAATCAAATTAGTTAAGGCATACCATTGCTAAATTAATGTTATTACCTAAATTAATGGTATATCAAAATATACCAACATCATATTTCTTGGTGGTGTCAAGGGCCTGCGAGACAAGCTTCAATCAAATTAGTTCAGGTGCTAAATTAATGTTATATCAAAATTCTTTATGAGACGGTAAATGAAATCTACGAAATCAGGGAAACGTTAATTAAAATATCTCTAGCTACATATGGTTGATAAGTACACAAATCGACTCTTGGTATGAACTATGAATAACGTTTTTTTTTTAAATTAGTTATGTTTTTTTTTTATGGTGGGGACTATTGTAATTGAAATGGTTTAGATAGTATTAGTTTTAATGATTTATTAGCCTAAATTTTAGGATAGCCAATGTTTTTAGATTCAAGTATATGCAATTTTTTTTCATTTTATTGGCTTCTTCGAGGAGGCTATAAACCTATTTTATATTCATATTTTTCTCTTTGCATTTTGAAATTGCGAAACTAATACTAGCATTAGTTTAAGGCAAAACTAATACTAGCATTAGTTTAAGTCAATAAATGCTATGCACTATATATTATTTCTGCAACATTTTTTAACAAGACTTCCATGGCATGTTAGTACAACACCAACATTCGCCATATCTGAATGTACTTTGACATGCTTCACCACATGCTTCTCCGCTCTTCTTGCTCTTCTCCCTACCTCCAGCCCCTTGCAAGCTCTTCTCCTTGCATTCTCCCGAATTGGGAGAATACTTCTGGCACCTTGCAAGCTGTTCTCTGCTCTTCTCACTCTTCTCCTTGCCTCCGGCCCCTTGCAAGCTCTTCATTGTCCGTCACCTTGCAAGCTGTTCTCCCCTCTTCTCACTCTTCTCCCTGCCTCCCACCCCTTGCAAGCTCTTCTCACAACATTCTCCCGGATCTGAATTCTCTCAGATCTGAATCTAGATCCAAATCTGAATCAGGGTTGACAGAATCAATTTCAAGAAAGCAACAATGTCAAGAAAGCAAGAAAGCAGCAAGGAGTACAGTATTTCCAGAACAATATTTTCAGATTTGCATGAAAGAAATTTCAAGAAAGCAGCAATGAGTATATTATTTCCAAATTTCCACTCAATATCAATCTAGGTTGCCTGTGCTGTTGAAATCTGCCACCTATACTAGTCTAGCTGCCTTTGCCTCCACCTCCACCTTCAAGAATGGTTCAACTTCAATGGGTGTCATCGAGTAAACGGATAAAACTGATGCATCTTCCAGAGCTTCTCTATGCCTCTCCTACCTTTTCCTTTATCTATGATACTTCTACAACTGAAGGATCTGAATCTATGGTGTGGTTTTGTGCTATCCACCAAGGTTGAATGTAAGAAGGGCTAACTGTGTTTGGAATATCTCTTCTTATCTTTACCGGTTAACACTTCCTTTCCATGAAGCCTGCCCCAGGTAATATTTTTCTTTCTCAGGTAAAGGGCGCAAGCAATCTTTCTAATGTAAGGGTGTCAACATAAGGCCTTTATTGGTCTTAGCTCTCCATTAAAGTAATAATTATGCTAGCTCTGCATGGTATCTATGGTTTTGAAAGGTTTTGAAATGAAATTATTCTTGCATGGTTCATCCTCAGTCCTCAGACAAGTAGTTTTACTTGACATATTTTTTACTTATATCTTTCTTTGAATGTTTTTTATGCCCAAATTCCTCCATTGAGAAACCAAAAGAATGACGGAAAAAAACGGCATTATATCTTTCTCGAGAAATACAATTTCTAGAGTACTCTGCTTCCACTTCATAAAACACTGCAATTCTCTCCCTCACAGTGTCAATTGGAATTCCACAAAGCTGGTTGCATCTTTGGTCCTCGCACATTCTAGATAGTGTATTAGAAGAATGTTCTTGAGGAGTTTGCCATCAAGACTAGAAAGTAGATATGACCCCTTTCTTAAGAATTTTTTTACGATGAAAGCCCACTTCCATAAGGATTTTGATCTTTTGTTGAAATGTTGGAGGTTATCCCTAGAACTGAGAGAAAAAAAAAACTTGAACCTCATAGAGTGGCATGGAATAGGTGTGATACCATTTTTTAGTGCCTCCTTCCAATGCAACCAACGCCATCCAACTAAGAGGGAAACTCAAGTTGACCAAGGAAATTAAATGTTGTAAATATTTCATGGTGAGCAGAATAGGTTTGAAAAACAATGCTTGACATGATATATTGGTGTTATTGGCATCATATTTGACCACAGTTTGTGTTAGAAAGACATGGGCATGAAATTCACTTACTTTGTTGTATAGGATAAAAACTTTCAATGCCCTTATTGAAACGAGAGAACTAGATAAGCCATCCGCTTTGAACCATAAGGTTAACACATTGTTTGTAAAACACTCTGCCATCCTAGGTAGCATAAACGAAGAATTTTGTATTGTTTGACTGCAGAACATTCTCCATCCTGATCCATGTATTTTTCGATGGCGAAAGAAGTGCTAGTTACATGTGGTCTCTTGAAAAATCTGGTCAGTTGCTTTGTCCACTCATCGTTACTCGTTGAATGCATTGGAATATAGATGCAAGCACTCCTCTGGATGGATAGAAGAGACAACTAGGATGGCAATCATCAAGAACCCATCTGGAGTTCTCTATCAATCTCCCTCCTCTAATTCCATCAATCCACACATATAGCAAGCCATCTTTGCATCTATGGCAACCATTTTTGAGACATTTGAGAGTTCGCAGTTGAAAAGTTGGAGGATGTTTGTGAAAATCAATGTGACTAAACAACCCTGCAATAAACAACCCTACATCTACCAAGTGACAACATCGAGATTCCATGCAAAACGCAATGTGGATCTCTTTCCAACAAAGGACATTTGTGATTCCAGCCAGTGATCAATATTATATTTGTGTAAATTTATTTACACATAAATATAATATTGATCAGGTGTACATTTATTTATTTTTAGTATCGAAACGCGTGAGCGAGTATCTGATCATCGCCGCAGGGTTTCTATGTATTCGAGCACTAGGTCCCTACTTTTATAAAAACCTTTAGATGTTTTTTCTAACCTGATTACCATTATCATCCTCTACAGGTGTAGACATATTCAAATATAGCATCTCCTTTTACATTAGGGCTAAGATATTTTTGCTGCTTAGTGCTAGTGATAGTACTATAAGTTTTAGAAACTACCAATTGACACCTCTTGTGTCCTCCAAGAGCTTGACCAGATGTAAAAACACTGTGACAAATAGAGCACTAGTGTACCCTAGGTACCGTTTTAGCTTCAAAAAATACCAAATGAAACCTCTTGTGTCCTCCAAGAACTTTACCAGATGTAAAAACTCCATGAAAAATAGAGCACTCATGTACCCTGGGTAGCTTTTTAGAAGCAGATGGGTAGCATTTTAGACTTGAGATTTTTCCTCTCCGTGACAATTCACCTTGTGTTCACTCGACGTGACGAAAGTACCGAAAGTACCTCATCTCTCCATCCTAAGGGAAGCTAGGTTGGGATGAAGAAATTCCTATATAGAGATTGAGTTTTACCCTCATCAAAGGTTGTAGTGGATAAGGTAGCATGATAGAGACATCATGGGCCTACAGGGTTTAAGCCCCGGTTATTCTAGTTACAGTGGGTCGAGTGTAGTAGCTCTAGAGGTACCAATAGCATAATTACTAGTTTGAAGGGTTGTTTTGTTTCCTGATATGTGCTTTGTGCAAATTATAAGTGTTGGGGTTGTTTCCATTGGGTTTGGGGTTCCACGGTTGCAATTAATGTGTTACCATCAATAGAGACAAAGAAAGCATAGGGATTTTGATAGGCAGTGAACCTTTCATAAGTGAATGATCTAGTTACTTGAGTGTCACTTGTGATCCAACAAGTGTAAGTATAGAACTAAGTAGAATTTTTGGCTATGACATTTTTAATTTTGTTATGGAATCACACAACATTTTATGTAAGTCTTGACATAATTTTTTACTTAATTTTAAGACATAATTTTTCACTCAATTTCAAGGTACTAACTCTTAACATGGGGATCTCTTGTGGCAGCTACTATTATTGGATAACTTTGGAGATTGGAACCTCTGGTGCAAGAGAATAAATCAATGTGGCAAAGAGAGATGGAGTGGCTCCTATGTGGAACTACAATACCCTAATGCGAATAATTGCATTCGATGGTGGTCTTGTTATCTTATAATATTGTTGTGATTTCAATATAAAGTCACATTACTAATTTTTCATTAGAAAATGGGTTTATAATAGTTGCACTGTTATTTGATAATTTTGTACAGGGTATTTTACTTGATTGTCTATTTCCCTGAATTGTGATATATAGTTGCATTACAATATTTTCTTTAGCAATATACAGTTGTATTGATATATAGTTGCAAAGATGGAAAAGAAAAAAGAAATTCTCAGAATTGATGAAAATCTTGAGCAAGGGAAATTTGATAAAGAAATAGCCAATCTCAAGAATAAATTTTTGGAATGTTGTTCGGAGGATCCCAATACTTTCTGGCATGTGCAGAAGCATGAAGTGGAGCTACCATTGAAGAAATATTTTAATGGAAAGTTCAAAAGGTCGAAAGCCATCCCGATGAACCAGGAGCAAATGATTCTCTGCAAGAAAGAGATCAAGAATCTCTTACACAAAGGATTGATCAGAAAAGGTAAGAGTCCGATAGCCTGTTTTGCATTTTATGTTAATAAACATGTAGAGATAGCCAGAGGAAAACCCAGGCTAGTAGTAAATTATAAACCTTTGAATAATTTACTGGACTATGATGCTTACCCACTTCCAAAGCCATCTGCCATCTTAGCACAGATCTCCAGATCAAAGATCTTTTCTAAATTTGATTTAAAGTCAGGATTTTCGCAGGTGGGAATTAAAGAATCTGACAAATGGAAAACTTCTTTTTCAGTCCCTGAAGGCCATTTTGAATGGAATATAATGCCTTTCGGACTGATAAATTCCCCTTCATCCTTCCAGCGCATCATGGATGAAACCTTTGAAGGTATGGAAGATTTTCTCAAAAAATACATTGATGATATTCTAGTACATTCAGAAGATATTCCTTCTCACATCAAACATCTGAAATTATTTCTCTTAAGAGTTAAAGAAAAAGGAATAGTTCTTTCTGAATCAAAGATGAAGTTGTTCAAAACAATGATAGACTTTCTGGGTTACAACATACAGTTTGGCTCCTACCAGGTAATCCAGAGAAGTCTAGACTTCATTGATAACTTTTTTCTCGATGAAATTTTGATAAAACACAATTACGAGCCTTAAGCCTATGTATCCAATTTCTTTCTTAAGATCGTGCCCAAGAAAACTTTGAATCGTAGGTTGCAAAAGGAACCCATTCCTTGGAATGGAATGCAAAGTTGTTCGAGGATTAAGAAAGGATTCAAGAATCCAACTCTCTGTTCAATTCAAGAAAATTGGAAAGTGATTTCGCAGATGCAAGTAATATTGATGGGAAGTTGTTCTTTGTCAAGAAGACGGAGGAAGAAGCATCTGCTAGTATGCTGATTAAACTCAAAGAATTGGGCAAGTCCAAGAAAGAACTCGAGCAGCTTTTAGAAATTCAAAGACTTTGTGATCTATACAAAGTTTTTAGTAAAAATACAAGCATTAAAGTTCGCCAAAAATGTGATTTTGAAGATGCAACTATGGTAAGATGGATGATGACTCTTAGCCAATACAATTTTGATATTGAATTATCCCTCATAAGAATTTCTTTGTCGATATACATCTAGAGAATTTTTTAGAAAAGAATTATTCATCTATTCAATTTATTTGAAGATCTCATTATATTGAAATAGAAGCAGTTCATGGATGGGTCGGGTTGACAATATCAATAGTACATATTTTAGACCATGATGATGATCGTATCCAATAAAGGAGATAAGGTGAGAGAAGGTCTCGACTTGGGATGATCAAGAATTGAAAATTATTTGCCATACAAGAGCTTGACCATTGGAAACATATCTATGAAATCTTTTATGAAGATGATAGTAATTGGAAATTATGACGACAATTAGAAGGTTTAATAATCCTTCTAGGAGGAACAATTATGATCCGAAAGACAAGATCTTTTCCAAATGATGAATTTAGAGAACATCTCCTCTAATTTATTTTATCATTCGCAATTTGACTTCAGTTATGAAAATCCAATAGAAAAAATATCAAGAAGATCCTACAGATTGTTTGAAAGGTGGAAAATTTATGGACTCAAAGGTGTTCTTACAATGCCTATCAATTTACCAGATTGGATTCACGCAGGCATGTGAAAGAGTCTTATACAAAGATTAATTGAACTAGAAGATATTGCTTTTCGAATCTTTGAGAAGATGCATATTCATTGGTTCGTAGCCCAAAGATCGCAGTGTTCGCCAAAATGCGATGGAACCGAATGGAATACAATGATTTCCATCAACAATAGATACGATGTCAATCCTTTTGAATGGATAAATTCCTCCGGCTACCAAGATCATGAGTAAGAAAGGAAGTGATTTCAGATATTTCCACCTATCTAATAGGTCATTTCCACCTTACTATCACCACAAGTTGCTTTCTTTGTCTTGTAGTCTTTCTAAAGTGGTGTTAGACGTTTCTTTCATGGGTTCTTCGTAAAAGAATCTCCATTTTGTACACACACTAACACTTAGTACATAGGCATGTCACGGAAGCTCTGCACGGAGGTCACTTCGGTGTTACCCGAAAGCAATGCTTCCTGACATTTTTACTTTCCGTCATGTAATAATAAGGATTTTTGATACCCTTGCACGAGATTATCACATCCTTCTTTACTTTCTATCATAAATCATTTGTAAAAGATTTTGATACCCTTGCACGGGACTATCAAATCTATTTTCGGATGATTTGACCTCCAGACACGGAGGATCAAAGAGGAATCTTTAATTTTGAGTCACGGGTCTCTCAGATGTGGGAATTCTTTGGCTATTTAAAGAAGTTCATGAGCCAAGGAAAGGAATTCGGGTCTAGAGTCTAGGTAAGATCAGAGAAGCCTGCTTCTCTATGTGCAAGCATAGGGAAGAACCTAAAGTGGCCTGGTCTTTTAGGATTTGAGTCTTGGTTAATCTTCGGACTGAGTCTGCTTTGTGTGCTAGGTAGCCTACAGATTTCTCTTGCCATGCAAGGATATTTATCTGTTAAATGCCACAACAGTCTATCTCAGTGAAGATAGACTGCTGTGGCATTTAACAGATAAATATCCTTGCATGGCAAAAGAAATCTGTAGGCTACCTGGCACACAAAGTAGACTCATTCCGAAGATTAACCAAGACTCAAATCCTAAAAGACCAGGCCACTTTAGGTTCTTCCCTATGCTCGCACATAGAGACACAAGCTTCTTTGATCTTACCTAGACTCTAGACCTGAATGCCTTTCCTTGGCTCATGAAATTCTTTAAATAGCCAAAGAATTCCCACATCCGAGAGACCCGTGACTCAAAAGTAAAGATTCCTCTTTGATCCTCCGTGTCTGGATATCAAATCATTCGAAAATAGATTTGATAGTCCCGTGCAAGGGTATCAAAATCTTTTACGAATGATTTATGACGGAAAGTAAAGAAGGATGTGATAATCTCGTGTAAGGGTATCAAAAATCCTTATTATTACATGACAGAAAGTAAAAAGGTCAGGAAGCATTGCTTTCGAGTAACACCGAAGTGACCTCCGCGCAGAGCTTCCGTGACATGCCTATGTACTAAGTGTAAGTGTGTGTACAAAATGGAGATTCTTTTACGAAGAACCCATGACAGAAACGTCTACACCATTGTCGGTTAGAAAGACTTTACAGTACAAAGAAAGCAACTTGTGGAGGTGTATAGTAGCTATGTCGGAAATGACCTATTAGATAGGTGGAAAAGTATTGAACTGTCACTTCCTTTTCTGATTCCCAAATCTTACTTTCATGATCTTCTGGTAGCTGGAGGAAATTTATCCATTCAAAAGGATTGACATCAGGATCTAATTGTTGATGGAAATCATTGTATTCCATTCGGGTTCCATCAGTATTTTTAGCGAGCTGTCTTGCACTGATCCTTTGGGCTACGAACCAATGAGTATGACTGCATCTTCTCAAAGCATTCAGAAAAGCAATATCTTCTAGTTCAATCAGATCTTTAAGTGCCTTGTATAGGACTCTTGTCTGAAGCATGCCAAGTGCAGTGAATCCATCAATCTTTAGTCTGGTAAATTGATAAGGCATTGTAAGAATACCACTGAGTCCATAAATTTTCCACCAGCTTTCAAACCAATCTGGTAGGGGATCTTCTTGATTTATTCTTTCTGTTGGCGAGTTTTCATAACTGAAGTCAAATTACAGATGATAAAAGAAATTAGAGGAGATGTTCTCTAAATTCATCATTTGGAAAAAGACGGTCTTCTGTCTTTCTGGATCATAATTGTTCCTCCTAGAAGGATTATTAAACCTTCTAATTGTCAATCTGCAATTTCCAATTCTGTTATCATCTTCATAAAAGATTTCATAAGATATGTTTCCAATGTGGACCAAATAGTCAAGCTCTTGTATGGCCAAATCATTTTCAGCTTCTTGATCATCCCAAGTCCAGAGATTGGGAATACCTTCTCTCCACCTTATCTCCTTTATTGGATACCAGTCATCATCATGGTCTAAAATACTGGTACTACTGATATTGTCATACCTGACCCATCCATGAACTGCTTCTATTTCAATATAATCTTCAGATCTTCTAATGAAATTGCAAGATAGAGAATGAATACAATTCTTTTCTAAAAATTCTCTAGACAACATATCAGCAAAAGAATTCTTATGACCAGGGATGAATTCAATATCAAAATTGCATTGGCTAAGAGTCATCATCCATCTTACCATAGCTGCATCTTCAAAATCACATTTCTGGATGGCGAACTTTAATGCTTGACAGTCAGTTTTTACTAAAAACTTTGTATAGATCACAAAGTCTTTGAATTTCTCGATTCCTAAATAGACTGCTCTGAGTTATTTCTTGAGACTTGCCCAAATATTTTGAGTTTTTGACCATAATCCAGAAGCATACTGGCAGATCTCCAGAGTACTTCTTCCTTGTTCTGGGTCTTCTTGACAAAGAACAACTTCCCATCGAATATTACTTGCATCTGTCAGAATCACTTTTTTCCAATTTTCTTGAATTGGACTTAGAGGTTGGATTCTGCGAATCCTTTCTTTAATCCTCTGAACAACTTTGGTGCATTCTCCATTCCAAGGGATGGGTTCCTTTTGCAACCTCTGATTCAGAAGTTTTCTTTCTTGGGCACAGTGCTGAAGAAATTTGGATACATAGTTAAGGCTTCCTAGAAACCTCTGTAATTGTGTTTTATCCAAAATTTCATTAGGAAAGTTATCAATGAAGTCTAGACTTCTCTGGATTACCTGGTAGGAGCCAAACTGTATGTTGTAACCCAGAAAGTCTATCATTGTTTTGAACAACTTCATCTTTGATTCAAAAAGACCTATTCCTTTTTCTTTAACTCTTAAGAGAAATAATTTCAGATGTTTGATGTGAGAAGGAATATATTCTGAATGTACTAGAATATCATCAATGTATTTTTTGATAAAATCTTCCATACCTTCAAAGGTTTCATCCATGATGCGCTGGAAGGCTGAAGGGGCATTTATCAGTCCGAAAGGCATTATATTCCATTCAAAATTGCCTTCAGGGACTCAAAAATCAGTTTTCCATTTGTCAGATTCTTTAATTCCCACCTGCCAAAATCCTGACTTTAAATCAAATTTAGAAAAGATCTTTGATCTGGAGATCTGTGCCAAGATGGTAGATGGCTTTGGAAGTGGGTAAGCATCATAGTCCAGCAAATTATTCAAAGGTTTATAATTTACTACTAGCCTGGGTTTTCCTCTAGCTATCTTTGCATGTTTATTAACATAAAATGCAAAACAGGCTATCGGACTCTTGCTTTTTCTGATCAATCCTTTGTGTAAGAGATCCTTGATCTCTTTCTTGCAAAGAATCATTTGCTCCTGGTTAATCGAGATGGCTTTTGACCTGCTGAGCTTTCCATTAAAATCTTTCTTCAATGGTAGCTCCACTTCATGCTTGTGCACATGCCAGAAAGCATTGGGATCCTCCGAACAACATTCCAAAAATTTATTCTTGAGATTGGATATTTCTTTATTAAATTTCCCTTGCTTAAGATTTTCATCAATTCTGAGAATTTCTTTTTTCTTTTCCATCTTTTCTAATAAATTCTCCAGTCTTTAAATCCTTTTTATTCTGTTAGGAGAACTAGAATTGATGAAAGGGAAAAATAGTTCTTTACTTTCAAGCTCCAAAAAGTAGTCGAATCTTCTTGAATGCAAGTCAAAATTTGCTCCATGTTTTTGGAAATTATGAAAGAAAGGTGTCCCTAAGTACATTGCACAATCCATTCCTGTAACAATGGGACAAACAAATTTGATTCCAATTGAATCTGTTAGAAAAATATCAACTGAAGCTTCTGAAGTAGTTCTGATATCGCCACTAGCTGTTGTGACTTTTGGACAACTAGTAGGTCTTCTAAGATGTGACTCTATTACTGTATCACTCACAATATTAAGTCTAGAACCGATATCCATAAGGACTTTCCAATATTCAATCTTGGAACCAATTCTTACTTTAAGCTTGATACAATACATTACATCTCCAGAGATCTGGTTGCAACCTAAACCACTTCGATCATCTTCTATTTCTTCATCAGAATGATGCTCATGAATTTCTACTCCTTTAAAGGGCTTCTGATGATAGATGTAATTCTGATTTTTTCTTGAGAAAACAGGCTGGGCTGAGCTGGTACCTGGTTCACTTTCAACCTTCATTTTTCTAAGTTGATAGTCTTGCTGACTTTCAATACAAAGTCTCCGATTTTCTTTTACTGTCTTCCTCAGTTCCTTGATTGCTCTGTGAATGCTTGGAAATGTCTGTGGAAGGTCTTCACCAAAGTCTTCTTGCCTGAATTTAATTTTCAAAGCTTCAACTGAAAAAAGAGAAGCTGGTGGCACACATCCTCTGTTAGGATTATTCTGATTTGGTGGTCTAGAGTTCAATTGCTTCAGTAGCAATTCTTTGTACATGTCTTTCAGTTGGGGGTCTCTGGCTGCCATCATTTGAGTGAAAAAATTCCTTGTTTGTTCATCTGTCTTTGATTGCTTCAACATATTTATGGAATGACATTGACAAACATCTGGATCACTGCAATCACAATTATCTTTAAAAAATTCTTCACAGTGTGGATCATTGCAGTATTCTTCATCAAAGTCAGAAGTATCAGAATCAAACCTATTTACATCATCTGATTCTTCTTCACTAGTTAATTCATCATAGCTATCAGGCAAATTCATATAATTTACCTTACCAGATTTATTTATGTAGAATACTTTCTTTTTACCTTTCTTCTTGTCTTTTTCTAGATCTGGACAATTTGGGGAAATATGTCCTTTTTTTCCACAGTGGTAGCATTTAACTTCTTTCTTTCTGGAGTATAGCTGTGTTTTCTTATAATCTTTTGGTTTTTTCTGATGAATGATTCTTTTGCCTGAAAAATTCTTTGAAGAGTACTTTTTTTTCTTGTAAGCACTACATTCTCTCCCCTCTGAATTTTTTGGGGCAGAAAGATGCCATTGCTTGCACAATTGTTGATAACCATGTGGCTTTTTGGGATTTTTTGCTGCTCAAGAAATCTTCATTTGCGAGCAGAGTTCAACAATTATGGCCTTGACTGCTTGCCTAATTACACCAAATTTGTAATCACCAATCTTGCCCGACAGCTTGGTGACTATGGCTTGTGAAACCCATAATGGTAAAGAAGAGATGAATATTTCATTCCACTTGGATTCAAGAATGAGTTCAGGAGACAGAGTGTGCAATCGATGTAAGAACTCATTAAAGTATTCATCAAAATGCTGCATATTATGGAGTTTCATAGCAACTAGAGTAATAACAGTCAAATCATTATTGATTTGCAGGAAACCAATGAAATTCACAGTAATGCCATAAAGTAAACAACCAATCATGTTATTTACAGGAAGTGATGTGGTTGGATCCATATATACAGTACCATTTGCATTCAGTACTTGTGAGTTTTCCCATGTGGTTAACAGAGTAGGATCTTTTAAAGTTTCAGCTTTCAACCATGAATCTAAAGATCCTTCAAATCCTCCAATAATTATTCGGGTAGAATTAATGGGTCCAATATCATCAGCTAAGTATGTTCTGTAACAAACAAGCATGGAATGCATTATAGACAAAACTTCTGCTTCAGTGCAATTATCAATATTCCACAAATAAGTGGAAGATGCAGACCAATCCTTATGATATTTAGATTTCATTAAATCCCTTCTATATGGGGCAGGGGACCAGGTAGAATTCCATGTGGATCTGGATGTGGTCGCATGGACTGTATTGTCTTCAGGGATGCCAAACTGAATTTTGTCTTCAGGAGAGAAATTCTGTACATATTCCTCAAGTTTTTCTAAAGAAGGCTCTCCCTCTTCTATCTCTATCTTATGTAAACCTATATCTTCTTTTTTCTTTTCATCATACCATTTTTCTAGTGACTCTTCTTCTTTTGCACTTTCTTCCTCTACTTTTTGTTTCTTGATCCACTCAGTGAGAGAGGAACTAGTTGAAGAACTAGGTTTTGAGGAGGTTATGGGGTTTGATTTGAGATGACCAAAATAGTTGGGGGCAACAAAAAAGGATAAGAAGTTCCTGGTTTGGGAAATTCAATTTCTATAGGTTGCTTTATCAAATTTGATATAGAGCCAGATATGGTGTATGGCATCTGTGAAGAAGGCTCACTAAACAAGGTAGTGGACTTATATGAATCAGAGGAAGGCTTATTTTTCAACGAATCAATGGAATTGGAAACATTTAAAACCTGTTTCTTGATAATATCAAGGCTCGAATTTACCTTAACAATTTCTTTCCCATGCACTATAGCTGCATCAATGATTTTTCTGTCTGTGGATATTCTGAGTTTATCCAGACTTTCAGCTATATTCTTATCATTCTCTACTAAGATATTGATATTATAATTTAAACAAACCAAAGCATAATCCTGTTTCTACAACATTCTATTCATCATGTCTTTTAGAATGTTATTCATTTCTTCTATGGATTTATGCCGATCTCTTACGTATTTTTCCAAACTGGAAAGAGCAAGATTGGTCTAGTTTCTGGCAAGGACAGAGTCTTTTACAGAATCTTCTGTCTGGATAGGAAAATGTTTAAAAAAATTTCCGTCTTGTTTCCCGATGAGAAATTTTTTCCATGGAGGAAAATCCTTGTCTGTCTCATAGATCTGTCCATCAAAAAGTTCCCATTTATGATTTGCTGGGGAACTAGATCTAATCATATTTACTTGCAAACAACTGCAAATATCTCTTATTATTTTTTCTCCTTTTGTCCTTATGGCCTGCAAATCTCTTGGTAGGTTAGGTTTGGATAGCATGTTCTGAATTTTAGGAGAAAATTCTGGAATCACAAGTGTAGATGGAATAGTGACAGGATTTGATTCCATCTTTTCTGCTACAAAATTATCAACATTTTGAATCCTTTTCTGTCTAGCCTGATTTAAGAAACTTTTCCTTAAGGATTCTTCTATCTAATTTGAAGAAGGATAATACCATTCATAAAAAGAAATCCATTGATTGTTGGACTTCATCCAATTTTTCCATTCCTCATTTTTCTGATTGTTGAATATTTTTCTTTCTTCTTTAGGTAGCAGTCTAAGTTCTTCAACATACCTGTTTTCAGCTTTATGAGTGAAAATGTCGCAATTGAACATTTTCTTCTTCCATTGATCTTCAGGATCATATGGACTGATTCTTTTGTATATTTTCAAAAATGCAATGATTTCACTATCTGAAGGAATCTCTACATGCTTTGGAATTTTGTTTCTAGGATTCATTATGTATGATGGGATTTCTAATCCATCAATAAATCCTAAACCCTGATGACTGTTTTGCTGTGTTGACTGGATAATTATTTCTTCATGGATATTGAAGAAATGTGTCCTTGTATATCCTTCTTCGGTCTTACTTTTGTCGGGAACAAAAGTAATCATATTTATTCTTCTTCTATCTTCTTCAATATTGCTATGTGGATTTGGGGGTTGTGAAGAGAATTGACAGAAGGTTTTTGAACAGTGGGGATGGTCACAGACAACAGTTAAAGGGTTGTTGGATGAAGCAATTTCACTCAAGACTAATCTTTTTACAATATCTACAAATATAGGATCAACTAAAAATAAGTTAATATACCGATCAAGAACTACAGACTCTATAACATTAGAGTTTCTTCGTTCTATTTTTGTTTCTTCTTGTTCCTTTAAGAGTTCATCAAATGATTTGTCTCCAAACTCATGACGAGAACTAGATGCAGATAATGATTCCATGATATTAAAGAAATATGGATATAGCGGAAGACTTTTTACTAAGAGATGCAGTTTCAGAGTAAAGATAGAATTTTTTCAAAATGATGTGTACCAGTTTTATCATCAACACGATCGCAAACAGAGCAGTGTTTCGTGGCTCTTCCTGGGAAGAAGTTATAATCTCCTAGTCTTCAAACGCCATCGACGCCATCCTCGACTTAGTAGGCAACAGACATTATCGAGACTCAAGCAATTGCAGATGATAAAATAAATTAGAGGAGATGTTCTCTAAATTCATCATTTGGAAAAAGGCAGTCTTCTGTCTTTCTGGATCATAATTGTTCCTCCTAGAAGGATTATTAAACCTTCTAATTGTCAGTCTGCAATTTCCAATTCTGTTATCATCTTCATAAAATATTTCATAAGATATGTTTCCAATGTGGACCAAATAGTCAAACTCTTGTATGGCCAAATCTATACAAAGTTTTTAGTAAAAACTGACTGTCAAGCATTAAAGTTCGCCATCCAGAAATGTGATTTTGAAGATGCAGTTATGGTAAGATGGATGATGACTCTTAGCCAATACAATTTTGATATTGAATTCATCCCTGGTCATAAGAATTCTTTTGCTGATATGCTGTCTAGAGAATTTTTAGAAAAGAATTCTATTCATTACATTATTTTCATGAGAAAATAGGTCTATCTTATTGTGTTCTCTTATTATATTATTTTGTACAGTGTATTTTTCTTAATTTTATCCCTACCCTGGTTGCAATATAAGCTGCATTGCAATTGTGGATTGGAAAATGGCTCTAGGTTATCATTTTATGTTATTTGATAATTTTTTTGGGGGTATTTTACTTAATTTTTATTTATCCTAATCGCGCTATAAGGTTGTAGTGAATTTCTGCATTAGAAAATGGGTTTATGTTAGCATATTTTGGAATTTGATTATTTTGCAGCGTTTTATTTGGTTTTATATTTGCAATATAAAGGTGCTTTGCAATTCTTCATTAGCAAAGAGTCTATCTTTGCATTCTCTATTATTTGAAGGGTATTTTTCTGGAGTTCACACTTTGGTTGCAACATAAAGCTGCATTGCAAATTTACATGAGAAAATGTGTCTATGTTCGCATGCTAGTGATCCTAATGGTGGAATTACTGACATTGCATGTGTTATATGATTCAGAAGGTGGACTTGACCAAATTAGAAACATCAGCCTTATGGAGATATTGAAGGCATTGATTTCGATTTGAGATATGGATGGTAGATTGGGTATAGTTATTAATATCACTCAGATATCTGTTGTTTTCTCTCTCTTTACATATGATATTCCAATGTGGTATGTGGACAAACATGTTACATTTTTCTTTCCTAGTTTTTGACAGCTGGTAAATAATCCATAACTGTAACATCACATTTATAGAATTATAGAATTTTCATTGCATATGTTTTTTGCATTCTATTGCACATTGACTCTTACTTTTAGATGTGGTGCAAATAACATTTATAGAATTATAAAGTTTGCATTGCATATGTTTTCTGCATTTTGTTGTGCATTGATTGCTTACTTTCAAATGTGGTGCAAATAAGTTATCCGGGTTTTCTTAAAAAATATATGTTCGGATCTACTCAATTAAAAATTATGACTAATAAGAGTTTATATTTGTAACTATCCTTTATCTCCATTCCCATGCATGGTACTCCTCTTTTGAGCTTATTTAACTTTGATTTCTTGTGCCTATTGTTGTATTTATAGTAAGCTACGGTAATCTCACTGTCACTTTTTTTAACTGTGATTACATTGTTGAACTCATCCCAGCTTTCCAAAACTATCAAAGTTGGCCCTGAGTGACTGGAACACACACCCAACATGATACGTAAGCCCCTTACTGTGCCACAAGGATGGCACAGTTTCATTGGGTTGGTGGGCATGAAGAACATTTCTATTTATTACTTTAGCTAAAAGGATTACTTTCTCTTGCATAGAGAAGAACCACTAGTTTTGGAATCGTGTCTGGAAACTCCTTGTTGGGTTGACTCCTTACTTATGAGATTGCATAGGGAGTTGGTAAGCACTTTTCACCTTTTCAGATTGCTTGCCGACTGTTACGCCGCATTGTTATGCCCCTTATGCTCAGCAACTGCACACAAAAGCTCCTAAAGCTCTTGCTCAAGGCAAGCACTAGCTGCCATGCAACCAATCTTGTTTAAAATTAGTTATGCTTAGAGGCATTCTACAACTTAATACATGAGAAAAATATTAATAAGTATATGATCATACTTTATGTGAAACCATGAGCAACATTTTCTCTTAAAAGAAATAAAGATGCTTTAAAAAAAATCATAATCATCCAATTAATATAAAATACATTAATACAATTTAATATGAAAAATTGTAATTTTATAATATTTAATATATTTGTTTTTATTTATATTTTTTTCTTATAAAAAGATATCTATTGAAATTTAAGAAATAAAGATACATTAAAAAAAACATCATAATCATCAATTTAATATAAAACACATTAATACAATTTAATACGAAGAATTGTAGTTTTATAATGTTCAATATATTTGTTTTTAGTTTTTAATTGTAGTTTTATAATGTTCAATATATTTGTTTTTAGTTTTTAAATTTTCTTTGCAAAATTTTCTGTTCAAATTTAAAGGTATAAATTATTTGTTATTTCTTAAATAATAGTAGTCAATCCTATTTAAAAAAATATATACATTTTGTTTAACATTTATGTTTAATAATAATTTCAAAATTATATTATTATTATTATTATATATTACTTAAAAAGAAGTTATATATCAATTATAATTTAATAACAAATTTAAATTTAAATATTAATATAAAACTAAATTTTATTTTATTATTAATAATATAAATAACCTCCTAATCATACATTAAATTGATACACAAAACCTCTCTTATTTAAATATTATTATAATAAATTAACAAAACAAGAAAACTTGTCTCACAAAAAAAATTTCATAGGCCAATTTAATTATAATTTAATAGTAAACTTAAAATTTTATTATATTTGATATTTAATCCAATATTATTAAAGCATACACCAAATTTGTAATTAATAGGTATAAGAAACCTAATTTATTTGAATATTATTATAATATTTAAAAATCTGGAATCTCATAAAGGTAATTCAATTGTTTTAACTAGCTCAGCGCTCTTGTACACCAATTTTTCTTTACAAGACAAAACACGGAAACCATCGGAGAACCAGGGATTTGCATTTCAATACCAACTTCGGAAAAGAATGAAAGATTTGTACTCCTTGTCTTCCAATACCAACTTCTGAGAAGTTGTAAATGTGAGTCATGTTTATTTTTGGAATTCGATATTTTGGTGGTAGTTATGGAATCACACATTTTTGTTGGGTAATGTAATATATGAAAAATGTTGGAGTGTCAATATTTAAATATTAATTTAATTAAGAATAAATGATAAAAAATAATATAAATTATATATTGTATTTTTGTATAAGTATATTTTATAAATAAAAGAAAATAATAATATACATATCATATTAAAATAATAATATTTGTATGTGTTTTTTCTTAAGAAGTTATAGGTTTAAAATTTGAGGGGTAGAGTATGTATGTTTTTGTAAACTTAGTAGTCAAATAGTTGAGCAGTGGTGGGTCCCTTGTCTCATAAATAAGAGGGTCTCATACACCAAATTGGTGTCTGGCTTGGTCGTGACCTTAAAATTGGATAATAATAATAATAATAATGATGTAAATTAAACTACATTTTACCATATAAATTAAAATAATGATTTTGTATTTATATTTAAATTTAACTATTAAGCATATAAAAAATAATACTTACAATATAACAAGATTCTTAACTAATATGTCTCAAGGGATAGCTCATTTGGTCTAGTATCCTTTAGGGTTAATCTGTCTAGAATTTTCCCATGGATATAGCTAAAAAAAACAAAATTCTTAAGTAAGGATGTTCACATAGATGTTATTAACTTATAAATAGGCTTTGTTACAATAATATGAACCAATACAATGACTTATCAATACCACATGCCCAAAAACAATAACTCATTTTACAGTCAAAATATTTTATAAATATTTTTATTTTATTTTATTTTATAACATTTTTTAATTAAACCTAAAAGCAAAAAAATTATAATTACTTTTCAGATATATCTAAATCTTCTATCTTCACTAATATTAAAAAAATTTGGTGATATTTCATATAAATTAAATCAAAGTTTTAATAAAATAAAAAATGAAAATACTTTTATATATAAAAATGAGATATTTATTTAGTATAAATAATATTATTAAGAATTAACATAGATCTATTTTAACTAAGGATTCACCAAGTGATGAGAAGACTTAAATCTCTCAAAATGTAAAGTTTTCTTCAGATTTTATAAAAAGTAACTTTATATTCTGAAAATTTCTTTCCCTCTAAATATACTTAATAAATCTTAATTAATAATAAATAAATCTTAAAAAATAAAATTTTCCAAAAAAATTGTATTTTGAAAAATTAGTTCCCTCTAAACACACTTAATAAATCCTAATTAATAATAAATCTATACTAACCTTTATGATTTTAAATTCACACTTAATATAGATAAATCGATATACATCTTAACATCTTTATCCATCGTCTTCTTCCTTAATTTAATTTTTATAATAATAAAATATAAATAAAGATATCCCATTTCTCTACAACAAGCAACAAGCCAGCTAGGTTGCATGCTATAATATAATGTTTATACCAGCTTTCGTTATTAAATTAGACTTTGAAGGTGCCTTTTCCACAAAGTTTGGTAATTACATAATATACTATAATGTATATATCATTAGTCTTCCTTAATATTTAAGATGTCAAAAATCTTAAATTATATATATTCAAGATATTAAATTTTGATTTTTTTATTATTTATTTTATTACAAAATCTTTTTATCTTATTTTTATAGGTTCAATTAATTATAATAAAAAAATTTTGTTTCTATATTTTTTTAATGTATATATTAAAATTGTAAATAATAATTATCTATATATTCAAAATAAATTAAGGATTTTTTTAAAGGGTTAGATTCATCATAGGTTTATAAATGCTATTTAAATAATAAAATTGTAAAGCAAAATTTAATATTAATTTTTTTATTTGATATATAATTGTATTTTTTTTTAATAAATGGCTCATATATATAACAAATGTCCAAAAGCTACTAGTATGCCACATGAAAAATTAGACTAGTAGAGCCTCTAAATTTTAACATTGTATATTGTCAATGTTATAAATTTATCATTTAAATTTAAATCATAATAATAAAAACATATTGCTAGATATTAATAATTATAAATATACCATTGCAACTATAAAAAACATTAATAGAAATGTAGACTCACATCATCATGTTACCTAGAAGTAGAGTGCACCTGGATTGGTGGTTGTGGGTCCCTGTCTTCCTTTAATGGAGTGAAGGTGATTCCTGCCATATTCTTGGCCAAGACTAAAAATATGTTATCCAACTTCTACAGTTTATCCAGAATATATATATATATATATATATATATATATATATATATATATATATATATATATATATATAGTGCTCTAGCACTCACTATGGGGGAAAAGAGCTTGATTTGCAATCTCTTGACATATACTTCTTAGAGAGTATGGAATGTCTTGATTCCAACTGTGGCCTAAGGTATCAATTTTAAAGTTGATCATTTTATTAGCTAATTTATCTATAGTTATATTTCCATTTCGCCTAACATGGTATAGAACGAGAGTAGTGATTCCTTGCAAAAGCTTTGCTACACTTTCTAAGCTACTATAAAGTCTCCAACTGCTTGAGACTTTAGAAGGGTGTGAACCATATTGAAGGCTTCTAATCATTCAATAATTATTGTTTTTAAGTCCCCTTTTATTATTTTTTTATAGAAAATTCTTCTTCTAGCAATGAGTAATACCTTGGGAAAGTTTTTGTCCAGTCTTTAGTTATCACAGAGAAGATTATTCTCTTCGACGTCCTAGAGGATTTCACTCTCACTTGCAGTATGCAACACGTTTCAGGGTTTGTTGAGAAGGTGCAAGAGTTGAAAGGAAAAGGGATTGATGAAATTATTTGTAAAAGTGATCTGAAAAGGAATGCGGACTTTGGTATAATGGAACCCTGATCTGAGGAGGAGCCATGAAATTAAAAATAGAGAGGCTTAATCATGCATGAATAACTGGACATGCCTTCTAGATATGAATTGATTGGAAGAAAGGTGGCCATTTCGATGTTCTTTGTTCAGGATATTTTTCCTTATATGGGGATTTCACTCCTTAGAACCTATATTCGATTAGATATGAGTGAAGATATCCTACCTCTATATCAATCCATCTATGGATGTACTCTCTGGCATTTAGATCCATATATCGACAAAATCCAGAAAGAAAGAGACAAATACCACACATTTGTCAAGAATTTTAATGGGAAGGCCACAATTCGTTGGATCTAGGGCATAGATATAGTGGAAAAACTAAAGAAAAACATCCAAAATGACTAGGGATTTTACCAGTAACACATCAAGTTTCGATATACGAAGTAAAAAGTGCTTTGAGACTCCCTCTCTATCAAATATTATGGTGTGACAAAGGCTTCTACCATGATTTTAAATCCGAGGATGCGAGTGGTGAGGGGGAGGGTCTACAACCTTCAAAAAACCTAATAAAATTCCTAGAAACCTTAATGGATCTATCATGTTCAAGGATACATTGAAAGGGAAGGTTGATTTTCCAGCTCATCAAATTCAAAATCTGCGAGGACCTTACATTTTTGAGTAAATGGACAAGGTAACAACTATGGACTTAAGAACCCCAAAGGTAAAATCTTAGCTTCTTGATCTACAATCAAAGGAAATAACATGTTATTTTAATGGTTTCTAGCTGAGACCTAAAGACTTATTTTAGTGGGTGTACTCTTCTGGGATGACAAATTGTGATCCCTACTTATGCTCTAAAGGCTTCTCCATAGCGTAATTTGATACACAACAAGGTATGGAAAATGTAATAAACGAAGTGCCATGGTTTTGGGGTAGATGCAGGCTTTTTGTTACACCATGGTTCCCAGAGTTTGATGCAACAAGCATGTTGGTAACAAAAATTCTAGTTTGGGTGAGGTTGTGAAACCTACCTCTTACTTTCTGACACCATAAAGTCTCAAAGGATATCGGAAATACTTTGGGAAATTCAAAAAAAATGGATCTAGATATAACAATAAAAAGATTTTTTACATTTTCCAAGGTATGTGTAGAGATCAACCTTAGCAAAGGTCTTCCTGGTCGTCTTATTTTAAAACATGAAAAATTCTAGTGGACATAAGTGTTAGATTATTAGAATACAATATTCAGATGTTGAACTTGTTTTAAAATAGGTCAATTACAAAAACCTACCCACAAGAAATAAATACCGAGAAAAATGAAAAATAGGTGGGCTCCTAAGATATGGGGATGGAAATTTCCTCAGACTTCAAAAGAAGAAAAAGAAGAGCTTGAGGTAAATATTCGAAATACAGAAGCACATACACAACTTGGAAGCCAATCAAATGGCAGAATGGATGATCTGTAAGGAATAATGATTCTTAGCCAAAAGGGTATTGAACCCACAAAGATCATAGTATCAAAGCAACAAAAAGAGGAATCACCCATTGAAAAGGAATCTGGGGTCATAAAGAGAACCCATGTATATGAGAGCTCAGATTCAGACAAAGAAACCCCCCAAAGGCAGATATAAATCCACTGGAAATAGTAACAACCATTCCCAATAAAAAAGTTTGGCGAAAAATGAAGAAAAAGTGACTTTTATCACACTTAGCCTTGAAAAAATTATGTAAATTATTTTTATAATATATATATATATATATATAGCATTGAAGTGTGACTGACAAATGGGCCATGAAGGAGTGCTAATTCCTCCCAGAAGGAAGAGGAGTGCATGCTTTTAAAAAAGGTCGTGGAAAATAGCTGATTGAGAATGAGGGAAATAACATTTGATAGGAATAATTCCCATCCCCAAGAGTTCGTCTCCTGGAGGATTTCATTATGCAAATTATTGGAAAGGTTGGGATGATTAGGACTAGATGAACGTGGTATCTAATTAATAAGGAGAGTGTCGGGGTGACGTGTAGAAGTGACAAGTTAAAAGAGTAGGGACCCAAGTCACGAGGTGAGGTTGCATGCAATTGTGAAGCGTAAGCGTCGAAGACTAAAATTTATTGCGAAGTCTTTTTCGCTAGTTTTAGTAAGGAAATGGAGCTACGAGGTAGAATAGACCACGATAAAGAAAAAGGTAATTCTCTTCCCATGATCCTATATAGTAGCATGTTCCATAGTCATGATTCCAAGTGTATGATGATATGACTTGAACTTAGTGGTTTTATTAAAGGGTTTGTGTGTTATCCTTGTACCTCCTTCCACTAAGGAAGGCTTGGGAATAAAAGGGAATCTATTTCTCATAGTGGGTTGTATGGAAGCGCCTATCAAATTCAGAATGAATAAGGGATGTTGATCAAATGCTAACCAGGTTTGCATCATATAGACATTTTGGAGATGATCACGTTGTTAATAAATCCTGTAATAGAATGTTGTGTTTTTGTAACTCAGTAGTTGCACATAGTTAATGGCATTCCACTCAAGGAGAAATTTTTCTAGCAACCGCTGGTTGAGATTGTTTTCAACACATATTTGGGTAAAGGTCACAATACCTTTCTCGAGATTTTTGGTGTCTACTTTAAGGAAATGATTGAGTGAGTTGCCCACATCAACTAAGATGTCCAAAGGAAGTAGATGAAAGGGAAAATTTGGGAGTCTTACCTAAAAAACTAAGGTCCTCAATCAAAAAATTTTGATAATGCTTCAAATCTTTATAATACACCACAAAAAAACCTTTTGAACAAAAGAACAATAATGTATTTGGGGTCCAACTTTGATGCACCCATTCCTATAGCACATATGCCTAGGCCATAACCCATCAAATCGACAGATGATGGAATGCATCGATTAATCCATGTAAGCATTTTAAGATGATCCACTTTAATAGTTGGGATCTTTTCCACCTCGTCCAGAATGAAGGTTATCCTTGAGATCTCTTTGTGAATTGCCTATGCATGCCTTGGCTTGAGAGTGTCCTTCAAAGATTTGGATTGGGAGGAGGAGGAGGATGCACCCCAACCTTTAGCTCCACCTCTTAGCCTTGACATTAAATGAATTAAGGTATCCTTGACATTAAATGAATCAAGGCATCCTTGGTTATGTCATGCTAGCTAAGAGATTTTAGATCTTAAAGTTGTTCGCCTTCATGTAAGAGATGAATGTTTCCAAATGATATTTTCATCCAATCATGTATCCTAGCTACAAGTGAAGATACAAAATTCTATGGTTTTGACCCTAATAGTGGTCTGACAAAGGTAGTGAATAACCAGCTCGTGGTTGTAGGATAAATCCTTCACTAAAAAAAATCCTTTGTTTTACCAGATCTTTAAGCAGATCTGGTTTTTGGTCAACTGCTACCACTGAGACAATCCCAAAGTTAAAACAAGAGGCATCACCATGGTTAAAGCACCTATAATTGTCGGATCTCATAACAAAATCTATGACATTGCTTGGGTGGAGATCCGAATTGTTTAATAAACCGAATCCAATGTATATGGGATAATTCGAATCCCTCAGATCCACATCCGTGGCTACCATTTCCTTGAGAGAAAAAGAGAGTGGTTCCTCAACTACTTGTGCTGCATTCGCACTAATTACGCCGGCACCTCTCATTTCATTTCACCTCCGTCATAACTATTTTTTTTTTTTTTTAATTATCTAGGGTAATCGGTAACTGGTGAGAGTTTCCTGAACAAGGCCCAGGATCAAATCCAACTCGCTGCCACTATAAACCTAGGCTAGGTGCAATAGCCTGCAAGCCACAAACAATAGCTATGAAACTTATGCCTCAACAAGAGCCGAGACGTCCGCTCTAGGGTCCCCTACTCTTCTAGCCAAGACACAACAGGCATACGTCTCCACGGAGATTTGAACCTGGAAGGATTGGATGAAAATCATCGAACTCCACCGTGAGACCTCTGCTTCACGGACCCATCAAAACTAATTTATTGCCATTGAAAACCTTACATAGCCTATGGTTTACGGATTGGGGCAGATGCCCTCTTTGTTAGCATATGGCAGAGTTGCATATGCCATTTTCTCCAAACACTTGGTATATATAATCATATTTAAATAAATAAAAATTATACAAATTCCACGTAAAATTTTATATTTATTTTTAATATAAAAATGTATAAATCCAGTCACAAATAATCAAGCAAGGAGGAAGAAAGAAATTTTATATAATTTAAACCCGAGAGAAATAACGAGATTCACAGAGGAAATTTGTTATTCCGATTAAATACTAACATCACATTTCTTCGTTTACAACCTTCAATCAAATTAGTTCTTTGAAGAAAGGCATGCCATTGGTAAATTAATGTTATATAGAATTCTTTATGAGAAGGCGGTAAAAGAAATATGCAAAATCAGCATTCTTTAATTAAAAATTTTCGCTACAGGATGGTTGTTATGATGGTTGATAAGTATACGGACCACTTCCCCTTCACTTCATAACGTTGTTGTTTTTTTTTATAAATAAATAAATATTCAGCTACTTGATGGTTGATAATGTAGACACTGAACCCTATGAAAATAAATAAATATTCAGCTATTTGATGGTTGATAATGTAGACAATGAACTCCCTGTATCAAGCCATGCATAATATTTAATATATTTGTCTTTGTTTCGTTATTTTTTATTATTATTGATATTTAATGAAATACAAGCCAAATCAATATTAAATTGATGCATGATTTTTATTTATTTAATTACATTATTATATTATTATTAAAGATCTTATTATAATAAATATATTATTAGTATAATAATAAATTATTTAAAAAAACTTGTCTTACAAATAAAAAATATTTTTATACACCAATTTAATTCTAAGTACTTTTAAAATTAAATTGTTATTAATATTTAACAAAATATTGTTAAAAAATAGATGTATAAAATTTAATTTACTTGAATATTATAATCAAATGCAAAAAGAAATCCAAATTCCAGATTGCAGATTCCAAATTCCTTCACAGCTGTATAATTGCAAATTCCAAGAAATTTCTTGGATCTAATAATAAAAGGCAATTCAATTGTTTTAACTAGCTTCTGGGCCAACAATTGTTTTCAGATAAAACACCGTTTGTTAAAACATGCACATGTGAAATCGTTCAAAACAAGCGTATAACGCCTTTTTCGACACAAGACGAGATAAAAGCTTTATAAAATTAATGAATATCGAAACGGATAGAATTTATTGTTTAATCTATTGTAATAATATTTATGTTGACTTTTTAAAATTGAATTTATAAATAAATATTTATGTGTGAATTGAGTTTAATTTTAGTGCTTGGATTGTTTTCAAATAAAGTAATTATGTGGTGTTTTAAGTATGTGTTGAATTATATAGCCACTATAAATTGAGAGATTATATATATATTGTTTTTTTATAATTCAATATGGGGTGGATGTTGTAGTGATGAATACATGTAAGCTAAATTAAAAATAATAAAAGGTTAAATTTAATATGAAGTCCAATTGTAACACCCAACTTAATTTTCTTATTTTATTTTAAAAACATTTACAAAGTACATTTGACTTTTAAGTGAAAAAGAGTTTAACTAATATGTTAATTGGTTGATGAAATTGAGTTACATTTTCTTTTATGAATAAAGAATTACATTACGATTTTTCGATAAATAATTGGTAAATAATTTTAAGATTCCAGAGTAGTTGGAATAAAGCAGTGATTGGCACTTACCTTCTCTTAGATAAAAAGGAAATCTCAAGAAGGAGAAGAGGTTCTGCCGAAGTAGAAATAAAATATCAGCACATTAGTAGATAAGCAAGCTATGAGGATAGGGTGGACCAGAGCGTAAACCAGTGGTAACTCTTCAACCTGAACTAGAGAAGAGACTAGACAAGGGTCTTGAGGTCCTACTCCAGTAAAATTGCTGCTAATTTCTGGTGAGGACTCTTCAAACTGAACTAGAGAAGAGACTAGACAAGGGTCTTGAGGTCTTACTCCAGTAAAATTTCTGCTAATTTCTGGTGAGGACTCTTCAACCTGAACTAGAGAAGAGACTAGACAAGGGTCTTGAGGTCCTACTCCAGTAAAATTGCTGCTAATTTCTGGTGAGGACTCTTCAACCTGAACTAGAGAAGAGACTAGACAAGGGTCTTGAGGCCTTACTCCAGTAAAATTGCTGCTAATTTTTGGTGAGGACGTGGTCGCCTCACTCATGGTTGGGTGGATTAACTAGTGGAACGATAAATAAGATAAGTGTATGGTTTATGTATTAAATTATGCTAAGATCTGATATTATAGTACTATAATGAAATATTGAGTAAATTCATATGCATAATCTTGCGTTACATTAACGTTATGTAAGCAAGAACTTAGTTCTCTTTTTTAAAAATGGTACATTACAGGTTTACTTAGATCTACCACCGTGTTTGAGACTATTGGGTTAGAATAATGCTGGAAGAACATAATTCATAAATCCTAGGAAAAGTCTAGTGCATAAAGTGTTTCGGTAGTGAAACCCTTAGAAAATTCCTTGTGACCTTGTGAGTGAGAAAGGGCCGGAAAAAACAAGAATTAGGTTACCTAAAATACTAACATGCCTACAGGTGCAAACCATAACCCAACAGATTTTTAGGGTAACTCAGACCTGAGATGGCTGGAAAAGGTCCAAAGGGACCACTTCAATTCGAAGACCAAAACAAGAGAAAAACAATGCTTACAACAAGAAAGAATGTAGATAAAAACAGATAATTTTTTTTTCCTATAGTTCTATTGTGAATTAATTATGAAACCAGGCTTAACTATGTAAGAAAACCCTTGGTATTTTATATTATGATTGAAGCCGTGGGCTAAGAGGTTTAAACCCTAACCTGATGAAACATGTGAGGTTTTGCGTCCTTAGGAAACTAGGCAAAAGCATTAAGGGTAAACTGTCAAATACAAATTAAAACAAATTGAACAATATAATACGAAAATAGAGCTTAACGTCCAAGTAAATTGTTGGAATATAAATATAAGACAATTATCAAGATTTGAGCAGAACTTCGAACAGCAGAAGTAGACAGTGAGATGTTGTAACAATCAACTATATCATAGAAGGTATCTCGTAAAACAAGTAACATAAGAACGAATTTGATTTTAATTTGGCACATTCATTCCTTAAACATTTATATGCGGTCTGATTTAAACTCAATTGAAAATGCACAAATAAGAACTCCAAAATTGTTCAACATTAGCGTAAGAAACCCTCTACCTCGAGTCTGAATTGAAAATAGGTATAAACCAGAGTCTTAATACAAAATTACATTAAAATACCAATGGTTATTCATGTAAACACTGGTAGGCAAGTAGAGCCTCCTAAAACAATAGGAAAATATAAGGCCGACGACATGAAAAAACCCTAGTAATAAACCATTTTGTACCTAATTAACGAAAACGAAGTCATATTCATGGAAGACAAGGTTCGGCTATGATGATATACAACATGTTGTGTAGAAAACCTTGAACCCTTCATTAACCCACGAGGTGAAGTAAACAGTACCTGGCAAGCTGAAGCATTAGAGCACGGTGAAAACCCTTGACCCAAACTGCTATCAAAGATGAGACATTGGGAGGTAGTATATACATGCACCGTGATAGTAAAACGGGTCAGAGAAATTGGCACATAAGACGAATACCAAACTTGTAAATGAAAAACTTAAAACAGAACCTTACCTAACGGAAAGAAGCCAAGAACTCGCTGAAATTCCTTCTTGCAATAGCACCGATGAAACTTTAGACATGAAAATTAGGAATGGTATTTGGCCATCCTCGTAAATAAACCCAAAAATTTTAAATGGCAGACAAAAAACTCACAGCACCTTACCTGCGAAGAGAATGATTTGGTAAGGCAGTGTGCAAGCCAGAAAATAGACGAACTCAACTACATGTCGGTGAGAACCATAACCCGGTACATAGTTGTGTGAAAATTGAAGGCAACGTGGTAGCCATACCACTTCGCAGAGGAGAATAGAAGAGAGACGGACCACTGAGGAGTTGAAACACAATGACAAACGCCAAAGGGAAATGCTCGGTAGGTTAGATAACCTAACCACCTCTTCTCCATTGTGTCGGTCCGATGGAGATACATCAAAGGTGGAGTAGGGATCCAAGTGCCACACCAGCTAGCCGTCACCTTCGTGGATATGAGTGCCAAGTACGAAATACCATGCTTTGTGAATAAATGTCGATAAATACTTAAAGTTGAGTTCAACAGTGAAACATGACCCTAGCTGCATACAACTAATAATAATTTGGTGTAACAATGAACATGTGTAATATTCTGAGCAAGAATGTGAAGTCCCCAAGGATAACATAGCTCAAGATAGCGGAATGATGATATTTCCATAATCATAAGAATAAAAATATAGCATGTTTTTAAATTAATATGGAAAATTAATATATGATGTTAAGTATTATGTCAACAAGTATATCGAAGTACAATGATAGACCGTAGATTTAGTTTTATTATATATATATATATATATATATATATCACCGTGACAATAATTATGGTAAATATGTGTGTGGTATAAGTATTTTTTTATGGTAAATATTGTAGAGTTATAGTAGTAGCAGAGGTGACATATGGTATCAAAGCGACGTTCACATGCTGGGACTCGAATGAGCCATTCAAATAAAAATTTGTGCATTAGAATTGTGCACAATGACAGGAAGAAGGAAAAACATTGAAAAATCATGATGATGAGAGGATCTGGTTATCAAACGCCCAGAGCTACAGGGGAAGATCACTGCTTGCCTAAGCCAAAAATTAACTCAGATATGTCAGTACAGCTGAGTGTGGATCAACATCATCAAACAAGCAGATTACTTGAGGAACATCAACATCATAATAGAAGGAAAAGGTTTTAGTGAACATGTGCCAAATACTAATCCTTTTCTAATGTTAGGTGATCCCTTTTCACATAATGTTTGAAGTAATACTCACTCTAGTTTCTTTCACATATCAATGAATATGTCGCTTATTAAGTGAAATGAAGATTATGTGTTTAAAATTTGACAATACAAACATGAATAAGGAAATGAAGATAAATTTTTGGCTTTAAAATAGAAGAATTTTTTTGGTTTGGAAGTACTTCTAAAATAGATAAATAACTAGGAGACAATGCAAGGCTACATTGAATCCAAACTACTCTCAAAATACTATGAGCTTGAGTCTAGTCCTAGTATACACAATATTGATCTACAAAGAGGAACTTTGATATGAACTTTTTTCCTAACTTAGAATGTATGGATGTATGATCATAATGACCGCCATACTTATTAATAAATGTATTCCAATTTGGCATAAACTCTTCACCTTCCTTTGGTTTATTATGAACCCATTTGGATTTGAGGAAAATAATAATTAATGGATAGGGTTGTGAAGCATCTTCTATTATTGAGACTAAGATCCCATACTATATCCTGATTTCATTATCAATCATGAAATTACCATTAAAAATAATTTGGTGAAATATGTTAATCATCTAATCAAGGTCGTTACATATAACCCCTGAATCATGGTTTATCATTATCAAAATGCATAGGGAATTGAAAATAGGAGTAAGCATGCTCATTATATTCTCCACTTGCGACCAAAAATAGTCATATGTGCGACTATGATAAATTATTTAACATATTTATCATCACCAAAATGGGTTTTTCCACCTTTGCCAATTAGGGGAAATTATCATCTCTCTAGGTGTGAAGTTCACTTTTAAGAGGTGCTCCAACAATATAAAGATGGAATAAAATATTGTCTTTACACATCAAAGAAGATGGAAGAAAATATTTTCTTTATACATTTGAAAATTCCAACAATGAGACCCCTAAATAAATACCATTAAAGAGACCCTAGGTAATTAGTATAGTCATCCAAAAAATTTTCAAGAATTTCAAGTTGTCAATATGATCTGGAAAAAAGCTCTTTATATGTCCTGTGTTAAACCCTTTATTTTGAAAATCCTAGATGGTGGTGGTCATAGCCTTCTTCATAATGGGATATGTCCACCTACATCATGGGGGCATATGACCATAGTTCATACCACAAACATATTGGTGGAATAAAACAACATAAAAAATCACCTTGTAATCATAATTTCAATTAGATTTCCTCATAATTAACAGGAATTTCCCATAGCTAAGTTGACGGGAAAAATTTCCCCTTAGCCTTGTAACCTGCATTTTGCATTAACTTAGCCTTCCATGGCTAAATTTCACCTATAACTTCTAATTTTTTCAACTACAACACCCCCTTAAATTTTCCAAGGAGCCCCTCTTTGGTACCTATTCTCAAATTTAGGGGGAAATTCCCATCATTCCCATCACTAAGACTTTTGTCAAATAGTTGGTGGGTAACCTACACATTTCTTAATCTTCCCCCAAATCTAGCCCAATCATGCCTAATGTTGAAAACTAGGCTCTAGCACCACCTTGTAATGCCCCCAAACCCTAGTCACAACAATGTTAACACACACAAACAAAGAGGTATTTCAAATTTCTCATTGTAGAATCCTCATAACCTAGGCTCATTTTCTAAGCCCTTGTGACCATACCAACTCATTGCCAGTTTCTTGTAGCCAATTATACATTGTATATATGTCCTCATACCTTGACCTATTCTACCACGGAAAATCCACTACACTTGGCATTGATTACTTCAGTTACAATTAATAAAAACAGATTGTCGATAATGCCCATCTTTGAGAATCATGTGTAATTTAAATATAAATTCATCTAATTTAATCATTCACATAAACATAAGAGGATGCACAAACACAACATAATATTAAGTTCATTAAAACCCAAACTTGACTACGGTTCAGAGACATAATCGTTCAAAAAAAACATCACATGTTTACTTGAATACAATAAATACCCAATTAGGGTTTATAATTAAAACACATAATTATATAGGAAAATACACATAAAATATGTCATTATACATCGTTCAAGGACAACGAGATAAATTACACATCAATACCAAGCCCCATCTAGGGTTTATAATAAAATAACTTATAATCATAAAGCATGGAACCAAACCCAAAATAAAATTTTCAAGAACAACACAGAAGATAAACATAAATAATCACAAGTGGCACAAGAACACTTATCTATAATTGGAAGCCAACTGGTTATGAGCTCTCCACATTCCACCAAGCCCTAGACCATGCGGTTCATAATCTCAACCATGAGTCGCCCTCGAGCTGGGATTACAACTCTGTATGAAATAGTGTAAACACCAAACATTGATAAGAAATACTAGCCAAGGCACCAACCCCATCAGCCTCAATCTATATCCACAAGATAATATTCCCCTGACCTTCACCCAAGTAGCACAACCCAAGTCCCTCAGTGATGCTCACCTTCGAGGGCGCCTTATAGAAGCTAGGAACAGTCTCGGTTTACAGATACAGGAGATTTGTTTCTCTATGGATGTCCATGTGCCATACTAACTAAATTGAATAACCCTAAGTCAATTACAATGCCTAAGAACAAGTCTCACTAACTATATCTGAATTGAGTTGCCCACTAGAACTCTATGGCCACCAAGCCATATCTAGATCCACCAAAATATTAGAGCCACTAAGGCTCACAAACCAGGATGTATCCAATTCGGTGTGAATAATTTCCTAAGTGCAAGACTCACTAACTATCTATGAACTGAGTTCCCCACTGGAACTCTATGGCCACCAAGCCATATCTAGATCCACCAAAATATTAGAGCCACTAAGGCTCAAAAACCATGATGTATCCAATTCAGTGTGAATAACTCAGTAACCACACCTCCGCTAGTTTCAAATTCTATCCCATGACTCACTGATTTTTTTCTCATCCAGTCTCTATAAGTCTGAATAATTTCTTAATCACTTAAATTCAATCACCTTTGTATGCATGGCTTCATATCTCCATGTGACACTCACTAAGGCCACATGGACTTAGGTTCCTTTTTTACCAAAACTACCACATTGTTTCCTTATCCCTAGAGTTGTGTCCCCCATAGTCCTTTTCGTGGAGAGGGATCCAAAACTAATGGTTATTTTGTTAATATATGGATAATTACATTTACAGGATTCCTAACCTCAGATCCATTAAATTAGCCATATCTGCTTGGGCACACTGACATCAAAAAATGTATACATATATACATGGAAATGGAGGCCCCAAAAATAATCTCGACTCACCATCTTAACCATCACATACATCTGGCTCATTGGACAATACATATTATACACTATTACACTAATCATTCCAAGGTGGAACTAGGGGTGTTACAACAGAGATATAGTTAGAGTACAAAATCAGGCTTCACCTTTGGGTCGAGAAACATTTATCATTTCTGGGTTGGCATTTGGGATCTAGTGAAGTGGATAAATTTCTAATCTGTTTCCTCACCATTATTTGACTCAGGAAAACCTTCCTTTTTCTTAGTTTATATAAATTGACTCACCTTTTCCTTGGTTCCATTTTGATTCTCCCTATAATCTAGTTTTTGGGCTTTTCCTTTCTTACATCTATTTCTATTATCTAGCATTTTTGGGTTTTCAAGTTCTCAAGTCTCACAATTTTTTGGAGGGATAATTTTTTTTGTCTCCTCCAATCCTTGCAATTTCCCATCATGCCAAGCACTCTCTTGATCTTTCCCCTTTGTATTGGGTATCGCTTCGATAATTCCCTTCAATGTATAGATCATCCTCCTCCCATCCTTGTCTCATATTTAACAATTCTCCCCTCACCTTTCAAAATAACCTCTCTCCTCGTGCAACCATAATTCCCTGTCAACGAGCTCTTGTTCATTGAAAGGTAGTGTATTAATAGGAGCATGGGAATTAGGATTGCATATGGGATCATATTAGAGTTGAACGTTTGGAAATGCAATTTAGGAACTTACCCCACCTCATATCCAATAAAAAATATTTCAGGTTGAGAGGGAAATCACTAATCAATGGTTCCTTCCTCTGATACAGAGGTTCTAGTGGATATGGCTTATTGGGTTTTGAATGCATGTCACACATGCAAAAGATACAATCAATACATTTACATGGTGGGCCTCCATTGGCACATGAACTATCCACTGGTAAAGGTCTTATTGGATAGGCACAAAAATAGAGAGGACCTCCTCCTCTCTATGGAACACTTGCATCAACACATGGCATACCTAGATCATCAACTCGAGAAAAAGAAAAATCACATACACACCCCTACTTTGCTAATTGGTAAGCAACAAGGAGCCTATTCCAGATGTATCTGCAGATTTAGATTCCTCTTCATAGTTAATTTCCTCTTTCTATAATTTTAATTTATTAATTTGAATATATATTTTGAATTTTGACTCTTAAGAAATATTGTTTCTTCTAACTCTTACAATATAAAAGAATGTTGTTTTTTCTACCTTTGGGTTCATGGATGTGATTTGGTTTCCCTAACTATTGTCCTATTAAAAATGTTATACACTATCTTATAATATTTTCTTCAAAATAATCTACTAATATTTATTTCTCTATATTTTATATATATATATGTATTTTCATTATTAAAAAAACAAAATTTGAAGTGAGATTTAATACACTTATATATACCTAAGTCACTTTATTTGTATAAAGATTTACAATGTGAATGGAATTTCTGAACTTGGAGTGAGCTTTAATACATTTATATATATATATATATATATATATATATATATATATATATATATATATATATATATAACTCATCTATTTGTATAAAGATTTACACTAGGAATGGAATGTTTTTTCCGTGGGTTTATTTTTTCAAAACCAAGCGTGGGGAGATTTTGAGAACATGTAACAATATTAAAGATGGATTAACAAAATTATTATTATTATATTTTTAAACCATGAAGTCGTAATAATCATTTATATAAATGTTTATGGAATTTAGATAATAGTTTGAAGGATATGTTGAGTGATATGTTTTGTAAAAAGAAAATGAATAAAAAATTATTAAATTATGAAGTTGAAATTATATATATATATATATATATATAAAGTTTGGTAATATTATATTTTTTAATGTCAATTTTATTATTTTAAATCGCTATGAGAAATTGAACTAGTGATTTCACATCAAGAAGTACTTTAATATAATAATAGATCACTATCTATTCAAAACTTAGTGGCCATAAATAATTATATTTTAATAAATATCAAATTTTATATATTTTTTAAATATTTGAAATGTAAAAATTTATTCACAAATAATTAAATAAATAATAAAAATAAATTTTATAATTAAAAAACATGTATTTCATAATAGTTAAAAATATATGTTTTTTTTAATAAATTAGATTTAAATCTAAAAAAGTTAAAAATATATACTTTTGTACCTAAAAACAAAAAAATCTCATATATTAATACTTTATTTAATTGAACTCTAATTTAAAATAAATTGTTATTATTATTATAATAATTTAAACTTAAAACCCAAAAAAAAAAAAAAAAAATCATTATTTCTATCCATACCAACCTCATATTATAAAAATCATTATTCCATGGATACCAACATCATATTCCAACGTCATATTTCTTGGTGTCGAGAGTCCGCTAGAAAAGCTTCAATCAAATTAGTTAAGGCATACCATTGCTAAATTATTGTTATATCAAAATATAACAAGAGCATATCTCTTGGTGTCAAGGAGACAACCTTCAATCAAATTGGCTCAGCCATACAATTGCTAAATTAATGTTATATCAAAATCTACCAACATTATATTTCTTGGTGTCAAGACCCTGCGAGAAAACCTTCAATCAAATTAGTTCACGTGCTAAATTAATGTTATATCAAAATTCTTTATGAGAAGGTAAATGAAATCTTCGAAATCAGGGAATATTTAATTAAAATATCTCTAGCTACATATGGTTGATAAGGTCACAGGTTGATGAGTACACAAAGTCGAATTAAAATATCTCTGGCTACATATGGTTGATAAGTACACAAGTTGATGAGTACACAAATCGACTTTGTATAGGAAGTTATGATCTGAAGTTGTGAATAATTTTTTTTTTAATTAGTTAGGTTTAGAGGTACTCTTAGTATATGAGAGAAATGTTTACAATATGACAGAAATACTAAACATTTTTCCTTAAGAAAAATAAAAATAATTTTAAAAACATCATAATCATCAATTTAATATAAAATATATTAATACAATTTATTATCAATGTGACAGCTGGTTTAAATGTCACACTATTTGTTATGTAATTTGTTTTTAAAGAATCTAAGACATTTATTTCTTCATTAGAAGTTAGTTAACAAACAGAAATTAATTGTGTTTTGGATTAAAGGTAAATAAAAAGTTTAGTTATGGAAGTGGTTCTATAAAAGTGAAAAAAATTGATGGTAAAAAGTATTCCAACTGAGAAGTGGTTGAATAGAAACAGTTCAGTTAGTTATCCGTTCCTTTGTGGATAAAGCAACATCCCTGTGAGGAAGAGGGGTTCTGATCTGTTAGAGGCTAAGGGAAGGAAAAGAGGGGAGAGTGTGAATTTCTCAAGCTGGTGGTGACCAGTGGAAATACTCTCAACAATCTTGAATTCTCCTGAAAATTAGATTGTACTTGGGTCCCGAGATCTCTTCCGAGTTCTATATTAACCTACTTGACTCAAGTGTGGAGCACGGGCTGGGGAGTGTGGGGGGGGTTGAGGTGAGGACATAATTTCCTCATCCACGGTAGGGAGGACAACATCAGTCGATTTCAGATAAGTAAATTTATAGAGTTTTTCTAGCTTTACAGAAGAGCATATTGGTACAGTTTCCTAGGGTATTTAAAGACATTATTAGGTTGAATATCTTGGCCAAGATTAATGTTTTCTGGAAATACCTGTTTACTGTAAAATTTCTAATCTGGAATAAATTCTCAATAACAATACTTTTCTGCAAGAGCTACTATGTGAACTTCGTATACTAGTTATCTTGAAATATATGCATGACTATGTAGTTAACCTTTCTTAACTCGATGATTGACATGCAAAGATGAATGTGCATGGAAAGTTAACTCCTTTTCTTTAAACAATATGTTTTCTTTATACAGTATGTTCTCTTTATACAACATGTTTTCTTTATACAGTAGAATAGAAATAGCTAAAACTGGAATGATAAAGAACAACATTCAGAAAGTAAAACGATAGCCAATTTCTAAATGATAGACAAGCCATAAATTAATACATAAGCCACATTAAACGAGAACCTGTAAATGGTATTATGGGAAATATTTAACCCAATTCTAGAGTTGGAGAAAATCCAAATTTCGAGTTGAATTTCCCTAACAATATAAACTATACATGGATAGGATTTGGGTCGGTCCGGTCAACCCTTAACTTATTAAAATGTACAAGAAAGATTAAGCAGAATTGTTAATCATATTGCGGAGACAAGTAACATAGTCTAAGAGCCGAGAATCAAGATTCTTTCACAAAATATAACACATAACAACTGGAAGTAACCTTTCATAACAACCACTGAAGAACAGAGATTAAATCATTTATCAGATATTAAAACAAGAAATAGAGGCGCAAATTTTTGGTGCAACCATTCTACTGATAGCCTAAACCTTAAATTAAAATCTAATAATAATAGTCGGGATGTCAATGGTATAGTCACTGGAATTGTCTCCATCAACTAAAAGATTTAAATCAAAATGAAAATTTAATAGAGTTCTTGCTGTAAGGGAGGCAGACTCGGTCTTGGCAAATGAACCCTTATTCTATCATTACAAGTGTAGCCTCTTAAAACCCACAGTAAGATTAAAAATTTTGGCATATAAACGTGTAAAGACTAAAAACACAAATGTCGCTGCTCTATCTTTAGAGAAGTTCCTATATGCAAATCGATACCTATGACATGAGGTATGAATGCGGTTACAACCTTTATATTTGATAAGAGACGAAGTCAGAGAAATGAACCAAACACTGAAAACATTCGAAGCTTGTACCTGCATAGGCACAGACCCACGAAGAAGTGGAATTACATAGCTAAAAGGTGCGGAAGAAAAAAAAGCAGTGAGCAACTCTGGACATGAAAACAAGTAACCTTGACTTACCTGTGATAAGCAGACCCCGAGAAGAACGAGGGCACTCTACGAAAATACATAAGAAAAGATCAGTTACAAACCCCGAGATTAAGAGTAAGAATAAGTTGAATTTTCATGAACAAAGGAAATAACTATGAAAACTTACCAGCAACAACAAGAATGCCAACCGGTACAACCGACAGAGAAGGCATATCACAGTGCATAACCTTGATGTAGTCCAGTTGAACGATGCATAAGAAAAAATGAGATAAACTCAGATAGTGAACCAGTGAACAAGCAAGACACCTCCTTAAGGGAACCTTGTTCAGTCGAATGAGGTATGAACATGGAATCCCAAACCAAGAAAATGGTGGTATGATTGTAAGCTACCTCAGACATATTCGTAAACAAAAATCCTAGAAAGGTTGAAAGTCTTACCCTTATAAATGCCAGAGAGATGGGAACCATGATTGGAGGCTGGGAGCTGCGACCTGGTTGCAGAGCAGCAACACTGCAACAGACCTCCATCCAAATGAGCCAAGCGGTTAGGGTTTAGCGGGGTTGATTACCCTAACCGCTAAGAACCTATGCCCGTCGTAGATCTCACCCATAGGATTTGACGGTAAGCAAGTAGACAGATGTCACAACCATAAAAATCAACTTCAATGATGCGGTACAACAAATCTGCACGGTGCTCATTATTTTAAACCAAATTGCAAATCTCTATATGTGAGAAATTTCATAACCCATATTTGCATTAAATCATTCGAATTCCTCTGGAGTGTAAAGGCATATGTTCCTGTGCACAATGATGAGGTAAAGCCTCAGAGAAATTAACCTGTAGTATTTTATTTATATGTCACCAATGGTTGTCATGATAATATAAGGTCGAGAGTATTGGTGCAGTGATAAGCATTATAACAATAAAATCTAAAGAAATTAAAGTATGGATTACAGGTGAGGAACGGGTAAACCATAGTATTTATCTTATACAATGTAGGTAATTTTTATTTTATTTCTATGAGGTCTTATGTTAGATGTTACAAGTGGTATCAAAGAACCGTTCGCATGTTGGAACCCTAAGGGTCACCTAATATGAAAAATTATGTGTAATGATGCACACAAAGAGCACATAAATAACGTAGTAGGAGATGATATGAGGAGGGGGTCAATGCATCCAATACCCCAGCACGAGGGGGAACCTACACCCCAACCACATTCGGAAATGAATCCTGAGATGTGGATTCAAATGAGTGTAGACCAACACCAAAAAAACAGTAGATTTCTAGAGAAACAACATCACTAGACCAGTATTCTGCTAAGCACAGTGCAAAAGCTACAGGAGGAGATGGTTTGGGTTAGAACGGACAACGAGCGCTTATTACAAGAGAAAGAAATGATACTTAAGAGTATTTCAGAAAAACAAAATCAGGGAATGATGCAACCTAGTCCTGATAAAGACATGCAGGAGGGAAATGAACGAAAAACAAGAGATCAAACCACTGACAGAATGGAAAAAATCCATTCTCAGTGAAGTAAAAAAAATTAGGAACTACAATGAGGCTGAGTTGGGTAATGTGTCGGACCAATAATAAATTAAGAAACAGAAAGTGGAACTGCAAGGTGAGTTCCGGAACATAAAACCACCCATGTTTGATGGAGAGGCGGAAGAGGTGGTTGAAGCATGGCTGATAAATATGAATAAATACTTTCAAGTTTATGAATATAACAACAATATTAAGGCTAGGATAGCCATCTATCAGTTGAGAGAAAAGGCCACTTTGTGGTGGGAGGAAGTTAAGAATGTCTGTAGCATAGAGGATCAGGACGTGACATAGGATGTATTTCAACAATATTTCAAGGATATGTACCTAACTGAATGCTTTTATGATGAGATGTCCACAGAATTTCATAATTTGAAATTGAGCCAGATGACGATGGATGAATACATAACCAAGTTCACATCCTTACTTAGGTACGCTTCTTACTTAAGGGACAAAAAAGCTAAGGTTCAACGCTTCCTAAGTAGTTTACCCACCCATATGAAAGAACGAATTAAATTTGTGAATCCAAGAACCATGGACGAGGTAATCAAAAATTCCAGAATGTGTTACCAAAAATCTAAGGCAAAAGGGGAATTGGGAAAATGTTGGCCGCCCAAGAAAGGGCAGAAGAGAAGTTCAGGTTTTAAAAATGCTAGAACCAACAATTTTAAGAATTCTGCAAGAAGTTCAGTGAGTAAACAGTTTGGAAGAAACCACCAAAGAACTCGGTGGCCTGCAGAAGATAAGCTCACAGAAGCTTCCAGCAAGCCTAAGTAAGGACAAAATTCGAAACCACCCCTACAGTGTTGGGGGTGTGGCGAGGCGCACTATTATAGAAACTGTCTGTAGTGAGGAAGAAGCAAAACGATTGCTAATCTACAGGAATATTCCACTGTGGGAGATTTAGCCCAAATAATACCCAGAATTAACGCAACATTAGAAGATCGTCAGGTAGATTACCAGCCGACAATGATAGAGTTGGAAGGTAAGCTACTTTCGCAACCTGTTTCTATTTTGGTTGACCTAGGTGCAATTTTAAGTTATGTGAATCCCAAATTAGTAGAAATATTTAAATTACAATGTCAGAAATTCAAAATTCCATGGATGGTACAGCTAGCCACTAGAGCAAAGAGGAAAGTCTGTGCCAAAATTCTGAACTTTACATTGGAAATTGGCGAACAACGGTTAAACGTAGATCTCAATATATTGCCTTTGGGATATTACGATGTGCTATTGGGGATGGATTGGTTTGAAAATCACTGGACATTGGTGGATTGTAAAGAGAAGATTATATATTACAAAATGCATGATAGAACATGTAAGGAGATATGAGGAATCAAGAAGCCTTTAGAATTGTGTCCCATTACAGCCTCTCAAACGAGTAAGTGTATGAAGAAGGGATGTCAGTTATACGCCATTTAAGTGGGCTTTACTAATTCCAAGGAAAAGACTCTGATGATGGAAAACATACCTATAGTACAAGATTTCATGGATATGTTTCCAAAAGATGTACCAGGTTTACCACCAAGAAGGGACATTGATTTTACTATTGAATTGATGCCAGGAGCATCACTGATTTCAAGGGCACCTTACTGAATGGGTGTACCAGAATTGACCGAGCTAAAGATGCAGTTACAGGAATTATTGGATAAGGGGTATATTCGACCAAATGTGTCCCCATGGGGAGCACTTGTGTTGTTCGTGAAGAAAAAAGACAGAACCATGTGAATGTGCATGGACTATCGACAACTCAATAAATTGACCGTAAAAAATAAATACCCACTACCTCGAATTGATGACCTCTTCGATCAGGTAAAGGAGGCCACTGTATTTTCAAAGATAGACTTGAGATTCAGTTATCACTAGATCTAGATAAAGGACAAAGATACCCACAAAAATTCTTTCCGTACCAGGTATGGGCATTATGAATTTTTGGTACCACCATTTGGGTTGAATAATGCACCAACAACGTTTATGAGGCTGATGCGTGGTATATTTCACCCCTTTTTGGATAGTTTTGTGCTAATATTTATTGACGATGTCTTAATCTACTCGAAGAATGTATAACAGCATAAGGAACACTTGAGAATAGTGTTGGAGATGTTACGGAAACATCAGTTGTATGGTAAGTTCAGCAAATGTGAATTTTTCAAGGAAGAAATCCAGTACCTAGGCCATGTCATTTCTAATGAGGGAATAACATTTCATCCACAAGAAATTAAAACAATTGTGGAATGGTGAGTACCCCAAAATGCGGCAGACATACGATCATTTATAGGATTGGCCAGTTATTACCGATGTTTCATTAAAGGATTCTAAAAGATTGCTTTTCCAATTACCTCCTTACAGAGGAAGGGAAAAGTATTTAAATTGACCAATAAGAGTCAAACCAGTTTTGAAAAGTTAAAACTTTTGTTGACTACTACCCCGGTGTTGAGGGTAGTTGATCCCAACAAAGAATTCGAAGTTTGTACAGATGCGTGTAAAGAAAGAGTTGGGGCAGTGCTATCCCAAGAAGGAAGAGTGGTTGCATATGAATCGCGAAAGTTAAAAGAGCATGAACAACGATACTTGGCTTACGATCTAGAGCTAACAACGGTAGTGCATGAGCTCTGAGTATGGAGGCACTATTTTTTGGGAATGAGGTTTGTGTTAAAAATCGATCATAGTAGCCTAACGAACTACTTCAAGCAAGTTGATCTCAACTCTCGCAAGGCAAGATGGAATGCCTTTCTAAGCGATTTTGACATTGATATGCAACATGTGAAAGGTAAGGAAACAGGGTGGCAGATGCCTTAAGTAGAAAGTTTCATGGAGTTTATGAACTTTACTACAACTAGATTGAAAGAAAATTCTTGGATCAAATAAACGTAGAAGCCAAGAAGGATCCTGAATACCAATTTATATGGAAGCAAGAAGAATAGGAGAAAAGGCAAGGAAAACTTTCGATTATGGAATTAGCAAGGATCAAATATTAAACTTGAAGGAAAAGATATATGTTTCAAATCGAATGGATTTGAAAGAGCTGATTTTGAACGAATACCACCGAAGTAATTATTCAGGACACCCAGGGTATCAAAAGATGCTAACAACAATGAAAAAGAATTATTTCTGGCACTGCATGCGAAAGGACATTGCAGAATATTTAAACAAGTGCCTGGACTATCAGCAGGTTAAGGTGGAACATCAACATCCAGCAGGATTGTTACAACCCATACCAATATCGAAATGGAAGTGGGAAGTTATATCTCTAGACTTCATCACGGGTTTTCCAAAATCAAAGAAGAATAATGACTCCATTATGGTGGTGGTCGATCGATTGACCAAGGCAGCACATTTTATACTGGTACAGTCCACCTATAAAATAATGCAGATGGAAGAAATATTTATGAGAGAAATATTTCGACTGCATGGCATTCCAAACACTGTCATATCTGAGAGAGATGTGAAGTTTACTTCATCATTCTAGAAAAACTTGTTTATAGGTCTGGGAACACAAATTAATTTTAGTACCACCTAACATCCCCAAACGGATGGACAAACGAAGAGGGTGAATCAAATCCTAGAAGATATGTTACGTATGTACGTAATGCAACAGCCAACAAGATGGGAAGAATATTTACATTTGGTGGAGTTTTCTTACAACAATGGTTACCAGGAATCTTTGAAGAGGAGTCCCTTCGAAGCCTTGTGTGGACGACAATGTCGTACACCTATCAATTGAAGTAGTCCCGAAACCAAGCTGACACTTGGACCGGAAATATTAGCTGAGATGGAATAGGAAGTAAGAAAAATCAGGAAAAATTTGAAGGTGGCTCAAGATCAACAGAAAATATATGAAGTTAAGAAAAGAACTTATCACGAATTCGAAGTGGGCGATCATGTGTATGTACGAATAAAACAATAAAAAAAAGCACGCTAAGATGGATCTCTTGTGCCAAGATGGCCTCTAGGTTTTGTGGGCCCTTCCAAATATCGAAAAGGGTGGGACTGGTGGCATACCGATTAGCCTTACCTAGCCATATTCGAGTGCACAATGTGTTCCATGTATCTCTGTTAAAGTGACATGTACATGACTCAAAGCATGTAATCCACTGGAAAAGTATTCAAGTAGGTTAAGATTAAAGTCCTAACTAGAATTACTAAATTCTATGAGAAATTAACTCAGAATTTTTGGTGACTGCAGGTCGAGCTGAACGATGAGTTTCTGGTCGAACCTTAGCATATACTCGATCGAAGAGAAATAATGCTTTGGAGGTGAGCCATTACCCTGGTTAAAGTGCAGTGGAAGCACTTCAGCTCGGATGAGGCTACCTGGGAAGACGAAGGGTTTATTTGAGAGGCATACCCAGAGCTGTTTGATGAGTTGGAGCGAAACACCGAGGATGGTGTTTACTTCCAGGGCGTGTAGTTGTGACAACTGGTTTAAATGTCGAATTATTTGTTATGTAAATTGTTTTTAAAGAAAATAAAAAATTTATTTCTTCATTAGAAATTAGTTAACAAATAGAAATTAATTGTGTTTTGGATTAAAGGTAAATAAAAAATTTAGTTATGGAAGTAGTTCCATAAAAGTGAAAAATATTGATGGTAAAAAGTATTCCAACTGAGAAGTGGTTGAACAGAAACAATTCAATTAGTTATCCCTTCCTCTTTGGATAAAGCAACATCCCTGTGAGGAAGAGGGGTTCTGATCTGTTGGAGGCTAAGATAAGGAAAAGAGGAGAGAGTGTGAATTTCCTGAGCTGGTGGTGACCAGTGGAAATACTCTCAGCAATCCTAAATTCTCCTCGAAAGTAGATTGGAATTGGGTCCTGAGATCTCTTCCAAGTTCTGTATCAACCTACTTGACTCAAGTGTGGAGCATGGGGGGTTGGGGGAGGGAGGGTGTGAGGACGTAATTGCCTCATCCACGGTAGTGAGGACAACATCAGTCGATTTTAGATAAGTAAATTTACTGAGTTTTTCTAGCTTTACAGAAGAGCATATTGGTACAGTTTCCTAGGGTATTTTCAGACATTATTAGGTTGAATATCTTGGCTAATATTAATGTTTTCTGGAAATACTTGTTTACTGTAAAGTTTATCATCTGGAATAAATTCTCAATAAGAGTAATTTTCTGCAAGAGCTATTGCGTGACCTTCGTATACTATTTATCTTGAAATATATGCATGACTGTGTAGTTAAGCTTTCTTAACTCAATGATTGACATGCAAAGACGAATGTGCATGGACAATTAACTCCTTTTCTTTAAACAATATGTTTTCTTTATACAATATGTTCTCTTTATACAACATGTTTTCTTTATACAATAGAATAGAAATAGCTAAAACTAGAATGATAAATAACAACATTCAGAAAGTAAAATAATAGCCAATTTCTGAATGATAGACAAGACATCAATTAATACATAAGCAACATTAAACAAGAACCTGTAAATGGTAGTATGGGATATCTTTAACCCAGTTCCAGAGTTGGAGAAACTCCGAATTCCGGGTTGAATGTCCCTAACAATATAAACTATACACGGACAAGATTTGGGTCAGTCCGGTCAACGCTTAACTTATTAAAATGTACAAGAAAGATTAAGCATAATTGTTAATCATATTGCGGAGAAAAGTAACACAGTCGAAGAGCCGAGAATCAAGATTTTTTCACAAAATATAACACATAACAACTGGAAGTAACTTTTCATAACAACCACTGAAGAACAGATATTACATCATTTCTCAGATATTAAAAAAATAAATAGAGGTGCAAATGTTCAGTGTGACGATTCTACTGATAGCATAAACCTTAAGGTAAAATCTAATAATAATAGCCGGGATGTCAAGAGTACAGTCACCAGAATTGTCTCCATTAACTAAAATATTTCAATCAAAACACAAATTTAGTAGAGTTCTTGCTGTAAGGGAGGCCGCCTCAGCCCTGGAAAATGAACCCTTATTCTATCATTACAAGTGTAGCCTCTTAAAACCCACAGTAAGATTAAACATTTCTGCATATAAACATGTAAATACTAACAACACAAATGTCACTGCTCTAGCTTTAGAGAAATTTCTATATGCAACCCAGTACCTATGACATGAGGTACAAATGCGGTTACGACCTATATCTTTGATAAGAGGCAGAGTCAGAGAAATTAACCAAACACCGAAAACATTCGAAGCTTGTCTCTGCACAGGTGCAAACCCACGAAGGAGTGGAATTACATAGCTGAAAGGTGCGGACGAACAAAAAGAAGTCAACAACTGTGGACATGAAAAAAAGGAACCTTGACTTACCTGTGATAAGCAGACCCCGAGCAGAACGAGGGCACTCTGCAGAAAGATAGAAGAAAAGATCAGTTGCAAACCCCGAGATTACGAGAAAGAATAAGTTGAATTTTCATGAACAAAGGAAACAGCTATGAAAACTTACGAGCAACGACAAGGATTCCAACTGGTACAACCAACGGAGAAGGCATATCACAGTGCATAACCTCGATGTAGTCTAGTTGAACGATGCATAAGAAAAAACGAGATAAACTCAGATAGTGAACCAGTGAAGAAGCAAGCAACCTCCTAAAGGGAACCCTGTTCAGTGAAATGAGGTATGAACATGGAATCCCAAACCAAGCAAACCGTGGTATGACTGTAAGCTACCTCAGAGATATTCGTAAACAAAAAGCCTGGAAAGGCTGTAAGTCTTACCCTCATAAACACTAGAGAGATGGGACTCGTGAACGGAGGCTGGGAGCTGTGACTGGGTTGTAGAGCAGAAACGCCGCGACAGATCTCCATCCAAATGAGCCAAGCAGTTAGGGTTTGGCAGGGTTGATTACCCTAAACCGCCAAGAACCTCTGCCCGCCGTAGATCTCACTCGAAGGATCCAATGGTAAGCAAGTAGACAGATGTCACAACCATAAAAATCAACTTCAATGATGTATAACAAATCTTCATGGTGCTCATTGTTTTAAACCCAATTGCAAATCTCTATATGTGAGAAATGTCATAACCCAAATTTTCATTAAATCATTTGAATTCTCGGGAGTGTAAAGACATATGGTCCTGTGCACAATGATGAGGTAAACCCTCAAAGCAATTAACCCATAGTATTATATTTACATGTCACCAATGGTTGTGATAATATAAGGTCAAGAGCGTTGGTGCAGTGATAAACATTATAACAATAAAATCTCAAGAAATTAAAGCATGGATTACAAGTGAGGAACGGGTAAACCATAGTATTTACCTTATACAATGTAAGTAATTAAATTTTTTTTTATGAGGTCTTATTTTAGATGCTACAATGAAAAATGAAAATTTGTAATTTTATTATATTTAGGATATTTGTTTTTAGCTTTTTTGTTTTTTTTATCAAGAAGATATCTCTTGAAATTTAAGAAATAAAGATACTTAAAAAAAAACATCGTAATCATTAATTTAATATAAAACACATTAATACAATTTAACATGAAGAATTGTAGTTTTATAATGTTTAGTATATTTGTTTTTAGTTTTTAATGTTTTTTTAGCAAGAAGTTATGTGTTCAAATTTAAAAATATAAATTATTTGTTATTTTCTTAAATATCAGTAATCAATTTTATTTTAAAAATATATATTTTGCTTCACATTTACGTTTAATTATAACTTTAAAATTGTATTATTATTACATATTATTTAGAAAATTTGTATACAATAATTTAATTGTAAATTAATAATAAATTTAAAATTAAATATTAATATAAAACTAAATTACATGTTATTATTATTAGTATAACTAACCACCTAATCATACATTAAATTGATGCACAAAACCTCCTTATTTAAATATATTATTATAATAAATTACCAAAGCAAAAAAAACGTGTCTCACAAAAAAAGGGATTTCATGGGCCAATTTAGTTATAATTTAATAGTAAACTTAAAATTTAATTATATTTTAGGTTTAATTAATAAGTGTCTGAAATCTAATTTATTTGAATACTATTATTATATTCAAACGCAAAAATAAATCCAAATCCTTGCTGAATGATTGCAGATTCCAAATTCCTTCACAGCTGTATAATCGCAGATTCCAATAAAATTCTGAAATCTAATAAAAGGTAATTCAATTGTTTTAACTAGCTCAGCGCTCCTGTAAAAAAACAAATTTTCTTTCCCAGATAAAACACGGAAACCATTCCGGAACCAGGGATTTGCATCTCAATACCAACTTCGGAAAAGAATGAAAGATTTGTACTCCTTGTCCTCCGATACCAACTTCAGAAGTTTGAGAAGTAAGTTTTTAATGTGAGGCATGTTTATTTCTGAAATTCGACACGGCTAGTTATGGAATCTCACATTAATGTTTGCTGAGTGTAATATAAGAAAAATGTGCGTAAACATTTAAGTATTAGTTTAATTAATAATAAAAAATAAATTAGTAATTTCTCTTAAAAGTGTAAGGACACATTGAAGGTATGGAAGATTGAAAAGATTATTTGGTCAAGATTTAGGAAGATTTGTCTTTCATTGTTGTACTTGAATTTTCTTGCCAAGATTTTGGAAGATTTGTCTTTCATTGTTGTGCTTGAAGTAGCAAGTTTATCTTGTGGTTATGCATACAACACCCTGACCAAAATATATAAATTTTGTGTGCATTGTTATGTTTGAAGTAGAAAGTTTGTCATATGGTTATGCATACAACATCCTAAATGAATTATCACCAAAATATGTGAATTGTGCACAACTATCCCAAATTTAAAGATTGGGAGTGCGGTACCACAAAAATATGCTACTACACATTTTAACCACGACCATGTCCGGTCTGCAAATAATCCTGCTAATTCAATATCAATATTACAGCAAAAAGATGAAATCCATGCTAATCATGTGACTATCCAAAATCAACTAGAAGAACCACCCGATTGTAAGGACATGAATAGTGACTTGGCTCAATGGTCCGTATAGAGAGTGTTGTTGCAATGGTCATCATTTGATTCAATTCAAAAGATTTATTGCCTAATAAAAGTCCAAAAGTTGATACTTCTAATTTTCTTCATATAAACATAATAGTGAAATTTTACAGTCTATACTTGAACTCCTAGTTTGAAGGCTTGTAGTCTGTGGGGTCTATTTCTACTTATTGTTTAGCTTTCAAATTGTGAGGTCTATTTATACTTATTTTGTGGCTTGCAATTTTTGGGGAAATGGTGTATTTTCTGGTTCTTGTGCCATTTGGCAATTTCATGTCGTTGGCTTGGATCAGAAATGGTTTTTCCACCCTAGTTTGGTGAATCTAGTAAGAAAGTTGATCACATCTATGGTTGTGCAAGTGATTTTTAAATCACTCACACTTTTTCTCTGTGTTTCTTTTGATTTTTAGGGCCTCAACCATCAGAATTATTCTTGCATAGACTAAGAAGAGGAAAATCATAATCAAATGCAATATTTGTTGTGTATGATTTCTCATGTATGTTTGAACATGAAAACAACCAATTACAAAACAAGAAGGTTGTTGTGTTTATATTCATATGGTTTTCTTAGCTTTGATGTCCAATTGAGAATGGATTCAATGTGTGCATGTACAACATCCTAAAACCATATATAAAGATGAAGCTAATGTAAATGTGCATTAATATTTTTCATCATATAACTTTACATTGATGGTACTCTGGTCACCATATGTAGTAAAAAACACATAGGCAAAGTTTAAGGGTGTCCCTCAAGGAGTAATAAAACTTCATTTCAATGTTGTAAACCCATAGTGGGTGATTGTTCTACCAAATACATAATCATTCTATCCCCTATCCAATGGTTTCTAAAATCAAGTGTCTGCATCATGAAATATAAGGTAGTGGGCTATCACAAATGTCAAGAAATTAAATCCAAGCAGTTTTTCCTTCAGGCATGTTGTACTGTCCAGATTCAAAGGCATTGTCTTCCTGCAATCTTTCACCGTAGACAATTCAAAGGCATTGCCTTCCTGCAATCTTTCACCGTAGACAATTCCCTACAAATAGGATGAAGTCACACTTCAACGATGTTAAGAAAGAGATGCACAATATAGTTGTGGATGAGTTCATTTATGGAACAAAGGAAGAGGCTCCCAATGGCCCAATCGCAAAGATGGTTGATACATATTGTAGTCTACTTAAGCCATATGGAGGGGTCGGAGAGGAATCTCGTATGGCAGAATGTTGCCCACTGCTCATCGCTCCCTGTGATGGTTGATATACAATACAACATATGTGAGCACACCAACGAACTCGACTTGAGTAGCAATTCCATCATGGAACCTTACTACTGCTCACCACTCACTACCGCCTTCTCCTTATTTGATCCCAAACACCGTAGGCAGCGATGCCCATTACAAGATTTATGGTATTTTTTATTTAATCATCAAGGATGGGTGTCCTTCAAATTATGAGATTTATGGTATTTTTTATTTAATCATAAGGATGGGTGTCCTTCAAATTAAATACGAGAGTCTAAGATGGGTGTATTTATACTAATTTTGTTGCATTTGTGGCCCCTTGAAGTGGTATGTCTATGTATCCATTTTCTATTTAAGTTTTCTTAAACATTTTCCATAATTGCATTTATCCATTATTGCAATCATCAAAAGATTAATATTGATTCACTATGAAAATAATTCCTACTCAGAATTTGGATTAAATAACTCTTCCACATCTTCAAACATAAAAAAATCTATGATTGCTAGGAGTTAATAAATTTCAAGACAATTAAAAATGTGAAATATATATATATATATATATATATATTTTTTTTTTAAATAATTTTTTTTTAATTAAATTTAAAACTAAATATAAACTGTTAATTTTTATAGATTAACTAATTAAAAAATCAATTTTTGATTTTTAAAATATTCAATTTAATATTTCAATTTTATAAAATTAATTAAAAAATAAATTTTAAAATATTTGATTGTGCCAACTGACTTGACTTAAGTGTTAACTAGTTGTTTAATTAGTATTATGTCATTTTAATTATTTTGAAGAAACAGAAACATTTATTTTCTGGAAAAATATTATTTGAAGAACATGAATTAATTTTGTTTTGTTGGAAATAAAATTAGTTATGGAAAATTGGTTCATAAAAGTAAAAAGACTGATGGTAAAAAACATTCCAAGAACTGAGAAGTAGTTGGACAGTTTTGGACAATTACCTTTTCCTCTGAGGATAAAAGGTACATCCCAGCTAGGAAAATGGGTTATGTTCAGTAACAAAGGAAGAGAGTGAAGAGTTTCCTGAACTGGTAGATACCAGTGGAAAACATTTAGCATTCCTGAATATTTTTGGAGTAGACTGGACTTGGGGTCTTGAGGTCTCAATAAGAATATTGTCAACCCATACTTCTCAGGTGTGGAGCACAGGGGAAGAGGAGGACGTAATCGCCTCTCTTAATGGTTGGGAGGACATCATCAATAGAGCTCAAATTCAGATAATTAATTAGAGTTATTTATTCAGATTGTTTTAGACAAAATAGTTTATTACAAAAAATGCACCAAATGTTGTATTTAACCAGGATTATGGAAAATGGGATTGTAATAAACGAATATGCAAAATTAATGAATTGAATACTGTATATATATATTTGGATTCTCGAAAAACCTATGCTTTGCAGTAATGGAAAAATAGAGAAGCTATTGTGTAAATCTATTATAGAATTACTTATGTTTATCTCCTTTGTAAAGATTTTGATTTATTGAAATACAGTTAAAGAAGGTTAACTAAGTAAGAAAACAAAAAATTAGAAATACGCTGCTAAAGAAATATGATATACTAGGAAATAAAAAAGTATAATGCTGGACTATAAGAGAGGAACCTTGTTCAATTTAAAGTTAAACTCGATTCAAGGTTAAAAGGGGAAAACCTTAAACCCCGAAAACATCATTACTCCATGTTTATAATATACACGGACAAGGATAGAGATGGTTTGGCCATCTTTCTAAACTGTAAAGAAAACTATTCTACTAATTAATCAACAGAGAATAGAAAATACAATGGAGAAGTAAATATACAGTCCGTCCAAGGGCACAGAAATATACCCAATGCAACTCCGTTGACATGTTACATATCTATTATAAAATAGAAGATATTCACTGAACAAGGAACTACTTTCCAAAATGTTAAGAGTTCAATAGTACTAATACTGATGAAAACCCTGTAGGGATATATATATATATATATATATATATATATATATACGCTGAAAAAAAGAACCGTATAATAAAATCGGGTATTGAATTATACTTGACTGAACAAAAATAACTCCAAAGCTGGGTTTGGAAATACCACCCAAAGCCCCAATAACTAAGAGCACGGTTTCTGAGTAAACCCAGTAAAAATCATTGAAAATAATCTGTCACCATTAAACATTACATTAATAGATAGGTCTGCATGTAAGCCAAGTTTGGCATAAGCATGCCTAGAAAGGGAAATATACAAGCCGCTCGATGACTTTGTCTCAAGAGCCAAAAACCCTGGTGGGTAATACTCTATTCATGTCCGAATTGAAATAGAAGTCTTGATTGTAGAGAAGAGAAATGTTACGAGGTACCTCAGAGGGTAAAACCGTATCAGCAGCTTGCAAGAAGTCCGAGCTTATTCAAGGGAGAAAACTCACGGGAAGGTCCTTGGCCTTCAGGTTAAGGAGCTACCTACAACCAAAACACCATGAAGAACTTTAGTGACCAGCAAAATAGTAACGCAAAATGTCTGGATATCGAGATATGGACGAGGTAGTAAGGTTGAGGAATATATACCTGAGCAATGACTGGTTCTGCAAAACCGAGTTCTGAGCTGTAGGAAAGGAATTCAAGCATATTTAAGTGTTACATTTGCGGAGAAACTAACACCTGAAGGTTCAAATTATTTAACCAGAGAGCAAGCGAAATAATAAATAAATAATTAAATCACTTGGCGTAGTGGGGAAGACCTCTTTCAGGAGCGGGCTAGAGCGTTTGAAGATGGGTTAGCTTCGAAAGCCTGCAGAAGCCAAAACTTCCCATGGAACCCTACAAACCCCCATGAATGGTAGAGAGTTGGCACAATATAGTCCTGTCCCCAAAACACAAGGGCATGTAGATAAAACACTTCTGATTTGAACCACGACAAAGATTATAATGAGTGACATTTAGGCCTCATGTATTCCATATCTATTACAGCACCGGGAAGAGAATGGATGCAGACTGCAACACCATACCGCCGCAACGATTGCAGGCGAGACCGCGGCGCAGACACAATGAAATGGGAATTCAGTTAAGGTTGCAGGGGTAATACCTATGCATATTTTCCACACAGATCCTTACCGTCGATTCCCATCACCAATCGAATGGTGGATAGGGAGGCATGTGGTCTCAAAGGACAGAGATACATATGCAATACGCACACAACTGGAGGCTCATTAAGTGATAAATACATTCCCCGAGGCTTAGCTTAAATGATTTAATCAAAGATTTTATTATTAACATTGAAGCAATATTGTAAAACTATAATCGTGCAAATCAAATAAATCATCCACACAGGTAAGAGTATTAACTCGCTTGGGAAGCCAAGATGTTCAAAATACTAATGGTTCCCAAATGTAATAAACCATATCTTACATAACGTAAGTAAATAAGCCTAGAGCAAATGATAACTTTAGAGAAAGTTATATGGTTAGTTTTTAATTTTTTTTAGGTTGGATATTGCATTGATTTAATATTTAAGTTTTATAAAATTAGTAAAAATCTAATTCTAAACTATTAGATTTAATATTTAAACTTTATAGAACTTCTCAAAAATAATTCAAAAATTAAAATAATTTCATTACCTAATAAATAACATAATAATATTAATTTTATTATTTACACTAAAAATTATAATAATATTAATTTTATTATTTACACTAAAAATTATAGACTATTGTATAATACTTTAAATATAACACAAATTTAAAAAAACAACCACAATTAATAAATAATGGGTAATAAACTTATCAATATAACTTAGATAGTCTCAATATATATCCATAAAATATTCTCCTGGGAAAAATTATTTTCAAAAATTCACAATGAAAGTATGAAAACTATATGAATGAAGTATGTGCCTTGGGAGTTGATTTGATTTGATTTTAGAAGTAACAGATGTGGTTGAAAGTAGGGAATCTATTATGACCAATGGTTTGGCCAGTTGTTTGCTCAAATCAAGGGCGGAAAACAATGACAGATATTTGTTCAAACTAATGTCGAAAACAAAAGAGTAGACAAATTTGTCCACAATCATTTCACAATGAATAGGTTGAAGCCGTGAATAAAACCAACAAATGCGCTTTAGAGTATTGAATCTCTTCTATCTGTATAAGGAAGAACAAAATCCATAAATATCATTTTGTTTTGAACTTTCAAGATTTAAAAAAAATTTATCAATCATATCCATTGTACTTTGAAAATTAAAATGGCTATATTGAAATATGTATCTGAATTTTTTTCTCAAAATATAAGTACATAGCATTTTAAAATTGCTCAAAAAAACCGTAAATATTTCTTAAATAATAATGATGGAACTACAGCATGAAAACCTTTAAATAATGTTCTGAAACTGATTGAAAACTCTCAGAAAAAGAGGAAGAAAGCAATAAAGTTCAATCAATCCAAGGGCAAGAAATTTCCTCTCAAAGAAAACAAATATTGATTTAGGATAGAAAACTGAAAATTTAATCAAACTACCGACCAAGAAAAATGAAATTTTCATTCTAAATAAAATGAGTGTTATTTACAGTAGCTTTAACCACAGCTTTGTTTCCTTTTCCAGATTGTGAAAAAAATTATGCCATTTGCAATTGAATAGCAAATACAAGAACTGATTTATTTCCTAACCCAGTGATGGCTTAAGGCTTGTTTGAATTTGGCTAAAAATCTATCTAGATCTGTATAAATTTCTCTAATCGAATTTGCAGGAGATTAAAGTTTTGCCAAAGAAAAATATTATCCGATATTCTGGGCCCGAGAATATCATTTTATCGTGATTCTGTTATTTTCTTGACAAAGAATAAGTCAGAGCAAAAGTTGTATGCCACTCGCAGTCGCCGGGAAATTCTCCGGTAAGAAAGTCTGTTCTGAGAAAGGTACCAAGTATTTGGGGCGGTCAGGTCTATACCTGCTACGATGGACGAACAAAACAATATAACAGCAAGAGAACAAATTTGGGAACTGAATTAAGGATTTATTTTTGGAACAGATGTCAGAAAACAACATAAAGACAGATGTCAAATAGACTTATTATAAATCAATAATAACATATCAAAAATAATATAAATCTTATATTGTAATTTTGTAAAAGTAATTTTTTTAAATGAAAAATAATAATAATATACTTATTACATTAAAATGTATAACATGTTAATAATAGTTGTAAATTAAATTTCATTTTATCATATAAATTAAAATATTGATTTTGTAATTATATTAAATTTAATTACTAGGCACATCAAAATTAATACTTATAATATAACAAGATTTTTAACTAATATGCTTCGAGGGATTGCTCAGTTGAAGAGTGTCTTTTAGAGTGTCCGTGAACTACTTTATAAAAAAAACAAGATTATAAACCAATGATATTCACCATAGATGTTATTAACTTGTAAATAGGCTTTGTTATAATACTATAGCCAATCCAATAACTTATCAATACCACATGCCCAAAAACCATAACTCATTTTATAATCAAAATATTTTATAAATATTTTTATTTTATTTTATTTTATAACATTTTTTAATTAAATCTAAAAGAAAAAAAGTTATAATTGTTTTTGAAATATATCTAAATCCTTTATCTCCACTAATACTAAAAATATTTGGTAATATTTCATAAAGATTAAATCAAAGTTCCAATAAAATTAAAAATGAAAATACTTTTATATATAAAGATGTGATATTTATATAGTAGAACTAGTATTATTAAGAATTAACATAAATCCATTTTAACCAAAGATTTACCAAGTAATGAGAGGAATTATATCTCTCAAAATATAAAATTTTCCTCAAATTTTACTTGAAAAATAATTTTCTATTTCGAAAAATTCACTCCCTCTAAACATACTTAAAAATTCATTTCCTCTAAACATACTTAATATATCTTAATAGATGATAAATAAATTTCTCAAAGTGTAAATTTTTCTTCAAATTTTACATAAAAGAAAAGAAATTTATATTTTGAAAAATTAATTCCCTCTAAACACACTTAATAAATTTTAATTAATGATAAATCTATAATTTTGAATTCCCACTCAATAAATAAATAAATAATTATAGATCATAACATCTCTACCCATCCTCTTCTTCCTCAAATTTTATAATAATAAAATATAAAGATATCCCCATTTCTCTACAACAAGCTGCCTATGTCAATTGCATGCTATAATATAATGTTTATACCAGCTCTCAGCTCTCTACAAAAAGCTAGCTATGACAGGTTGCATGATATAATATAATTCTTAGACCAACTTTCGTTATTAAACAAGATGGGCTGCGGGGCAGCAAGTCCCTGCCCCCAGCCAGATATGTTGTGTAGCAATGGCCAGATCTGCAAAAATTATCGCAGTGTAGTAAAGCTGTTAGTTTTTATTATTTTAATATATTTAAATTGAAATAAAAAAAAGCGCATCCAACTGCTAATGCTGGACTACCTCTTCTGAGGTCTGTTCTTCCACTTATTACTGGCTTTCCTGTAGCTCCATTGCTTGGGTTTGACAGCCGATACCCCTTTCTTCAATTGTCTTGTTAACATGCATGCTAAATGCGGGAATATGGCAAATGCGTGCCAAGTGTTTGATACAATTATTGCAGGATATTTGATATATTTGATATGCGGCCATGCTGAGGAGGTACTCGATTTATTTTGTGAAATGCAAAGGGTAGGAGTGTCTCCAAATTTGTCCACCTTTTCTAGTGTCCTCGTTGCCTGTGCTGACATGGGAGTTCTAGAATACATGAAACATTGATTTCAAATACCCAAATCATGAAATATGGATTTAAAATAGATGTTTGTGTGGGCTATCGCTTTGTTAATGCCTATGCCAAGTGTGACAGCATTGAAGATGCGTGCCAAGTGTTGAAATAATGTGTGAATACCTATGCCAAGTGTGACAACATTGAGGATGCGTGCCAAGTATTTGAAATAATGCATGTCCACAATGGTCACATGGAGAAAGCTTTGAAATTAATAAAGCAAATGCTCAAGCTGGGCTGGGTTTGGATGAATTCAACTTCTCCGGTGTTATTAGTGGCTGTGCTAGTTTGGAAATTGGCGAACAGGGTAGGCAGTTTCATGCCGCGATCATTAAAATTGGCTTTCAATCATATGTATCTGTGGGAAATGCGCTTATAAGCATGTATGCCGAGAGTGGGACTATGCAGAATGCGCGCCAAGTGTTTGACCGGTTGAATGGCCGAGATGTGGTGTCATGGAACACTATAATTGTAGGATATGCACAAAATATGGGTATGCCGATGGTGCTGCCAAAGTCTTCTCGCAAATGTAACGTTTCTACCATTGCCGCCAAAGTCTTCTCGCAAATGCAACGAATCTACCATTGCTAGTTTTAACAGGTCATGATCGAGCATAAATTCATTGGAAAAAGTCAAGCAAGTGCATGCAAAAATAATGAAAATTACATATGACCTGGGTTTTTTATCAGAGAATGCCTTACCCATTCATATAGTTTTAACCCGTTCCCGTTCATCACTCAGAACCCGCACCCACCTGGATAGATTGATTGTGATTGGCTTTCGTGGCAAAACGCCACTTTGAAAGGATTGATGATCCATGTTTATTGATTGGGAGAAAATAACCATATAGCTCAGTTTTGTGTACAGGTTGACGCCTTTCAAACTAGCTGGCTTTCTCTGGCTTTGTCCAGTAATGGGTAGCTTAAGTTTGGGCCACTCGATCACTAGAAAAGCGAGCCATTCCTCGAAAACCAAGCGACTGCATCACTCCCAAGCCTCAACTTTTTACTACCCCCTTGAGCTGCACTGGAGATACTTTCTAACTCTGTGGGAAGGATACACTGTTTGCAAGGTTTATTTAGCCCATTAAGTGTTTCTTGCAGATGGACCCCCCGCAGTGTCTGGCCTTTCATTTACCATAGGGCGGGAGCATTCTCAGACCAGAATATTCTCAAACCAGGAACATGACATGAACCATGAAGAAGCAGGGATTCAAAATGCACGCATCTAGAAGGTGTTATTATAACACTCACCAGTCGTCTATTAAAAACCAGCAAAAGCTTAAGCAAGCAACTGATGATCCCCAATCCGACAGGCGGGCAATCCCGATCAAGCTAATTTCTACCAAGCTGGATCATGGTACAGTGACCTCAACATGCTTTTCTTTTGAGGTAACTTCTGTATTAACCTCAACTTTTGTATTTTTTCTTCTGATTTGATTTTTTTTTGGCTTCTTCATGATTTGATTTCTTTTCGCTTTGCCAAAGCTTCTATATTTTTTCTTCTGATTTGATTTTTTTTCACTTCTTCATGATTTGATTTATTTTCGCTTCGCCAGAGAGAAGGTAAACACAGGTTTGATGGAGGAGAGAAAACGAATAGGAAAAAACAGGCTTGATGGAGAAGAGAAGGCGAGAAGGAAAACAAAGGGCTGTTTTTTTTTTTCATGATTTGAATTCTTTTCGCTTCATAGGCAATAGGTATCGCTCATGGGGACAAGTAATAGTTATCCCTCATGATAGTCCATACATAATCTCTCTGAGGCGGGGTTGTCCATCATCGATGAGCAAAAACGCTATCTCTTGAAAGCTATAAAATCAAGAATATGAGGTTTGTGTTCTTTGTGTTCTATAGCCAGCCCATGCTTATGGCATTGGGATAGAGCCCTCATGACACTAGGATAGAGCCCTCAAGGATGACAATGACAACCCGATGGCCAGTGTGACCGTGTATGGCACCTGTTAGCAGTAGACAGAATACCACTAGCCTAGATCCATCTAACTCTAGATCTATCATGCGCCGAGAGGGATCAAATCTCTCGAGGTGAAAACCTATTTTTTGAGTGCAAAACTTGAGGAAAGGTTTGCACCTCGAGAGATTTGATCCCTCTCCGTGCATGATAGATCCAGAGTTAGATGGATCTAGGCTGGTTCCAATCGGAGGCATCTACGTCGCATTTTTCAGATTATTAAAAGTTTTGTATATTTTTGAGATGTAAGATGGATCTAGGCTCGTTTCAGTCGTGTGCTGCCAAGGAAAATCTATCAAAGATATGATTAATTTTATCAGTAATATGTAAATATATCAAATATTAATATAATCATTTTAAATATGCTAAATATTTCTAAGATTAACTTGGTCATTTTAATTTTAAATTTTCTTAGTTACCTCAGTTCGTTGAGATGATAATTATTGTTAATAACTATAATGATGAAAAATGATGAAATATATTTTTTAAATGCAAAGTGACAATAATAGTGTTGAAAGATAGAAAATGTGAACAATAAGAACGTACTCATGTTACAATCAATCTCAAACTATTTTCTTCTACTATTCTTATTTCCTCCCTTGTTAGTTTTGTTATCTTTTCATATCGATTATATCAAAAAGAAAATTTAAATCGTAAACCATTTAAATCTTTAGCTCGATCTGTTGTAGTAAACATGATGCCTTGTCTCTCTTGCTCTCCAATATTAATAGCTTAAATTACTATAACACAAAAATCAATCTACATTGTTAATAACTTTTTGTGCTTACACTAAAATCAATGCATATTTGTTAATCCAATCACTTTAATATTAATGTACCATCATATATCCAATTACATAAAATCATAAATCAACATATTAGGAATAATCAAATAGTATTAGGAATAATCTACATTGAAATCAATGCATCTAGTGCAAGCAATCAAATATAATTATAAATCGACGTCTAAATTGAAATCAACACATCCAGTGCAAGCAATCAAATAGTATTAGCAATCATCACCTACACTGAAATCAATGCATCTAGTGCAAGTAATCATATATCATTAGAAATAATTATCTACACTAAAATCGATGCATCTAGTGCAAATAATCAAATAGGATTATAAATCACCATCTCCACTTAAATCAATCCATCTAGTGCAAAAAATATTCTTCCATCTCTCCACCCTCCATCCATATCTATATCCCCATCCATGTCTTTTTTTTTGTCTCTATCTCACCCCCCTAAACACACACGCTCTCGCACTCCATATATATCATTCTCTTTGTCGATCACCCTCTCTCCCCATATCTCTCTTCTTCCCTCTCTTCCCCTTCTCTCCCTCTCCCCCGCTAATATCTCTCTTTCCTCCTTTTGTTCTCTCTCTCTCTCTCTCTCCATCTTCCTTATCACTCACTCTCCCTCTCTAGGAACCAACATCTATACTGAAATCAATGCATTTACTCAAAGAAATCAAATAGGATTAGAAATCGCCATCTACACTGAAATCAATGCATTTAGTACAAACAATCAAATAGGATTAGAAATCATCTACATTGAAACCAATTCATCTAGTGCAAGTAATCAAATATAATTATAAATTGACATCTAAATTGAAATCAACAAATTCAGTGCAAGCAATCAAATTGTATTAGAAATCACCACCTACACTGAAATCAATGCATCTAGTCCAAGTAATCAAATATCATTAGAAATAAATATCTACACTAAAATCGATGCATATAGTGCAAATAATCAAATAGGATTATAAATCACCATCTCCACTTATATCAATCCATCTAGTGTGAGAAATATTCTTCCCTCTCTCCACCCTCCATCCATATCTATATCCCCCTCCATCTCTTCTTTTCTGTCTCTCTATCTCACCCCCTTTAACACACACACTCTCGCAATCCATATATATCAATCTCTTTGTCAATCCCCTCCTCTCCCCATCTCTCTCTTCTTCCCTCTCTTCACCTTCCATCTATATCTCTATCTTACCCTTCTCTCCCTCTCTCCCATTAATATCTCTCTTTCCTCCTTTTTTCCTCTCTCCCTCTCTCTCCATCTTCCTTATCTCTCTCTCTCTCTCTCTTTAGAAACCAACATCTACACTGAAATCAATGCATTTACTCAAATAAATCAAATAGGATTAGAAATCGCCATCTACACTAAAATCAATGCATTTAGTGCAAACAATCAAATAGGATTAGAAATCATCTACATTGAAACCAATTCATCTAGTGCAAGTAATCAAATATAATTATAAATTGACATCTAAATTGAAATCAACAAATTTAGTGCAAGCAATCAAATTGTATTAGAAATCACCACCTACATTGAAATCAATGCATCTAGTGCAAGTAATCAAATATCATTAGAAATAAATATCTACACCAAAATCGATGCATATAGTGCAAATAATCAAATAGGATTATAAATCACCATCTCCACTTATATCAATCCATCTAGTGTGAGAAATATTCTTCCCTCTCTCCACCCTCCATCCATATCTATATCCCCCTCCATCTCTTCTTTTCTGTCTCTCTATCTCACCCCCTAAACACACACACTCTCGCAATCCATATATATCAATCTCTTTGTCTATCCCCTCCTCTCCCCATCTCTCTCTTCTTCCCTCTCTTCACCTTCCATCTATATCTCTATCTTCCCCCTCTCTCCCTCTCTCTCCATCTTCCTTATCACTCACTCACTCTCTCTCTCTCCACCTTTCTCTCTCTATTTATTTCTTCTTACCTCTCTCCTCCTCCCCCTCCAAGTCCATCTCTTTCCCTCCCTCTCTCCACTCTCTCACGTCCTCTCTCTTCCTTCCTCTCTTTCCCTTTCTCTCCCATCTCTCTCTCCCTTCACCCACCAACTATGTTACTATATCCCTCCCTTTCTCCTTATATCTCCTTCTCCCCCTTATGTCCATCTCTCCTTATTTGTCTCTTTATCTCAGCCCGAAACATACACGCTCTCTCTCTGTCTCTCCCTTGTCACTCCTTCTCTCTCTCCCCTTCTCACTCTCTATATTTCTTATTTCCTACATCTCTCCCCCTCCAACTCCATCTCTCTTATCGATCCCTCTCTCCTCCTCTCTCTCTCAAGTCTTCTCTCTCTCCCCTAAATCCCTCTCTCTTCCCTTATCTCTCTCTCTCTCTCTCTCCAATACTCTCTCTTCCCCCATCACTCTCCTCCTCTCTCTCATCCTTCTTCTCTCTCCCTTTCTCTCCCACCTCTCTCTTTCTCCTTTCCCTCCAATCCTCTCTCTTCCCCCATATCTCTCTCTCTTTCTCTCTAATCCTCTCTCTTCCCCCATCCTTTTCTTTCTCTCTCTCTTTCCACCCCTCTCTCTCTCCAACTACATTACTATATCCCTCCCTCTCTCCTTCTCACTTCTTCTCTCCCCCCTTTTTTCCATACATCTTACTTTGTCTCTTTATCTCACCCCTAAATCTCTCCCTTATCACTCTCTTTCTCTATTTCTTCTTAGTTATGTAAACTAATGAACATAAATATTCATAAATATAAAGCAGATTATGGAGTAAATATGAAAAGAGGTTTTATTTACTTACCATACCTCTAGTTTATTTATTTTTTTATTTATTTACCATACCCCTTTTCTTTACTATGGTATTTGGCCCAAAGGCTTGTTATATAATTAGTTTTTTATTTATAATCCTATTTGATATATTGTTATTTATTTACCTTACCTCTTTATGCCTCTTTTATATTTATTTATTTACCATACCTCTTTATATCTATTTTATATTTATTTATTTATTGATCATACTTGTTTATACCTCTTTTATATTTATTTATTTACCCATGGTATTTGGCCCATGGTATCAATATTAATTTATCCCATGGTATTCGTCCCATAGGCTTCATCTAAATAAAACCTCTTTTTAAAGCTTTTTTAAATATAAAAAGGTTTATGAAATAAATATAAAAATAATATTTATTTATTTACCATACATCTAGTTTATATATATTTTTATTTATTTACCATAACTCTAGAGTAAGCATAAATTCATTTTAAAAATATTTAATTAAAAGAAATATTAAAAGATTTTGGATTTTGATTGTTTGTGTTGAATTAACTCTTTTCCTTTGATTTAGGAAATGGTATTGACTTTAGTAAAGAGTAAAGATGTTTAAAATTTTACTTAATTTGGAAATTCAATGTGGTAATTTTTTTTGTTAAAGGTAAATTTATGATCCATTTAAATTCACGTATATAATTTACTATCCATTCAAATTATATAAATAATACATAATTGTATTAGAAATTGATATATGTTCTAGCACAATGCTATTTTTATTTTTTATTTTTTTTAAATTTAAAACTTAAGCTGACATTTTGTATGAGGATGTGACACACCTGACATCGGGGTCATATTGGGCTGTAGATGCGCCTCTCGGCGCAATAATAAAATTGTAATGTAGCTAACAAAATTTAATATTAAAATTTTTGTTTGATATATAATTATAATTGTTTTTTTTAAAGAAATGGCTCATCACTAATAATATAAATTAATAAAAAATAATTATGAAATATATATATATATATATATATATATATAAGGCTAGATAGTTCCTTGATATTAATTTCTACATGGAAAGATACCTAACAAATGTTCACAAGTGCCACATGAAAAACTAGACTAATAGAGTCTCAAAATTTTAACATTGTATATTACTAATGCTATAAATTTATTGTTTAAATTTAAATCATAATAATAAAAACATATTGCTAGATAATGTATAATGTATCATTGCAATTATAAAAAAAAAAACATTAATAGAAATGTAGGCTCACATGATCATGTTATGTGCAAGTAGAGTGCACATGGATTGGTGGTTGTGAGTCCATGTCTTCCTTTAATGAAGTGAAGGTGATGCTTGCCATATTCTTGGCCAAGAATAAAAATTTGTTATCCAATTTCTTCAGTTTATCCAGAATATGGCATATATTACTATGAGGGAAAAGAGTTTGATTTTCAATCTCTTGACATATACTTCTTAGAGAGTCTCGAATTTGTTGAGTCCAAAGGTGGCATAACGTATAAATTTTAAAGTTGATCATTTCATTAGCTAATATGTCTACAATTATATTTCCATTTCTCCTAACATGGTATAGAATGAGAGTAGTGATTCCTTCCAAAAGCTTTGATAAAATTTCTAAGCTACTACGAAGTCTCCAACTTCTTGAGACTTTAGAAGGGTGTGAGCCATAATGAAGGTTTCTAATCATTTGAATTATTGTTTTTAAGTCCCCTTCTATTAATTTTTTATAAAAAAATATTCTTCTAGGAATGAGTAATCCCTTGGGAAAGATTTTTTCCAATATTTAGTTGTCAGGAAGAAGATTATTCTCTTTAGCGTCCCCAAGGATTTCACTCTCACTTGCATTATGCAACATGTTCCAGGGTTTGTTGAGAAGGTGGAAGAGTTGAAAGGAAAAGGGATTGATGAAATTATTTTCAAACGTGATCTGAAAAGGATTGTGAGCTTTGGTATGATGGAACCCTGAATTGAGGAGGAGCCATGAAATTCAAAATAGAGAGTCTTAATCACGCATGAAAAACTAGATATGCCTTCTAGATCTGAATTGATTGGAAGAAAGGTAGCCATTTCGATGTTCTTTGTTCAAGATATTTTTCCTAATATCGGGATTTCACTCCTTAGACCCTATATTTGATTAGATATGAGTGAAAATATCCTACCTCTAGATCAAGCCATATATGGATGTTCTCTTTGGCATTTAGATCCAGATATGGACAAAATCGAGAAAGAAAGAGAAAAATACCTCATATTTGTCAAGAATTTCAATGAGAAGGCCTCAATTCGTTAGATCTAGGGCATAGATATAGTGGAAAAACTAAAGAAAAACGTCTAAAATGATTGGGGATTTTACCAGTAACACATCAAGTTTTGATATACAAAGTAAAAAATTCTTTGACACTCCCTATGTATGAAATATTATGGCGTGGAAAAGGATTCTACCATAATTTTAAATCTGAGGATGCAAGTGGTGAGGGGTGGGGGGGTCTACAACCTTCATAAACCCTAATAAAATTCCTAGAAACCTTAATGGATCTATCACGTTCAAGGATGCATTAAAAGGGAAAGTTGATGCTCGAGTTGATCATATTCAATATCTGCGAGGACCTTACATTTTCGAGTAAATGCACAAGGTAAAAACTATGGACTTAAGAACCCCAAAGGTAAAATCATAGTTTCCTGATCTACAATTGAAGGCACTAACATGTTATTTTAATGGTTTATGGCTGAGAACTGAAGACTTAGTTTAGTGGGTGTACTCTTCTGGGATGAAAAATTGTGATCTCTACTTATGCTTTAAAGGCTTCTTCATGGTGCGATTTGCTACACAACAAGATATGGAAAAAGTAATAAATGAGGGCCATAGTTTTGGGGTAGATGTCGGCTTTTTGTTACCCCATGGTTGTTAGAGTTTGATGCAACAAACATGGTGGTAACAACAATGCTAGTTTGGGTGAGGTTGTCAAACCTACCTCTTTCTTTCTGACACCATAAAGTCTCGGAGGATATCAGAAATACTTTGGGAAATTCAAAAAATGGATCTAGATATAACAAAAAAATTATCCTTTACATTTTCCAAGATATGTGTAGAGATCAACCTTAGCAAAGGTCTTCCTAGTCGTCTTATTTTAAAACATGAAAATTTTTAGTGGACATAAGTGTTAGATTATGAGAATGCAATATTGAGATGTCTGAACTTGTTTTGAAACATGCCACTTGCAGAATACCTACCCATAAGCAATAAATACCCCCAAAAAATGAAAATTAGGTGGGCTCATAAGATATGGGGATGGCAATTTCATCACACTTCAAAAGAAGAAAAAGAAGAGCTTGAGGTAAATATTCGAAATACAGAAGAACATACACAACTTGGAAGCCAATCAAATGGCAGAGAGGATGACCTGTAAGGAATAGTGACTCTTAGACAAAAGGCTATTGAATCCACAAAGATCATAGTATCAAAGTAGCAAAAAGAGGAATCACCCACTGAAAAGGAATCGAGGGTCATAAAGAGAACCCATGTATCTGAGAGCTTAGATTTGGATAAAGAAATCCTCCCAAAGACAGATGGAAATCAACTGGAAATACTAAGAACCATTCCCAATCAAGAAGTTTGGAAAATGGAGAGAAAAAAATGATTTTTATCACACTTAGCCTTGAAAAATTTATGTAAATTGTTTATATATATATATATTGCATTGGAGTGTGACTGAAAATGGGCCATGGAGGAGTGCTAATTCCTCCAGGAAGGAAAAACGCATGCTTTCCTAGGCACGCATGCTTTTAAAAAAGCTTGACTATCGACGCAACATAATAGCTCGGATGGTAGTTTTATGCCATAATCCGTAAAAAAAACATTTCAAAAAATGAGGTAGTTGGGGTGTTTGAATTGTATTTTTTTATGGTGGAAGTGGATTCAGCACCATCAAAAACTCTTATGGCACCCAAAATACTGAAGCTTAACCACTGTAACTCAAATTTTCAAAAATCTTTGTAAATTTTTTTCCTAATTTTATCAGAACTTCTAAATTATTCTATAGATTATTTTTTACTACGGCAATAACATTTGATAGGAATAATTCCCATCCATGAGAGTTCGTCTCCTCGAGGATTTCCTTATGCAAATTATTGGAAAGGTTGGGATGACGAGGACTGGATGAATGTGGTGTCCAATTGATAAGGAGAGTGTCGGGGTGACGTGTAGAAGTGACAAGTTAAAAGAGTAGGGACCCAAGTCACGAGGTGAGGTTGCATGCAATTCTGAAGCGTAAGGGCCGAGGACTAAAATTCATTGCAAAGTCTTTTCGGCTAGTTTGATAGTAAGGAAATGGAGCTACGAGATAGAATAGACCCGCGATAATGAAAAAGGTAATTCTCTTCCCATGATCCTATATAGTAGCATGTTCCACAACCATGATTCCAGTTGTATGACGAGAGGACTTGAAATTAGTGGTTTTATTAAAGGTTTGTGTTTTACCCTTGTAGCTCCTTCCACTAAAAGTTTAGGAAAGGAAGGTTTGGGCATAAAAGGGAATCTATTTCCCATAGTGGGTTGTATGGAAGCGCTCGTCAAATTTAGAATGAAGAAGAATGTTGATCATACTCTAAGTATTATAGAGACATTTTGGAGGTGATCAAGTTGTTAATAGATTTTACAAGGGAATGTTGTATTTTTGTAACCAGTTGTGTATAGTTAATGGTATTTCATTCGAGGATAATATTTTTTTTAAGTAATTGTTGGTTGAGATTCGATTTCAACACATATTTGGGTAAAGGTCACAATACCCTTCTCAAAATTTTGGGTGTCTATTTTAATGAAATAATTGAGTAAGTTGCTCACATCAACTAAGATGTCCAAAGAAAGTAGATGAAAGGGAAAATTTTGGAGTCTTACCTAGATTGGAGTATCTATAGTTAGCATAGCGAAAGTAAAAACTAATAAACCAATTTCTGAAAAAAAATCCCAACACATTGCCAAATCTAAGGTCCTTCATCAAAAAATTTCTGATAATGCTTCAAATATTTACAATAAAACACAAAAAAACCTTTTGAACAAAAGAACAATAATGTATTTAGGGTCCAACTCTGATGCAGCCATTCCTAGAGCACATATGCCTAGGCCATAACCCATCAAATCAACAAATGATGGCATGCTTCGATTGTAGAAATTATATAACTTATGTGTTATATATCCAAGATTCTCCTAATCTCACACTATTTTAACTTCATGCAAAATACAGAATCTATTCCACCATGATCATTTGCGGAAATAAAATCAAGATAGCAATGCACACATGAAATAATAAAAATTCACACATATGAACACAGTTGTTTAACGGGAAAGCCTAAAGCTAAAAACCACAACTATCTGTATATAATATATGTCATAGAGATCATGTAACAATCCTCATACAAAGCTGATCATATCAAGCTCTCAGTACAATACAATTGCTACACACTAATCAGGCCCGATCTTGCAAATCCATGCATCGATCTTTGCCACCTGCTAGCCTGCCTCTACTGCGCAATCCATGCTGAAGAATGGCTTTGAATGAACTCAAATCCACCAAGCTTGCATTGCACAATCCTCATTGGCATCTCCACTGAGTGTTGGATGCAATCAATGCATCACTATAGTCACAACTGATAGTCACACTTGCTCTTTACCTATCTCTCCACTGGTCTCCACTGAAACTGCCATGCACTGTAGTTAACTGATGTATTCTTCAGTTGATTAATGAGTTATTATTTAGTGAATTAATTAACTAATTAATTCACACCACTCTCACTAGTGTATCAATCAGTTAGACTAGATACAACTAGCTCAACTGAGTCTAACTAAGTTAAACTAAATATAACTCCACCAACTACTTCTATAACTCCACCGAAACTCGTCACATGAGTTCTAACCGAAGTCCTCATGCATTATTCGGTGAACCCTCAGAATAGTAATCTTTTCCGTCACTGTCATACATTTGTGTACCTTAACTAAAGTGCTCCAAGAGAATAATATAATGTTTAGAGTCCAAATATTATTAAGAGCTAATAATATTTGACATATCTATTTTTAGACTGGTAATCTAAAAATAGATTCCGCCCAATATGTCTAAAAATAGAAGTCCATAAATTTTTTTCAACTTGACTAACCATCCACAAATAGCCTCCTTCTACATATAGAATATGCTCACCATGTCTAAAAATAGACATACACCTAAAAATAGCCTGTGTGGGCCCCACTTAGTTTAGGTGATTATTTTCCAAGTAGGATCAAGGATGATTTTTCAGGATGCCTCCTTCACCGTTTCTTGTTTCAATCTTCAACACTCCCTCTCAACAAGAAAGGACTGTCTTTGCATGCGACATGCAACTCCATGCATTCACCCTACAACCTTCACAAGCGCCATGCAACTCCATGCATCTGCTCTGCAACTCCTCTGAAACTGAATAGGCTCCAAAAAACTCAATCAGTCTTAATGCATCTATCATCAAAGTCTTCAACTTCTACTGGTACCAACTGCACATGTCTTCAAGAACCACTGCGTTGCTGAACTCTGCACCCATGCACTCGAACCGCTACTCCAAAGATCCGACACTGTCACTTTGATCTGCCTACATCAATCCAACTGATCATGCTACTGTTTCACTGTGGGCACCTCGTATCCAGGTTCAATTCATGAGATCCACACCATCTCATGAATCCTACCCAAAAATCTCCTCTTGGGATTAATCATGCATTTCGCCCCACCTCTCACCTGGTGGTATAGCTGCATGCACTCCCTCTGCCCATCTGGCACGAAATTTCTCTTCATGAGTGGTTTCTTCCACTCCATGATCCTCATCTTGTGGCTACTCCACATCCTGAGGTTCACTATTACCTGCATGCAAAAATTTCTCCCTCTCAAGCATCAATTGCATGTCTTTCTTGCACTTCCCAACAGTAGGAAGCTCCGTAGACATCCCATCTACTTCAAGTCTGTAGAGATTCTTTGCTCGAATCCCAACCTTCTTGACTTGTCCTGTTGCTTTGTACCGAAGGAAAACTTTTCCTTCACTAAAGACAACATCATAGCCTTTATCCTCTAACATTGCGACTGAGATTAAATTCTTCTTTAAACCTGGAACATGCACTACATCTTGTAAAAGAATGAGTTTACCTCACTCCCTCTGAAAGGTAATGGTACCAATGTCGGTCGCATTGTATTTTCCATTGTCGCCCAACTCAACATGCAACTGGAGATCTTTCTCCACCAAGTCACTGAAAAATATTCACATCTCTCGTCATGTGAAAGGAAGCACCACTATCAAAGTACCACCCCGATCCTAATGCACTAGACACCATGCATGCGATCAATGAGAAGTCAAGCTCAAATTGTGAGGCAAGAGCCTCACCAGCTACAGCTCTAGTAGCCTACTTGTTCTTCTTCTTTTGTGGACAATTTGTGGCTAAATGCCCATGTTCGTGACAGTGAAAACACTTCATTTTGGACATGTCACGCTCTTTGCCATCCGCACCGGATTGAGAAGGATTTTTCTTCCCCTTCCCTTTCCTTGCTTTGGCAGCCAAAGCGCAATCCTCTTCATCATCATTCTTTGATGAAGAGCCATCCCTGGTACTCCGCCTTATCTCCTCTTGCACAAGATCTGACCAAAGTCGCTCCCATCCTGGTAGTTTCTCCCGTCCATTGATAGAGTCTTCGTAGCTATGCCAACTCTTCAGAAGCCTAAGGACAGCCAAGCTCACCAATTCTTCTTCATCCACATTGACTCCTACACTCCCAAGCTCATCCCTGCAGTGGACAAACTTTTTTAGGTATACCGGAATAGTGTCATTCTTCTCCATTTTTATTTTTCTGAGCTTGTCTTTAAGTGCCAACTTCCTCTGGTCACTTCCGCTTTGGAACAAGTCTGTCGAAGCCTTCCACATTAAGAATGGAGTGGCTTTACCGTGAAGGCTGGACACAATGTGGTCCTTCACATCTTCCAATAGAATCCTTCGACATTTTTCTACCTTCTTTTTCCATGTGTCAAGTGCAGCTACATCGCTAGAACCCGGCTTAGGAACATCGCTATCGATGAACTCCTTCAGCCCATTATCATCTAGCACCGCCTCCATCCTGTCTTTCCATGCAATATAATTCGAGCTCCCATCAATGGCATACTCCAATCACAATCCGTTGAAAGGCATTTCAATGAATGTTCAACTTTGACACCAAGAAAACACTGCAGCAAATTCGAATTCCACCAGCACAAAACTTAACCGCTTCAATAATTGCAATCTCCTATGATCAATACTGCTTTGATATCATGTAGAAATTATATAACTTATGTGTTATATATCCAAGATTCTCCTGATCTCACACTATTTTAACTTCATGCAAAATACAGAATCTATTCCACCATTGCTCATTTGCGGAAATAAAATCAAGATAGCAATGCACACATGAAACAATAAAAATTCACACATATGAACACAGTTATTTAACGGGAAAGCCTGAAGTTGAAAACCCAAACTATCTGTATATAATATATGTCATAGAGATCATGTAACAATCCTCATACAAAGCTGATCATATCAAGCTTTCAGTACAATACAATTGCTACACACTAATCAGGCCCGATCTTGCGAATCCATGCACTGATCTTTGCCACCTGCTAGCCTGCCTCTACTGTGCAATCCCTGCTGAAGAATGACTCTGAATGAACTCAAATCCACCAAGCTTGCACTGCGCAATCCTCATTGGCATCTCCACTGAGTGTTGGATGCAATCAATGTATCACTATAGTCACAACTGATAGTCACACTTGCTCTTTCACCTATCTCTCCATTGGTCTCCACTGAAACTGCCATGCACTGTAGTTAATTGATGTATTCTTCAGTTGATTAATGAGTTATTATTTAGTGAATTAATTAACTAATTAATTCACACCACTCTCACTAGTGTATCAATAAGTTAGACTAGATACAACTAGCTCAACTGAGTCTAACTGAGTTAAACTAAATACAACTCCACCAACTACTTCTATAACTCCACCAAACTCTGTCACATGAGTTCTAACTGAAGTCCTCATGCATTAGCTCCAATAAACCCTCAGGAATAGCGTAATTCCTTCTATCAGCTGTTGTGCCACATCTGTGCACTTAACTGAAGTGCTCCAAGAGAATAAGATAATGTTTAGAGTCCAAATATTATTAAGAGCTAATAATATTCGACATATTTATTTTTAGACTGGCAGTCTAAAAATAGACTCCGCCCAATATGTCTAAAAATAGAAGTCCATCTATTTTTCCAACTTGACCAACCATCCACAAATAGCATCCTGCAACTCATATAATATGATCGACATGTCTAAAAATAGACTTTGTGCCAAAAATCACTTGTGTGGGCCCTACCTAGTTTAGGTGATTATTTTCCAACTAGGATCAAGGATGATATTTCAGGATGCCTCCTTCACTGTTTCTTGTTGCAATATTCGACATCGATTAATCCATGTATGCATTTGAAGATGATCCACTTTAATAGTTGGGATTTTTTCCAATTCATCCATAATGAAGGTTGTCCTTGAGATCTCTTTGTGAATTGCCTATGCAGGCCTTGACTTGAATGTGTCCTTGATATATTTAGTTGGAAAAAGGATGCACCTCAACCTTTAGCTCCACCTCTTAGCCTAAATAAAGGTATCCTTGGTTATGTCATGCTAACTAAGAGATTTTAAATCTTGAAATTGCCTACGTCCATGTCAGAGCGGACTGTTTCCATATGAAATTCTCATCCAATCATGTATCCTAGCTGGCTTTAAGTGAAGCTACAGGGATTTATGGTTTTGACCTACATGCAGAAAGATCCCTGATAGTGGTCTCACAAAGATAGTGAATAACCTCCTAATGGTTGTAGGAAAAATCCTTCACTAAAAACAATTTCCTTTGTTTTACCATATCTTTAACCAGATCTGGTTTTTGGTCAATTGCTACCACTGAGACAATCCCGGGGTTAAAACAAGAGCATCACCATGGTTAAAACACCTACAATTCTGGGATCTCAGAGCAAAATATATGCCATTGCTTGGGTGGAGATCCGAATGGTTTAACAAACTGAATCCAATGTATATGGGATAATTCCAATCCTTCAGATCCACATCCGTGGCTACCATTTCCTTGAGAGCAGAAGAGAGTGGTTCCTCAGCTACTTGTGCTGCATTTACACTAATTAACCCCACACCTCTCATTTCATTTCACCTCCCTCAGAACTAATTTATTGCCATTGAAAACCTTACAGAGCCTATGGTCTGCCGACTAGGGCAGATGCCCTCTGTGTTAGCATATGACAGTTGCAAAAAGCGTCGCAGTGTCCATTTTATCCCAACACTTGGTGTATATAACTATATTTAAATAAATAAAAATTATTCAAATTCCACGTAAAATTTTATATTTATTTTTAATATAAAAATGTATAAATATTGTCACAAATAATCAAGCAAGGAGGAAGAAAGAAATTTTATATAATTTAAATCCGAGAGACAACGAGATTCACAGAGGAAATTTGTTATTCCAATTCAATACCAACATCACATTTCTTTGTTTAACAAACTTCAATCAAATAAGGTTCAGAAAGGCATGCCATTGCTAAATTAATGTTATGTCGAAATTCTTTATGAGATGGCGTTAAAAGAAACCTGCAAAATCAGCGAATCTTTAATTAAAATATTTCGCTACTTGATGGTTTATAAGTATACGATCGACTCCCATATGAAGCGATGAATAACGTTGTTTTTGTTTTTTTTTAAATAAATATTCAGCGACTTGATAATGTAGCCAATTAACTCCCTATATGAAGTCATGCATAACGTTTCCTCTTAATGACGACAAGAGATATGAAAGATGCTTAAATTTACATCATAAATAAAGAATGGCAGTTTTATAATATTATATATTTGCTTTCGTTTCATTATTATTTTTTATTATTGATTTTGTGAAATACAAGTCAAATCAATATTAAATTGATGAATGAAACTTTCTATATTTAAATATATTATATTATTATTATTATTATTTGATTATTTAAAAAAAAAACCGGTCTTACAAAGAAAAAAATTATTTTTAATTATAATTTACTATGATATTAAACTATTTTTGATATTTAATCAAATAGTGTTAAAACAATGATGTATAAAATCTAATTTAGGTGAATATTATAATCAAATGCAAAAATTAATCCAAATTCCAGATTTCACAGCTGTATAATTGCAGATTCCAAGAAATTTCTTGGATCTAATAATAAATGCTAATTCAATTGTTTTAATTAGCTCCTGGCCAACAATTGTTTTTAGCGCTCTTGTACAACAGTTTTTCTTTACAGGATAAAACGCCGTTGGTTAAAACATGCACATGTGAAATCGTTCAAAACAAGCCTATAACGCCTTTTTAGACACAAGACGAGATAAAAGCTTTGTAAAATTAATAAATATGGAAACCTATAGATATATTGTAACCGATAGATATATAGTTTTATCTATTGTAATAATATTTGTTTAATTTCTTTTAATTGAATTTATAAATAAATATTTATGTGTGAATTGAGTTTAATTTTACTGCTTAGGTGGATTGTTGTAATCATTATTTTTATTAAAATTCAAGTCTATATATAGTGGTGCTCTATAATTTAATATGGTGTGGATGTTGTAGTGATGAATATCTAAAGTAAAATTAAAAATAATAAACGGTTAAAAGTAATATAATGCTTAATTGTAACATAAGTTTTGAGGACAAGGTGGATGAGAGATGGTGGTTAATTAATGGTAATTCTGCACCCTGAATCGAAGAAGAGACTGGACAAGCGTCTTGAGGTCTAACTATAGGAAAACTACTACTAATTTCCACTCTGATGAGGAGCACGGAGGGAGTTGAGGACGTGATCGCCTCACTCATGGTTGGGTGGATTAACAAATGGAATGATATATCAGATAAGTGTGTGGTTTATGTATTAAATTATGCTAAGATCTGATATTACAGTACTCTAATGAAATCTTGAATAAATGCATATGCAAAATCTTGTGTTACAGTAGTGTTATGTAAGCAAGAACTTAGTTCTCTTCTTTAAAAATGGTACACTATAGGTTTAATTAGATATACCACTATCTCAAAGACTACTGGGTTAGAATAATGTTGGAAGAACATAATTCAAAAATCCCGGAAAAAGTATAGTGCATAAATTGTTTTGGTAGTGAAACCCTTAGACAAATCCCTATTACCTTGTCAATGAGCAAGAGACGGGAAAAAACAAGAATTTGGTTACCTAAAATACTAACCTACGTACAAGTGCAAACAATAACCCAATAGTTTTAGGATAACCTAGACCCAAGATGGTTGGAAAAGGTCAAAAGGGACCACTTCAATTGGAAGACCAAAACAATGCTTATAACAAGAAAAAATGTAGAGAAAAATTGAGAAATGTTTTTCCTATAGTTCTACTGTGAATTAATTATGAAACCAATTTTAACTATGCAAGCAAACCCTTTGTATTTTATATTCTAACTGAAGCCTTGGTCCGAGAGGTTTAAACCCTAACCTGATGAAACACGTGGGGTTTTGCATCCTTTAGAAATTGGGCAAAAGCCTCAAGGGTAAAATGTCAAATAAAATTTAAAACAAATTTAATAGTATAATACGAAACCAGAGCTCAACATCCAAGTAAACGGTTGGAATATAAATTTAAGACAATTATCAAGATTTGAGCAAAACTTCGAACCACAAAAGTAGACAGCTAGACATTGTAACAATCAACTATATCACAGAAGGTATCTCATAAAACTAGAAATTGCACCTAATGTTGCAAAGGAAAATGCCGTAAGGAAGCTAGAAAGAAAGCAACTATAATTAATTTGATGTGACCTTATATTTATGTTTAGAATGTGTACGTTATAGACCTCAGTATTAAATATACGCCAAAAGTAACATTAATTTTTTTCCAATAGACGTTGATATCAAAAGATGGGAAGGAAAAATCTTTGGTAATTAACTTTACAATTAGTCTCCAATACAAAATTCCACTACATTGTTCCTATACAATTCCTTATTAAAAGCCATTCGACCAGGGATGAAATCAACCAATCCCGTACCACATAATTCAAGCATGAATACGAATTCAGAAAGGAGTCTTCTATTATTATACACAGTAATTACAGGGGATTTATCTTCCTACTCGATTTTCAGAAGACGTGCGAAGTGACTCTAATTTTCGTAAAACCTGAGTCACAAGTTTGGTCTCGTAATTATACATTTGCTTCTGGAGGGAAAATCTACGTGTCTGTCTATGCTGGAATAAACATAATCTAATTTACCCCACCCCCACCACTAATGCTTCCAACACACTCATATCAACCTACTTCAAGGATTGTTTGTAGTCCTATGCTTCTGAATCAACCATCCAGATCCATTAACCATATACAAAATGCTAGTCCTTCCAATGAGGCAGATGAATTCACCCATCTCCCCACAAAACTGTCTGACAATATTGAATTTTTTTCATGCGCCTTGGATATCAATTTAAAGGCACAACTGGAACTGAAAGACTTGGCAGAAAAGATATGGTTTGACCTACAATTCAATGCTGGCTCTCGAAAGAAACTTGAGTAGATAGACTTTTTGTTGCTACATCAGAAGCTGTAGCCAGACCCTGAAGCATTCTCATGACCTCCACAGTATCATCTAAATAATACTTTTCTTTACTCGGTTTCTGGTAAACGGTACAAGCAAACACTTCAACTATAGAGGCCATAGATGGTTGTGCCATTGCAATACTCGCAAACATATCTTCATCAGATCTGTCATCTCCTATGCACAAAACAAAATCTGGCGGCTTTCCTCTTTCAACCATTGTTGACAGAAGTTGTTGTGCTACCAAACCCTTACTAACACCTGTAAATTCCAAATCAAATGTGTGTAAATACTAAAACCTACTTCACAAAAAACCAACTGAACAATTTCTGATGCTCACATATATAAGTACTTTCCGCACCTAGGGTTTAACTTCAACAATATGCTGGCCACTTTTGACCTCCACAGGCTCATTTGCAAGCACACTCTCCAAATGATCTAAAAGCTCCTTGGATTGGCATGATCCAAAATCCGGATCAGCATCCTGATGATGCCAAACCAAAGCAGTTTCTTTAGCTTCTATGGTAGAACCATCAGTAGTTTCAGTATATAATTTCATAACAGGCTCTGCTGTTTTCTTCCAGTCAAAGTCTGTAGTGGGTAGCGTTGTTTCCCCTTCAGAATCTTGGTTCCACCTGAACCATACAAAAACAATTTAGAAGAAAGAAGTCATGATAAATTAGAGATCAAGCATAAAACTATGTTACAATTGGTAAAAAAACATGAGAAAATAAGTGTCAAGAGATTGCCTCATGAAATAGCCATGCTCTGCTGCAATCCCTAACTTATGGCAAGGTGAAAACCATTCACTGAGAGATTTCTGACCTCTTCCACTCACAATAAAGACAACATTTTTAGGGTCATTGCATAAGATGTTTACAACAGATATTACTTGTGGACTTGGTGTTTTGTTGATAGAAGTCTAAGGCATCATAGTACCATCATAATCCAACAAAATTGCCCTGCTGTAGGTTCTCTTGTATGCGGAGACAATATGTTCTGTAGCAAGCTTCCTAAAGCTTGGACTAAGTGCTACAACCCTGAAACTCAATCCAAATCCAATACGCCAGCACCTTCTCTTAAAGTGATCCCGGCATACTCTCTCCAAATCCTGCTCAAAGCTGTGAGCCCAATAATTTACACCATGTGTGCTCACATACTTGTAATGTTTTTCATGCCGTAGTTGCTGCTCAGCCTCAGGAATTGTCAGGGATACATTCATGGCATCAGCAACAGCTTCTATGTTCCAGGCAAAGAAGAATCGATATACATATAACACACTTCAAATATATAAATAATGGATTTTCAATGTAGCGGAATGCTCTTAATTTCTGGAGCTAACCTTTGACAAAATCAATAATAAGAAGTTCAGAATTTTATACATTTGCTTCTGCAGGGAAAATCTGCGTGCCTGTCTGTGCTGGAATAAACATAATCTGATTTACCCCACCCCCACCACTAATGCTTCCAACACACTCATATCAACCTACTTCAAGGATTGTTTGTAGTCCTATGCTTCTGAATCAACCATCCAGATCCATTAACCATATACAAAATTCTAGTCCTTCCAATGAGGTAGATGAATTCACCCATCTCCCCACAAAACTGTCTGACAATATTGAATTTTTTTCATGTGCCTTGGATATCAATTTAAAGGCACAACTGGAACTGAAAGACTTGGCAGAAAAGATATGGTTTGACCTACCCATTCAATGCTAGCTCTCGAAAGCAACTTGAGTAGATAGACTTTTCGTTGCTACATCAGAAGCTGTAGCTAGACCCTGAAGCATTCTCATGACCTCCACAGTATCATCTAAATAATACTTTGCTTTACTCGGTTTCTGGTAAACGGTACAAGCAAACACTTCAACTATAGAGGCCATAGATGGTTGTGCCATTGCAATACTCGCAAACATATCTTCATCAGATCTGTCATCTCCTATGCACAAAACAAAATCTGACGGCTTTCCTCTTTCAACCATTGTTGACAGAAGTAGTTGTGCTACCAAACCCTTACTAACACCCTGTAAATTCCAAATCAAATGTGTGTAAATACTAAAACCTACTTCACAAAAAACCAACTGAACAATTTCTGATGCTCACATATATAAGTACTTTCCGCACCTGGGGTTTAACTTCAACAATATGCTGGCCACTTTTGACCTCCATAGGCTCATTTGCAAGCACACTCTCCAGATGATCTAAAAGCTCCTTGGATTGGCATGATCCAAAATCCCATCAAACATACTCGATGATTGATCGCGTAAATTCCCGCATTCCACCGGCACTCTTCGCCGAGATTATTGTTATTGACTTCCGAAACGTACTCAAGCTTTGGCAGTGGGCCCCAGAGGAGAGAGGAAATGGCAATTCTCCTGTGAAAGAATTGCCAAGAGCAAGAAAGTACTGCAGGTTTCCTCCTCTGCACATGTCTTCGGGCAGCGGGCCATTGAGCCGATTTTCCAACACTTCAGCATGTTGAATTTAGACAGACTGTCGAGCTTCTGCGGTAATTGTCCTGTAAGATTGTTCCGATATACTGATAGCCCTTCCAGAAGCGACAAGTCCGCGAAGCTTTCAAGAATTTGGCCGCAAAGATTATTATTATCGAACTGGGTATATGTTACATTCTTCAAATTCCCGAGCTCTTGTGGAATGCTGCAGTGCCCAAATTCACAGGAGTCAAGGGAAAAAATGCCATAATCCAAAAAATGCCATAATCCAGTATGGAAGCTCTGCAAGCGCAATGGCAGTTGCTTGTTGAGTTTTTCCTTACCGATTTTGAATAAAAAGAAGCCCTAGAAACCTTCCACTAACTAAATATTTGCAACTACTATTGTTTTTTCATCGAACGGCTGAATATGTTTCAATCGTCTAACATATAATCTAACGGTTTCACATTATGACACGATGCACATCAAAGAAAGGTTAACAATAACGCCTACTACGCTGTGAA